>OX421913.1:21828303-22443737 GCA_949128165.1 Lathronympha strigana | reverse complement strand
GAACCGAACCTAACCTAACTCTGAACCGAACCTAACCTAACTCTGAACCGAACCTAACCTAACTCTGAACCGAACCTAACCTAACTCTGAACCGAACCTAACCTAACTCTGAACCGAACCTAACCTAACTCTGAACCGAACCTAACCTAACTCTGAACCGAACCTAACCTAACTCTGAACCGAACCTAACCTAACTCTGAACCGAACCTAACCTAACTCTGAACCGAACCTAACCTAACTCTGAACCGAACCTAACCTAACTCTGAACCGAACCTAACCTAACTCTGAACCGAACCTAACCTAACTCTGAACCGAACCTAACCTAACTCTGAACCGAACCTAACCTAACTCTGAACCGAACCTAACCTAACTCTGAACCGAACCTAACCTAACTCTGAACCGAACCTAACCTAACTCTGAACCGAACCTAACCTAACTCTGAACCGAACCTAACCTAACTCTGAACCGAACCTAACCTAACTCTGAACCGAACCTAACCTAACTCTGAACCGAACCTAACCTAACTCTGAACCGAACCTAACCTAACTCTGAACCGAACCTAACCTAACTCTGAACCGAACCTAACCTAACTCTGAACCGAACCTAACCTAACTCTGAACCGAACCTAACCTAACTCTGAACCGAACCTAACCTAACTCTGAACCGAACCTAACCTAACTCTGAACCGAACCTAACCTAACTCTGAACCGAACCTAACCTAACTCTGAACCGAACCTAACCTAACTCTGAACCGAACCTAACCTAACTCTGAACCGAACCTAACCTAACTCTGAACCGAACCTAACCTAACTCTGAACCGAACCTAACCTAACTCTGAACCGAACCTAACCTAACTCTGAACCGAACCTAACCTAACTCTGAACCGAACCTAACCTAACTCTGAACCGAACCTAACCTAACTCTGAACCGAACCTAACCTAACTCTGAACCGAACCTAACCTAACTCTGAACCGAACCTAACCTAACTCTGAACCGAACCTAACCTAACTCTGAACCGAACCTAACCTAACTCTGAACCGAACCTAACCTAACTCTGAACCGAACCTAACCTAACTCTGAACCGAACCTAACCTAACTCTGAACCGAACCTAACCTAACTCTGAACCGAACCTAACCTAACTCTGAACCGAACCTAACCTAACTCTGAACCGAACCTAACCTAACTCTGAACCGAACCTAACCTAACTCTGAACCGAACCTAACCTAACTCTGAACCGAACCTAACCTAACTCTGAACCGAACCTAACCTAACTCTGAACCGAACCTAACCTAACTCTGAACCGAACCTAACCTAACTCTGAACCGAACCTAACCTAACTCTGAACCGAACCTAACCTAACTCTGAACCGAACCTAACCTAACTCTGAACCGAACCTAACCTAACTCTGAACCGAACCTAACCTAACTCTGAACCGAACCTAACCTAACTCTGAACCGAACCTAACCTAACTCTGAACCGAACCTAACCTAACTCTGAACCGAACCTAACCTAACTCTGAACCGAACCTAACCTAACTCTGAACCGAACCTAACCTAACTCTGAACCGAACCTAACCTAACTCTGAACCGAACCTAACCTAACTCTGAACCGAACCTAACCTAACTCTGAACCGAACCTAACCTAACTCCGAACCGGACCTTACCAAACCAGCTAATCAGGCAGACGCCTAGTTCATTCGTAGAAAAATCTTAACAGCGCGATCTATTTGTGACGCTGTGGGCGATAAGTGCCATCTATTGGTTGTTTCTGTCATGCTCGTGTATGTAAATCACCATCTGAGCAGCGCTAATTTTGAACTGATAATTTAATGTCTAATGGCACTACTACCGTGCCCCGTGAACCCCAACAAGTCGATTTTGATAAAAATCGATATCTGAGGATCCGACGGAGTGATTAACATGAATTTTAATCACTCCATATTAAATAATATTTAAAACGGGTCACTCACGTAATTTAGGCGATTTTCGCTCGACATGTTTCGTTCTTTACGAAGAACGTCATCAGGAGCGACCACCCGCGACAGAGGCAAGTCGTACACTGCGGGCTAATGCCCTATCTGCTCTGGTACTTGCAGCTGGCGGTGGTAGCGGCGCGGGGGGCGACACGGCGGACGGTCTACCCTCGTTCTCATTATCGTTTTCGCGAACCGGGTTGCAAACAACACTCACTACGTCACTCGCTAAGGGCACGTTCACACAGTCCACTGACGCGGTACCCAAAACCGTTTTCCAACTGGGGGGCACTGACCAACCACAATCACGGTTGAAGTTCGGATGACGACTTATTTCAATAGCCTCCTGTATTTTCCGCTGAACAACGAATTTTTCTCTAGCCAACACGGTTACCCTATCAAACCTAATATAATGCGTCGAATCCGAGTCCAATACGTGTTCCGTTACCGTTTTAAATATTATTTAATATGTTCGAGTCTCACGAGAGTTTTATAGTTTAATCACTCCGTCCGTAATTATGAAAAAATCCGGTGTAAACATGCTCTTTGAGAACCTGTTAACATACATTTTGTATATTTTTGTAAAGAACTATGACCCTGAGACGTTTAACGGCAACTGCTGATTTTACTCTGCCCCCTCTTAACTACCGTAACAACAAGAAAACTACTCTCCGGCCGGCCAATAAAGGCAAGCCGAGGAGAGGGGCCTGACCGACTCTCGGGGACATGGGACCCAAGGGACGTCACTTCCTATTCAGCTCGCCACAAGCTGCCCTGGGGGTTTATTAATATTATATTTTTTTGGAATTAATTAGATTTGTTTCGACGGAACGGTGACGGTATATTAGCATTCAGAGTTAGGGGATCTTTGTTTGCCCACAAACAATATTTTGCATATTTCTCCTAGACGGCTTGTCCGAAAATTCGGCATGAGTTAAGGAGGTACATTGTATTTTCATATGTCAGTTGATACGAAATATTCAGAGGTTTACTATTGTTTTGAATTAGTCTTGCACACATTTTAGAAAAATCCATAACTCATTATTTATGTTGTTTTTTTGTTTGTATAATATTATATTCATTGAATATCTAGCTGATTTGTCTATAAAACTAACAGAAATACTGCGTTTTTCAGATCGATACGAGTGCCGCCATTCAGTGATGTGTTCCTGAATAAGAAATAAAAATACCCAATGGAATCAATGTCCAAACTTCAGTCAT
This sequence comes from Lathronympha strigana, assembly GCA_949128165.1. Taxonomy (NCBI): domain Eukaryota; kingdom Metazoa; phylum Arthropoda; class Insecta; order Lepidoptera; family Tortricidae; genus Lathronympha; species Lathronympha strigana. The sequence goes on along the minus strand of OX421913.1, from coordinate 22,440,543 downwards.
AACCTGTGCAACTAGTGCCCTCTAGTGGTGAGTAGGCAAATAAAAATGATTATCTATCAATAATCCTAGTTGGGATGTACCTACACTGGTCTACAGCACCATACAATTTTATAATTATTATTTCATTGTCAAGACCGCATCCTTTATTAAATTAAAAGTGAATCTAAGTCAGTAAATATGCTGATTTCAAAAAACTATGTTGTTATACCACTACTTACCACTAGATGGCAGTAGTAGTCTTCGTCAGGTTCGTGTTTTATTTTGTTATTGTATTGCCAACTATGTTGTTATACAACTACTTACCACTAGATGGCAGTAGTAGTCTTCGTCAGGTTTGTGTTTTACTTTGTTATTACATTTGGGGTAAGCATAGACATAGAAAATAAATAGATGAAGTGTCACTAATTACGCCTGTCACCTTGTTCGGACAAGAACGCACACATGCGTAGACAACGCATTACGCCTGTCATCTGTCAGTCACAACGAAACCATCTGACAGGAAACATCTCCGCAAAAATAACTTTAAAATGCCGACGTGCGTAATTTTATACTGTATAAACGGTCTCATATAATTCTTATTGGGTATCGTGGACTGAATTCCGTACCAACGAGTCTATGTATTCTTCGAGAACTCGGCATCAAGCAGCGTTTATCATCTTTGGTGCAATCTCGTATTCTCACCTTTTTTGTTCACATATGCCGCCGAGGAGAGGTGGCTATTGAGCGACTTGTGGTCCAGGGAAAGGTTGAGGGTACCAGGCCACGTGGAAGATCCACGTGACCAGATAAAAATTGTATTAAATGGCTCATCATCACTACATGAATGCACGAGAAAGGCTGCTATCAGAGAAGAGTGGCGGCGTGTTGTGAAGCTTGCCACCAACACCTGAAGTGATGACCACGACTACTCTGTCAAGAGTGATACCGACAAAGACAAAGTTAGAGAAAGTTCAAAAAACATTTATACGCTTCCTTTTCCGTAAACTCTATGGGGACTATCCACATCTTTATCCTTCTCTATTTATACTAGGAATGGTAAATTATACTTCGCTAGAGTGCAGAAGTAATATATCTCTAATAAAGTACTTTTTTCGTTTATTACGAGGTCAGATTAGTAACTCTACATTGTTATCTCTCATCTCACTCCAACTGCGTCCTATCTCCCGTTTTAATCTCCGTCCGCGTCGCTACTCTTTTTTTGCTGTCCCAACAGCACGTACTCGGGCTCTTTCTCACTCACCACTCCACCATACCTTGACTCTTCTCAACGATATACTGGACAGCGACAGCAAATCGGATATGTTTCATAGCACTGAGTCTCAATTCCTGGCTATTAGCTGCCGATACTTGGAGTCTATCACGACTTCAAGTTCCATAGAACTGTGATTTTTGTAAACCACTGCTCTAGTCCTAAGTACGAGTATCCTAGTACTAATTAATTATTATCCTCCTGTATGATTAACATGTTTAGCCTGTCTGTTAGTGTTAATTTTAAGGAATAAATAAAATAAAAATAAAAAAGAAGGTAATTCTATACATATAATTATTCGTCTTATGTAATTGTTTGGTCTCAAATTATTAAATTGTGATTTAAATTGTATTAGTTTCATATGGACTTTTAAAATTCAATATTATGAAAAAAAACCTATTTATTTATACCCCACTCGACATATAGTTTTTGCAACCAGATTTTCAGTTGCAGTAGAAAAATAATCTACTTTTATATCTCTTTTAGTTTCAATTTATGATTGTATATTATTAGGTATATCTGACTATGCAACTAAATTCCGCAGTAGATAAAAAAAAACTCCATTCGTTTTTTTCTCAGAGTTAATATTACAATAGAATAACTATAGGCACTTGATCTATTATATTTTTTCTTTTTTGCAATATGGCGTCTCATGGTCGCCATTTTGAATTATAATTGTTGTCATATCTTTGAAGATTAATTGATTAACATAAGAATCATGAAAATCAGTCTATGCTTTTGATCTCTAAAGTGCCACAAAGGACCAAACATACATAGCTACTATTGGATCTTATCTACAAATTTGTTTAGCGACAAGTGCAGCGTCCCGGGTAATTACCAATTCTTGTTTTTTCTTCAATTGGTAGTCTTGCTACACGGTCGGCAACACTATGTCTTGTGTGCTTTATTTATCCTAATCAATCCTGCATTTTATAACTATCCCTTGTAAACAGAATGATGTGTCTACATTGTCTAGAAAAGTAATTCACTACCTATAAAATTGTTTAGTAAAAATATTAAAGTAACTTTTACTCGTAATTTCCGTTATACAATACATGTAATTTTACTAATATTTATATGCAGATATATATTCTTCGTTAAAACGTCAAGATTTAGGTTTTTATTAAGTCCCCGATCATAAATTAATTCCCAGATCCTTTAACTATATCCGGGAAAACAAAATTGATATGGTAACGCTCGTCTACACGCACAGAATCACAACACGATGTATCCGAGTGCTCACTCTTGATACTGTATGGGAGTAAGAGGATTCTTCTTTTGTTATTGCACACAAACGAATATCTCCTTTTTTCTGAAAGGCGCCGCGGTATAAGCGCGTGGTATAAGCTGCTAAATATTTTTCTCGTAGCGCTCCGCTGATATGTTAATGCCGGGATTTTACCAAATATTTTTTGCAAGGGCATACTTTGTAAATAAATCTTTACTCTATGAATTGAAAGAGATGCTATATACTACAGAAAAAGTGACTAAAGCCCCCGGTGAGCAGAGCTGGGATAGAACCAGCGACCTCCTGCATTCGCGGCAGACGCCCTAACCACTGGGCTACATAAATCTTTACTCATTAATTACGTGGTCCTCAGTTTTAGGTGCATTTAATTGTAATATTGTTTATTACGATTTTACGATAATTGTATAAAATAAATAGTGCCCCCACGTCTTTCAGATCGATGCGTCTATCGCCATCCAGTGATAACATTATAGAATATAAATAAATAAATTTTATATTATATTATGAATTTATAAAATTAAATTTCATTCACTCATGGCAAGTATATTTCGTACCATAACCTACCACTTGAGCCGAAACATTAACAATTGTCTATGTCAAATTTAGCGATTCAAAGAAATATACTCACTTGACGCATTATTCTGCATCCCTTGAGTGTAATTATACCAAGTCGCTGGTTCTAAAGTGTTATTAATGGTTCTGGTTTGGGATTAGTTGGTCAAGCGGATCCCTCGCTCCGGAGCTGTCTGAAGAACATGATGAATAAAACCTAACGTCAAAAGCTGCTAGCAAATACATGGGAAAGACTTCTTCGTGACAACACAGTAATTTCACTTTCTGGCCTATATAGAGATGTTTGCGAAACATGCGAAGATCCCGTCATCCGTCATGGTCGGCGTGGTATAAGACATATTGCGTCGTGTACCGCGCGCGGGCTGAATCCAGATCGCTAAGAACCACATAGCGCGCCGTGTGGACTACTCTACCTACAGAGGGAACATTGCTCAAATACACTTTTTTAACCAATCGCGGTTATTTTTGACATTCTAACTAATGAACACGTTATGGCTATGCTTGACGGGTCAAACTACCTGCAGACTTTAACTTTCTCGTGAACATGGCAGTTGCATCATAGCTGTAGGATGTAAGATTGATGAATGCATGGAATGGAACGGTAAAGCGAGATAGTATGTATGTATCAGAGCGAGGCAACTATATTTTAGTGTTAAGTTGGTAGTAACGGATTTCCGGAGAGATTCGATGCTATGGCCGCGACTGAGGTGTAACGTGCTCCTTGATTTTTATTAATTAAACTTAGTGTTTGTAAAAAGTCTATTTATTTCTACACCCGCAGTCCCACATTTGGGGGCTCGTCCGGGATTGCGTGTAGAAATAAGTGTGGATACGAGACTTACGAGATTACGCGGTCGCGCACACACGAGGTTATGTGCCGGCCCGTAGACGAAGATTACGAAGGAATCTATTGAAGTTACACCAAGCCGCAACGATGAGCGACGACGAAACCCCTGCTTCGGGCAACATGCTACGATATAGTGAATCTCTCATACAAAAGTTCAGCGGGCAGGACAAGACCTATCCCGTGTCCACGTGGATGAAAGAGATTGACGACAATGGCGACATTTTCGAATGGAATTCTACACAGCGGCTCCTGGTAGCGCGGCGATCTTTAACCGGCACCGCTGCGTTATGGTTACGATCCGAGAAAGTTTATTCTAAGTGGGACGATCTGAAAGGAGCCATCAGGAGAGAATTCCCAGACACCATTGACAGTAAAACAATACACGAGATGATGAGTGCACGACAGAAGAAAGAAGACGAATCCTGCATCGATTACATGTTTACTATGAAGGCGCTTGGCAAACAAGGCAGGATCGCAGACTACGTAGCTATCAAGTACATTGTAGATGGAATACAGGACGACGAAGTCAACAAAATCATGCTATACTCTGTTAAATCCTACGCAGACCTGAAAGAAAAACTCATGGTGTATGAAGAAATGAAGGCAAAGCAGCATGTTCAAGTTAATTATCTGTATTTAAACCTTTACGCCATCTACTATTGACCTAGTATACTTAAAAGTCTTAATTTTGCATGTTAACTTCACAATCTTATGTAGTCATTGACATTGCGGCGTACAGATGGCGTTACGGGTCCTAAAATCGATGCGAATCGTTGTTTACCTCAATAAATTGTCTTGCACTACCTATCTGCATGAACGCTGCATTTTTAATTCTCCCACACCTATCATCGACCGGTACAAAAGTGGTCCTTATCGAACGGATATAAGAACTATATTAGTGTGACATCAAATTTAACCTAAAAGTTGGTAACATTTTACGAGTTTTAAATGGTTTTAAGAACAATTTAAAGTGAAAAGACTTAATAAAAAGTGATAAATAGACTTAATAAGTGTACTCAAGCGTTGGTGTGTTTAAATCTTCAGTATGGATGACTATATAAAAGATCAAGAAAATGTGTACGCGTTGTTATCGAAAACGATTACAAATTACAAGAAATCTCCTAAACAACGATTAACTAGTGGCTATGTGCAGTTACGAATGGAAATGCTGACCGAATATTGGAGTCAATTTCACTCTAATCACATGGAAATGTTGAAATTAGTGCCTAAATCAGATCGAGCAAAGTATGAATATTTCACAAAAGATTACTTTATGGAAGTCGAAGAACAATACATCGAAGTACGGTCAGATATGATGGATTTGTTAGTGAAGTTAAATACACAAAGTCGAGAAAGTACATCGAATTCACATAACCCGTCAACTGCCACTAGTGCCAGTGATGAAGTCCGTTTACCAAAAATTAATATTCCCCAGTATTCTGGCAGTTACCACGACTGGACGTCATTTCACGATATGTACACATCACTAATACATAATAAAACCACACTCAACAATGTGCAAAAAATGCATTATTTAAAAAGTTGTTTATCAGGCGAAGCGGAACAATTACTAAAGCATATACCTATCAGTGAGAGTAATTACGACATGGCTTGGAATATTTTATTAAACAGATACAACAACAAACGAATCATTGTAAACACTATTTTGCAACGATTAGTAAATCAACGAAAATTGACCACAGGGACGTCAAAAGGGTTAAAAGACTTGTTGGATACTACGAGTGAATGTTTAAGTAAGTTGAAAAATCAAGATATTCCAGTTGACGCTTGGGATATACTGGTAATTCATTTAATTGTTAATAAATTGGATTCTGAAACACACAAAGAATGGGAACTCGAACTCGGGTCCCTAGATATCAGTGAATTACCAACTTTAAACATGTTGAACAAGTTCTTAGAAAAACGATTTCGAGTTTTGGAAATGATACAAACCCCGTTGTCGAACGCACCTGTGAACAAAAGAAGTTTCCATGTCAATAAAAGTGAACAGAAATGCATTTTTTGTAACCAAGATCATTATTTATACACTTGCAAAGAATTTACCAAACTTGAAGTAGATAAGAGAGTGGAATATGTGCAAGGCTGGCGGCTATGTTTTAATTGCTTAGTACCGGGGCATTCAGTCAAGTTCTGTAAACACCGATCATCTTGCCGCCGATGTGGGAGAAAGCACCACTCTCTGCTGCACACCACGCGGAGCCCGCAGTCGCAGACCACTGCGCCGGCTCAGGAGACGTCAGCGCCGCTGAAAGAAGATAAAGAAGATATCAAGGAAGAAAAAGAAGATAAAAATAAAAAGAATACTGTATCTCACCTCACTCTGGGGACCCACGCGGCGTTGTTACCAACAGCATTAGTGCAAGTATTCGCTGAAGACGGCGAAAAACACTTGATGAGAGCGCTGATAGACCCTTGTTCGTATGATTCCTTTATAACTGAAGCCGCTGCCCAAAGGCTTCGAGTACGACGTACACCAGTGAGTGGAAATGTAACGGGAATCGACGAAATGAAGTCGTCGTTTAAGTATGCTGCTGAAATACAGTTCTCATCAAGAATTGAGAGTCAAATGAAGATGAAAACCACGGCGTATGTTGTACGCCGCGTCACCGACATTATGCCGGAAAATCGAGTGAAGATTGAAGACTGGAAACACGTCGAGAATTTGTGCCTCGCTGATCCAACATGTCATACACCAGGTCATATCGACTTGCTATTAGGAGTCGATGTTTATTGTCAAGTTGTCAAAACTGGAGAGATCATCAATGGCCCCTCAGGAACACCAATAGCTCAAGGCAGTCACCTGGGGTGGTTAATAATGGGAAAAGCGAGGACAGAAGACACTGCCACTAAAAACACCGTCAGCATGCATCTCAGCGTCGATTTAAACAACATGCTGCGGAAGTTCTGGGAGTTAGAAACTATAGAAGAAGAAAACGATACACTAACTTCAGACGAGAAGAAGGCAGAAGACATTTATACAAATACATACCAAAGAAGAGAAGATGGTCGTTACGTGGTCAGGCTGCCATTTAGAGAAGAAACACCTGTCTTACCACGTGACTCACGAGAGATAGCAGTAAAGAGATTGATGTCGTTAGAGAGAAGACTAGACAAAGACCCAAAGTTGAAGAATGATTACAACGATGTCTTACAAGAATACTTAGATTTGCAACATATGGAGAAAGTAGATAATGAAAAAATACCCGAGAATTGCGTGTACCTGCCTTTCCACGCTGTCGTGAGAAACGACAAGGAAACCACAAGAGTGCGGGTCGTATTTAATGCGTCATCAGCTGGAACGAATGGAGTAACACTAAACGACGGTTTACTAGTGGGCCCGACTTTACAAGAAGATTTACGCGATATTCTGCTAAGATGGAGAACTCATAAGGTCGCTTACGTCGCAGATATCGTTAAAATGTACCGGCAGATCCTAGTAAACGAGGCAGATACGAATTATCAAAGGATTGTCTGGAGACCTGATGCTCAAAAATCGATAGAAGATTACAGACTCCTTACCGTTACCTTCGGGACTTCTTGCGCGCCTTATTTGGCCATCAAAACTTTACATCAAGTGGCGATAGATGAGGGTCGAGAATATCCAGAGGCGCAGCGCATTATTCTACAAGATTTCTACATGGACGACGTTTTGTCAGGCCACGACTCAGAAGATGAAGCTAAAAGAAATCAGAAGGAAATCGCAGCAATTCTCCAAAAGGGTGGGTTTGAACTTCAAAAGTGGAGCTCAAATAGCGAATCATTCATGCAAGAGATTGATCCTGTAAAACGATCACCAATTACCCAAAGAGAAGTAGACGGAAGAGATCGTATTAAGACATTGGGTATAATTTGGAACACTACAGAAGATAAGCTACAAATAACGAATAATTTGAAAGACTTACCTGAGCAACCGATCACCAAGAGGAATGTCTTAGCCGATATAGCGTCACTGTTTGATCCTCTGGGCTGGCTGGCCCCTGTTGTTGTTATCGCTAAGACGTTAATGCAGAAACTTTGGTCACGAGGGGTCGGTTGGAATGATGAGCTAGAAGAAGATTTAAAAGAAGAGTGGTTGAGATTTAGAAAAGAGATCCCTGCAGTGACAGAAGTACAGATAGACCGTTGGATACATACCACGGCAGACAGAAGCTCGATTCAAGTCCATGGATTCGCGGATGCGTCTATGAGTGCTTACGCCGCAGTAATATATGTGAGAGCTACTGACGCAGATGGGCAAATACAAGTATCTTTACTTACCGCAAAAACGAAAGTAGCGCCATTGAAGCAAGTGTCCATGCCAAGGTTGGAGATGTGTGCGGCTGTACTGCTGTGTAGACTTCTGAAACATGTTGTGAAAATATTAAAAGTACAAAAGCACCAAGTATTTGCATGGTCAGACTCGCAAGTTGTACTTTCCTGGATAAAAGGCGACCCAGGGCGATGGACTCCATTTGTGAAAAATCGAGTAACTGAAATCAAGAAGATGAGCGAAATAAAGGGGTGGTATTACGTCAATACTAAACACAATCCAGCGGATCCAGCATCGCGTGGAGTGATGCCGAGAAAACTATTGACGAATACGCTCTGGTGGAATGGACCGGCATTTCTAAAAGAGCCAGCCGTAGAATTGCCCGGAACCGATGTACCTGAAACAGATTTAGAATGCAAAAAGGTTACCAAAGCATTAGTTACTACAAGCAAAGAAAATGAAGAGAATTTGATACTTACCTTGATGCGCAGATACTCGTCGCTCAGGAAACTGGTGAGAATAATCGCATACTGTCGTAGATGGATGCTGCACCTGAAAAGAAAAAGAGAAAACAAAGATCATGTACCAACTTACCTGACGACTGAAGAAAGGGATGAAGCCCTAACTATTTGCTTAAGACGATCCCAGGAAATTGAATTTTCAGAGGAAATTGAAGATTTAAAGAGTAAGAGACAGCTGAAAAGAAAAAGTCGATTGTTGTCACTCGCCCCCTTTTTAGATACAAAGGGTGTGTTGAGAGTAGGCGGCCGACTACGCCATGCTGATATAGGAACCCAACAGAAGCACCCTATCATTATGACCAAGGACAATGCTCTGTTACCTCTTCTTTTAGCAGAAGCACACAGCAGCACTCTTCATGGCGGTCCACAGCTAATGGTGACGTATCTACGCTCAAAATACTGGCTAATCAACGTGACCAATAAGGTCAAGAAGTTTGTACGCAACTGCGTCCTTTGTATCTGGCAGAAAGAATTCACAAGAGAACACGCCTGCAACAACGGCCTAAGTGGAACCGAGTAACCAAAGATCTGGACATAGGCGATCTAGTACTGGTCAAAAATCAACGACTGCCGCCCGGTAGTTGGCCGATGGGTCGTATTATTGGAAAACATCCAGGCCCTGACGGCTTAACTCGTGCTTATGAAATACGGACTGTTTCTGGTGTTATACAAAGATCTATAACTTAATTGTGTGTTTTGCCCTGTTTAAAGGACTCCGTCCTTTCCGGGGGAGTATGTTCAAGTTAATTATCTGTATTTAAACCTTTACGCCATCTACTATTGACCTAGTATACTTAAAAGTCTTAATTTTGCATGTTAACTTCACAATCTTATGTAGTCATTGACATTGCGGCGTACAGATGGCGTTACGGGTCCTAAAATCGATGCGAATCGTTGTTTACCTCAATAAATTGTCTTGCACTACCTATCTGCATGAACGCTGCATTTTTAATTCTCCCACACCTATCATCGACCGGTACACAGCATCTCAAAACGTTAAAACCAAAGGTTCAAGCCGGTACGTCCAAGTCGAAGCCCATGAAATCGTCAAACGCAAGATGTTTCGCCTGTGGAGAGAAAAATCATGTCATCACGGAGTGTCCGCACAAATCACAAGGCCGTAAGTGTTTCAATTGTAATGCTTTTGGCCATCTCTCTGCCGATTGTAAGGAACGCAAGATGGCGGACACGAAATCGGCAGAACAAACAAGACGTACGAGCAACGGAAATGGCGGAAATCGGAGATTTGGTCATGATGGCAGCACTGCGAGGCCGGCAAGTGGCGAACTTCACTCTAAGAAATACGTTGAAGTATACTTCAATTCCGTGGCAGAGGGCAGCACTTTGTATGGTGATGAGGAAGTTGGACGCAACATTACTTTCATACCGAATCGGAACGACGAGAGTGACATCACTAGCGCGGCTGCGATTGGCTGTAGCGGCGAAACTAGCAATATGGCGTCCGCGCATCATGTCATGGTTACCAACGTCAGTGAGAATGTAAACAACGAAAGATCTTTCGACGACCGACCCATGAAGACAATAAGGATTTTAAACAAAAAGACGACTGCATTAGTGGACAGCGGCAGCGCGTTGAATCTCTTATCGATTGACAACTACAATCAACTTCAATTGCCGCCCTACGACGCGAACCACCGAGAATTGCTGACCGGTTTGGGACGGGCTCAAGTGTATTCTTATGGTAAATTGACTACGCTTATGACAATCGATGGTATTGTATATATTGACACTGTGTTTCATGTAGTTCCTAACGAATGTATGGGTCCGCCTAAAGCAAAGGGGGCGCAAAGTAAGGACTTAGAATTTTTTTGATCAAAAGTGAAAATTATATAGGAATCATAAAATACTTAGGAAAATTTTATTCAAAACGCTAAAATAAGCATGTTTTATAGAAAAAACTTTTTCTCTAAAATCAAAAATGGCCAAGATATTCGCCCTCAAAGATTGATGGTTTTCAAGGGAGCTGGGACATAGAAAAATTTCGATGGATGATGTTGGTGTTATTATAACACCTATTTATTATTATTTTATCGTAAAGATTACGCTAAAATAAGCATGTTTTATAGAAAAAACTTTTTCTCTAAAATCAAAAATGGCTGAGCTAATTGACTTCAAAGTTGGCAAATTTCTAGCACTTGTAAAATTTTCGACGAATGACTTTAAATCGGAGCGCAGCTGCCGCGGCACGCTCGCTTCGCTCGCTCGGCTCGCGCGCTGTAAGGTCGCAGTTCTACCTAACACTCCTCCTCGCTTCGCTCGTCGTCGTACCTACACCGACCTTCCTTAAGGTGCCATTCTGTAAAGCATTTTTTATTAAAAAAAAGTCGGTTTTGGCGCTTCGCCGGCCGCTGCCGCGGCACGCTCGCTTCGCTCGCTCGGCTCGCGCGCTGTAAGGTCGCAGTTCTACCTAACACTCCTCCTCGCTTCGCTCGTCGTCGTACCTACACCGACCTTCCTTAAGGTGCCATTCTGTAAAGCATTTTTTATTAAAAAAAAGTCGGTTTTGGCGCTTCGCCGGCCGCTGCCGCGGCACGCTCGCTTCGCTCGCTCGGCTCGCGCGCTGTAAGGTCGCAGTTCTACCTAACACTCCTCCTCGCTTCGCTCGTCGTCGTACCTACACCGACCTTTCCTTAAGATGCCATTTTCAATTTGGATTGTTAAGACCACATAGATGGGGTTAATCATTTTTTTTTGGAAATGGACAAAATGGACATATTGGACATTAGGGTAATTAGACCTTCGAAGAATAGACATTTTGGGAATTAGACCTAAAGGACAGACTGGACGTTTAGGGAATTAGACCATACGGGCCGCTCCGGTGTTAATGACACCAACATTCATCGAAATTTTTCTGTCCCAGCTCCCTTGAAAACCATCAATCTTTGAGGGCGAATATCTCGGCTATTTTCGATTTTAGAGAAAAAGTTTTTTCTATAAAACATGCTTATTTTAGCGTAATATTTACGATAAAGCAATAATAAATAGGTGTTATAATAACACCAACATCCATCGAAATTTTTCTATGTCCCAGCTCCCTTGAAAACCATCAATCTTTGAGGGCGAATATCTCGGCCATTTTTGATTTTAGAGAAAAGTTGTTCCTATAAAACATGCTTATATTAGCGTAATCTTTACGATAAAACAATAATAAATAGGTGTTATAATGACACCAACTCCATCAAAAATTTTTTAAGTCCTGCGCCCCCTTTGCTTTAGTCCAACCAATGTATGCCATTTAAGTGTGTTTTGGGCAATGAGTTTTTACGGAATGTTACTACGATTATTCGTAGAGGGAATGCTGTGTGGACAATTCCGGATTCAACGGATTGTGAATGGTTGAATGAGGTGAGATGTTTTTCTTGTTATGTTGATTGCCTAGGTCACGTGAGCGACTCTGCTGTCAAGGAGGAAGTAACCAGTTTAATTCAAGACTACAAGCCATGCCAGACGAAAGAGGCACCGATCGAGTTAAAGCTAGTTCTGAAGGATGACGTGCCGATCGCCCAGCGTCCGCGACGTGTGTCCCCGAGGGAACAAGAAGAAGTGGACAGGCAAATACAAGAATGGCTTGATGAGGGCATCATTAGGGTGAGTTTTTCAGAATATTCCAGTCCTATTGTGCTAGTACGAAAGAAAGATGGTACACTGAGAGTATGTGTTGATTATAGGAAAATAAATAGTAAGATAGTGAAAGACGAATACCCACTCCCCTTGATAGATGATCACATAGACAAATTGGCCTTGGCAAAAGTATTTAGTGCAATAGATCTCAAGAATGGGTTCTTTCACCTGCGTGTACATGAAGATTCTATAAAATATACATCATTTGTCACGGCGACAGGACAATATGAATTCCTTCGTGCCCCGTTCGGCATGACCACCTGTCCGAAAGTCTTCACAAGGTTTATCACAATCATTTTCAGGGAGCTGATTACTAGAGGAGTCGTAATTGTGTTTATTGATGATGTTTTAATTCCCGCAGAGAATGAGCGGCAGGCAGCAGACCGACTAGCTGAAGTCTTGAAGATTGCATCAGAGTATGGCTTGCAAATTAATTGGAAAAAGTGTCAGCTGCTCACCAGAAAGGTAGAATACCTTGGACATGTGATAGAGAATGGGACACTCAAGCCTTCGCCAGGGAAGACAGATGCTGTTACCAAGTTTCCAGAGCCACAGAATGTCAAGCAGCTACAAAGTTTTATTGGTCTCTGCTCCTACTTCAGGAAGTTTATTCCTTTCTTTGCACTGATTGCACGACCTCTGACAGACATGATGAAGAAAGATGCTAAGTTCATATTCACTGAAGAGCATCGTAGAGTCTTCAATGAGCTGAAAACAAAGTTAGCTACTGGACCTGTGCTAAAGATTTTTAATCCAAAGGCTGAAACACAGCTACATACTGATGCAAGCTCTGTGGCATACTCCGCTATTTTGATGCAAAAGCAAGATGACAATGAATTTCACCCAATTCATTATATGAGTTGTCGAACTTCACCTGCTGAAAGCCGATACACAAGCTACGAGTTAGAAGCGCTGGCTATTATAGCAGGAGTTACTAAATTCAGACATTACCTGTATGGCAGATTCTTTAAGATTATAACAGATTGCAAGGCTTTCCAGCTAACATTAAATAAAAAGAATTTGGCAATGTCTACACGAGTGGCACGATGGGTCCTACTGTTGCAGGACTACACATTTACGATTGAACACCGAGAGGGTACAAGAATGAGACATGCTGATGCGCTAAGCCGGAATCCTTATGTAGCAATTATAACCTCTGACTTGCACAGCCAGGTCCGACACGCTCAGGAAAGTGATGAAGGCCTGAATGCCATAAAGAAGATTTTGAATGAAGGAACTGAGTACAAAGATTATACTCTGTGCAATGGATTGCTGTATAAAGGCTCCGAACAGCAACTGGTCATTCCTGCCAAGATGGAAACTGAGATTATTCGACGTGCACATGATAATGGCCATTTTGCTAAGAAGAAAACCCTGGAGTTGATTAGTAAGGACTACTACATTGATAAAATAGGCAAGAAAGTGGAAGAGTACATCGCGACGTGCATACCATGCCTACTGGCTAATAGAAAGGAAGGAAAACAAGAAGGGTATCTGAATCCTATTGACAAAGGAGACTTTCCATTGAGTACTCTGCATTTAGACCACGTGGGGCCGATGACGGAGACACGCAAACAGTATAATCACATTTTAACAATGATTGATGCTTTTACTAAATTTGTGTGGCTTTTCCCCTGTAAAAGCACCTCAACAGCTGAAGTACTGAACAAGGTGAGAGTCCATCAGCAGACCTTTGGAAACCCAGACAGGTTCATAACAGATCGAGGCACAGCTTTCACCAGCCAGGATTTCCACCAGTACTGTGAGGAAGAGAACATAGAATGCATTCATATAACCACGGGAGTTCCACGTAGCAACGGCCAGGTCGAAAGAATTCAGAAGATTATCATATCTGTCCTAACTAAATTATGTATTGAGCAACCAGGTATGTGGTACCGGAAGGTTGGCAAAGTTCAAATGGTGCTTAACAGCACATACCAAAGGAGCATTGGCACAACGCCATATAACTTACTTATAGGACACAAAATGCGGCGAGGAGATGAGGTCGAAATCTACGATTTACTACAGCAAGAAGAGAGAGAAACCTATATGGATGACAGAATTGCATTAAGAATCAGAGCTAAACAGCAAATAATGAAGGTTCAGGAAGAAAATAAAAGAAATTATGACAAGAACAGGAAAGACAGCACAAAGTATCAAGAAGATGAACTGGTCGCTATTAAGCGTACACAGTTTGGCCCGGGTTTGAAGCTCAAACCTAAGTATTTGGGTCCATACCGTGTCACTAAAGTGAAGAGGCTCGACCGCTATGACGTGGAGAAGGCAGACCCATTGGCCGAGGGACCAGTCAAGACTTCCACCTCCGCTGACCATATGAAACGATGGCCAGATGTCACTGAGGGTTAGGTAGTCTCAGGTAAGCAACCAATTTCCAAATGAAGATGGTTGTAAGGGATGAATGTGTGTGCTCAAACGGGGAAAACTCATTGCACTAAACTGCTTTTCAATGTGCCATACATTCAATGTTTAAGATTCATTGTTTTGATCCTTAAAACTATTGTTGATATTATGCATGTAACTTTGATGTTATATTTACTATTTATGGTTTGGCATCGGTTCACACTTCTATAACTAAAGTGTAATTTTATGTTACCTGCATAAACTTGATGTTTTCCTATTTGTTTTGTTAGTTGCCTAAGGAAAACAATACTTATAGTAACTTTATAATGATTATAAACTGCATTGCTTGCAATATTTCGCTGTTTTCTAACTGTACAAACCCAGTAGCATGATTTCACTTGTACTAACAAATTTTGATATAACTTTGTTGGTATGATTACGTCACTGTTGTCTCGCTGGATATTATGTAATTCTAGGTATGGCTGTCAATCTTATCAGTGCATCATTGTATAACCTATGTATAGTATTGTATAGCTGATAGGGTTGTCTGGGTCAGACAAGGCAGGCTGGCCGAAATGTAGGATGTAAGATTGATGAATGCATGGAATGGAACGGTAAAGCGAGATAGTATGTATGTATCAGAGCGAGGCAACTATATTTTAGTGTTAAGTTGGTAGTAACGGATTTCCGGAGAGATTCGATGCTATGGCCGCGACTGAGGTGTAACGTGCTCCTTGATTTTTATTAATTAAACTCAGTGTTTGTAAAAAGTCTATTTATTTCTACACCCGCAGTCCCACATAGCCGAAATATCGGGAGCTTAATTTGAATAAGTGAATAAAGTGTTCAATGTGGATGTGCTGAAGTAAGCTGTGGCAATATTCTTAGATCTTTTATGCGAATATTAAACCGGTCACGTATGCTATAAGTCGTTTGTTTCCAGATGAATACTGATTAATGGAGCAAGGTTATTCTTAACTCCTATTTAAATAGGTATATATGTATATCACAATATTTCTAATCACTTCTGACTATTTCTAATGACTTGATGGGCAGACATGGTACAAAGTAACTAACAATTTAAACTATTAAAGTTACTTTAAAATGTCTCCAGTCTCGAGCGAAATTGCTTTTTTAAATTGCTTTAACTTCGGCATCTAGCTAAGTACATTTAAGGGAACACAATTGGATAGTTAGTTTTATTAAATTCGGAATACTTTAATAATAATAATAAAAAGTCAATACTCTGAATCAGCTAAAGATATGAAATTACTAATTGACACAACCTTAGAATTCAGTAAAGATATTAACATGCATTTTGGATTAGACAAGTGTAAAACCATTCATATTGTTAAAGGCAAAATTCAGCCTGGAGACTACGCGGTGGATAATACAGACAAGATAACAGCAATGGAACCAAATGAGTTGTATACATATTTAGGCTACCAACAATCAAAAGGAATTGACCACATTAAAATTAAACAAATACTCAAAGAGGAATACAAGAAACGGGTTAATACCATCTGCAGAAGCCAACTTACAGCAAAGCACCTTATAAAAGCCATCAACAGTTATGCAGTTCCAATTTTGACATACTCGTTCGGAATTATTAAATGGACCAAAACTGACATTCGTCAAATTGAAATTGTCACAAGAACGATCCTCACAAAACATAACAATCACCACCCTAAATCTGCAATAGAAAGAATGACCCTGAAAAGAGAGAATGGAGGCCGAGGAATGATAGATATACACTCACTTTGGACAAAACAGCTCAATACTCTTAAGGCATTCTTTCTCCACAAAGCAAATAGTAGCAGCATACATAGCGCAGTTGTATCTAATGACGTAAACCATACTCCTCTAAACTTATCACATCACGCACCTCTCACAATTGAAAATAACCTCGAAGCATTGAAGTTAGAACAGTGGAAGAAAAAAGTTCTGCATGGCAGACATCCTCAGGATCTAGCTCAATCACACATTGACCCTATAGCATCAAATAAATGGCTGAAACTAGGATCATTGTTCCCGGAAACGGAGGGTTTTATTATCGCAATTCAAGACCAAGTTATTAACACCAGAAATTATAGGAGATATATCATTAAAGACCCTAAACAGTCAGATGACAGATGCCGAAAATGCCATATGCACCCAGAAACCATCCAACATATCACAGGAGCATGCCCTAATCTTGCACAAACAGATTACACACACCGACATAACCAGTTGGCAAACATCATACACCAAAGCTTAGCCCTTAAACATAGCCTTATTCCTAAAAACAAAACACCATATTACAAATATAACCCAAACTCTATACTTGAGAACAATACCCACAAAATGTATTTCGACCGTGCCATACTTACCGATAGGACTACACACTTTAATCGCCCAGACATTACCTTGACAGATAAAATAAACAAAATAACTTACCTCATTGATATTGCCGTCCCCAACACTCACAATTTACAGAAGACAATAACTGATAAAATACACAAATATACCGATCTTAAAGATGAAGTTACCAGGATCTGGAACCAAGAAAAAGTGTACATTGTCCCGATAGTTTTATCAACTACTGGCGTCATCCCTAAACACCTTCATCATAGTCTGAAGCTCATTGATCTGAAACAAAGCATCTACATGCAGTTACAGAAAGCTGCAATACTAAACACCTGTAGAATTGTAAGAAAATTCTTACAAGTAGACGATATTAGAATAGACATTTAAAAATATAAATTTTAATATTATATTGGTACCTCACGAACGTTTTGACGTATGATACGCAATATATATACTTATGCCATCTACTTGGCTTCGGCCCGTAGGTGACATCAATTACCAGCTTAGGCTGAGAAATAAAAACCCCTTGAAAATAAAAAGTCATACTAAATTATAACTCGTATTGCATCAAACGCTAATGTAAACAGGGCATTACAATTAACTTTCCTAAGTGAAAACTATGACATACTCGTATCAATGTCATTTCGATTGCAAATACCTTATCAGAAGAAATTAAAGTTGTGATAATGTTAAAAAAAGAGCTTGTCAGAATACCAGTGTCTTTGGGAAATTAACTTAATTTAAGCTTAGGAATTTACCCTTAAAATTAAAACAGTTAAAACAAGCACAAGCGTTATGTGAGGGTTTGAATCGTAAAGTGGCTTACGACAGGTCGGGTTATTATGGTTGGCCCGCCGTCATCAAGGCGACTGTGACTTATCTTGACCATTTCACTCTTGCCTATGCAAGAGTGTCTCTCCGACTAAAACAGTGTCTCTCCGATTTAATGATAACTCACACTAGAACGGGCAGGGACGAGACCGGGCCGAGCTAACATGTAAGTTTTTTTTTTAAAACTTCCGAGGGCTCCAATCTATCACTTGATTCTTTCTATAGAAATTGACGAATCGTCCCGTCCCGCCCTAGCGTAGTCATATTGTATGCCATTAGTTACTTATCTACAATGAATGCAAGGACCAACGATACGCGACGCTGACAAAGCTGTTTGTAAACGTCGCCGTAAAATAACGAACCCAATTTTACTGGGCCAATAAAAAAAACAAACGCCTGTCTTATTTGCACTCAATTTTATTACGATAAGCTCTAATTTGTTTCAAAGCAAATCGGGCGGTATTACACACACCGAGCGCGGTTCCAAAAAGTCGAACAAGCCAGCAGATTCCCAAACTGATGCGGCAGTTCCGAGTGTAGGACGACAGATATTGGTTTTGGTGTAAAATATTCTGGCTCGTTACGCTACGACTGAATGTTTGTTTTATGGGCACCGACTTAAGTTGGAATGGGAATATGTTAACATAAATGTACGCGGAGATGTAAACTTACACTGTTTATAAACGAACGGGTAAATCTTAATATCATTATTAATTTTATTAGATTATACAAATTTGCTGAGCGAGTTTCATATTATCTCTTGGCAAATACGGAATTAGTTTTAGACGCTATGATTGCTTCGTTTATTTGCCCGGCCCGTGTCCCACCCGTTGCTTTTAGCCTTTGTCTCCCGGGCCTCTGGTGGACGGATTCATGTCAAAATTTCCGGCACGTCCGGTAGACATATCTGGCGGACAAATCTGTACGTATATAATACGGCTTAAGCCGAGCACAGATATATATATTTTTTACAAAGTCTGACTTTTGTACGTTTACGTGCCATAAAGGAAAAAAAAAACTAAAAATGTCGAAACAAGTGGGTAAACATTTAAATCATTTATTTTTCTATTATTAAGGATCTATAATTTCATGTAGAAAGATATTGAATTTAAGTAATTGAATGTGTGTGATGTATTAAGTAGGTAAGCAGATATCGTGTGGTCAATGGTGAACGAGACATATTAGCTGTAGTTAACTAATGCTCAGTAGGTATATGTACGTATGGAGCCAATCTGGTGCCTCGAGGCCTGTCCACAGGAGCTAGCAGATCTCCTCCCGTACATCATGCATATTTTAATAGCCGTCGAATTCCGTATTTATTTCATGTAATTTTGAACTAGTTAACTTACCAACAATCTGATTCACCGAGCGAGCTTTTTCCCCACTACGCACTTAGCTAATTTAAGTGATCTCAGCACGTATCCCCGTACCCAGGTCTCTTAGTAGGGGATCTAGTGGGAGGACATGGTCGGGCGCGGAGAGTGATCGCCGACCGCCCGCCGCTGCTAATGGGCTCCGCTGAGAACCTTTTACAGCAACAATTTTCATCTCAAATAGGTCATCGCCGTGCCCATCACTCGGCATTTCGCAGGAGGGACATTTCGCAGAAGAACTTAGCTATGGATTATCTTCATTTTACCCATTTGGGCGTGAAGATAATTGTAAAATATAATATCAGTGCGTTGCGTTGTCATTTGCTGAACAAATAAGAACATTTGTAAATTTTATGTTATGCCTTTGATTTTAAAATAGCAGTGTCAGCAGTATCATCCTCGTGACTTCATTGTTCCCATGAAGTCACGAGGATGATACTTTGCACGTATTACTCTTGTCAGTCAATTTGCGGTGGGTGTGTAAGTAGCTGGTGTCGGTTGATCCAGTCGGATGCTGAAGATTGTCGTAAACTTCAAGTCTTGCAGTCTATCGAGTTCAAGCAGTTGTTAGTTTCATTACTAATTTTCTACCGTGCATGATGTAGACACGCGTTCAAAAGTGCAATTTTGAACTCGATAGTATGTCATATGTCGACTAACGACGTTTCATTGTAGGTAAAGAAGAAAAACAACACAGCTGTTATGTTGGTTTAAAGATGATTCACGCTCGAACGGGATGGGACGGGGTGGGACGGGACGATCTGTCAGTTTCTATACAAAACGTCACGTGACCTGCGAGGGCTCCGAGCTATCATGTATGTGATTCCTTCTTTAGATCGTCCCGTCCTTTAACGTTCTGTCTTCGGCAAAGCTGGCGCCATTTGCTCCTGGCGACATTTTAATACGAATAGACAGTTCAAGGGATGTAACGACCAATCACAATATATGTAATTGCTCAACAGATTCAGCAAAGTCTAAAATGTATGTACAAAACGTACACTCGTTCAATATATACCTGTATTATACGTTTAATACCCCTCTCCAACCTTTAAACTTTACTTATTACTATAAAGTGGCTCGGCTCAAACAAAATAGTATAATTATTTTACCAATTTGAACTATATATATAAATACCCCTCTCCAGTCTTTAGACTAGACTAAAAGAAATAGCTCAGTAAAAATAAAATATTTTTATTAAACCAATTTGGACTAAAATTTGGAAATTAAATGTGATCGTCAATATCGATGGAAAAGCCTATTTATTTATTTTTTATTTATTTTATTGATATTTTATTGATATTCAGGATAACAACAGCCTATGTTGTGTTTTTATTTTTATATTTTATATAATTTCGAAAATAACAAATTTAGTTCTTCTAGTTGTCTCTATTTATTTTATTTCTTGACACAAAGTCTAGAATCCTTGGTCACGCGGCGCCACGTGTAGTGGAATCTGGGCTGCGTATGTATGAGCCTAAATACCAGCTTTATGTATAAGGGTGAAAAAATGAGAAAATGCTTAATATGAATTAATTTGAGTCGGGGTTGATTAGGGTGTATACAGGAAAAGTCGCACGGCGATTTATAGAATTTGATTTATTATCGCAATAAGAGGCCTAACTGCGGGTTCACGATTCCGTCTAAAGGTAGCTTTAGGATCTAGGACAAACCTCAAAACCTAGATCGAACCAGGCCTAGCTTGAATCTCTTGAACTAAGCTAGCTTCTAAGATATGATAACCAATATTAGTCAATACAACTTAATAAATAGAATTTCCAAGACAATATACAGATGTTGTGGGGAACACACAATCCAAAATAAATGTATTAGCAGATGTCATGTTATGAGCAATAGTGTTTCAAATTAAATTAAATGATTTGTTTTTATTCTTATTTTATAAATCTGGGAATCGAACCCATAACAACAAGCAAGGTTTCACTTCTGTTACATACAACGAGAGTCGAACTCGTTTAAGTTATTCTACAATTAAACATGTGTTTAATTGTACTTTAATCCAACAATTACAAGACAGATTTCACACAGTGAAACACTATTTACAAGCGTCGTCAAAAATAACAGAACTCGTCAACACAATGCATTACAACATAAGAGTTGGACTAAAGGGGGGCAGCGAAATATTTAAGTTTCATAAATGAGGGGCACACAAATTAATATAACTCGTAATATTCTTCACAAACTTAATATACCAGATTATAGGGTTTATTCAGGGCACGGGAGTCGAACCCGTGTTCTACATTTAATAACAAAGTACTTAGCTGGATCAAGCTGCTTGACTCTGGCACTGACTCTAATATATTATTTATTTAGTTTAACAATAAAATGCAAACTGACAATCGTAATCTTCCCGTCGTTGTCGCTGCCTTCCCGTCCTCGAACCAAGTGTTTCGCTTTACCGTCGCTACTCCTCAAACCTTCATATAACTGCATTTTATTTTTACTTAAAGCTAATATATACTTTATTACAATAATCATAAAGAACATTTTATCAGGCCGCGCGTTGCGTTTGTTTTGTCATTCTTCATCCCTTCTTCAAGCTAAGGCGGTGGATGTCGTGATGCTATCTCCCTCCTACGCATGACAGGATCTGCTAGCTGCTGTTGCCCTCTCTCTCTCCCGAAGAGACATCGTAGCGTCTATAGCCAGACGCAATGAAGTCCAGTTAGGGGTTCAACATGTGGCCTGCAAATGTGTCAGCCTCCTGGAATTTTACAATAGCAAAAGCAGTATCTTTGTTTTATAGTGGCTTTTCAAGCCTGAAGAATAAGGTCCAATTTCAGTTAACAAATGTTTTGTGCGTTAGCCAAATAAATTTGCTTCTTATTTTATGCTGCCGTTTAAATCACGCGCCTCTTTGGGTTTTTTCTGCATTACTGTAGATTTACGATACCATTTCTTAATAACTGGCCCTACACAGAAAATAAACTCAAACTTATTTTAACGCCCTTTTATTGAATTGTTACTTTTGTACAATTCTTAAAATATCCAACCCATTAAATTTTAACACTCTTTGTCTAGGTGTTTTTGAATTTAGCGAGTAGGTTATGGATGCGCTGCTCAATTACACCTCTCTCGTATGTGGAATTGAGTTGCCATCTCAAGACAACGATATATATAATATGCAAACATAAGTACTCATACATAGAAAACATCCATGACTCAGGAACAAGTATATGTGTTCATCACACAAATAAATGCCCTTACCGGGATTTGAACCCAGGACTATCGGCTTAGCAGGCAGGGTCACTACACTACCAACTAAGTACGCCAACCGGTCGTCAAAGTGACGTTGAAGTGCGATGTACTCATGATTTAATATTGTTTTTATCACTGAAATGATGGATAACACGTTAGTAAGGTAAGTAGGTACCAGACTACTGAAAGCACGCACTCATATCAGTGGTATTAGTAGTCAAACGTTGCGTTGTTCAGGCTCCCTCGTCACTCGCGGCGGAACAAGGTCCTAACTGCACTTGGCACTTGTAGTAGGATGGAACTCTGTCCAACCAAGGTATAGTGGAGGTCATATCTGGAGGTGTAATGTGAGACGAAACGCTGAAAGCCTCCGGGCCTCGACTCCGGCCTCCGGAGTACTTCGGCGGCGGCGCGTTTGTTTAGGTAACCCTTAACGTGTACTCAACAACTACATGTATGTTTTGCGTACCCTTGAGGATCTAAGGCAGTTTGAGTGCTCATTAGTTAGCGAGTATGGTTACATACTTGTATGTTACATGTACTAGATAAGATTAATTCATCATATATTAAATCAAAAATTTTAAATAACACAATTGCAGTCACTGTATAGAATATCTAGTAAGTGTCAGGTCAACAATTTAGTAAGTTAAATTTCAACAAGCTGAGCCATCTCCATTTCAGTTAGTTTGTGTTGTATATGTCAAGTGTATCCATGTATCTATTTATCATGTAATGCAAACTTCTTGAATAAACGTCTTATTATTATTGTTAACTTTTACTGCTGATTGATGATCGCTGCTCCCAATCAACTTGGACAACCCGTCGTATGTATGTATGTTGTATATGAAAGTAACTGTTCAAGCCAAATCAACGGGCAACATTTTGTTTCATAGCTGACAATTAGTTCAAATTGTAATTCAGGTCATGGCAACTGAGCAGCCAATAATGTCATTCATTCATTCACCGGCGCAGACGCCTGCCGCAAGCCGGACAGTTGCGAATCAACCAGCGCGCCGCGCGCAAGTTACGGTCTCGTATATCTCAAAGTCAATTTCTATGTGCAATGTTCACATCGACGCCGGTGTACCGAGTCAGATATTACTATAGTATAAGATATTATAGTTACTAGTCTATTCGTGTGTGCGGTGAATGAAATACATATTAGTCTAGTTAATTCGGCGGTTTCATTTCTCAACTCCCCGTTCCGCCATCGCGGCGAGCGAAGCTCATCACACACCGAAGCTGTCAAGCACGAGGGTTCAAGGGAGTCCAGTCTGCGGGTTAGCAGCGAGACGACGCGTCTACCGGACCACCAAGTGCAGCGACAGGCGTTGTTTGCTACAGTAACAGCTCAGCCTCTAAGGTCGAGCGAATGTACAGTAAATTTTAATAAAATGTGTCGCAGTTAGTACTCTGTACTATGTAACGTTTTTACTAGGTACGTCAACACGCAATAGGCAAAGTTCTCTCATTACGTTCAATAATGAACCTTTGTTTTTTATAAACCTAGTAAAACCTAGCTTTTCATCCGCGGTATAATTACGCGGATTTGTCAAGGGCTTCGTTGTGTAAGAAATTAATTACATCTGCCAAATTAATATCTCGCAGCAGCTTTATTAAAAGTTTGTACGAATTGTTGGCTATCGTTTTTTCGCGGGGTTATTAAATTCACATTCCGTGGCCCCCATTGTTGGGAAGTTTCCGTTAAGTGAAGCCCAGCTTCGGTATTTAAGATAATTTCAAGCAGCCACAGACCATCAGCATCGGCAGCGCACTCAAATTATTGAAATATTTAGTCCGACCGTTAGCCATAAATGTTAGCGCGACATACCCGGGGGTAAAAAAAGGCCTGTCGGGTAATAAGTACTGCCCTCGAGATATGACGATCAGACATACTTGTAAGTATGATTACTGTTTCTTTACCCCACTTATATTTTATCAGTTGAAGCGATTATCTGGTGAGAGTGGCGAGTGCCGTTTTTCTAACTCATTTTTTTTTGCGCGCGTGATATCTATATGATATAATTATACTTCCGCCACGATAGCCGACGGCAGCGAATGTCGACAAGTCGTGAACCTGTGTCATAACGCTCGCGACCTTATCTTATTGCTTGAATCAGACCAAGTCAATAGTAGTAAGTCCATTAAAAAAATTGTTAGCTTCATAATGTAGATATTACTTTTTCACTAGACTATCTCGACTCTTTTATCTTTTAAAACTATAGGAGAAAAACGCATTTTATCTATCGGTGGGGAAAGTAATTTGACCTTGAGATTTGAATGTTTGTTTTCAAATCTACTGGTAGCATTGATCTTTAAAAGATAGTTTAGTAATAAATATCGGATAGCTAACATTTGGATGAGATTTGTAATCGTAGGTACGTAGTTATTGTTTTCCTCTCGAAAGTGAGGTGAAGAATGTTTTACTATACTCGGCGGCAAAGTTTGTTTAACTCTTATGCCTTGAGATCCTCGTAAAGCTCAAGGTTCCAGTTTTTGGACTACTCGCTACGCTCGTGGCTCAATTTCGGAAACTTTCACTTGCTCATGTCTCAATATAAGCAACAGCTTTGCCCTCTTATATAATAAATAACTATTTCTGCCTTCCGGCCGGCAAGTAGCCACTTGCAGGCCGCTACGCTTAACAAATGCGCCGCTTGCCGACTGCGTCGAGCAGAAAAATAGTGTACTGACCTTGGCCAGTAAATAAGAAAGCCTCAGATCACATGTTTGTCGACCTCAGCTCCGCTTCGTCCGACAATTACACGAGATCTGAGACATTTCTTTCTTTACAGGCCTCGGCACGTAATCTACTATTTCTGCCCTCTGGCCGGCAAGCCAATTGCAGGCGGCTACGCTAAACAAATTCATCGCTTGCCGACTACGTTGAGCAGAAACATAGTCTACAGACCTAGGCCTAGACTCTATATGTATATTGACACCCTTTGTATCACCTGTGTTATACAAATAAATGATTACTTACTTACTTACTTACTTACTTAGGCCAGTAAATAAGAAAGCCTCTTGATTATTGCAGATTTTTTTCTCACTAAAGAAACTTCAATTGGTGTAGTTTGTGTTCAATTCAGATTAGGGAATAACCACGGTTTCGGTTAAAATCAGAGTATTTCCCATACAAATGCAGAAATACAGCATCAACATACTTAATATACTTATTATTATTTGTTACTTTAGCGTAGGCGAATAACTAAAATCGATTTTCTATAAAAAGTCGTAATTAATTATTTTATATATTTTACAATTAGGTACTTATAGGAAAAACTCTTAAATTTTGTAGTCAGGAATAATATAAAAAAAAAAACAATAAATGTAATAGAGTGGATATTATTGTTATAAAATTCCGAGAGTAAAATATAGGTACAGTCAGCGTCAGAGATATGTGACCCCCCTAGGTGTAAAACTGCAACTCTCGTTTGACACGAGAATCGGCATATACCACACTGTCATTTAATTCTTTCAAAAATGAAACATCTCATGTTTGTCTCCTAGCTGGAATCGATCCTGGGGCCTCTCTGCTCACACTCATTCGCTTCACTCATACTTTAGTCCGGCTTTTTTCCGCTGGGCTATCGTAACGCATGGACTACACAACAAAAATATGAACCAGTTCTTAGCAGGCCGACCGGCAATAGAGAACTATGACAAAATCTATAAAAACGGACTATATTGTCAATGGCGCTTACGCCGCATCGGGTTGCGCAGCGTTGCATTTTTATTGGAGCATCGCTGATAATGGTGTAAGCGCCATCGACAATAAGGTCCCTTTTCATAGATATTCTGTTGCAACTATTATATCTATACTCGTCCTTGTTTTGCAAGCTTGTCTTAGATCATAGTAATCTCTTTGGTTCATCAATATTTTCCTACCCTCATTTTATTTCCACAGACGACTAACAACGACTTTTACCAATTACATTTTAAGGTTTAATTTACTGGACTAAATTCGTCTAGTTATTTCATGGAGAAAATTTGTTTGAGGGTAAGTCATAATTTGCGTGTGCGAATCATACCTGTGGTTGGTGTGCCTACGCAATTACGATCTCTCGACTTCTTAAATCCTTTTGCATTTTAAGCAATTGAATAACTGTCCCCGTCCGTTTTTTTGTGTTTCAACGACAATATGGTTCGATTAACTACTTTTCTTAAAACTAAAATTGTGGTTCTTTGGGAAGAGAACAAAAGTATTAAACAAATAGCACGAGAACTGAATATAACGGTAAGTTTGTAACCTGTGACTCCAGTGAGACATTTATTTTTTAGTAAAAAAAGGAAAATGTTATCAATAAGTTAAGCCACCAGATTTTGTTGTGAGGGTGTTTACTGTCAAGTGTTTACCTATATATGGGATAAGATAGAAAAATATATTTAACGGAAAAGTCTTTTAATCGGCAGTTTTTTTATGTGAAGTAATAGGTATAGTCTTAGAGCCATGTTTATTTTTAAAGCTATTTGAGTTTTTTTAAGTTTTATCATAAACGTCTCCTTTATTGAAATAAGCAATGTATTGAAATTTTCATGGAGGTCAGGTGGGGTAAAATTGAAACCCCGAGGAATGAGGGAGATTCGTATGAAGTGCCCATACTGTTCTTCTTATCCCGGGCAAAACAAAGTATGTTCTCCCACCCCACTTGATCTTATAAGTATTTTTTTTACAATGTTCGCCATCTGCTTGTTTTGTTTGTATCAATCGTATTTATTTTCAATACATTTTATTAAATACACAAATGTCAATAACAATACACAAAAGTCAACTTAAAAATACTCTTAACCTAAATGCTAAACCCAATCAATCGTAAATCAATCGTATTAGATAATTATACCTAAATGTTTCGCAATTCACCTGTTTATCCCAGCTTACAGAGCCTTAGGTATATGTATGAATGATCTGTAACACACACCCTAGATACATTTCACAACCTTTTCTTACCACACACAAAGCGTGTGGCAAGGAAAACTTAAATAAATAAAATAACACACAGAACTATGGGATAAATGTGGGTGCCTCATTATCTTTTATACTATTGGAAATATGAGATTATATACGAGCAAATTTAATACGTATTTTTACTTGCAGAGAAATACGATTCGCAGATGGGTGAGATGTTACCAACGAAGGGGGGACGTGGAGTGTGATAAACCAGGCCCTCGTCCCCGTGCTTACACTGACGAATCTGAGAGACACCGGAAAATTGTTAAAAGACACAGTAGGTAAATTATATTATACAATTTTCATTACCTGCAGATTTACGTTTTCAGTTTTACGTTTTTCAATTTTTGGTATGCTCATGAGATTTTTTTTTTAGCGTATTGGGGTTGGAAGTCATCTATGGGGACTGGGGAGCTTGTTGAAGTTGGAGGCCGAATGAACAGCGAGCGATACCTCGAAGTGTTACGTGACGTCATCTTGCCTTCCGTTCGCGTCGCCTATCCCGAAGGACAAATTTATTTAGTGCAAGACAATAGTGCAGTGCATCGTTCCCGTATAGTGAAAGAGTGGTTACCCTTACAAACAGACATCACTGTATTAGATTGGCCTTCTAAAAGCCCTGACCTCAATCCTATTGAGAATTTATGGGGTCAAATGGTGCGTAACTGGGACCCTACACAAGTCAAATCAAGACAAAACTTAGACGAAGAAGTTTATAGAACGTGGGAGTTGATGAGGAACACCAATGCATGTTCAAACATGGTGTCAAGCATGAAAAGTCGACTAAAATAGGTAGAAGATAGAGAAGGTTTCCCTCTACGTTATTAGTTAAAATTGTAAAAAAAATGTTTGTGTTGTTGGTATTTCTCCATTATTGGGCAAATATTTATTCCATGCAAGTTTTAAAATAATGAGTTTAATGACGCTATTGTATAAGTAGTGTCTAACAAATTATATTGTTTTTTTGCAAATAACAAAATAGTGCTTAGACAATTAAGTAGGCTTTTCCAAGTGGTAACTCGTTAATTTCTACCTTAAAAACCATATATATTGTTAGCCATTTAATGTAGTTTTTAACATGGATTCTTCTTCATTAGTATTATTTCAAGTCAATTTGATATGACATGACTGAATAAAGTGCCCTGCGGGTTCGAACAAGCAGTTCCCTATACCTATTTTATAAGTAGGTAATAATTATTATCAGCACACTCAGAATCGTAAAAAGCTTAAACCAAAATTATAAATTATTTCTGTTAAAAGGAAATTTCAATGTAACTTTAATAAAGGGAGCTGTTTAAATTCGACCCATTTAGTGGAGAAATACCCCATGCTTAAGATTGTGGTAAGGTTGCATTGCATTGGTAACGTGCTAACATTGCAGGAGATGAATTATTGTTATCTTTGATAACATGTTGTTTCTCTTTGCAATGTTAAATAGCTGGTTTAGATTACGTATTACATATTGATAATGGCATACAGACTGGTAGGGCGAGGGACGGTCTAACATATACTCATTTTTTCATATTGTTTTTTGAATAGCCCATTTTATACTTAAAAGACTCTTCCCGCGATTTCCACAACTCCCACCGCTATGTCCCGCCATCTCTGTCTAAAGTAAAACTGAAAAATTGTGTTAAATGCAATAAGAATATTAATTTATAATCAAGGAAAACGGAAACCATACACCTCACTTTTATCCGAGTAGTTTGGTATTACTTATAAAAAAAGCTATGTCCCAACATTTTTTTTACGGTTCTACTCAATGAAGTAAAATGTAGGTATAACATAAAGTAAACAACCAAAGTGTAATGCCTTATAAAGTTTAACAGCATGCAGACCACCAATACCACAATTTTAAACAGTAAGAGCTAAGCTAAAGGTATTTTACTTGTTAACTTGAAGTTTTACTGATGTATAATTGAAGAAACTAAATTAAATTAGCTACACATTGTCATTATAATTTAACTAGTAAATATTTAGCAATAAAATATATAGTAGTCAGTTTACAGAACACGCATAATATATCTACTGTCATATTTATATATTACCCCCATTATTCAGTTTTTAAACAATATTTAATAATAGTATTTAAATACCTACTTATTTAATAAAAAGTTACCAGTGACTATGGAATTTTCATTATTAGTCCTTAAAAAAAAGATTTTAACTTCTATTTTAATAAAACTTTATTAAAATAGAAGTTAAAATTATATTAAATAGGAAGTTAATAAATAATTAATAAAAAAGAACAAGCATAAAAATACAAAAAAATATCCTTTACGTAGATTCGAACCGCTAACCTAGTGTTTCATAGTCTGTTGCACTATCCATCACGCTGCACGGACGCTTGTGAAGTCGACGAAATTATTGTTCTAGTTAAAAAAAATCAAAGGGGTTAATTTTAATGTTACCGAGTTAATAACTGAGTAATAAGGAATAACAAAACGTATAAATATTTGTGGTAATGTAAAAAAATATTAAAACCCGGATATAAAAAAAAGTAAAAAAAAAGCAAAAAGTGTAGATTCTTATGCTGGGGTTCGAACTAGCGACCACATTTGTCTATTGCTGGAGGGGGGTTACATATCTCTGAAGCTTACTGTACATCCCTCTAATACGGGATATCAACCGTTCGCAAACAATGAAACGAGGTAAACTTTTGTTTCAAGCCACATTCCATAAATCAAACCCCTTAATAGTATGCTGGAGAGTGCAGTTTCTGTTGGCTGCATTCGTACAAAGTTCACCTACATCGGTGGCAGTTGAAATGAGACGTTATGGCGTGGTGGTAGAGTGCAGTTTGGTTCGACTGTAGGAATAGCCGGCGGCTCACCTAGTTCGGGCGCGCAACAGATAGGTATCTGTTGCTGCGGCCGCGGGGTTGCCAGCACCATGAGATGCTCGATTTTCGGGAAATTCATTACATATTCATTTCTTGTTTCTATTTGTAAACCGAGAGGTTAGGGAGAGAGCGAGGTGATCGACCTTGTTAAATTTTTGCGGTACATTATATATATATTATGAACTCTAACCGACTACTCTAAATGATTTATTGTAAGCGAAATAAAAGTGATTACTGTACTGTATTGAATATTGAGCGACTTACTAAGGTACTGAAGTTAACAGTGCTCTTTGTATATTCAGTAGGCACACCGAAAACGGCGAAATCTTATAAAGATTTACGCTACAAAACTGATATTAGTTCGAAAAATAACTTCCAAGATCCGCAAACAAAAAGAAAACGAAGTTATTAATCCGCGACCCTAAAGTAAATAGGGAAGCAAAGTAAGTACGCAAGAGTTGTCGGGCGGCGCGGCGCGCGGCTTGCGGCCGGCAACACAGCGCGGCGCGGCGCGGCGTAGCCGACACGACAGCCAGTGCGAGCCGGCCGCCGCGCGTAGCGCCCGCCACCGCTACGCCCGCTACGCCGTAGCCCCGCTACGACTCTGTGGTTATTTAATTCTCGAGTGAATAGCAGCGCTTAGCGCTTGACACATTTACTGTGCAGTGAATAGGAACTTTACAAACTGTCTTTATTGTTTTCGTTTGAACTTTCTTTCGTTTGTTTTATTTTCCAAGTGAAATGTAACAGGTAAAGCACATGGTCTTTGGGGTTTGTACTGTTTGTAGAATAATAAAAGTGTTTTATTCTACTTGAGGTAGCTGAAGTTTAAATTAAATTGTCTAAGGTAAAATCGGGTAATTTAAGGTTTAGGGTAACGAAAATTTAAATTTTGGTGCAACTCTGGTAGCATCATAATTGTATTTCTGACCAAAAAAACGAAGAGCAGGGTTTTCTTATTAAAGTTAACTTAACAAATACCAACTGAAAATCAAGTCAGTGTAAAAGGTTTTCTGGTATTTTAGTTTGTCTAAGTGAGAAAGTATTAGCTGTACTTTTATATCTATTAACCTCTTTTGTGGATAGGTACGTAATTAATGAATATCTGCTTCGGTTGGTTATTTGTTTGGGGCAAAAATTTAAAAAGTATCTTTTCTGATATAATGTTAGACGTCAAAGTCAAGTTCAATTAAATGGCACGAAACTCAAACACACTTATATTAGTGCATATTTTCAGACAATTTTTTAACTTTTTGAGGAATAACAGACATATATCTATCTAATTGCTGTATAATAACTTTAAAAGGAAGCTATAAAAATAGTTTTTAAATACATATTACTTTCAAAGTAAATTTCGACAAAAGAAAATCAATTTTGGGCAGACGAGGATGTCCCATAAGTGAAACTCAAGTAGGATTTTCGATGGGTTGCCGGCGGGCGGTCGCCGTCGCCGCAGCGGAGGGACTCGGCCCGCGACCAGGGTAGCTTCTCCAGGAGTTGCACAGCTTTCCAGGAAGCGTAGTCTGACTCTGAATCCTTTTGGTCCAAGGCCTTTGTTCCTGATGAATTTATCTGCCCGAATAACACCGCTTTAATTTAAAGTTTTATAATGCTTAAGAAATTAACTTCCAGTTTGTGATGTTTTAACATTTTAGGCTCACTTTAGCTCCGTGTACCATAACTGCAAATTAATCGAATCGAAAGAACTTATATTTAATAACTCGTATAAGGAATACCGTTGGATATTTGTATCCCAGTGAAGAGTGTCTGGTGTGAATGTTTCAATATTTCACGAATGCCTATAGAAAGGTATTCTCCTTTCAATTACATTTAAATTATGTTCAATTGGAATAGAATTACATTTCTTTTATTTGCTCCGAAATCAATTGAAATTGAATCATATTTTCTGAAAAATAGATTGAAAATACACGGGAAATTTTTGTAATAATGGGATGAAGGATTGTGTGGAAGCTGTGTGATTCATGTATCTTCAAAGTTCGTCTATGTACTAGCAGTCCAGCATGCAATTCAGCATGAATTGTATAAAAAGAAAAATATTTCAGCGTTTATTGATATACCTCCCCAAAGCGGATAAAATGTGGATAAAAAATGTATAAGCGCAGGGTCAATGCTAGAAAGATGTGCATTGGGGGCTATTTCTCCAACGAGTAGGTACAAATAATAAGCAATTTTGAACAATTAGTACTTTATAGTGTTACAAAACAATGTAAAACAAAACTAAATCCTACGTGTTTAAATTATCCGTAAAAACACTTGCTTTTATTAACGTGCAAAGCAACGTGTCAAATATAATAATAACAAGGTCTATAATCTTGTTGTCCTCTCGCTTGATCGTCGCTCAATTTATTAAGAACTTCGATACTTTCTACGATATAGAAACAGAGCGCAGTGTGCAACATGGCATCGGCTAGGTTGGATCTGGGACGTGACGAATAAGATTATCTGCTTCCTAGCCTTTGCCCGTGACTTCGTCCACTAAGTAGTCGTTAAAACGTTCATTCCAGTTTTAATCTCCTTCAGCAGAGGTTACATTTCTGACTATCCGGACTCTAGGTAATAACCAAGGTATAATTTATTGACAGTACCCTCTAGTTCAGCAGCCTGATTAGCAATTTTCAGGTATTTCAATTCTATTTTGTTTATTCAAAAATATTTTAATATTCAAATTTATCCTGAATCCGTAACGTAATATTATTTTAAGCATTTATTTCAACTTGAAAACAAAATGTTCAGTTATAAAATGAATTCGACAAACAGTATACATATTTGAATTACAATTGTTTCAAGCCACTTTGCACTTTTATATAGACACTGATCCCTTCATTATTTTCTTCAGTAAGAATAATGATAAAATAATTGTTTTATTACCAGTTTATTTCCTTACAAATGGCTTTATACAAATTTGTTAGTTATATTTGAAATAGTTATTTGTTTTTGTATCACAACACATTTACAGTCCTTACTTTGTTCATGAACAGTTTAGCCGCACTATTTTCTCTAAGTCTTTCCTTCGTAAGTTGTTTGAAAATGTCTACTTGCCCGATACCACGAGAACAACGTGTTATATTTGCGGGTATTGATATCAAACATTCAGGTGTCGAGTCAACTTGTGTAAGTATAGCGAGTCGCCCCGCACCTGAATCGCGCCGGCAAGCGTGTAACGGTTCACGTCGAGAGAATAACTCGTACGAGTTACTGACTATGAACGAAGTAATTACTGACTATTCTACTTTTTATCTCTATGCTTCTCGGTTGAATTCTTAAACATATCGATTTCATCACCTAGTTTCATGAACTATCATTCGCACTAGCTTGCGGAAGCAATTGCAGGCAGAATTTAAAACTATTGTACATTAAATGTCATATCAAAGGAGATGATTGTATGGTTTGGATATACCAGGACCTTTGATATAAGCACGCCTGTGTTACTTAGCAAACACGAGCTTCATCCTACTCATAAGCTCATTGTCCGCTGTAACACGTAGACAAACATATTTATCCAACGGTTTGAATTTCGCTCAAGGGTTCCTGAAGCTTAGCTACTGGGGCCAGTGCCAGCTCCAGTACTCGCCGTCGCTCCCTCGGCTGTCTCCTGAATAAGTAATGGCGGCGCGATACGCTGGTTACGCGAGGCTCCAAGTAGGTCATAAATGTCATAATCATTACGTTCGGCGTATTCATTCAAGCGGTGCTTTGATCTGCTAATGGGGATTTAATGACAGTTTACAATAAGGGGGCTTGCATTTCCGATACCTTGCTTTTTTTACTTTGTCATTATTGAAAATTATGTAGTGTCTGTTATCATTTCAATTATTCCTGATTTTATAAAACCCTAAAACAAGCGAGAATGCCTGAATTCAGTGGAGTGCTACCTAGCCGCAATTTGAATAAAACCAGTGCAGTTGGCTTCCAAATTGTATACCCACAAGCTGCCACTTGAATGCAGGTCGTTTAGTTAGCCCGAAATACCAGAAATTACCCCCTTTTCAAAATGAACTAATACTTATAACTACATATGTTTTAGTGCTTTACGGATTAAGACTATCTTTTTTTATCGAGAACTTAACGTTTGACTTAGATGTGTTTACATTACCATTTTTTAAAATTATCAACAAAACGAGTAACGTTCAGTGTGTTCTAATAGGTCTATCTTCACATTAGCATGCGTTTGCTTATTGTCTTCCCTTTTAACTGTGGCTGGCAATTGCAGGTGCAGCCAACCCCCAGCAGTCGGGCTTCAGACCCCGGCCGACGTCATCGTCATCACTCACTAAATAAGATCCTCTATCAAACGCGTAACACACATTTTCGGTTAACAATAACAATAGTCAATACCTATAGGTATATTGTAGTATCGAAATGCTGTGAATCCAAACAATCCCAGCCCTAATTAGCCCTAATTATATTACCACGAATTAATTGTGATAAATATTTAAAACATTCCGCGAACAGAAATCTGCCGAATTATTTTATTACAAAGCTTTTCCGCCTGTTGTTAATTACAATTTATTGGAAAATGATGAATTATCTCAAAATTTTAATTAATGG
Source organism: Lathronympha strigana (assembly GCA_949128165.1). Taxonomy (NCBI): domain Eukaryota; kingdom Metazoa; phylum Arthropoda; class Insecta; order Lepidoptera; family Tortricidae; genus Lathronympha; species Lathronympha strigana. The sequence continues at coordinate 22,405,709 of OX421913.1, read as the reverse complement.
ATAATACTATAACAGTGGAGAGAAAGCATAAATTTGTAGAATATTGGATTTATTTTAATTTTAAGCTTACCATTTTCACAAATATACCGACTTGAAGACAGTCGTATAAATACTAAGATGTGTAAGTATATGTTAGTTGCACTCAGCAAACCAAGTAGCTAAGTTTATATTTAATTAAAATTCCGTCGTAATACTAAAATAACTTTACTTTTAATTTAGTAGTACCTACAAATTGCTATTGTGCTATATTCATCTACGCTTATTCTAAAGGGCTTCGTTTAGAAAGAGTTTGCTCGTACTTAGGAAAAAAATGTAAAAGTGAAATACTTGAAAAGTCGCCTTCGTTGAAAGTTTTCAGTCTGCTCGGATAAACCTTTCAAAGACTATCTCGTACACAAAAGTGGCGTACACTTTGCCCTCTCGGGCCCGGGTTCGCTGACCTCAATCTGCCAAAGACGGGTAGCCGGCCTCGCTGGGAGCCTCGCCTGCACGCCTGTTGACAAAGGGACGGTATTCTTAACGACTACCTACTGAGGCTCGACTCGAACCAACCAGTAGGTACCTAATATACTACTATAAATAAAATTCTTTAACCAGTATTCAGCACGGCTATGCTGCCCAGTGGATAGGCGGATATTTGCTGGATAAGACGACAGCCGACAGCATGCCCGCAATTTATGATAACTTATGATAATTTTAAACAGTTATCCGCATTTGACAGCCAGTATTACGACATAAAACTATTAAGAAAATATATTTTATTTTACTTTATTGCACATGGGTAACAGAGATTATTGATGGTAAAATATTGTGGATAACTTGACATATTATCGTAACCAGCGTCACGGTATCCGTACAACACATGTTATAGCGTTCTCCTGGATACGTGGATAGTGACAAGTCCATCTTAGTCCTACAGGATTATTGCCCCCATTAGTAAATAATAATAATGGTTGTCATCAATACTCTTTAACTTCAAAATGATATGTAATCTTCCAACGACTGTCAAACATCGGACACATAATGCCGTCCGAGTACGAAGGCCAAAACAAATTGTATCCACCGCGATAAACTAACGTGTCACGTACAGGTGATAAAACTATTTATGTTATCGCGCGGCAAAAACATTTTATCGTGTTCACATGCCAAATAAACTTTATTGCGCGGCGCAATCATTATGTTACATTTATGTGGCATTAAATAAACGGGGCATAGGTTGGAATAGTAAATCTTTGACGAAGCCTGTTGCTGATACTGTGCACTTTCTGTACAACGTTTGCTGTATGATAGATATGTATGTTATGAATTTGGTTTTGGCATATGTTTAATCAATTAATATAGTAAAATTGATCAACAAGACACTCTGCTTAACCATAAAAATTAGTAACTGATCAAATTTTGCACACCAATTTATTATTAAATGATACACAGAAATTTGGTGCTTATTTACTTTCTTTAAAGTAATCATGAATAAAATACCTAGGTACTATACAATATTTTGATTTTGCAAGAGTCGATTTTGACCATTAGTATATTTATTACATGGTAGAGTTTTAGCGTTAACAAAACTTTTTTGGTGATGACCTTTTATTTACGCTACAATCAATAATTAATAAAAATACGTGAGTAAGTTTTACTCGATTACATCCCGTTTGAGTCAATTAATGTTAATGTGTAAAAATCTCGAAAGTTAAAACAAGTGTTTAGTAAAAGTAATCCACATATAAATGCAACATATAGCCCCAAGCAAGTTTGCGTTTAAACGGATGCTGCGCAAGCACCTTTTCAAAGAAAGATTATGAATAGATAGTATGCAGGCATGTTAAAAATACGTAAAAGTATATCATATAATTTTATATGTGTATTATATTATATACTTATAACGTTCATCAGTGCGCTCTGCCATTATTTCAATAATATTACCTTAATTTCCCTTTGCACCATTGTATTAATGTTACGGTTTGGCCCTATGGTTGACTGTTAGATAATGCCAACAGGCATTAAGTACGCCATTTGCTTTTTTTTGCAAGTTGTGCAATAAAGTTTGAACAAATAGGATGATTTCATTGTCTCACACAAAAACCTCTAGCCATTAGCAATTGTTCGAAAATAGATAAAAAGGATTTTTTAAAACTTGTACATGATGTCGTTTTTAGGTATACTCGTACCTATTAGGATAGCCAGGTCAGTAACCCCACTAAACCTGGAGGTCGCCGGCAGAGCAGTTTGCTCAGACGAGCACTCCGGCTTGTTTGTCGCGGGATTAATTACGATTGGGAGGATTCCCATTGTTCCTTTGTTGTGAAGGTAAACAATATTAACATTCTCGAGCACCGGCCTGCGTACTGCGACTGCGTACATTCTTTTAAGAATTCAGTCAAATTAAGAATACAATTTAATCACCAGTAAAATTGAAACGTGCCAATGATTTTGCTAAACAAATCATACACCGGGTGTTTTTTGTAATAGGAACAATAAATTTAATCGTCGATAGTGCTCCTCAAACCAACAACTGTTAATCAACAGCTTTTAAAAATTATGTACCTACTTTGTACAAACTAAAAATTATTTTCAATGTACGTTAACATCAGCTTAATTGACGTCTCTTATCGTAGTTCAAATATGACATAATTCGCAGTAGCTTGCGTCTTCTACTAACAAACTTTAAAGTGTATTAATGAATCGTTATTTTTAAAAGTCGCTGAGCAAATGTTGTTCAGTTTGAGGAGTATTACCTAAAATTAAATGTGTTGCTCCGATTACAGGAAAGACCCGGTATATTCGCGCTATAATTTGTATACATATAATATGGCATGGTTTGTACTTATATGTCAGAATTATGGTTGATTTTAATATTAAAACTTTAGTAATAATTTCTGCTTTAAATAATTAATAATCAAACGAACTTACCTGTGAAGTTTGATTGGAATTATACGAGTATCCAAATCGAAGATTACATATATTTACTAGCAGCAGTACACGGTTATGTGCTGTCCTTGTCACACATTTAGAGTTATAATATTATTCAAAAAAACTGTTCTCGCTCTCGCCCGCCGGGTAATTAGGAACGGCAGCGCTCCCAGCGGCGTGGTTGATCATTATTTTAGAGCACATAGATATTTTTGTGTTAGGACCAGAGACGATTTTATTTTAATTTTTAGGGTCTGGGAGGGTGGGAGTATGTAATCTTCGATTTGGATACTCGTATAATTCCAATCAAACTTCACAGGTAAGTTCGTTTGATTATTAATTATACTTCGTATCCAAATCGAAGATTACATATATTTACTAGCAGATGTTTAGAGAATTGTAATACTACATATAAGTAGGAAAAATAAAATAAAATATCGAAGTCAAATCCGTACGCTCCTATGGGTTCCTGATAATTAGCTTCATACATGAGTGCCTAATAAAATAAAACGGTACTATTATGTAAATATTATATGAATATTTTTATTAGATTGGACTTATGCATGACATGCTGTGCGTGTCCAAGTGAGGAACGACATTAATAAAGAATGAAATTACTTTCAATAACCTTTTAGGTGAAACAAAACACTGGAGTGTGTATTATCGTCGATATAATTTTAACATTACTTGAATATACCTGCTTTAAATTATACTTCGTTCATTTAATTGAACTCTACTGACGAATCCCTGCATAGTGATTGTATACTATAGATATGCCTGTATTTCATATCGAAGTAAAAAAGGAAGACAAAAACAAGTTGTATAATTAGTAAAACAAGCTATCAGTAGTTTCTTCATTGCAAGATTAGTACTAAAGAAATCTTGTTATAAAATATACATACAGATTTATACTGAGACCAAACAATAATTCAAGTGGTTGGTAATGGTAAGTTTTTCCTTTTTGAGTAGAACGTTGTAATAAAAAAGTGGCAGGTGTCTTCGATTCTAGTGTAGGATAACGAAATATTGACCAGTACGCTACAGCAGCAAGAGAATTACTATTTTTGTAAATAATTGTTATACTAAAGAACAGACACGTGGAGTGTTTTATATCTTGATAATCGGAATGCTACTATTGAAGAGAAGTCTCATCATGGTAAAAACAACCTGATGGAGTAAAATTTTATTACATTCTACACAATTCCTGTAGAATATGTAATAGGAGACGCCGTTAATGCGGAGCAAAGTTGTACGATCCTCAACACGATTTTCGAAACTCAACGCTGTTAATGCGAAGCAATGTTGTACAATCATCAACAAAATTGACGTAGAGTAACTCAACGCTGTTGAAGCGGAGCAAAGATCTACAATCCTCGACACAATTAATGTGGAGAAACTCAACGCTGTTAAAACGGAACAAAGTTCTACAATCCTCGACACAATGAATGTGGAGAGACTCAACGCTGTTAAAGCGGAGCAAGTTCTACAATCCTCGACACAATTAATGTGGAGTACCTCAACGCTGTTAAAGCGGAGCAAAGTTCTAGAATCCTCGACACAATTAATGTGGAGTACCTCAACGCTGTTAAAGCGGAGCAAACTTCTAGAATCCTCGACACAATTAATGTGGAGTACCTCAACGCTGTTAAAGCGGAGCAAAGTTCTAGAATCCTCGACACAATTAATGTGGAGTACCTCAACGCTGTTAAAGCGGAGCAAAGTTCTAGAATCCTCGACACAATTAATGTGGAGTACCTCAACGCTGTTAAAGCGGAGCAATGTTCTAGAATCCTCGACACAATTAATGTGGAGTACCTCAACGCTGTTAAAGCGGAGCAAAGTTCTAGAATCCTCGACACAATTAATGTGGAGCACCTCAACGCTGTTAAAGCGGAGCAAAGTTCTAGAATCCTCGACACAATTAATGTGGAGTACCTCAACGCTGTTAAAGCGGAGCAAAGTTCTAGAATCCTCGACACAATTAATGTGGAGCACCTCAACGCTGTTAAAGCGGAGCAAAGTTCTAGAATCCTCGACACAATTAATGTGGAGTACCTCAACGCTGTTAAAGCGGAGCAAAGTTCTAGAATCCTCGACACAATTAATGTGGAGCACCTCAACGCTGTTAAAGCGGAGCAAAGTTCTAGAATCCTCGACACAATTAATGTGGAGTACCTCAACGCTGTTAAAGCGGAGCAAAGTTCTAGAATCCTCGACACAATTAATGTGGAGTACCTCAACGCTGTTAAAGCGGAGCAAAGTTCTAGAATCCTCGACACAATTAATGTGGAGTACCTCAACGCTGTTAAAGCGGAGCAAAGTTCTGGAATCCTCGACACAATTAATGTGGAGTACCTCAACGCTGCTAAAGCGGACGATCCTTGACATAATTAATGTGTTAAAGCTCAACGCTGTTAAAGCAAGCTTATTTGACACAATTTTTGTGGCATAATTGTTGAAACGGAGCAAAATTATACAAATTTACACGCGATTTATGTCACGTAACTCGGCGCTGTTAAAGCGGAGCAGCGTAGGGTATTTAATAAGATTAAGCCTATTTCATCGATATAGCCTACGAAAAAAAATATATTTTCGTTTCGTATATATATATGTGTATATATATATGATATGAAGTTTCTCTAGGAAACTATAAATCAAAATTTAAGTCGTTGTTTGTATTACTTCAGTATATATCGGTTCATGCTTTCAATAAACAGGAATATTAGTTTCGTGATAATTCAATTGGGTTAAAACCATTTACTCTCCAATGAGGTTTTTGTTAGCAAACTCACTCAGCTTCGTAAAATTATTCCGTTTTGGTTACCACCTTCCTAAACGGTGAGGTTTTAATAGTAGGTACGTACGACCATATTAATATCCGACTTAATTTTAATTAAGTCGTGTTGAGTCCTATTATCGTAAAGATATCATCTACAATTTTATATGTAGGTATCATAAAAATGTGATCCACAACATTCACTACCTACATGTACAAATTACAATACTTCTATTATAATATGTATATGTAAAAATCATATGATTTATATAATTTCATGCATTGCATTGCATTGTAATTCGTTTTTACTAACCGCAACAATTCGCAAGACTGCGCCGTCAGATATTGGTTCAAATTCCCGAACCAAACTATCCTTGTTTCGTGATGGGGATACGTAAAGTTGATAAAGAAAATCAGTAAGTATAGGTATTATTGTTATGCAAAAAACCACAAAAAACTTTAACTATTTTGTGTCTTTAACCAGTTTTCTCGTTATTCGCTCCGAGCGTGCAGGAAAGCGATTGAACACCTTTTAGGTGTGCAATTTGTTAAAGAACCACCAATCATAATATACCTGTAATTTCCGCATATTATGTAGGTATTGTATTTTGTAAATTTTTACATAAACCAAAATATCATATTTTTGACCTGGTTATATCGTTGTATATTGAACGGTTTACGGTATCTAAAATATGAGGGAAAAAAATAATAACCTCTTTCGAGTCTGAACAAAACAAAAAAGTTATTCTTTACCTTAAATAACTTACCTATACTCAAAGAATACACACAACACCTCTGAACATAAATTATCCTTCTTTAATCGTATAGACACTAGGTCGCAAATTAAACCCCTGCAGCGGCTACATACAGCAAGCATTCGCGCTATTTAGCGGAACAGGGTAATACGGCACTGCCGCTGCGGTTACACTTCCCTTTAGTTTAGAGCCTTAACTGACTCAAAATCGCAATGTCATAGTATTTTGACTTCATTAAAACATGATCAAGATTATATATTCCGACTCATTAAAGTAGTATTTCCTTGATAGAACCTGAAATAGGCTTACTCGTAAATAGGAACGTAGTTTATACGAAACCTATCTTATTTTTATTTTACAATTTTTCTCTGCAACATTATGATGATAATTATTGATTGTAGTCATTGTTACTTATTTCAGCGAGCTCATGATTCTTTATAAGCGAGTATATTTTTATGACAGTTCATATAAATGAAGTAGGTAGACGACGTACAAGAAGCGCTATAAGTATGTGTAGGTACTTCTTAGCTGACAAATCGAGGCTGTCTTTCACGAATAATACAAGACAAACATGAAGAATTGAAGAGGTCATACCTCCCTTTTAGGGATAAAATGGGGAACCTCTAAAATACCTATATTGTCCCGAAGGCTCGACGATATTCGAAACGGCAACATCCGGATCATAAGCTAGCTTTTATTAACAAAACTATAGATAAATGAGGGAACCTCTATGGCTATTTTACTTTAAATTACTTTTAGATGCCATTTTGTTAACCGAATTTACTACAATTTGTGAAATTCATGTCGACTTTCATAATTTTTTAGCATTGCATACTTCAATACTTATTACTATAATTATCTCAGAACTCTGGAAAGGTAGATGAAATCATTGCGTAGATGAGATTACATTTGTTTTCGTTAAATACCAGGGTTAGAAGTAAGTGGCTAACCCTCGAGTATGGCGTGTGGCGCAATTTTTAGTATACGGTCTGGTACACAAACCTGATACGAATTATAACGCGTAAATACTATAACGCGTAAATACATAACGAACCTTAAAGTTCTCTTAATTAGGTTTAAATTTGTATGTTAATCTACGAACAACAACCCGTGCCTTTAACATGTACTTTACTTATATTACTTAGAAAAAAGAAGGTAGATGTAAAAGCATTATTTCGAACAAAGTAAATATTCCTTGATCTATTCTTTTAGTTATTATATGATTAATACACCACACTAACATTCGGTTTTAAATTGTAATCTACCACACATATATTGAAAGCAAAATCAAACATTTGGACAAAATCACTTTCCGAAAGAAGATTCGTTAAACGGCAACTAGGCCGCGGTTTTATTCTGTAATTTGAATTCATCGTTCTGAAGATGTGTAAAATCACTCACCCTAATCCTTCAATCTGAAATAGATATACACTAAAACACTATTTTTGCGAGAAAATACGTGTGACTCGGACAGACACAAAAACATGTAATGATCAACCACGCCGCTGGGAGCGCTGCCGTTCCTAATTACCCGGCGGGCGAGAGCGAGAACAGTTTTTTTGAATAATATTATAACTCTAAATGTGTGACAAGGACAGCACATAACCGTGTACTGCTGCTAGTAAATATATGTAATCTTCGATTTGGATACGAAGTATAAATAGTGACGAAAATATTACTTAAGAAAGAGATTTTATATTTAAATTCGAGCAGGTATAAGAGTACGCTGTTAAATATTAAAATGCGTGTGGGCTGAGTCTTTTCTGCCGACCGTACGCTGCCCCCGCCGCGCGTAGCCTACATATACGAGTATATTGTCTAAGAGCTCGCCACGGGAATAGGTGTATAATTTATATAGCCACGACACCCTGTTGGTAGAATGCAATGTAATCTCATTTATTTGTGGTGGCAGCACTGTCGCGCCGACTGCTCTCTCTATACATAGACTAATAATGGTGGCGGTTCTAAGCTTGTATTTACTGTGTGTAAAATAAAGTTTTATATTATAATACCACTTGTTTTTACTCAATTTACAATACACCCCTCTAGTTCATATGCCATACTATTATTATTATTCATTAATCCGGGCGCCTGGCAGGTGTTGAGCGGTGGGTGTGGCACTGGTTTGGCAACAAAGCGGTTTTATAATCAATTGAAAGTGTGCATTATAAAGCTCTGAGTTTGGTGTGATTTAATAATTAATTATGGACCTATTTAATTCGAATATACCCTTTCCAGACGTTTTAATTGGGGGGGAAAAGTAGTGCCAGAAGACGTCCAAAGTGCGGTAAAAAGAGCCAAAATTGTTGCATTTAAGTGGTCTGGGCCTATTTCATTAGAGTAGACTTTTAAAATCGTGTGTGCTAGCTAAATTACAGTCGCAAATATTAGTCGATCATCTTCCACACTCGAGCAACTTTCACACTCATCACTCAACGGCTGCCAGGCACCCGGATTAATTAATAATGATGGTATGGCACACTAACTAGAGAAGTTTCGTGGCTCTATAACTTGTACACCTATTTCCGTGGCTAGCTCTCCGTCTAACACTGTCGGTGTCGACAGACAGCGCCATCGCCAATCTGCGCAAACGTGTGATTTATGAAGCATTCGGTGTTTGATATGACACTTGCGTCTGCCAAATAACGCCGGACTTTTTTATTAACATATACCGAATATGTTTTCTCTTACGTCTTTATTTCTTAAAGTTGCATATCATGTTGAAGTATGATTTGTTACATAATACCCACTAACTACCGGTTAACGTGTTCAATAATATGACCCATATGTTCACTTGGCATACTTAAGTTGTGTGCCGATGCAAGGGATATTATTATTTTTATTACATCGTCAATTTTACTACTCAAGCCCCACATTCTATAAACATTTTGTTCACATAAATTGAATTGCGTACACCGAGGAACGTCCCAATTTAATCTGCTCCATAATAAAACGAAAGCCCCGAGGAAACACTTGCTTTTGCCTCGTACGTAGGTTCTGCTACTGATTCCACGTGCATTTCGAATTCGGACTGGAAATGGGAACAAGTTACAATAAAGGATGACTCACACCAATCCGATCCGATCCGGGACGAGCTCCAAGATATTACGTGATTCTTTCTATAGAAGCTGACAAATCGTACCGGATCGGATCGGATTGGTGAAAGTAGATCATCCTTTACACTATTTGACTAAGTATAACATTATTTAAGGGCCGGATATTTTTTCACATATGCTTTGAAAGGGTTAACTTGTCCATCACCACTGCCCTGCAGCGAACAACCAAAAAAAATATCCTGAGCAGTATATTTAAAATACTAATTTTAGCGGTTTCGGCGACATTTCCAAAGGTGATAGCAAGGATAAACACAAACATGTCAAATCATGTACCTTGGTAGGTATGTACGAGTATACCGTCTAACATAAGTTAAATTCAAGTAAAATCGTTCCGGCACTCGCCGCGTTTTCGGTTGGTAGTTTAGTGAAGTTAGGGCTTTCAAGGTTTCGTTTCTGTTTCTTCATCCCGCAACCTCATTTACCTAAGCATGGTATAAAGCTTGTCGTGGTAAAAAAAACACTTAGGTACATACAAGCTGATAAAAAGCTTCATACAGACCTAGTTAAATTCATAATAAATAAAATAGTAACGTACTATCGCGTTCAAAATTACATGGAGAATTTATAAATGAATTAATTCATAAAACTGTCTATGCAATTTTGAACGCGTGTGTACAACAATGCGGAATCTGCGAGCTCAACCCTCCTTATCTTTGACAGTGTGACAACTAACATTGATTAGTGACGCTAAACTTTTGTTATCTAAAGCTGTGCGTCACGCGTCAGCGTCACCTGCCCACAAAACGTTAATTAGCCAATTAAATGCGTAACCAGCGTTGGCAACACAATGTTAAATCTAATTTAATTTGGCAACTACACATAAACCGTAATTGAACGGTTGGTCGTGTAATTAATCCCACATCTCTGCAGCATATAAATCCCGAGCGGTTCGTTCGTGCCTCCTGCCCTACATCCTACAATAACAGAATATCTCCAAGTTTGTTCGGCAAGTTTTATTTGCGCTAATTTGAATCTTATGCCGAAGAGATAAGTGTTAATGTATAGATATTGTAGACGATGGGTAAGGATTTATATCTATCTAGTTAATTAATTTGAATGAGTCGGCGGCCAATTAGTCGGTCCCGCGTGTTTGGGATGTATTTAAAGCCGTTAACAGCCGACTTACTGGTAGGAACCGATTTACCGTTCAATATACCTCTGTATGCGCTAATTACTAATGCAAGAATGCTTAGAAGATATGAATACTTCTTTATTTCAATTTAAAAAGAAGATCCTTCTGGTGGTCCCAATATCGGAATCACTTTAAAATAAAATATTTTAAAGATTAGGTATAACATACTCCGACTGTTTCATACCGTATACGAAGTAAATTGCTGCTGTAACATTTTATCTAAGAGGGAGTTATACGTAGTTCTCTTCTAGAATTTAATGAAAATAATGTCGGTTTGTTTTTAAGTCGCTTACAGACACTAAATGACGGAGCGGACCGCTTTTCTTTCGCATTTATGTACATACTGTCAACTGATTATTTTCTAGAACAAAAATATAACTTCTCAGATCGTTTGTTGCTCTTGCTATGAATGGTCATCTGATAAAAACGACTTTCATTTGTATTTGTAAGTAAGACTTTTTAGATAATTTTCAACTAGAAGCAAGGGTGGCACTCATACTATACAATTGTAAAGAACGAATCAAATAATTTATTCATACAAAGTAGTCACACTAATATATATAAATTATCAATTGAAAGAAATGTCATACTTGTATACTACAGAAAAAGTGACCAAGGCCCCGGTGAGCTAGGCTGGAATCGAACCAGCGACCTCCTGTTCTCGCAGCCGCGTTCTGCTGGTTAGGGCGTCTGCTATTTTATATAAGTAGTTGCATAGTGGTAATAGATAAATCCTTTTTAATGATTACGGGGTATTAAAAGCTAAACTGGCTAAAGCTTTATTTTTGCTGCGCCGAGACGAGAAAACCCGTTTGCTTTTATATCAAAATATTAAATTAAAACTGAATTTATGTATGTATCTTTTTCATAAGCGTTAATGAAAATGTAACTTGGTTACGAACATTCCAAGTGCGTCAATGCAGTGCTAACTCTTTTATGAATTTCGTACTTACCGCAAGAGAAATATTGTCTCAAATGATGACCTATCATGAAGTTTCAAACGACTGATCTTCATTTCCCTGGTGTATTGAACATCACGACTTACTGGAATAATCCCCATGCGCCTTACCCGCATTAACCTAACACCACGTTTTTTCATTAACAATATTGTAAGGGAGGAGTGGAGTGGGTAATAATTCGATATTAGACCCTTCACATTATTATATGAAATAGGTTTATTACAGCGTTGGGACCTTATAATTAAGAACGGTCGCCAAAGTATTAATAACCGTATGAAAGGGAATTCATTATTTGATAATAAATGTTATAAAGTAAGTTTAGATTTAAGGTAGGCGGAGGTAGGTAAGTTACACTTACTGTAGGTATATATTTTGAAAATAAATAATTTTTCCCCCAAATGTAACATACTATATTAGTTTGCAGCAAAAAAGTAAAAAGAAATAAAACACTTTAGGTGTGGTCGTTGTAACACACTGAAAGGTTGGTTTAAGTTTTTGATTTGTGACAGTGCATGCCTTTGTTGATACGAGTATGTTACTAGGGACACTGGTCAACATTTACGTAAAGCTCATGCACATTTAATACTGTTTATGAGTAACCTAGGTGATTACCTAGGTTACTCACGGGCTAGGTTACTAGACGGGTCTTACTCCGCGTTTCATAAATAAAGTTAATAAATTGGTTTACGTGATACAAAATATCAAGGAAAAACAAAGTCGCATACTAACTCCATGCCGTGCAAACGAGTGACCTTCTAGGTGAAGTTGCAACACAAAGTTTGTACGGAACCCTCGGTGTGCGAGTCCGCCTCGCACTTGGCAGGTTTTTTCTCATTTTACAGATTTTATTAATTCAAGTCGGCCACACACTTTATAGCCTCGACAGCCTCGTGCATATTGAAACAGAATATGCATGAATAAAGTAGCTGTCCCGTTGCAATCTGTGTCGTCTGTGTTGATGGCGTTACCAATAATATTTTTATGCTAACGTGAAAAAGTTATCGGGAGCGTAGTGTGGCGGCGGAATCTCATGAATAAATCAAGTGTCGAAGCAGGTAGTAATGCTCGCTTCACACGATAACCTCAATCGATATGTGCTCAAATAACTGGTAGGTATGGTGCTTACGAGGTAACAGGTTCAATAAAATGGTAAATACAACGGTGTTACTGCAAATAAACAATGGTACGATAAAACACAAGTATCTCAACACAGTCACAAATGAATGTGACGATTGCTGTCGATTTCTTAGTCATGTTAAAATATAGTCCTGATAAAGCCTGATGATTCTTGTATATGGTTTTATGTAAATATGTCTATGAAATCTTAAACGCCGTTGGTAATGCCGTTTGTGTAGTTAGTGAATACAAAATAAGCATAGATTTGCTAGTTAATACAGAGTAAGTAGTAATTAATATATGGGGCACTAGATACATTTTGAAATACAACTTGTTTTGTCTCAATTGCTAAAAGTAACTTAATAAGTATGATTATGATTAGATAGAATATGTATACGTTTCGTTTAAAAATATCTATACGTTTCGTTTCTATAACTGTAGCGCATTCATGAACCCATACTAAGTAACTTGCCCCTTCGTTAGATAGAGCGGTGCTCATAAAGTGCAAACTTTAATTAAAATTTGTGAACGCTTGGTGCATTGATGCTTAGGGTTACTTATATTTAATTATAGGTAGTCATTCAACGATCTACTTTTAAAATTTCATCTCTTTAGGCTATGTTATCTGGAGAACATACGTCACTGGGCCGTACTGATCTTGGTGCTTAAAAACTTAATTAAAAAAAAAACACAATGTCAATCATAAACATTCGAACGATGAGGAGAACAGAAACAGTTTTGTCAGTTGTAAGAGGGATGAACCATAAATCTTGGCAATAAATAACATAATTTGTAAACCGCTTTATCTCTGTCTAACGGCCGATGCATTTTGATAAATCCAATTTCCGTGCAGTGCAGTATCGTGTGGCCCCCGCCGCGCGCCGGGTCTAACAGTGTGCTTACCATGAGTTGAGTAAAGGTGATTCGCTTTGTTATGTGATCACCATCTCACTCACTCGCTGCCACTACTCTGGCAGGAGCGCGAGCGAGACGGACATACTGTCGAGTGCCGCAGTCACAATTGAATGTGGTACGCACACAAGAACACACGAAGCCCAGTAGAGCGAGATTGTGTTCACATAACAAAGCGAATCACCTTTACTGCTGGGTATGTATTCCGTGTGTTTGTGAGTGTAGGAGATGCCCTGTCGCTTATGAACCAAACCAGTATTTAACTAACCTGAAGAACTGAAGGCTTCTTCTTGATGTGGCATCTGAAAATATACGTCAACTTAAAAGTGTGTAAAAATATACATCAACTTAAAATTCATTTACGCCGACGATATATGTCTCGTAACTCAAGACAAAAAGTTTCAAAACCTAGAAGCTACGCTAACCAACGATATGGAGTTGTTGGCCAATTACTTGAGAATATGGCGCCTGACACCTAGTACCAGCAAAACAGAGGCGTGCTGCTTCCATCTGCACAATAAATGCTCTTCACAACAACTACAAGTGCGCCTGGGGGAATCCATTGTTAAACATAATTTCTCGCCAAAATACCTAGGCGTTACTCTAGACCGCTCCTTGTCGTATAAACACCAACTAAGCAGCGCAGCCCGAAAGCTACAGACCCGGATCAACATCATCCAGAAATTGAGCGGAATCTCATGGGGAGCTAGTGCCGAAGTCCTGAGAACATCCGCGCTGTCTTTGGTTTACTCCGCGGCTGAATACTGTGCACCGGTCTGGCTAGGCAGTGCCCACACCTCTAGAGTGGACGTCGAACTAAATAGGGTGATGCGACTCATCTCTGGCACGCTACAATCAACACCCTGCCACTGGCTACCAGTACTCTCCCGCATCGCCCCACCTGACTTGCGAAGGAAAGATGCCTTGATACGGGAAGCAGGAAAGATTCAGAAAAACCCGAACCTACCAATCTACGAGGAATTCTTGCACCCTGCCCATCGCCGCTTAAAATCCAGGAACGCTGCTTACAGTTTATACAAAAGCCTGGCTGACTCAAACTTTGACCTGAAACTTGAGTGGTTGCAGTCTTGGAACTCGGCGATGGCGGGGAAATTGGGCTCCAAAATTATCCCAGGTTCCAAAATCAAAGGGTCCGACCTCCCAAGACGGGACTGGTGCAAGATTAACAGGCTACGCACTGGCCACGGTCGCTGTGCTTACTACAAACATCGCTGCGGATGGGTAGAATCCCCGGCTTGCACGTGTGGTGCTGCTGCACAAACAATCCAGCACATTATCGAGGAATGCCCCATAACACGCTACGCCGATGGACCTCCGGAAGACCTGATCACCCTCAGTGACGAGGCCACCACGTGGCTGACTCATCTTGATTTAGATTTATAGTTGAATGTATCTGTTGAATGTACGCCATACGACTAAATAAATAACTTAAATGCAACTTTTAGGCATGTCAGTAGGTTGTTTTTGCAGTTGGTTTTTGGTGAAGGAAAACATTGTGAGGAAACCTGTATTAATCGAAGACGACACTGTGGCATTTTCTGGCGTGCCAGTCGTGCCACGCAGTTTGGATTGAGAGGCGGCGACTGTGCCAAACGTCATGTTATCAAATTTGTGTCTTTGCGATTTGACAATAGTCCGACATAAAGGTCGCAATAATATCTGTGACTCTGCCTGTGACTGCGAATGACTGTCTGCCATCCGAGCAGCTTCAAAGGTGAACTGCTTGACTAAACAAAAAGTTCTTATCCGTACAGTACAGACCTAATAAAACATACGCCGTGTGGGCACAGCGGCGGCGCACGAGCAGCCTAAATTGGAAGTATTGCAAAAATAAAATGTGCTCTCAAATTCGTAAATTGAAATGGGTGAATTTCGTCCATTGTTGGCTACCTCTAAGAGTTATACTTACCCGTCCGTGTCTGCTTATAAAACGTAAAGTTTATCCCTGGAATAAAATAATACATTACTAGGTAAACTCAATTATTTGGAGCAAGAGTGTGATACAATTACATATATTAAATATTAAAGATTAACTACTGAACTAGCATAATCACCCCGACATATGAATTGTTTTTCTTCTTCTCAACTTTAACTGAAATTTGACCTTTTGCGGAAGTACTTCATAAAAGGAACGTAGTGTTTTATGACCAAGAGTCCAAACGCTATATAACCCCAGTGGCCTTTCCCTCGGGACACAGTAGCCACTTGCACCACCTTGCGCGAGGCCGCGGCTGCCGCGTGTCCCACCCCACCCCACGTGTAGGGTACGGTGGCAGATACAACACATTATAAAAGAAAACATTGAGAGAAAATTCTAAAATGTGTATATTGGATACAATGTAATACTAA
The DNA here is from genome assembly GCA_949128165.1 of Lathronympha strigana. Taxonomy (NCBI): domain Eukaryota; kingdom Metazoa; phylum Arthropoda; class Insecta; order Lepidoptera; family Tortricidae; genus Lathronympha; species Lathronympha strigana. The sequence continues at coordinate 22,389,663 of OX421913.1, read as the reverse complement.
AGTTATTTTCTTTTCTCGTGTTTCATAATAACTCGCACCTATCAATTTTGATCTCTGTTTGGCCCAAAGGTTAACTTTAGCGTTCATAACGGCCCCCTAGCCTAGTTGGTATTGGTAGTGACCCTGCCTACGAAGCAGGAGGTCCCGGGTTCGAATCCTGGTCAGGGCATTTATTTGTGTGTTTATCACGAATATTCCTGAGTTATGGATGTTTTCTATGTATTTAAGTATTTATATGTATCTATCTATTATAAATATATATCGTCGTCTAAAACCCACAACACAAGTCTTATAGAGCTTACCGTGGGACTAGGTCGATTTGAGTATGGTTGTCCCACAATATTTATTTATTATTTATTTATTTATTTTATAAAAAGAAAACTACAACTTATAGTCAATATCGGTGGTCAAACTTAACCATCAATTACCTACAATTAACAAAAATATGATTGAAGAAAATAATATTTATTTTTTATAGGACCTATATTATATTACCTAATTTTTTAATCATATTCATTTAGTTACTCAAATACAATTTATTATAATAAATTAAAATTCACCATTTTTATATTATTTTTGTGTACTTCGGAGTCCAGCCGCGGTTGGTTAGTTACCAAACGGCACTACGCTGACCCAATACATCACCGGCTATGAACCAGGAATCCTGATTCCCATTCTGTAGCTGGTAACGGCATTTTGGTTACCAAACTGTGCTATGCTTAATTAAACATCCCTCTCATGTCCAGCTATGAATAATCCTGACACATCAGTAGCAAATCCTACCTGGCGGCCATTCAGCACTTCGCCGCCGCCCGCGCGCCGAGCCGCTTCATTACTCCCCGCCGCTCCCCCCTCGCTCGCCATACCGCGATTCATCCGGCGATATATCAATCAGGAATAAATGTCCCGATTTATACGATGTGTTCGCGGAACATGTCGTCTGAATTATTCGGATAACCAATAAACTTTGGCACCCAAATTACTTTATCATTTATGTTCGAGGTATACGTAACGTCATTGTTGTGGCATTGCGTCGGGGATAGTGCAATACCGCCTAACTAACAAAGTCCATAGAGTTCAATATTCAAACAACTGACAGGATTATTGTACTCTATTGCATTTGTTAGTTACGCGGTATTGCACTATCCCCGACGACTGGCAGTTTGCTACGAGAAATGTAATACATTTTCTTTGAGAAATGAAGTGAAAATTAAGTAATGGCTTGGAGGGCCAAGACAATATGGTTGGTTTTCGAATGTACCCTTTTTAGATCAGTGGTTGCGTGTAATAATTTAAATATTAAATTGATAAGCAAATAAAATGTACCTATTCATACTAATATCCATACTTACTAATATTATAAATGGGAAAGTGTGTGTGTCTGTTTGTTTGTACGTCTTTCATGGCAAAACGGAGCGACGAATTGACGTGATTTTTAAAGTAGAGATAGTTGAAGAAATGGATAGTGACATAGGCTATACTATACAACTTCCAGGAATTAGTACAGGTGTATAAAATAACAAACTAGAACAATAATTACATAATTAGGCACTTTTTACATTGCAAATGCTCATCCACCTGGGTTGCTAATTATTCTGTTTTATTACAGGGCGCAATAGTCATTTTCCTACATAGGTATACACAATTGAATGGTTCCAGTGCCGTTAGCATAATTGTGTTGGTAATTACCTACCTGCGAAGTAGAACGCGGAACCCGCTGCAGCATATCTGCACACAACTTTTCCCGCTCCTAACTTTGTAACGCCCAGAGATAAATGGGTCAAACTATACACTACATGCGTTCTACCTCATCGCTTTTGTTGCAATACTCATATTTTACGTGTAGGTGGTTGTAGAATGCGACGGGGTGTAAAGAAACCTACGTGGAGCGTCGTGAAGGTCACGACATGACGGTAGCGGTGCGATGGCCTCGTGTCTTTACAACTAATGATGTTTAACTCGTAATATATCCTGTGTGAAAATATTGGCTAACGAAAGATAGGTATAATAGATAGAAGATAGGTATATAACAGAATGAAGAAAATATAACAAACTCAATCATATTTTACATAAATTACAACAACCGAGGCCCAATTTCAAAACGCTTACTAAAATGACTGAATTATTGGCGTTTCAGGCTTCCATAGACTACGAAAACCGCTTACCATCGCGCGGGCTGTGTGCTTGATTGCCACCATTTCGATAATTTAAATAAAATCGTAATGTACCGTCAATAAATAGATAATTTCTTGGTGAAGATGTAACTGAACGATGGGTCGTCTTCTGAGTGTATCATTCTAATGGCGAGAATATATGACAATTGTTAAGCCATTCAGATGTTTTGTTCTCTTTTCTTCTAGACTTTTACCAAAATTTCATTAAGTTAAAGTTAACAGTAAAACAAATGAATCAAGAATATTATGTTCAAAGACTACTACAATTGTCACGAGATCCAATAGTGTTTTAAAGAATTATCGGTTATTTTTGCCACGAGAATGATCCTGTCTCGGAATTTCGTGACGCATTCGTTTTTAATGGTAATAAATAATGATGTTTTTATTCATAAATTAGGTTTAAATTAGATGTTGGCGGCAAATAAGCATACAGCCCGCACAATAGTAAGCGGCGCCTGTAGCCCATAGACGCCTGTAATACCAGTAATGATGATGCTGAAAATTGTCACACCTGTCGCCCTCCTGTGAAGTTGGGGCTAGGTGGCTAAGTCGAACTTAGGTACAGTTTGTTGTCAAAATGGTATTATTTTGTTATCAATGCAGTGTTTCTTTGCTCAAGTGGGACACAATGCTATTTTTGTACATCAAATTTTACTTAAATCTGACTCCACTTAATTACCTTCAGACGTGACGGAGTTATGAGTGGAGTGGGTAACAAACAATGGTGTGACAAACCGTTGTTAACCTCATAACTTCCAGCTTCGCCGTAAATTCCGCACGTCGCCGTAATCCATTAGGTAATTGCCACAAAATGCTAATTCGCTACGAAAATATCGGAGTAATTAAATAGCCAGATGGCTCCAGATGTTGGAAAGTTGCGGAAACAACGCTCAATTAGGCGATATGAAGTCGGCACAGGAAAAAGCCAGAATGGCCACTTTATTCGGCTGCCTTTTATTTATGTATCTGGCAAGACTTGAGTTATGTGTCATTTTAAGTACTTCCAGTTGCCTTTTGTTACAATTGTTACCTAGGGAAGTACTCGTTGTTTTAATACCTTTTACTTGTCGGCATTATAGATTGCGTACTGGACTGACCTTCCAACTGACACATTCCTCTAAATACAGGACGTTTCGGATACACTAAGCAGTGTAACTGACATTTTCTATATAACAATATAAGGCGTAGTAAGAGTACCAAAATATGACCTTGAAAGATATTGTCCGTTGTAATTTTTCAAAGTGACTCGCTTGAAAGCAGCTTGATTAATATTTGCTTCAAACGAAAAACGAATATACCTGAATAATAAAATGAAAAATATTTTTTTCTGTAGACGAATTTGAAATAGACAAATTACCTTCGCCCAAATTTTTATTTGACGTTATAACCCGGTTTGCTCTCAGCATTTTGTTTTAATACGCCGTGCGCTATCCTTGAATAGTGGTGTCGACGTTTCGTTGATTATTAAATACTTAACGTTACGAACTAATTTGATTTTGAACATTCCGGACGCAATTATCCTAATAATGTGTGCGAATAAAACCTACCTTAGTAGAATATTATGTACATCCGTAATCTTTGTACCTTTTTTTTTTTTTTTTTTTTTTTTTTACGTGGAGGAATGCATTTAGGCATCCCGCCTAGCCGGGGAACTAGGACGAGTATGTGGGACTCGCAGGTCCGGACCCGCACTACCCACTAAACCATCCACGGTATGCCCATCTTGCAGCGTTGGTGACGGTGACACGGGATTGCCCTAGGCTCACAACCGCGAACACCGCCTGCTGCGACAGCCGAAGCTGTCCCCTCCTTGAGGCCGAAGCCCCTGGAGCCGAAGCTCCCCCGCCCGAAGGTAGCGTGCAGGGCGACACCACACGCTGGTCCCTCATGACAACCTCCACGCCGGGAGCGAGATGGAAAAACCCCGGGTTCCACCCCCTCAGGTTGCCTTTGCGATTTTTTATAGAGGTGGTCATCCTCGCAGCCACCACGCCGGCGCCGGCCAGCAGTGGCAACCCCCGGTCCGTCATCATAGGCCCTCTGCCTAGACAGGGTACGGGACCGCAGTTTTATACAGGACAGCGGCATTCCTGTCGGCAGACCCGGAGGCCCCCTCACGCCAACACTCAGAAGTTCTCTCCCTCAATGAGAGTACTCCCTGTACGGAACCCCCCAACCCCCCCTGACAGGATATTTGCAGCACCAGTAAGAAATCCTCGGAATCTTCCAAGAGATCGCTTACCGTTGCCCCCAGGAAGCACCGTCCAGGAACCCTTCCCTTTTTCCCGGATCAACCGGATCAAGGAGAATGGGAAGAGCCCTGGCACTCGAGGAGGTTTCCCGTTGTAGCCCCCCGTAATCTTTGTACCTATGTGAATCGTAATATTTTTTTATTATTAACTTAAACAGGCAACTTAACCTATGTTTAAAACATTTAATATCCTTATATAAATAAAATGACAGAAACAAGAAAAATAAAACCATTTTGTAAATGAGGAGACTGAACAGAACAAACTTGTCGTATATAAAGCCGGTCCCCCATTAAAAGAGTATTAAGGCGAGGCTCCATCATCGGACAAATCCCCGCTCATGTTTTCCGAATTATTTATTTTCATGGGTTTCTCCTTTTACTTAAACCAGATCCGTTTTTAATAAGAACTGGTAATCTCCACACGAAGGTGCATTCCTCCGAAATAATGCACCTTGATCTTGATTTACTGGATCCATCTTATCTTATCTTATTTAAGGTCAGGGGCCCTAACGGTTACACTTCGACCCATTGGGATCTTTTGTGTAATTGCCCCCTACCGCACTACTCAAGAGCTTGCTCGATCATCTCCATGTGACGGATGATGGGGCTCAGGAGTAGTGCTCTGAATTTCTTTGGCTCCAGGTATCCTGTACCAAAGCCCTTCATTATTTGTCTGACGAGAGCATGACATTCACTCATTAAGTGCTGGATCTAAGTAAGTAACTATTACTATTTTCATCACACCTGCTGGTGAATGGTGATGTTATATGCAAGCATACTTAGACTTAATGAGCTGTATTAAGGCCATGATCTCAACGGATTCTCATACTACTTTACCGCCCGCCCGGAGCTTCCGGAGGACCTGCCCCCCACGCGTTCGCCGCACGTAGTCGCCGCTCACTCCGGAGTACTCTGGATTGTGCTACTACACTACCGCTAGTAATTATTGTTTCTTTATCTGCCTAAAAAGTTTCTTTATTTCCTTGCAAATGTGATGAAAAACATTGTATGTATCAGGGGTGGTACAAAAATTACGAACTCGTGCTTAAATTAATAATAATTAATAAATTCACACTCGTTCGTAATTTCTCGTTGACCGCCAATACCGCCATAAATACACATGTACTATTATTAAACCTGATTCATGCTATTTATACAATTATGACTGAAAATAATTTTCCCATTTTTCCACATTATGGTAACTAGAGCGGGGCTAATAGGTAACCCGCGCATAAACTTGAAAATTACCTACCTTTGAATCATTGGTAGCGGGTAATTTTGAAGTTTATACGCGAGCCTCGAGTTTATATGACCAAAAGGTCATATTACGTATTTCTGTTGTAAAAGGTTCATATTCAAATATAACTTAATTTATCCGTTAAGGCGTCCTCTGACTGTCAAAAATTTGCGCATGGGTCTTACTAACTTTTCGTTTAAAGAGCCTAACTGCTAAACAGATATTTTTATTGATGGCACGTACAAAAAGATGGATTTTTAGAATTATCATAATAAAAGATGATACGCCGCGCACGAAATGTAGCTAAATGATGAAATAAAACGCTTCTTGAGTACACAGATCGTCGTTCTTTATAATTTCATGTCTCTGTCGGAACTAAAGTCGGAGGACAGACTGGGCTTCCTCAATTAAGTGGAGCGCTATTTTTTATTCCTGAATTCTCTTTCGGGACGTTTGTCAGGAAGAAGTTTGCTCGAGCGGGATCCGAGATTGACAAGAGATTTGATAAATTATTTTCAGGGCTTGGTAATTAAGACACGTCGAGCTTGAACAATTACGAGAATACAATTAATGAAATTAGAAAGTTCAAATCACTTTCGTTTGCACATTCTTAGTTTCAGCAATAATTAGTTTTCAAGCCGATCCTCACTATATAATCCAGGAAAGTTACGACTATGCGAAACATTAATTTATAATAGCCTAATTTTTTTTTATCCTGTTATTTGGGATATTCTAAGATACTATATTCTTTAATCCATCTAACTTTACCACCGGAAGGAGGTTTAAAAAAAAAGTGCCACAAAAGGGCCGTTTTTTCTTACCTTAAATAATAATAATATTTTTGAGTCGTAAGCTTAGTATTAAAATTCTGTATTAAACACAAAACGTGAAATCACACAAAAAATATACACGGAAGGAACCTTTTTCACCCAAATACATGAATTCAGTGATGTGTCGTCTAAGATGAAAGAAAAAAATAGTAATAAGCTGGACCTTCATTAAACCATCATAAAACTGTCTCGTGAAGATATTAATCTGAAAGTATTACTGGATAAACGTTTGTATAACTTATGCCTTCGTTAACGACATTTGAATCGCGAGAAAAAATACTTATAGAAATAATTTTCGATAGACTTTTTTCTAATAACGGAATAAGTCATATTAATTAGGTAATCACACAAATTAATGCATATGGTACAGAAATAAACTAAGTTTTATAAATTCATTAAATTACACTTTCGACATTGGACCCTTTTCCCTACCGTTAAGGATCTCTTTGCTTTGCGGCACGTGACAAGTGAATATACGCGGACGGGCGACGTGCGCGCCGGGAAGACGCAGTCAAGGTCACACCGTTTCGCAAGTGAATCTTTGTCGCTGTTTTGGCGAATTCGGACTGTGAAAGCTTTTCTAATTTATTCGTATATACGTAAGCGATTCTTTTGTACTTTTAAGTTGTAAGTACCTACCCAACGAGTCATCAAATATAATAGAAATCAATAATTTGACTAAACCACGGAGATACATACTTACTTAGTAATCATAGGGTAGCTATAAATAGGTAATAGGAACTTTCTGTGTTGTAAATTGGAAAACTGTAAACAGAGCAGGGATGGGTTGAAGCACTGTTCTGAGCTTAAATCCATTCATGCTAAGTAAATTTCTACTTAACCCGTCGTATGCGTCCTTAGTACCTACTTTGTATGGGAAAGTTACGACTATGCGAAACATTAATTTATAATAGCCTTATTTTTTTATTTGTATACTTATAACTAAGTGATTATTTTGTACTCTTAAGTTGTAAGTAGTACCTAACGAGTCATCGAATATAATAGAAATCAATAATTTGACTAGTAACCACCACCTGACCAAACATTTTTTTATTGCATATTCGGAATCAGCGAATTTTTCCGCGTTGAATGGCCTGGGTCTCGTTGCTCTACGATGATTAGAAAAAACTGGACAGTAAGTATAGCAAAACGAATGCATTTTTTTTATCACACCTCAAACTAAAACACCAAAAAAATGGTATTTGTTTAACCAAGTCCAATTACGTCATTTCCATTATTGCTAAATTACCCCACCGTGGTGGTTACAGCGGTCTCAATATGATGTCTGTTGCGGATACTGCGTTTTTGCGTATAGTAATAAAATAATGCTTGCACTTATAGCTTTAATCGCAAAATGTATAATCTACGGACGGTGATTACGACATTTTAAACGTTAACATTTTTAGAAATTAACAAGCCTTACGTCAATTTACAAACATCTAAAGAGAGGCACAACTGTAGGTTACCGCCATTTAAACATGCATAGACATCGTTATCGCTAGTAAACAGTCGGTTAGCGATCGTGGAGTGATAGGCAAGTACGTAGTGTGAGTTTTTTCGTGTGGAGTGCAAATAACTACATATTCGTTAAAGACAAATGAGTAGAGGCAGGCAAATAACATGCGGATAATTCTGATGACAAAGAGAAATTCCTTCAAAATTATATATTTTTCTCAAACATGTTAATATAATATTGAGTGTCGGTTAACACAATATCTTGACATTATGTTTACACGATTTCAAGATCTGGGACTAAGAGTTTACCCACGAAAATGTGAATAATTTCCCAGCAGAGGTAAATCCCGTGTTTCTTTCCCAATATTTAGCAGATTGCTTTCGGGACTCAAAGAGGTCTCAGCAAAGTGTTTACTTTCTTGAGTTCTCCTATTTGTTCGGAGGAGATCCCTAAAGCCTTCGAAATGAGGAGACAGCTTCTTTTTATGGCTGCAAAGACGTTGAGGGTTTTGTGGGCTGTAATTGCTTTGGGCAGACTTATTTGACTGTGTTAAAGGAGACTGTTAATAACTTTCTCAAGGCCTCCCTCAATACAAACCAACGAGCTTAAGATCCTCAGCGAAATCAGAGTGATGGTTTACACTCTGCGCATCCATTGTTAGATGGAGTTGTGTGGTCACTACATTTTTATCTTTGGGTGTTAGGGCAACTATTTTATATGGTTCTGATGCTTTAGTAGTAGTTAGAGAAGTCTCAACCCGCTCAACGCATAGGATGACAATTGACATAATTATGAACCGAGCTTTTACCGGGTAGGTGGGATATGCTATAGACATGCACACTTGCACAGGCCAGGCTGTTGGCTGTCGCTAGGACAGTTACTGGAGCGGGTCTGCATACACTTTCGTCGCCACATTAAAGAAACCTTTTCAAAAGTGGTTCAATACGGGAGGGGTGGCTATCGCTCCTTGCCTCGTAGTGATATTAGTGAACCTCATATAGCATCTGCGGCAATAAGGTGGAGAGTAATGGTCACGATGTCTTGCCGCTATCTGAGGAAGTTTTCATGCCAGCGTGCCTTGAGTTATATTGTTAAGCGGCCACTAGCAATATGCACCTTTGCATCCGTAGGAGCTCAGGGCTAGTCGTTTGGATTAGTCATCGTTATTGTAGTTTTTATTTTATATTTTAAGTAACACCATTATCCATATTAACACAATAATCATAATAACATAATTAAATAAAAAGTAAAATAAAGAAAAAGTCATAATGTAAGTAACTTTGAACCTACATTTGTAGTTTAGTTGAAATATTTAGATTATCTTAGTTTCAAAGGTTTTTAAAATTGTCTTTTTTCATAATAGATGTTTATTTAGAAACTTTTTTTACCAGAAATATGAAGCTTAAGTTAATTATTATTTGCATGTGATATTTTATAGTGGGAACAGAGCAGTGAGATGTATAAGAGATAAGAGCCCTAATTTAAATACGAAGTAAGATACAAAAATTACTAAGATAATTTTGTTTTATAACATTTTCATTGTGAGAATTTGACAATTAGTCATCTAATCAAGTTTAGTACTTTCATTGACTGTTAATGAAGTCAATTATTCATAAAAAACCATCATGAAAATTAAAAGCACGTTTTTAAAATACACGTCAATAAAAGTCAATCTACATTTAAAGCGTTTAAACTAAGCAGCAAACCGGATTACCGGTTTACCGGTAATTTGACCGGATTTGGGGTCGGTATAAAACCGATAAATCAATAGTGAAACCGGGTTTTTACCGAAACTTGAATGAACTGGAAATTATTTGATAAAATTCACTTTCAGGACAAATTGAACTACAGGACTATTATTTTAATGAAGATACCTGTAACATTTAATGATTTTGTTCATTGATTGAATGATAGAAATACAAATAAATATAAAATTGAATTCGATTAGAACTATGCTATACCTACGTTCTACAAACACTTAAGAGACAATCGTGTCACCTGCTCAGATTTAAGGTAACTTTTGAAATAGTGATTTGGTTTTATTCATCTATTTGAATATTTTGAAGTGACTCGTACAAAGCCGGCAAATTGTAAACTGTCATAGACTAAAGTTCATAATATATTTTAACAAATATATATATATATATATATATATTGATGTAAAATATTGGAAAATATTGGTGGTAACGAATTATTCATAAAAAAACCATCATGAAAATTAAAGGCACGTTTTTAAATACACGTCAATAAAAGTCAATCTACATTTAAAGCGTTTTAATTTCACTGATTATTTTCCTTGTTTGGCGGTTAACACAGTTAAGTTTTATGGAAAATCTACTATAATTATAGTTTGGCGGTTTCCATACATTTATCTGCTTCGTTTACTTACAGCGTTTCCGCGTAACGAAAATAAAAGTGCCATTACAGTAAGCGCCACTAAAAACGGAATGGAAAATGAGTATGAGATAAGATCAAATCGTAAAAGGTTTATATGTATTCCGAATCTGAAGTACTTAATTCAATTAATAAACGAAGATGTTATGATTTTCTTTTTCAAAAACCGGAAAGTTTTTTGGCTCTCCTGTACCTAGTTTGCGTTTTGACGGTTACTACGTTTCCGCTTTTTGAACATAAGTAAAAACACGTTATTGTAAATTTACACGCACAAATATAGGTACATTTCAAAGATTAAATTTAAACGTAAAAGCGTTTACTCAAACCGCGTGTGAAAAAACGCCTAAGTAGGTAGTTTTTTAATAATTTTGGAGGTTAAGTTAAATAAATAACTTTGATTCTTTTATTCTATTTCAATGGTTTTATTGTTCATTGTTATTTATAATAATTATGTTGTCGTCGATTTTTGACGAAGAAATTACTATTCATTGAGCTCCACCAAAATTAAGTGCGAAATTCTAAAGTAAAATTGAATGGGCTCTAAATTAATTGATGGCGCAAATGACAAACGAGATGTCGGAAGGCATATGGCTACCAAAAATGCATGCGTGTTTATTTAATAAAACGATAACTGTTTAGACTAAATTGGTTTCTTGTTTAAGTGAAAACTGTGTCTGTCTATCTAAGGATATCTAAGTAGGCATTACAAAAAATTGTAAAGAGGTTATAATTGTCATTGTCACAGAATAACAAGTGCTGTTCGTGTTTGGTACATTTTAGAGTGCGACATATTTATACATCATGAAATATTTATGGATCATCTTGTTTTATCGTTATAGACTAAATTCGTGTTGGAATCACCACGAACTAAATAGCAATATTTGTGTTAGATATATTAATTCGTCAAGTTAACCTTTAGTTTCTCTAGAAATAAAAGTAGGTATCATATTTTTGGAGATTTTTTTAATTATTTCATTGCATGTTTGAGAAAAGCACTATACATGCCTTGCCGTGAAAAGGGCTTTAACGGCTTCGTATGGTTATCCGGCCTCGCTAACGCTCGGCTCGTCTATATACATACTCACCCGTTAAGCCCTTCTTTCCCGGCGTCTGCAGTAATGTACTATTTCTACAACAAAAAATTAAAACTCCTATTATTCGCCGCTTAAACTTTAAACTAAACGTGTCAGATCTTGCCTTAAATCACCGCGCCGTATGCGCCATTACCGGTGTTGCCTCACGTTGAACCAAAAAAACCTCATCGCAAAGTGACAAAATCTTTACATGAAATTCTTAACGCAAACTTTATACAGGAATGAACAAATTTCGTGTTAGGTAATGGCACTGAATTATTATAAAATATAACAATTTTACTTAACCCAATTAAATGTCTTAAATTGACGACATAATACGCTTTTTACTACATAAATTACAGTGTATAGTGATGAAATATTCCATGAATTTTAAAATAAATCGATACATATTGGTGAACATAAGTAGTAATTTGCAAATTGTACCTATCGATGTCTCAACAATTGTATAAATATAAGATAAACCAGCGTTGGCAACACTGGCCCCTGCGGCGCCGGCGAGCCAAAATTCTTTCGCCGCGGTCGGCCATTGCTCGCGACTAGTGCGCGGCAAATTTAAAGTAAGGTTATGAGGTGTTTGTAATAATATTAATACCAATCCATTTAATAAGGCGATTTTAACCTACTTTAACTTAAAAGTGCTCATAGTGAAAATCCCAAAACACATTTTTCTATTAGCATTTTTTTACTGACTAAGATTTAACAACCCCATAAAACCCCCCTCCCAGAATACTTACGAGTGTGATTTTCTTGCAATAGATGTCCGAATTGAAATATATAAATACTGAAAAAAATTATAAGCAATTACGATATTTGGTTATGGAAATATGCACAATAAAATAATGACTCGGGATTCATTTACTATAAACAAGGGATACGTAATTATTTTATGACCGATTCGTGTCATATAATATAAAGGAAATATAATTTTACTAGTGTGAAGAAAAAAAATGTTATAATTATTTTTAACACAATGTCCTTGATTTTTTTAATTTAGAAATATTTTTAAATAATTGTAAATGAGTTAAATATATTTGGATTATATGTCGACGTAATAACTATATTTATGTTACGTCCGTTACGCCGAAAAAATCAGCTATTATGAATTATTTCCTGTCTGCCATACTAGCGGTTCGTAAAATGACTGGATTAATACCGGTGTGTGTTGCATGATGGCTTTGATTTAATCCTTTAAAAATGACTCACACTAAAAACGGGACGGGACGATCTGTCAATTTCTATAGAAATAATCACGTGATAGCTCGGAACCCTCGGAGGTCACGTGACGTTTTCTTTAGAAACTGACAGATCGGCCCGGCCCGGCCACGTCCGGTCCGTTCTAGTGTATGTCATCTTTTATAAGAACTCCATCAAAATTACCTTGAAAGTTTCGTCCTAATAGTAGGGTACGAGGCGTATTTAAAACTTGCCGCCAGTCTATTCCCGGCACTTCTTGTAATTAAATTCATTAAATTTTTATATTTCTGCTTATTGTGGTTTTTTGTTCAGCATGCCACTTAGATAGGTATTAGAGAGAACAGAATATCTGATCAATTGTGTAGAAAGCGAGTGAAAATTTACATGTGTGTGTTCATTTAAACATAATTTTGTAAAAATCATTACATTAATCAGAACATGTCCAGAATAAAAAAAGTTTAATAGTAGGTAGTTTATGGGAATGTATATGTATAATGAAAGGCATTACAACTCGAGTTTGGGGTTATGAAACGTGGCGTCAGCACATTTAAATTATAAGGAAATAAGAACTTTTTTAATAAAGAAATCTTTTCTCTCAACAAATTTATCGATCTCAATGTATTAAGGCAGTTCCAGGAAAAGGGGTTGAAATTCCTCCAGTGTATTGAGCGTACGGAATAGAATAGGGCCTCGGTATAAAAGACGGCGAGGCAATATGGAGACGACGCGTATTTCATACGAGGCGTGAGGGGGGAATGCGCGACGCTATTACATCAACCCCGTTATCACGATCACTTGCCGAGCATTCTGATAGTCTAATATGGTCGGATTTATGGTTTATCACCGATAATGTTACGTTCTGATAATAATTCAACTGCATAAAACGTATGATGTGAAAGACGATAAAGTGACAGCCACTGTGCTCTCCGTGATGTAGCAACCACACACTAGCAACCAACGGAAAGTATTCGAGTGATGGTTATTATAACACGCAAATCACATTACATTTCTTTCCTGTCTAGTCATGTTAAATAATATTGCTTTTTACAGCCACTTCGTGTAATTTAAAGCTAGTAGGTAAGTAAATTTGATTCAATGACAACCAATTATACCTACCTATTTGCGTTTTTGCACTCAATTCAATTCCTACCCTTTCACCGCAAAAAGAAACACGCAAATAATTATAACGACAAAACATTACACGCCTCTCCACAAGGCATCCTCAAGAAATACTTTAAATGTCATCGTTTATTTTTTAACGGACGCCAGAAAAGTAATTAAGTAATATGTATTAACGAAAAGTTACGCCTGATCATTGTTCGCCTGTGTTGTCTCCAATATGCTCTTTAATAGAGTACGAGCCAGTATTTGTAACCTATTTCAATCCTATGACAATTAAAAATATTCTCTTATAATATTTTCAAATATTTTTCAGCTGCCACATTTCTGGAGTTACGGTTACGATGACATAATCAAACACTTACATTATTTTCCCTGTCGCGGGAGTGTCAGCAATTGAAATAGCATTTGAGGAGTTGTAAAGGATCCAATTAAAAGTTGTGTGGATGCCGCGGAGTGAGGCCGCGCTTGTTTCGGGGCTGCTTCTGCTGACACATTTATAAATCTTTGTAAATTTCGATGACAAATATGGCAGGGATGTCAGGGAAACTATTCTACGAGTTTACTTGGTGCATGTGACATGATGCTGCGATGCTGAGTTTTTTTGTTCATAACTAATAAAAATAAGTTATACCGTAAAGAAGAGGATAGTGAAAAAAGTGTTAAAAAAATATCAATGAGTTTAAGAAGATTAAAAAAAAATTACGCCTTTCGTGGGAGTTTTCGGCCTGCTTAAAACTTATGACTAAGTTTTTCAATTCTGCTCTCCCGCATATATTATAGCGAATTGTCGTAATCATAAACTAATAAAAACCGCAGTAATGAGATTAGAGCGGATCTTAATGAGCGCGTCGTTAGAGTTAACTTATATCATGTCGAAGTTTTATTATATTTCCAGCGTTTGTCCAGACTTTATGCCACGACTTAAGTACTTTAGGTACTATGTTTGTCGAAGTCGCCTATTCTTCAAATACCTACTTATCATGCCTGATTCGTATACCAAATATCGGTTATTCCTAACAATATTATACATATACCTAGTCCTACATATCAATATAGTTCCTCTGGTATCCGCTGTCGAGTGTCGGGCTATTGTTATTCCCATTGCTAGCCAAGCACACGTGAGTCAATCGCTAAATTCGCCTATATGATATAAAAGAAGACCTTAAGTCTAAATCTTATAAATTGAAGTAGTTCAAATAATCCTTCCTAATACTATTAATGCATGATTGGTAAACGTCTCGAGGTCCAAGTAACAGTTGTTCTGATCGTTCGGCTCCCCATTATTTAGTACTTGGCTGACACTGTTATATTCTGTCTTGAAGTGACATAGGTCCGACACTAACAAGGGACTGCAGACGCGGAGGACGCTGACATGGCTGCTGAAATACTATTTCCAACATTTTTTTCTGCAAAACACTATATAGGCTTGAACTTTGAACTTCAAATTAATAATAGGTATCTTATTAGTAAAGCACAGCTAAGGTATATGTATCAACATTTCATTTCTCAAACATTACACGGTATTATCGAAAATTCTAGTGATCCGTTTAAGGACGTGATCAGAATGTTGGTCTGATTAGAAAAACAATAGGAAAAGCAGTTTTAGGAAGCAGTTTTTTTTTTGTTTTTTCCTAATGAGTCGACAGTCCGCCCTTAAATGAATCATCAGCATTTTTATTACACCCTGTATAGGGCAGGATTTACGTCGGATCCGTATCCGCACGCCGCGTCAGTGTTTCACCGTTTTGTACGTAATCAAAACATGTATTAGAGTAGTAGCTGACTGAAACAGCTCTTACAGCTTTCATATTTCTGGAATATTGAAGGTTAAGTCGTAGGAGTAGGTACTTACTCTCCCCACCACGTTGACTATACATTTCATAGCGCACTCGGCCTATCCTCACGTGATCCTGACATTTCATATTCTGCGGATCGTCGCGCGTTTCAAGAGCGCCATTCCACTTAACATTTGATCTTAATTCTTGATCTCACTTGCAGTGCATCTCGTTTGTACTTGTACATTAGAGTGGCCAAGGTACGCTGCGAGCAATGTCAAAATAAGATTGATTTTTTTGATCTAATTTTACCATCTTCCAAGGTTTACGTCTTCATAAATTCGTTATGAGTGCGCAAAAAAGTTTATGACCTCTGATTTTTTGATGGTGCCTTGGAGCATAGGAGGTCTCTTATAAATGAGGTTATGGGTTGTTTATGAGGCGGCTCGTGCGTGCATCGGCATCACTGGCGGAGGGTTGGCTCGAGTAATTTAGTTAGCAGCACACAAATATGTTTGTGTTCCCCGGTTTTGTGCGTAACTTCAGAGTCGGCTACAGATAAAAAGTAAAAAGCTAAAACCATTAATTCCCTCACTGCTCCGGAGTTACATACTTTACGAAATTGAATTTTTGACAATTGAGGCCGGAGTTGGCTTGAATGTTGGCAGATAAACTGACACTTGAGGCTCATCCGCCTGTTGGAACAGTTTGCAATCAGTCAATGTGAGTTGGTGCAACGGTACGGTAGTAAACGTATTACAACTTTTGTGAGTTGCGAACAAATGTTAGTAAATGCCAATGTAGCATCATACTACTTCACAAGTTTCGTAGTAGGAATATTCTCGATAGTATATTTGTGTCATTTTGAAAGTAACTGCAATCGCGAGTTGTTAATTGAGTAAATCTAGTTAGATTCCTCGTTGTTTAACTCTGTGGGTACCTACTTGTGACGCGACTGTGTAGCAGAGCATAATCTATCACTCGTGCTATGTAAATGTTCAATATTGGTCCATCATTAATTACAAGCTCTGTCTGTCAGCGGCCAGTAATTGAGACGTGTATAGCCTTAACTACACCTAGGGTTGTCACACTAGTCACTGTGACCAGTGAGACTGTTGGCAATCAATCTTTATCATTGAAAAACAACGCCTATTTTAGGGCGACTTAGATAGGACTTGCTTTTCTGGGTCATTTTTAGATTAAGTAGTTAAATTTTAATGAAAACTTATTGATTATTGTTTAAGAAATTTGATAGTTGTCAATAAAGATCATGCTTATGATTTGCATCTTGCTGCTCTGTAACATGTTGCTAAATAAATATAACTATAATAGATATTATAGAGTTAAACCACGTTTTCTCTTCCGAGTAAATGAACTGTCAAAATGTAAAGTGTTATTTTAAACGTCAAACTTCAATAAAATCATGACACTAACACTTTCACAGTCTGTGCTATAAAATTCTAGGAAACTTATCATAGGCTGACTCTACTGCACTTGTAACGAAGACTGGACGTAGTTTAGCGAAAATAATTTAATGTCAAAAATTACAGTGAGATGATAATCTTTTGTTTTCTCAGAGAGTTTAAATCTTACTGGCAGATATTCATACGATCTTCTTTACACACGAGTGAGACAAATGAGTTAAAATAATTAATTTAGTAGTTCCTGCTAAGTGCTAGCATAACAAGAGACAACCCTAGCTGTCCTTTATTTTCCAGAGACCAGTCCATATTCGCAGTCCCATTTACACATTCGCATCAAATATGGACATTTTTATGCGGCTGTATTGTCAAACGAACTACGTCAATAAACATACGTGTAATTCTCTGCTTATTTTACAAACGCGTTACACGTGAAGCGTTTGTGGGTAAATTAACGTGATATGTTTTTATGAATATGTATGACTATGTATGTATGAATATGTATGTATGAATATGTATACATTAAATGAGACATAAAACATTCTTGTCCCAATTTCGCCACGCCGAAAAGTGTGACAATTCCTAAAATGACTGAATTACTGACATTTCAGGCGTCCATAGGGTACGGAAATCGCACACTGGCTGTGTGTTTGTTTGCCACCATTTAGATAATTTAAATAAAATCGTAATGATCATCAATAAATTGATAAATTCTTGGAGAAGACTTTATGACAATATTGACAATTGTCACGAGATCTAATTGTATTTTAAAGATTTTTTGGTAATTTTTGACATGTGAATGATACTGTGTCTAAATAACCTACTTAACTAAAAAGTAAGATTAGGAAGTGTCTAATACGACGAGGTGCTTAACTCTGGGGTTGGCCGGACTGCTCATCGTCTCTTTTTAAGTAATCGTAATCGTAATACTTGGTACTTGTTTTGTTCAGTACCTTATATCGATAGTGTCGGGCACGTGGCACGCGTCGAGTGCCGGGCGACATCAAAACCCGTGATGTGACGCCAAATTAGGGAAGTTTTGGTCGCCACCTGCCACCTGCCGGTTCCCAGTTATTTATAAATAACAACAATAGCCGCGCCGCATAACAAGTAAGCGTTATTGTCCGCGTGGAATAACATTGGTGACGTATTGTTGGGCTCACACAAGAGCGGTCAATTGCTTTTTTCATAAGCCCAACCTGAAATTGTTACAAATAATTTCATTTTTGTCAATAAATAATAAATGTATGTATGTATGTAAACTCTTTATTGTACAAAACACAGAAAAATTAAAATTTACAAAAGGAAAACAGTACGTACAAAGGCGAACTTATCCCTTTAAGGGATCTCTTCCAGTTAACCTTTGAGTAGATGAGAGAAAAAATTAAAAGAGGTAGACAAATGCACCTAATGTACAACAACGTACCAGATAAATAATAATAAAAACTATATATATATTTCCAAAATACATAGGAAAAATATATATATCACACTAACAAGGAAATGTGAGACAACACTAATAAAATAAAAAAAAAACAATTCTGTAACTTACTGGTCCCACTGGTTCTCCATTGTGCGGACTATAGGGACGCCCACAATACAACATATACGTTGGTATTGTAAAGGGTTCGGCCTAGTGGTGAGGACACATTTTATGGATAATTAATAATCTTGTTATTTCATATTATCGAATATAGAACCTTACGTGTCGGCTGCCACGCACGGAATGAATCATGAACCCCCTGGTATTGCAGGCGTCCATAGGCTACGGTGACCGCTTACCATCAGGCGGGCCGTATGCTTGTTTGTCACCGTCGTAGTATAAAAAAATGAACAATCGCCCCCTTGGTGTGACAGCACTGGCTACTTGGCTACAGTTCTCAATTGGAAATACTCATAAGCCAGTCCTTCCAACAAACCAAGGCCGCTGTAAAGGGATATAAAGTCCGTAGACAACAGTGAGCACCAGCGAAGTCATAGCCCGGTCTTCATATACGCCTCGTGTATGCCTAATACGCCACCTCCAAGGCATCCTTTTATTAAATGACCAATTGACTCGAGGACGCTGAAATTAACAAGTGGTGTTTGAGCTTTAAATAGTTTACAGTGCAAGTCAATAAAATAAAAAAATAAAATACGTTTTTTTAATAAAAATTACAACTTAAACCCTTAGATTAAACCTTTACAGTATATATAGGAATACATATTATTTTACCCATCGCAATAAATAAAAACACAGAATCAACACAAACAAACTCCTCATTCCTACAATTGTAAAGCTCGAATCAAATCATTTATTATTTGTAATATTTAGATGTTTTGACTAAAATGTTTTTGTTTTTAGGGTTCCGTACCAAAATGGTAAAAATGGAACCTTTACGGTGCGACTCCGTTTGTCTGTATGTGTCGAGAATATCTCGAGAGCTACCTAAGCTACCGATTTGAGATTTTCGGGTAGTTATGTATAAAGTTAATTTAGACACATTGAAAGAGAATTTATTATGTATTATAATTTATTTTCAATAAAAAATGCCAAAAGTTGTAGCCAAAGGCTAAAATATGATTAATTAGGCTAATTATATATTGTACTAAACAAAAGATTAACTCAAACACTGATACAACCTCTAGAATGAATAGTTCGTTAGTACTGATATTAGAGCTATACACAAGGCTAAAAAATCATATTCAAAGGCAATCTAAAATATGGTTAATTAGGCTATTTATATGTTATGCTTAACAAAAGACTAATTCAAATACTGATACAACATGTACAATGAATACAAGGGAAATATAAAACATATTCACGCGCAAAATTACAAAGTCCAAAGGTCATACACGTGCACTGGAAAAGCCTGAAATAGGTCGGTACGCAGTTTCGGTACCGCATGCAACTTTTTGGAGTTAATATACTTTTTTTAATTATTGCAGTTTTTAGACATTGTAATTAGTAAACACGGTTTTCTACCACGGTTTTTTATAAAAATTGAGCTCCTGATATATCGGCGATGTTGCGACCGCCACGTTCACGAGAAAACTGAAGTCTGCAGGTAGGTTGACACTTCAGAATAGCCATAACGATCTACCCTTCCTTGTTCGTTTAAGTTCACCACTATTGGTACTTACCGAAAGTCACCTCGACAAAACACACTCACAGTATCTTCGCGATCACTCACACAAATGTGCGAGAGGCGTTTTTAATTATTCCTAGCACTTGATTCCACGTTTTAGACAGTTGAAACCCGTCCTTCCTATTAAAATTTTTGTAAACTTGGAAATTTCAATGGTTTCTTTTACAATTCTCGGGATATAGTCGCGTTCTATCGAAACACAGCAGCTCAGTTCAGGAAACGGACTTCTATGTTACATGGCGGCTGCAGTATCGCCGAAATATCGGGTGCTCAATTTTCATAAAAAACAGTGGTCATTCGTTTTTGTAGTTGCTTTAATTTTGTTCCTTATTTACTTTCCTGTTCTAGTGAGTGACGGATGGCCATAAAAATGAACATCAACAAGAAGTTTCAGTGTTAACAATGAAACTATAGTGCTAACAATGTTGAACGGGACGGCAGAGCGAGGGCTGTCCCTGCAGTCCTCGCCGGTGAAGGTGTCGACGTCGCCGGTGCGCGCGGCGCCGAGTCCCGTGCGGGCGCCGCCGTCGCCGCTGAAGTCGGCGCTGTCGCCGGCGGCGGCGGGGCGGCAGCGCTCGCCGCGCCGCTGCCAGTTCGCGGCGCCGGCGGCGGAGGAGAAGGACAAGTGCGGCACGGGCTGGCTGTGCCGGCGCGGCGCGGGGCAGCTCGAGGAGCCGGAGCCGGAGCGCGCGGCGGGGCCCAGCGCGCCGCAGGGCTGCGAGGACTCCGCGCCGCCGCCCAAGAACTGCTACCGGCTCGTCATGCTCGGGTAACTACTTTTAATTTTTTTTCTACCCCAGCACTTCTATCTGTCAATTAGATAGATGACTGACAGCGATATTACTAGATAAGCTTGACAGATGGTATGGTCGCGTTCATGAGTATTATTTTTTCTTTTTAATTTTTGTTTTGGTTCTGTGATGTTTTAAATGTTGGTAATTTTAATAATTTATACTGTTATGTTTTAAGTCCTTATATGTGTTACTTTTCGTGGCATCATCGAATGGGCCCTACGGAACACCAGCGCTGGCTTCAAAACTAGCATTATGCTGAGTTGGGTCCATTTCGTGATGCGCACAACAATTCTGTTTTCCTGTTTTTGTTCTTTTATTATGTGTTGTGTGTGATCGTCACGAATAATTGATTCTTATTCTTATATTAAAAAAGTATACATTATAACGTTGTCTCTGGTATTCCATAAGAACACTGCTCCTACGGATTTTCATACAATATATGAGCAATGTTGTTTTTTTTTTTCTTGAGTATACGGTATCTTTCACATTCTGCCACCTTTCTAAATTTAGCTTTTTCGCTATTTTAGGTGTCGTAGAAAAACTAGCGTATGCAACAGCTTATAACTCTTATTATATCACTGTTGTATCAACTACTATCAAACTACATTGCCAATATTGTTTTTTTAAACTAGTTTTATATAGGTACTTTCTATTGTAATGAACAATAGCTTTACCAATAGCGAGAGCAATCGCCGCGAGCGCATCTCACTTATGATTATAGGACGTGGGCTGTTCCGAAACATGTCGAGGTATTTTCGACTTTATTGACGTGAGTAACCCGATATAAGTATATTAACAATAGCTTTATTAAGTAATATTGCATCATTTCAATAAAACAGTTCTGTTTGCACCAAATCGCATGCAGCACTGAACCCACTCTCGCTTCATGAATAATTTGCGCACGCGATCCACCTGCATAATCTACTACTCGACGACACTTTCCACTAATAATATATGAAAAAACTTGTTAAAGTAAAATTTCGCGTAAAAAATACAAAGAGAATTCTAAATGGAGCGACGTAATAATAACTACCTTATGTAATAAAACTTATTCCATTTTTAAACAAGTATCTTGAAAAAGAAGAAACAGCCACATTTAAGGAGGACTCACACTACATCTGGCCGGGACGTGACTGGGCCGGGCCGATGTGTCAATTTGTATAGAAAAAGTCTCCGAGTTATCATGTGATTATTTCTATAGAAATTGACTGATCGTCCCGTCCCGTACCGTTTCAGTGTGAGCCCTTTAAAAGGCAGACGAAACCGTTTGTGCAATAAGCTTACAATTTATATTTTTTTATTAGATTTTTCTTGTGTATGTAATTGTACTTACAAAAGTAATGATTAATCTATTTATATTTTAGTAAACAAAGAGCGGATTTATCAGATTTCGAGACATACTATCTTTCTCCAAACTGAATGAAAGAGACCTTCCTTAAAGCCATGGTACGCAAACCATTTTAAACCTTGTTCTTTCGGCATTAAGATCCAAAATAAAGAAGGTTTATAAGAGGCAGGTTGCAGCCGGAGGCGCCAACAGTTAGGCCTTAATTACCGCCGTTAAGGCCAGAATCCTGCAAAAATTGCTCTCCAGAGTTTCAGAGACAGTTCATTTTGAACACGATTCACTGGCGGCTTGCATTACAGATAACCTTTCGGAGATCTCTTCTTCATCATCTTTTTCTAACGACATTAATATGTATAATGCTTAATTTCAGACATGAAAGGGTCTTGACAAACACACCCATTTTAGATCGTCTTGTGTTCTTAGGTTATCAGTGCTGTAAACCGAGAAGGTATAGCTCACATGTAAGTGCGAGTTTATGTGTGTCCATTGTGCTATATATAACTTTTAAAATCATAGATTTAAACTTAATAATTAATAGCAATACTTGTAAAAATTAAATTAGTAGTTATTTTCTAAATGGAGCTAATTAGAATACCGGTGTCTTTGAGATATTAACTTAATTTAAGCTGAAGAATGCCCTTGAATTTAAAGCAATTGCTCAATAACACATTATTATGTATTCCAGCATTACAAGAACCGTGACATTGTTGGTAAGTCTGCGCTGAACATGACAGTGCTTTGTAGGCTTTCAGAACATACATAGGTTCAGACATTCCGTAGCACATACATACCTATATAAATTTAAATTTAAAGCCATTTTCAGTATAAGAACATGGTTTGAAAAAGATGCCTGGGTACGTTGCTTATAAGTATTAATTTTTTTAAATTCAGAAAGAGAACATAGTAGTATCCGTGATCACTACCGGCTAGCAACAAGGTGTCCGTTGATACGGGATTAGTGACGCCTTTGATCGGCGAGACGTGAAATGGCCACATTCACTAACAGCAACAGCGGCCACCGTAATCAAGAGCTGGTGATACGAGTACTGCTATTGTTGTACGTCACACGAACACTTACCTGCCTGAGCAGAGGGCCTACCACGTATATTGGCATTGACGGAACACCTCTTTGTTACTCCAGTGTGACAGAGGGTGATACGAATTTTCGATCATTCGATTTTCGTGGCTAATGCTAGCACGAGCAGTGCGAGAACGCGTATCGAAGGATGTGTTTGTTGAGGACATATACGAACAATTCGTTACCTATCGCTCACCGCACGTTATATTGGATGTTCACAAAGGGAGGGTAACATTCCACTAACACAACGACACCAGCTAAATTTATTAAGGAAATTGGTAAGTGTCACAGGGTGTTTCCCGCTGCAACCACAGCGCCGTAGCAGCAATGTTGATGCAGTTTCGAGTAGAGTGTAACCTTTTTTTGCAGATGGTATAAGCTTTCTCATTCCTTTTCCTGCTCCGGTTCGTTCCTGAAGCAGAGACTGTCTATCGCAATTTAGCGCGGAAAAGCAGCGAGCGTGATGGGCACCTTTGCGTCGGTAACCCATCGGAGCGTGTTATTTCTTTTCTTTAATGATTTGACATTTTTTGTTTGTTTTTATAAGTTTATATGAATTTAGTTTTAGATGTGATAACTAAAGTTTTTATTAAGCGACTAAATAATTGTGCTATTTTTTATAGCTACCGAAGACATTATGTTAGTATCTTTTTTAGGGAACTAAAAAGCTAGGCCCGGTAGTCACTCACCTAAACTAATTAACGAAAGTAATTACTTTAGTACAATTTGAGTTAAACCGGCCGCAGCAAACCTTATTAAGGGCCGGAGCCTAATTCCATGCGCTTGTGGATTTATGTTAATTATTCGGACGCTGGCTGTGTCAGCCAGACCAGGTGTTTGCGGAGGAACTTTGACAAGGTCGCCTTTTATTAAACGTAGACCCTTTCCCCGATTTTACTGCCACAGGCGTAGAAAAGCGTCGGTGGCCCAGCGATAAGAGCGTGCGACTTGCAATCCGAAAGGCCCGAATCGTACCAATGAGTTTTTCGGAACTGGTTTCATATTTACCAATCTCTTTCGGTGAAGGAAAACATCGTAAGGAAACTTGACTAATCCAAATTAGGTACTTTACCTTGTCAGGTCAGTTGGCAGACGCTTTCGTAAAACTAGTGCCTGCTCCAAATCTTTATATTAGATGCCAAAGCGCACCCCAGACTGACTGAGCCATGGCATAAGCCGGGAAAACCCTAGAAAGGAGACGACGGTGTAGAAGTCCATTAAAGAAGATCGCCAAGAGTTGTTACTCTACGTATCAATAGCGCACATTGCCGTATATATTCAATTATATATGTATGTTCTATTCCAATTCGAATTTATGTAATGAAAAATCTACGTGGGAAATGTAAGATCAATTTAAAAAAGAATTTTTGACGAAATTTGCAATTGAAATTGAGTTTGAATTGTTTTTTTTACACTGGTTACTCTTAAAGACTAAGCTTTATTATTTATAAGATAAAAATAGATTATAAATGCCTGAACTAGGTTCCCCCGTGTTCACGCGAAAAAGAACAGTCTTTGTAAATTATTTGCATAAAAAATAGTACACAATAAGTCTTATCATCGAAAAATATGGATTTTCTTAACTTATATTTTTTTATATATCAAAGGGCGAAAGGTCACTATTTTACAACTAAGTTATCTCACTCATCATTATGTATCATCGTACGGTATATTTTGAACCGCACGTCGTAGCTTACTCGTATATTTGCAACAAGCGTAGCTAGGTGCGGACAGCGGAATTGAACATATTATTTTGATATTTTACTCAATTCATTGACATTTATCCCCCTTATATATTTACTAAAACGGGGCTTAATCGTGTATAGATTTTGAAAACAAACCTCCGACCCCGGGGCCACGGGGGCAACGTCCCCCTTGAAACGTCGGAGGTTTGTTTTCAAAATCTATACACGATTAAGCCCCGTTTTAGTAAATATATAAGTAAAAATATATAATGTGTGAAAATCGTGAAAGTTTAAATAAGTATTTATCCCCCTCCTCAGAAATATACTTAAGCCAATACGTATTTTCTCCGCTATTAAAAAGAAGTTTCTATTGATTTATAAAGATATCTCATTAGTTAAATTAGTCAATAGATGCGTAATGCTGATGCGTAATAACACTGTAAATTCGCTTGTGTTGAGACATTGCATGCGATTATATTACTTTTTAATTTTTGAATAGTACAAAGTGTGCAGATTGTTTTGAGTAGCTAGTAGTATCATAAATGCCTAGTATTTGTCTTGAATATGTTAATCTAAGACTATATTTTTTTACACACTAGTATACAGGTTATTCATTGACTTATACGGTATACAATGGCATAAGCATCCATGTGGCCTAAATCTCTTTGGATCAGATGTACACACGCGTTCAGAATTGCATGGGCACTTTATGAATGAATTCATTCATAAATTGACCATGCCATTCTGAACGCTATAGTACCTTCCAAAATGTGATTATTTTATTTAAAAACGAACCTTAAAATCACGATTTAAATCTCAATTTTCTTCGTATTCCCGCGTACAATTTTTAAAATATTTTGGATATGTGATGTGCAGTTGAAGACCAATGATTTGCAAAAGATTTCATCAGTGGACAGCGATTTTCTTTAGGGTACGGGCCTCTATACATGAAACGGCAATCTCCTTTTCAAGTGGATCTCAGACCATTCCGAATTTCAAGTAACCTAGTTTTTAACTCCATTAATATGCAGCGAACAGCTTTTGCGAAAATACAGGTACCTATATTATTTTAGAACCACGATACTTTTAATAAAGTTTGGACCACACATCGTACTATCAACTATTAACCCTAGTATACACGACCAAGCTGGAACTAAATTGTTCCCTAGAGATTGTATGCTAACACGGAAATGTCCTTCAGGCGGCGACTACTATAGTCTTAGTGGAAGAAAGTCAGAAGCGCCACGTAAGTCACTGTAAATAGTAACTTCACTGTTCCAAGCACGATGTGGACATCGGACGGGAACTGTGATACGATACAGTAACATGGTATTTAAGAGCAAGTTTGGTCAGGCCAGTTACGTTACAGCTTGCTATAGGCTTGATTAGACCTGGGCCCAATTTCACCACGGCGACAGGTGTGACAATTGTCAGCATCAGAAGGCCTAGTATAAAAAATTTACGACATCAACTTCTCGACCGCGTTAGCGTATCGAGGGGTCAAAATATGAAAGTTGCCGAATGATTTAATTAAACGGCAAAGATAATTTGAACTCTCGATACGCTAACGCGGTCGAGAAGTTAATGTCGTACAATTTTTATACTAGGCCTTCAGTATTACTGGTATTACAGGCGTCTTTTACTTATGTATATGATTTTTAACATACATTTTTTTGTATTAAAACATTTAAAACTAAGACCTTAGACAAGATGAAAATCAGTTCCAGAAAACGCTACCCCAGAATTGTAAAATCAAGGTTCAAATTATCGTACACATCGTAGCACAAAACATAATAGCGTTTGGTTGCAGCTTTCCTTTGGCAAAGGAGATTGCCGTTTCATGTATGAAGGCTCGTACCCTGACGAATATCGTTGTCCACTGATGATTTTTTTGGCAAATCAACGGCCATCAACTGCACATCACATTTCACTAAATATTTTGAAAATCGTACGCGCGTATATAGAAATCGTGATTTTTTAGGTTTGTTTTTAAGTATTATTTATTTTAAACCAATAGCAACTTAATTTTTTTTTCAAAAATACTATTTAAATTGATCATACATTTCCCACGTAGGGTCCTCATTATAAAAAATCGTTTTGAGTTTAAAAATATAACAAATTAACAGAACAGTCTTCGGCAATGGACGATATTGACATTGACACCTATGGTGCCAAATTTCGGCAATCCCTGTTGAGGCCTCGTCTGTGGCAATTCCGAGCCTTGGGCTCACTCAGCACTGCAGGCTAATTCCCAATGTGCACCGACCAACCAACCAACCAACCAATATAGTGTAGTCCCTAAATAATAATACTAGTGTGGTGACCCTAGTCGGGCTGAGGTTGTTGCTGACTAATTTGTCTTGCAGGAACGTGCTAATTCCGAGCCTGGGGCTCAGCACTTGCAGGCTAATTCCCAATGTGCACCAAACGTCTAAACGGCCAGTATAGCATGGTCTCGCCAATACAGAAAAATAACAATTTTGTAACTGTGTCTCTTTCAGTCCATAAGCAAGTGCGGTGACAAAGATACAAATATCAGATTTTTCAAAGTTCCCGTCTGGTAAGATCTACTTCTTGCATCGGTTTCTTCATCGATGACGGTCCTGGTCGTTTTTTCGAAACAGTTTCTGTCAGATAACGCAGCACCATCTGTTCCATTCTCTAGTCGTGTGTCGCACAGTATTGTGTACTGTAGAACCAAGGATTATGCGAATCTGGTCGTAGTGTTTCGGGCTCCTGCCTCTTGGTCGCTTATCTTAAACATTTCTAGTAAACAACAGTTTCTCAAGGATTTCACTGTTTTCCTGGCAATGTTACTGAAGTGTTCCAGAACCCTGCGAAGACAAGTTGTGGAAAGTCAAGTTTAGGTCTTAAATTGTGCTAAGATTGATGCATTGGTACGGTGTGCGGTCCTTGGTAAGATACCTACGTCTACTGGTTCCCCAGCGTGGCTATATTATGCCTTTGTGGGGCTTGGAATATGACTGCTTGTAATAGGCCGCTTAAGTTAATGATCTTGTTTGCACGTAATGGTGTTTAGCTAAACGGACTTTGCGGGTTATTAACACCACTTTAAGGTATACCATCATGGTTAGATCATCTTTAATGCACTTTCTTTAATGCGCAAATAGGTAATGGAACAGTGTAAGTAGGTAGTGTGGTTTTTATGAAACTTTTTAATTTACTGTACTGGTACGTTGCGGTACGTAATAGAGAATTACCTCGCGGCGTTGTTTTTTCTATATGTGGCTGTACTTATAGCTATTTTTATTTTATTCTTTGTCCCGCCCACAGCCCATACGGTTTGACGGATTGCAATGGATGACATGTCATTAGATTTGTCTCAGTTGTGGGATTGACAGCAATATATCAAAGTAGTTTTCAAATTATTACCGCAGTTCTTATTTAATTTCCTTAATTAGAATAAAATTGTGTTCAGTAGTTTACATTAAACTGACATTATGTATCTAAGCACAGCCCGGTTCAAAGTTAGGTGCAGTCTTTAAATATTTGTCCAGCATTTGCATTTACTTCCGTTCATTTTGTACTCCAAAGCCGAGACTGAACCTGCAATATCAAGGGCTCTCAAGGGCTAATTTCGGATGCTCTGTGATAGAGAGACAAACGTATAAGCTACTACACTACTACTAAAAGTGTTCGGATCAGGTTACGATCCCTGAAAAGGTACATAAAAACCGGTCACGTGTGAAACGGACTCGCCCACCGAGGGTTCCGCACAAAGGATGCTCCCCTGTCATTTATGACCTTAGGTAATTAAAAATACTAGGGGCACGGAAATGTCATTGTGCGGCATCCTTATCTTTTAACCTCATTCAGTTTCTATCCACCAATAAACCCAAAAATATACCGACCTAAAAAAGAAAATAAATATGCATACACAATACATATGTGTATACTTTGTACATGACACATTACATGTACTTTAATGTAATTTAATTCATTCCTACTTAGCTCATACGAAAACACACTTAACATGACCTGTCGAGATGAATGTTTTTCCTGTACCTAAAGTAAACACCCAACGCTCGCTACCTGAACTCCAGCAGAACTCCGCAAACACACGCAAATCCGAGGCAAGTTGTTGACGAAACTCCTTACACACCTTAATTCCACCAAATGTTTAATTGCCCGTTAATATTTGGACCCCGACTTTACAAGAAAATTCGGTCGCATGGGAAAGCTCCAAATTAATATGAAAACTGGTTATTTGTATTGCTTCTTTTGAAGTTGTATATAATTAGAGTCGGCGTTTATAATTTGTTTGTGGAATTGATGATTTGTTGGGATGGAATTTTAAATGGGCTAGTATTTTCTAGGAACACAAGCGGATGGCGATATCGATCTGTGACTTTTTTAAGAATAAAATAAATAATATGGCATAGGGATGTGTCTATCCCATAGCACATTGGTTTCGACTAGTGAAATCAGTCAACGCTGGACAGCTTGTGGCGAGCTGTTGGGGAGTCCACGAGAGAGCGACTCCACGTACCTGAGCATTCCTGGGGTACCGAGACCTCCACCTCTGGCTTGCCTTAACCATCCGTCCATAGTGGCGTCATGAGAGCTGTGTTCTCGAGGGTAGATGTGGAAACCTACGTGGCGAGTTGGCTATATTATGTTTAAAGTCCAGTTACACCTCTCTACCCCCAGTCCTCATACCGATCTTGCTCTTTAGCCATCTTAGATGTCACTTTTTGTGGGGCCCATCCTATGTGGGCGAGGGCGAGTCACCGTCTCCCGGAAGTAAAATTGCATACCATTTTATAAGACAGGAACCCGGTTTTATACTCCATAATTCAATTCCATGACTCGGGCAGGTGCAACATCCGCTCGGTGTACCCCATTTTACATAACATTCAATAGTCGAAAGGGCTTTGCGTGTTGGCTCCGGTTCCGTACACCTCCCGAAGGTCCGAAACACCATTGGTCCGTGATGGGAAAGACAAACAAAAAATAAATAAATATTATGTGACAATTTTATACAAATCCACCTGTATTAGACTACCAGCTGGTCTAAGACTGCTCGCGTCAGTTTTTTATAATTATTTTTTAAGGTTGCATTTAGCAAGGTCATGCTACACCGGGCCGGGCCGTGTCTGATGTGTCAATTTTTATGGAAAATGTCACCTGATTTCCGAGCTTTCCGAGCCGATTACGTGACGCTGTCTATTAGGAATCAACACAAGTCCTGGCACGGTATTCTCAAAATGGATACGCAGAGCGTGTTAAACTGTTCAAATCAAGTTTCAGTGGCACTTATAGCAATAAGGGGTTTAAAGATATGTCATTGCAGTGACACGTTGCGAGCGCGTCGCCCACGACACACTTGAACCCACAGTCGACTTCTACGACTCCCCCGGGAGGAAAATGATGTTGAAATTCTTAACCCGTCACCACACACATTTACACAACTTACTTACACACATACCTACTTATGTTTTGTAATATAACTAAGTATAAATTGATGCCATGGTAAAATAAATTGCCTGGCATTGTATTTAAAAGGAATTGGGTCTTTTAATCAGTGGCATGGATGGGCGGCATTTGTCAACCTTCTTTCGTATTTCCCGACTTTCTTTAATATACGAGTAGGTATCTATCCTTTTAAATGAGTCTCCGGCGTGGGGTTCTAATTATCTGTTCATTCCTTCCTACGCTAAGCTTTTTCTTCTCCATTAACGAGAAAGTAAAAAGACAGGATTACTGAAATCCTGTTTTAAAACCGATAGGTAAAACAAAGACGTAAAACAATAGGCACAAATATGAATGAAAAATTTACGAATTTTATGAAACTAACTTCGTATATGCCATTGTGTTCCCTTAAGCATTTATTGCTATATACTTAGGCTTAGCTTCGGCATATAGCCGAAGTTAGAGCAATTAAAAAAACACGGTGTATACTTACATAATATAGAAGATATTCCTGCTTCAAATTTAAGAAACCACGGAGGATATGGTTTTGGTACAATTAACGAGCAAGGTATGAAAATACTAGAATTCGCCTCAACATTCGATCTCGCTATTGTAAATACATTCTTTACTAAACCACAAGAGCACCTAATTACCTATAAAAGCGGTGGTAATAAAACGCAAATAGACTACATTATAGCAGACCGGCCACTTCTTAAAACTTTCCGAAACTGCAAAGTAATACCAGGAGAGCCCCTAACATCGCAACATAGGCTCTTAGTAGCAGATCTTATCATGCCAAGGCCGATAAAAGTGCGAAAACAGAAAAAACTGCCAAAAATACGCTGGCGAAATCTAGCATGTGGGGAGGGGCAACGGCTGTGCGAGGAGCTTATACCCTATCTAAATGAAAACAAACAAGGAACTGCCAATAATATCTGGAATGACTTTCAGGCTCATTGCACCCTCCTAGCAAAGAATCATCTAGGAGTCTCCAAAGGCGCTGTTTGTGGTAACAAAGACTCCAGGTGGTGGCAACAAGACGTGCAGCAAAAGATAGAATTAAAGAAGACACTGTTTAAGGTATGGCAACGCACCGGCGAAAACATCGATCTCGAGGCTTACAGGATGGCGAAGAAGGAGGCTAAGAGAGCCGTAGCACAAGCAAAGGCAAAATCGGAAGAGGATTTCTATATGAAGCTAAGTAACGCTAAAAACGACAGGGATATTTTTAAGATAGCAAAGCAAAGGCATAATAGCACCAAGGACACGAAAGCTGTGAAATATATAAAGAATGAACAGGGCATTTTGCTAACAGCCAACGCTGATATAAATGTTAGATGGAAAGAGTACTATTGCCACCTCCTTAATGAAGAGTACCCTAGTGAAAAGCTCCCGGAAATTCCTTCAATCGAAGGCCCAATACCTGCGATCACCTCAGAAGAAGTAAAGGATGCTATTCATACCATGGCCAATAATAAAGCAACTGGTCCAGATGACCTTCCTGCTGAGCTGTGGAAAAAATTAGGCAATAATGGCGTGACTTTTCTCACCAATCTCTTTAACAGAATTCTCGTAGACGGAATACCGGATGAGTGGCGAAACAGTTTTCTGGTCCCATTTTACAAAAACAAAGGTGACATTAGACTGTGTGGAAACTACAGAGCTATAAAACTGATCTCGCACACCCTTAAAATTTGGGAAAGAGTGATCAGCAAGAGGCTCCTGCAACTCACCAGCGTAACCGAAAACCAGTGTGGGTTCGTCTCAGGGAAGTCTACTACCGATGCCATACATACTATCCGAATCCTGATGGAGAAAAACCGAGATAGCGGAACCGATTTGCATATGGTATTTGTAGATCTTGAAAAAGCGTTCGACCGTGTACCGAGAAAACTCATCTGGCAGTCGCTTAGAGCTCAAAATGTACCAGAATGGTATGTCCGCACGGTGATGGATATGTACAAAGAAGTGAAAACGAGGGTCAGGAGCCCCGCAGGTAACAGTGACCAGTTCAACGTGAAAGTGGGTGTACACCAGGGCTCAGCCCTCAGCCCCCTGCTATTTAACCTGGTGATGAACTACCTCACTGCTGATATCCAGAAAAAACCCCCGTGGAACATTCTGTATGCAGATGATATAGTCCTTGTCAGTAAGGATCCGGCAGAACTGCAAGCAACACTAGATCAGTGGCGAGAAGCCTTGGAGAATGCAGGACTGAAAATAAGCAGAAATAAAACTGAGTACATGCACTGCAACTTCTCTAATTCCCCAAGCCACACGACCATACATATACAGAATACCCCACTGCCAAAGGTTGCATCCTTTAAATACCTCGGTTCTATACTTGCAAGTGACGGAACTACAGAACCCGACGTCTCGAGTCGCATCAGCACTGGGTGGTTGAAGTGGCGGGAGTTGACAGGCGTACTATGCGACCCTAAAATGCCTGTGCCAGTAAAGGGAAAGGTCTATAAGACTGCTGTAAGACCGGCTCTGCTATATGGTGCGGAATGTTGGCCACTCAAGAAAAAGCAAGAAGATCAACTCCATGTAGCAGAAATGAAAATGCTGCGATGGTCAGGAGGCGTCACTTTGCTCGATAAAATAAGAAATGAGTACATCCGCGGTACCTTCCGAATAAGACCAATACCTGAAAAAATATGTGAGTCTAGACTGAGGTGGTACGGACATGTAATGAGACGCCCAGAAGACCACATGACAAGAACAGTGCTTAATATTGAAACGGGACCAAGGAGACGAGGCAGACCCCGAGACACGTGGACATCAAAATTGAAACAAGATCTAAACGCAGCCCAATTAGATCCGCAGACGACACAGGACAGAGTGTCCTGGCGAAGATTGATTAGGAGAGCCGACCCCAACTGAAATGGGACAAGGCTAGGACAAAGAAGAAGAATATAGAAGATATTCGTCAGTATGATAACCGTTTTATCCTTTTCCTAGTTCTAGTTGTAAGTGATACTTAGTGATCCTAGAAGCTACGTGCTTAAGGATGACTCACACTAGGATAGGACGGGGCGGTACGGGACGAATGTCAATTTCTATAGAACAAAATCACGTGATAGCTCGGAGCTCTCTGATGTCACGTGACTTTTTCTATAGAAACTGAAAGATCGTCCCGTCCCGTTCTAGTGTGAATCATCCTTAAATCAGTTTTTAAGTTAGCCATTGGACTAAGCTGAAACGTACATATGCGTTAAGGTATTTAGAACCAGTACACAAAGTATCATAACAAGTTTTATTTTTAGTTATATTCTATCTGGCTCTAATTTCGCCCCGGCAACAGGTGTGACAATTGTCAGGATCATTATAGGTACTGGCCCCAAATTCACCACGCTGACACGTGTGACAATTCCTAAACTAACTGAATTACTAGCGTTTCAGGCGTCCATAGGTTACGTAAACCGCTCATCATGGCGCGACTAGTCAGCGTGGTGAAATTGGTTTCTGTATAAATGAATCATCCAGTATAGTTTTATAAACATTACAATAATCTTTGATCTGACTCATCTCGCTTCTCCCCAGATCAGCCCGCGTGGGCAAGACGTCGCTGGTGGCGCGCTTCCTCGGCACCAAGTTCGAGGACTCCTACACGCCCACCATAGAGGACTTCCACCGCAAGCTGTACCGCATCCGCGGAGAGGTGTACCAGCTAGACCTGCTGGACACGTCGGGCAACCATCCCTTCCCTGCCATGAGGAGGCTCTCCTTTCTGACAGGTAAGCAATTTGTAGCAAGAGCCTGTACCGCATCCGCGGAGAGGTGTACCAGCTCGACTTGCTGGATACGTCAGGCAACCATCCCTATGTCCTTTTCATCAGGTAGGTGTTCTGTAGCAGAAGGCTGTACCGCATTCGCGAAGAAGTCTACCAGCTCAACCTGCTGCAACCTGCCTGCCGTTCCCTGTTCTTCTTTCTAATGCATCACATCATCTCCAATATTATATACTATAATTGGGATAGGTATCAGTCAACCAATTTTAACCCTAGGTCACTGTAGACTCATTTCAAAATGAAAAGCAGTCAGAAATTCCTTACAGTCTGATGTAGGACTACAGTGGCCTAGGGTTCCAATTAGTTGACTGTGTGTCTTGCTCAGAAGTGATATACCAGGCTTATAATTAAATAGGTTACATACATTCGCAAGTATGAAACATGATGAAGCCTCCCTCGGCGACGACCGTCGTCAAGCCAAACAAGACAACTCCGACGTGTCGAGTTTATCGTAAACCGATACCAGCTAATTAATGGTTTATCATATCAAGTCGAGCCGCCCATTTATCTTATTTATTGTCTTCTTGCCATGTGGTTACCACATAAACGTAATAAGATGGAGTGTATAACTAAGCTGTCAAATTTTAATAGTAGTGTCTTTCAATTTGGTGGAGAAGTAGGTAATGAAATAATAGGCTGGAGCATGTTTTGGTGAAACTGAAATGTAGGTTTTGTGTTTTATTGATAACAGTAACAAATTAACGTTCGGGGCGACCCAACCCAAAGATTGTTCCATTTCGCATTTACGAGTTTTGTAAGCCGTATTAATTGCTGACAATGAACTCGTATAACTTGCAAAAGAAAATACAAACAGCACTTTAGAAGTTCTAAATGACCAGTATCGGTTTTTAAATATGGCTTTAAACTTTTTGGTGAAAAACAAAAATGAACGTAGAGCGAAACCAGCCTTGTCGTGTTGTAGTAACACGCAAATTCGAATAACGATTACTACTCGTATATATCCTACTTAAGGCTACGTAGTTAAAGAAGAGATTAACTATATTATAAATGTATCGTTTGTACGCATTTCGCATTTTTTATCAGACTATAATATTGTCTTCTGTTACCGCGATTGTTATTCATTGAAATTAAACACTTTAGAACGGATTAATCGCGTTTATTAACACCATGATCCTACGTTTCGTGCCCTTTATGGTGTTAATAAACGCGATTAATCCGTTCTAAAGTGTTTAATTTCAATTTATCAGACTATTTAAAACAAGATACGAGTAGATAGGGACAGCCGCCATCGGGCCCCAATTTCACCATACTACCAAGTGAGACAATGACTAAAATCACTGGATTACTGGCGTTTCAAGCGTCCATACATTACGGAAACCGATAATAATTTCTTGGTGAAGACTTTACGACAATTGTCATGAGAGCTAATAGTGTTTTAAAGAATTTTCGGTAGTTTTTGACATGAGAATAATCCTGTGTCGGAATTTCGTGACATATGTCGCTCTTCACAAAACTATTTGTTTTTAATGGTAATAATGATGTTAATATTTATAAATGATATGTTGGCGGCAAACACGCATACAGCCCGCACAATAGTAAGCGGCATCTGTAGCCCATAGACGTCTATAATACCAGTAATAACGATGCTGACAATTGTCACACCTGTCGCCGTGGTGAAATTAGGGCCAGGTGTAGGTATATCGAAAAAAGTATTCGAGAAAATCTGTACACGCAGTCGAAACTCTTAACAATAGACGCGTGCGCAGATGATTGTAGGCACCGCTCGCATCTGAAGGCGACTGTACATATTCTTATGCAACAATCGTCCTCATTTTAACAAGTTATTTATAAGGTTGGTTAAAGCTATTCATAAAAGGACCTGTTCATTTTAACGGTAAGACTGCCTTTTGTTTGTTGCCAATTGTTTCCTTTGCTATAACGTTTTCTCTTTTTGAGATGTAATTTAATAGGAAGATCTATAACACCGTAGTCAAAATATCGTATTCTGGCTTTTCGATAACTTTGTGGATATACATAATTTAAATTTGAAACCCTGACTAATATTTAAAGGGTAAATCCTACTAATATTATAAACGCGAAAGTAAAAACTACTAAATGGATTTTAATGAACAATAATATAGCTTATACATCAGAATAAAATATAGGCTACAATTTATAAAGATGCACAGACGAAGTCGCGGGCTCCAGCTAGTAAAATATAAAGCAATAAAAGAAACTTAGCCAAAGAAGTCTAGCAACTGCATAAAAATGCATTAGCATTTAACTTCATTAGTTAGAGTATTCAAAGAACGTCTCAATAATTGCCACGTTCAACCTAGACTAGGGCCTTTTTAGCATTCTAGCTTTTTAGTATTCCAGACTCTTTCGCCAGATTAGCGTTAAAAGTAGCCAAGAATTCTAGAATTTTCTTAAGGTTAAATGGGAATGAGATCCAAGTGTATAAGATTATACGCAAATGTAAATGTGAGAGAGATAAGTACGGTTTTCTTTTATGAGATTGTTGTGCTTGGAGTTTTTTTTTGTACTCTAATATTCTTAATGCATTAGGTCTTATGAGTACTCGTAACAAAAGCATTTGATCAGAATAACAACAAAAGTGGTAGGAATTTACACGAAAATCTCGACTTATGCTACCTCTTTTGCGGTTATATATATCTATACCTTTTGAACGGCCTCCTAGTTGGTAGTGATGGGACCCCCTGCTTGCGAATTAGGGGTCCCGCGGTCGAATCATGGTCATGGTATTTATTTATGTGTTTATCACGATTATTTCCTGAGTTATGGATGTTTTATAAGTTTTTAAGTATAATTACCATGTATGTTTGTTTCATTGGGCACCCTATATTCCAAGCTGCCGAAGGTCTGGTAGTGATCCGAAAGTTCACAAATCGAAAAGAGACTGTTCCGGTAAGAAATGCACGGGTTTATACTGTAGGTGTGGTGTGTCGTGAACGTGATAGAGTTTCAAGTGAGAAAACGAACAATAGTAGTGCACAACACACAAAATAAGCGAACCCGTAAGAGGGT
The DNA here is from genome assembly GCA_949128165.1 of Lathronympha strigana. Lineage (NCBI taxonomy): Eukaryota > Metazoa > Arthropoda > Insecta > Lepidoptera > Tortricidae > Lathronympha > Lathronympha strigana. Next base: position 22,352,446 of record OX421913.1, on the reverse strand, counting down.
ACATCGCTATGGCGTGTGAGTACCTAGATCACAACTAAAAACTCGCAGCTCGTCAGTTTACTCCATGAACATGGCGCTTGCAACCGTGTCGAAATATCGGGTGCTCAATAAAACAAATATACATGGTAATTATCCCGTTTTAAATATTAGTTTTTAAGTAAAAACATGTACCTATCTATTATAGATATCGTCGCCTAGTACCCACAACACAAGCTTTATTGAGCTTATCGTGGGACTAGCTCAATTTGTGTAAGATTGTCCCAGAATATTGATTTATTATTATACCTAGCAAAATCTAGTACATTTAACTTATTTACTAGGTTTGAGGAAGGTAAATATACATTGTATATTAGGTGTCAGTAACTGTTTGTATTACCCAGCACGTCTTTCTCAAATATAACGTTATTTACGTAGTTAGCCGTTCCGTTTTACGAGCGAGGCTATGAAGTTTGCATAATTACATACTAGCAGGATAATAGCGCCCTGAATAAGCCTTAACGAAGCTGATGACGCAACTCATGGACGCTTTCACTTTCTACCTAGCGTTATCCCGGCCCTTGCTTTCACTTTAATCAGTCTATATGGGAGGCCTGTTATCTGCCCTATAAATCAGGTACAGTTGGTACCAAAGATATCGTCGCCACTTGTGAAACTGTTCAATAAATATAGCCACGTACCGTAAAGGTGTCTCTCTATTTGTAGTAGCATTCTAAATTGCATAAATTATATTTTTTTTTTAAACGCGGCTTTATCGTGTAAAACTTTGAAGACTAACTCGAACGTTGCTGAGTTGATAATCAACACCAAGTGCGGGTAATTCGTAAAACCCGCCCGGGTAGAAGATGTTAACGTCAATCCCAGCCAGTCTTTCTCCGGAACCAAGGGGGCAATGTCGCCCTTGAAATGTCACTTTCGTTTTCAAAGTCTTACACTATTAAGCCTCGTAAAATAATGTGTGAAAATCGTGAGTGTTAATAAGTGTTTTGCATCTAATTAATAAAGACAAGCGGTTCAATTTAAATTGTGCTTGGCAAGAGCCCTGTCACTCGTATCATACCTACCTATCATATCGTATTCAGCTTCATAACATAGCTGGTAGCTGGCTGGTGGAGTTTAGCTTTTATCCAGAATTTAGGATTTTATTCCTGAAGTTGTTTTTATTTCAAATAAGCATATTCTTGCAAAATGGTCGCAGTTTGCACGTTATGTGTTGATGTGATGCCCGCCATTCCCGGTGTCACGTCTGCGACTTGCCATTACAGTGACGTAAAGAATCCGAGCGAGGCGTTTGCTCCCGCAAGAACATTTAGATTAGATACGGGTGGTTGGAGTAGCAGTCTGGCTGGCACAGTCGGTTTGTGCCAGTAAAGTGAACAACTTTAGAAATCTCGAGAAGAACTTATTAAGGTACTTATTCAAAATATGAAAAAATAAACTTTGTGTACTCTCTAACAAATTTTAGCGAATCGAATTAAGTCCTACCTCTATAGTGGTGTCCTGTCAGACCAATGTTGAGCTTCCGTTGGGCCATGACTCATTAGTTACCTACAGTCATTATACGGACGGCGACAGTGATAATACATTAAGTAAATTAAAGGAAAAAAATACGATAGATAACGCCATACTGCATCACACCACAGATAAAAAAAGTGTGCATTAAAAAAAATGCAGCCGTCATTTTGTGAGGTACTACTGCAAGCAGGTGACTGCGTGTGCATGCAGTGTGTGGGTTTCCATAGTTGCCACTGTGAATTAAATTCATACACTTCATTTCAATTAATTCATATAATTGATTTCCATGCACCTAACATTAGGTAATTAAAGAAAAACTATGAAATTAAAGAAGTTTTATTTATCTATTCAGTTAAAATTTGGAAAAGTGCGCTTACCCACGAAGGAAAGATTTTAGCCGCTCTCAGTCTCAAGTAGTTTCAGCCTAGGATTAGAATATCAATTGGTAGTTCTCGCAATTTCTTATAGAATTATCGTTTGTGTATGTGCTATTCATTACCTAGTTATACTGAAATTGTAGTTTTTTCCTCTTCATCTTTTTCAATCATCTTCATCAATCATCGCCTTGGTTGGGCTTAAAACCAGCAAAGCTATGCTCATAGCTTTTTCCTTTGTCAGCGCCTAATTCTGTAACCTATGTTCATTTTGTTGTTCAAGGAAATAAATAAAATAATATTCGCCAACTTGTACAACAGACATACAAAATAATATGTAATATTACCCAACGCTGAAACTGACACTGATTTTAAAATGTTAATTTGTTTTGATTACGATCTGGTTATGTTCTCGCATTAAATCGCTCCAGATGCTTAGCACGTGACATTTGACATCTCAAGGTACTGCGAGGTCTTAATATGAATGAAAATAATAATAATTAAAAAACCATTTTCAAACATAAAATTCTGGATATCAGCAAAATATACGATTGCTCGATTGTGAGAAACAGCGTCGTTCCTCGGGCTTGTTCCATAAAGCTATGGAAGTTCAAGCTTGCTTGCAGTGAGAAAACACGGAAACTAAACTGGTTTCTAACAAACGTACTCGTATTGTCGTAGTGAAGATCTATTCGATCTCCTGCGACTTCCGAAGTTGGCTAAGAGCCAGCTCAGCAAGGTATAAAATTTTACAAGCAACGAAAACCCTTATAAGTAAGAAGGTAAGTTAGTGTTGGGATAGCACTTGAAAATATATAGTCTGTGGGGTTATTGGACGCGGACCGTTCCGAAACATATCCAGCTATTTTCGAATTTATTGACGTGAGTAACTCGATATAAATATATTAATATGTCTAATCTCACGGGAGTTTTCTATTTAAGTGTGTTCTACCTTAGCTTCGATACTACAGCGCCGATTATGTTTCAATCGAGTAATCCTTAGTGCTCGGATGAAATATGCTACAGTTTTTTTGGTTGATATTTTATTCTATTTGTGGTCTGTTATGCACTCAACAGACTGCAGATAAATGGAACCAAAAGGTTCTATATTTCTAACGCGCTACGAAATTGTGGAGAGTCAATTCTTGCATTGATGTCCGGAAGAAAATTGAATTGACTGCACTTATCGCTTTGCAAATTTTATATATGGCATGGGGATTACCGGTAATTCTGATATCAAACGTTTTTTCGTAAAGTACAATTATAAATATGTAGGTAACTTTTCCCCTCTTGTTAAATTAGTTTTTAAGATTAGTAGCATATATTAACTGTCTGGAAATGTCTGTATGAAAAAAAAATTATTATTTTAAGTTTTGTTCATCCCATGCTTGATTTGTAAGCCTTCAGTTCTTTAATTAGCTGCTTCCTCAAGTCCAGTATTATTAAATAAAATAACAGAAGCTTAATAAACTTTTCAACGCACCTCAGCAACTAACCCTAGTTTAGTGTACAGTCAGAAAAACTATTACACAAATTGGGGGACTAAGCCAATAATTTGCTGACTGTACCGGTGTGTTAGTATGTAGATAGGTTTTGGGGCGCCGCATCAGGAGATTGCAAATAAGCCAAACACGAGACTTACGTATAGGGCTCCGATATAGGACCGGTGGCGGCGTTTAGATCTGTAGGTTCTAGGGTTCCGTACTTGAAAGGTACCTACATTGTGTAAAAGACTTCGCTGTTATCTATAGGGTTAGATGTGACACTTGACTTGATGGAATTAGTTTTGGGCATAGCACATTTTTTACTATCTAACCTAACTCATACGTAACTAGCAGCAGTCAAAAGTTACCATTAATTTGTCACCGCCTCCATAGCCGTCGGTACGAAACTGTATTAGACTCCTGAAAAGGGTATTTATTATTTGTTTATTTATTTATTTAAGAGCGTAAAGTGTCCTACTGCTCCGCAAAGGCCTTCCACTCTTTTTTCCACGCATCCCACTTGAGAAATTGTTGTACTTAGCAAAGGGTATAAGTCATAGACCACCTCAACTACTAGACAGTATGTGTATTACTTATTTAGTCTGGAAGCGCGACCGGTTATTACATCAGTACCCACGTTTACGATAGGTTCTCGTGAAAAATAATTTATTTACAATTATTCTATCATTGTAATTCACTTCACGTCCATTATATGTAAACGGGGGCTTTGGTCACATTTTCTGTAGACACATCTCTTTCAATTTATAATTACAATTATTCTGTTTTAGGAGTGAACGTGGAATATCGTAGTATACAATGGTGTAGGGTGGTAGTTGATTATGCTCATGTATGTATAATCTGTGGTTGAAGTATAGCAGGTTTAGCTTAGTTTGAAGCTAGGTCGATCTGTGTGAGATTATCATTAAAGATTTAGACATTGTATCAGCTGGTCGCTCGTACAGTCGAATTTAATCTGATATTCCCCTTGCTGTATTCGTGCAGCAAGTAAATGCACAGATCGTTGAACTTGCCGGTGAGCACGCCGCGGCTGCAAACCGCATCAAAGCGAACTCTACCCGTTCGCTGTTGCACCCGCCTGCATACAAACATCCTCATCTTCGCTGTAACAAAGATCATTTGATTTTACGTGCTGTAGAACTAAATGCCACCTACTACAATCAGATTTACCGTTTCTAATTTCAAAATATTGTCTCTCCTTCAGGTTTCACATTTGTCGTGTGTCTGATCATATGACTTACTATCATAGATTCCTTTTCGTTACCATTTAGATACTATGCGTTTAGATTGGTAAAGAGGTTTACATTCGTCTAAGAGAAATCCACATAAAATGCCATGCATTTTTTTACCTTAGGAAATGATTTCCATAACTGGAGACCCAAGGGAGAGGCATTTGCCCAGCAGTGGGACACCCTCAATAGCTATTGAAAAAAAACAGCGATTAAAAATTATTTTGTCATATCAAATGTAGTAGGTTATTCGTATAGAAAATTTCACTAAGCGTATTGTTTTTACCATAAAATATAAATATTATTTATTTATTCAACTAAATATAAATTACATTTTACGGCTGACAAATTCCAATCCGCAACTTGGGCGTCGTCAAATGATGAGTTCAAGTTGCAGCCACACGTGCGGGGCTGCAATTATGCGTGCAGTCTTATAGTAATGTAAGATCAGAATCTCTGTATTATAGGTACCCACATAATCACTAATTTTGAATGAGAAATGATTTCATTATTTTTCCACCTAGCGTCTCATGTAGGTCAAGTTATACCATCTTTCTTGTAATCCTACCATGACCGTAATCCTCATCCATGCGTTATGATTCCGAGTATCCCAACTAATGAGCGAAGGCGGTCATCTCAACTGCCCCGGGGCCGGGCGTCGTGTGATAGCATCACGCCGTCATTAGTCCCCGCTAATAGTGGTCCATCATGGCCGCGCAATCACATGCGGGATACATTCTAATTGCTAGGGTGACATTCTGCTGGCGATTGTTCTTTTGCGGCTGGAGCGGAAGACATTCGATGATTCACATTTCCTTGATAAATGGAGTGATGAAACTGTCGGAATCGGAAATCGACTCGGCGATGCAGTCGACGTCGCGTCGTCACTTAATTTGTCAAAAAAATTAACACGGTAATGTCATTAGTTTTCGAATGTCAACTTTATTCGGAAACTGTAAAATTAATTTTACATATCACTCACTCACCGCTTTGATGCGATATGAAAATTAAATTAGTATCATATTGTCTGTGTTTGTTATTTGAACACAAACATCGAACACACTGAAAACATTTGACCGCGTGGCACTCGATAGTTCATCGCTACTATTTGATAAACTTTGGCAAACCGTAACCCAATCAAATACGAAGATTGAACACATTGAAAAGTCGTCTTGGATAGGTAAACTTGACATATATGTCAAGTCTATTTAGATATAAGTAAAGTGATCGTTTGCTCCGACCATATCGATGTAACGTCTCAATATTACAGTAATAAGTGTGAAATCGCATGGGTCGTGTAAACATCGACACGCCGACTCGATAACGTGGAGGCGATCGTTTCAAGGCTGTCTGAGAAGTTCGGGCATTCACATCGTCTAGAATATGTAATTGGAAGAATTTGGAAAAAGGAATTACTTGGTAGAATTTCATGTGCCTTTTTACCTGGAAAATTACACAATTTGAATAATGCGTAAAAAAATTAGGAATATTCTACAATCCGTACCTATTTTAAAGACAAACAAATCTAATTACCTACATTAGCGTTAAAGTGCTTGTTCAGATATTTTTGAGCAACTTAGCCGCTTTCGATTTTGTAAAGCCCTTAAGTATATTGTAAAAATACAATAATGCGATATGATTAACTTCAGAATGATAAGATTGATAAGGAAGGCCATCCCTCCTTATTCTATTCTATCAAAAGAAATAATAAAAACGATTACTACTATTTTGTAATTTCCGTTGTTTGTCAAAACAATCATCGGACAATTTAGGCAGTAGCCGATCGGTGTTTCACAGCCGTAGAACGTTCTCGAAGCAACAACCAAAAGAATCTTTTTCCCATACTTTTTCATTCCAAAAATGATAGGTATTTTTAGGTTCCCCTTGTCTTTGCATAATTGTTGTACCTATGCATAATTATATTTGGCATACCCAGTATAGTCATAATTGGTTTTAAGCATAGACTGTTATAGCATAGTCGAGTTTAGCATAATTTAATTTGTTCAAATATTCGGACACAGTACGAACTTTTTTTTTAACGGTGAGAAAATGCATCGCGCATCCCTCCGGCCTGGGGACGGCCATTTGGGTGAATATCCCAAGCACTAAAATTTGATGGCAAGACTGAAAACGCTGGTGCAGAAAGTCAAAATAGTCATATACTATTTTTTTTTGGAAACATCTATTAGCTATCGACCTTGGGCAATAACTAATATTAAAATATTAAATAATTTAATAATTGAAAAAAAATTATAAAGGCCCATTTTTTCATTCAGGTGGGTTGTCCGGGACCCAGTTATTCTTGTTTAATGCCGCATAACTCGAAAACTATACAAGATATCAAATTAGTTTTTAGTTCATTATAATACCATATCAATAAAGAACTCTTTAAAATATTACTTCCTTACTAACTCTTTAATAAACCCCCTTATTATGCGTAAAGAAATTTGTCCGGCAAAATAATCCTTATTACCGCGGACAAATTTCATCGACGTTTATTGGCTAAGTTTGACTTCGTACACCCCCCGTCTCCTGAGCACTTTGAGGAGTCAGTTGTGCAGTGGCTCTCACCGCAAGAAGATGTCGACGTGATGCTGAATAGATCCGCTACACACGCGAGTCATGTCATTTCGATTAACGGGGACAAAAAAAATATCATTCCGGAGTTTGCTATATGTATTTTGTTTCATATTTGTTATTTTTCAAATATTTACAGATCGTGTATTTTGTACTTGTGAGTTTAAATGTCGCGATAGTTAAAGAATGTGGGATTTAGTTATTTTTTTATAATTTTATTTCACCTCGGTTTATCATTCCACCAATTTCATTCCGGTGATTTCGGTGTAGTAAAATGGCTTTAATACCCACCAGAATGAAAATAACACCGGAATGATATCAAAAGTAGCTTCACTTTTGTGTTTAGTTTTATTTGGGGGCACTGCCATGCCCCCGCCAAGTCCGACAAAATAAGATTCCGGCTGTATCATATTTTTCTACAAGCCATTAAACCTCATGTCATTTTATGATGGGTAAAGCTAGACCCCTGAATTTGTGGTTAAAAAATAGGCATTGACATCCATTGGGTGTTTCTCGGTAAACTGGTAAACACCTGTATTTGGCAAATTTTGACAAAATTACTCCAAGTAGGTAATTATTAATCAAAACTATTTTTCGAAAAACACTTCAGTGATGTTTATAGTACCATTCTTTTTTTTTCAAATGTTTTTATATTTATTTATATGAGCCTAGAGTGTCCCACTGCTGGGCAAAGGCCTCCCTCCTCTCCTTCCACGTATTTCTGTCTTGCCCCATCTCCCACCAGTTCCTACTAAAAGCATCCAGGTCGTCTCGGCATCGCCGCTGAGGTTTGCCGCAGTCCCGTGTTCTATTATGTGGTATCCACTTGGTTACTGTTTTAGCCCACAACTCATCGGGCATACGGAAAACATGTCCAGCCCAGTCCCATTTCAGTTAGGCGGCTGTTTCTCCTGCGTCGGCTATTCGGGTCTTGGAGCGTAGTACCGTACATCTGATGCGATCAGTTAACTTCACGCCAAGAATACTTCGCTCCATGGCTCGCTGGCAAACCTTGAGGGTGGATTTCTTAACTTTTGTCAAAGACCAAGTCTGTGCTCCGTAGGTCATGATGAGAAGAATGCATATGTCCAAGAGTTTCTTTTTTAAAGATATGGGAAGGTCACCCTTCATCTGATCATTCATAGACCAATAGCTCCTCCAGGCATTTTCCCAGGCCCAGGTATATATACTCATCGACACATAACATTGCTTCACCATCTACTACCACTCTGTTGTTTTCGAGGAGTTAGTCATGACTTCATGAGCTTGGTCTTTGACATGTTCATCATTAATCCTACCTCAAGGATTGCCCTGCTCAGGTCTTCTAGCATGATGCCGAGCTCCGCAGGTGAGGACAAGAAGACTATGTCGTCGGTGAAACGGAGATTTGTTAATCGCCTTCCACCAACGTCAATACCCTTGCTCCCCCAGCCTTCAAATGTTACTTCATTTAAACATGGTAAATAAGTGATAACTAGTAGTAGGTACTAGTTAGTAGTTTTTTGATATATTTTTTATTTGTACGCGTTATTGATTTTGTTGTTAACTGTTCTTAAATTGGGTAAATATTATAAAAATAATAAGTGACTGTTGAGTTATATTTTTTATAAGTTAAAAATATTTTTATTTGTACGCGTTGTTGATTTTGTTGTTACGGACATTCAATGCTGTTCTTAAATTGGTAAATTTCCTTTTTTTATCTCAACTCGCTTTTGTTACGGCTCTATGGGCTCTCTCATATTTAGCGTTTTTCGAGATCGATCGTCGACATCTTTTCGGGGTCTTCAACTTACTTTAAAAAGCGTAATATATAAATATGGTTGAAGAAGCCAAGAAGACATCGACTTTTTTTTTAAACGCTTAATGAGAAGAAGCCCTATTTGATTGTTTTGCCTCTTAATGTTCTTATTAATGAAGCTTATTCCTGCCCTTTTTTCCTTTCATTCTGTTCCGATTCTTTTATTACAAATACATGCTTAGAGGGTGTGGAGGTGACACTTCCTGATGACGTGTAGGTGGTCAACGGGCGGACGCTAGTGATTTAAAGAGTTACCCTTAAATACCAAGCTAGACTACCAACTCAAGCTTAGTATTTAAGGGTAACTCTTTAAATTACTAGCGTCCGTCAGGCTCGACGGTTAAGCTTTGATGGTAGCTCAGGCACAGCTTGTATTAATATTCTTAATAAAATTTCACTTTTATGAAATATACATTTTGGGTACATAATTTTTATGTTATGTATTTCAAATCGAAATAACGAGCTTTTTTTAATTTCCAACAAAAATGTCCTTAGTTCTTTTCTACTGTATTGCTTATTTCTATAGGCTTTGTATTGCGGTAACTCAAATGGAAATTCTAAAATTTTACCTATTAAATTTGTGGGACAATTTTTCGTTTTTAAATTGAAAGAGCTTGTTATCTCGAGTAGAAGTACCATAAATTGTCCTTATAATTTAGTAAAAGTGGCACTTTTGAAAGAAATACTCGATATGCTAGTTTGAACATGGCCATTCAAAATAAATTTTCGGTTAATTATTGAACTTGGCTGATTTTTTGGCACTTCTTAGCATTTTTCTCATTTTAGTGTATAGATATCATTCCTGTGTTTATTTTTTTCATTCCGTTGGGAAAAATGTCATTCAGGTGGAGTGTTATATCATTCCTGCGTATACTTATCATTCACGTGCGAGTCAATTTTTTTAATCTCCGATAATTCTCAAAAGGCTTAAGATATCAAGTGCTCTGTAAGAGGCTTATCAAAGAACAGTCTGAGGTGTCGATTGACATTAAAAGAAACATCGAAGAAACGTAAATAAAGAATTACACCGGAATGACACAAAAAACTAGTACTGTTGAAATTGACCCATTTGGGGTATGTGGGACTCCCTGCTCCCAGCCTCTCCTCGACGAGGAGATGATGTGCCCCCACCTGCCCCGTTTACCGGGGGAACCCTCGCGCCAAGGGAGGGACACAGTACGAACCTAACCTAACCTACTTTTTAGTATACCAATATATTTTTGGAGAAAATAGTATTCGACATATTATGCCAAATTATGTTTCTGTCACGTTAAGATTCGGCGAAAATCGATTATGCCAAGGCTGTTATGACAAAAGCGTTTCGGACAAAACAAATAATGCGAAATAGATGGCACCCGTATTCTTAAGTACATATAGTGGGTACGGTAGGTTACTGTTTTCAAAGAACTACTTTCATTATATCAAGATATTTATATTTACTTACCTGCTGAAAGTGGTTGTAGGAAAAATAGTTTTCCTTTTCAAGTTAATTTCAAGAGTATCCCTTGCACGTTCACAAATAGTTCTTTTCGGAGAGCCAATAGAATCACAGCGGAAGGTATACACGGCAAACTAAAGCCTGTCCAAGCAAAAACTTCCCCAACAAGCCAAATGGCTTAGATAGCCCTTCGGCGTAGGGTTGCCATGTCGGCTTGTGACGGGCTTGCTATTTCTGTTGTTAAGTACCGCTGGTACTGTTTATGACTTTCTTCTATCTATCCTAGGTCTTCGCAAGAGCTTGGGTATTGTATTTCTATTAGCAAGTTAAGTTAGAAGTAAAATTCAGTCAGTAATATCGCCCCATAAAATATAATGAGGTGTCAATTTCTTTTATGAATATTTAAAACGGGTCACTCACGCAATTAAGTCGATTTTCGCTCTCGACTAAATTAAGTGAGTGACCCGTTTTTAATATTAATTAAGTAATATGTTCGAGACTTCGAATCTCACGAGGGTTTTATAGATAAAATTATTTTATGATATTGTGGGTCATAAAATATATAATTTGCCTACAAATGTTTCTCTAAGTAATAGTTATCAAGAGAATTGTTTGTTTGGTCGGTGGCCATTTTTCAAAGAAAGTGTTTCTGTATTTTAGATATGGTTTGTGTTCAACAAAACTAGGACATACTCGTACATAATCTGAAATACGGAGCTGAAACTATAAATAACTGGTACCAATTACGGTTTCAATTTAAAATGTAATCCCTTTGAATGAATCAATTGGGCTTCCCTAATCGACAAGGTTAACATGGACCCGTCCGAGTAGTCCCCGGGCGTGTGGGCACCGCAGCAGGTGTCCCTCGAGACGACCCTTCCGCGCCGGCAGACCCGATTATACTCGTAAGCGGCACAAATAAAATTATGCACAAAAATCCTTCCAAGGCCTTCACGTGGGTTGTCACTAACTTAATTTTTAGCAAAATGAAATCTTAGCAACGATTTAAATACTTACATAAATTATCTTAACTTTTTACTGAAATTTAGCGATAAGTAATTTATTCCCCGGTGAAATAGAGACGATATAGTTGTGAGGTTGTTTTTTTCTTTTGAATGTGCTTGCTGAATATATTTGTTTATTCAAAAAGGTTGTCCGATTTAGTTACAACTTTTGGGAAAGGTTACCCGCATAATACGCCTATAACAGTTTTCTCAGATATTTCACTGATAATAAATGTGTCGCTTAACTTCAAACTCAACCCTCTCAGCAAATATCTGCCTTATCGCATAATCTGACACATGGATTTACCTGAGTTTGGAGCTAAGCGAATCTGTTGGGGTTTTTAAAAATATTTTAGGGTTCTGTACCAAAATATTAAAAAAGGAATCCTTATGGTATGACTCAGTCTGTCTGTCACATCCTTACATATTTAATTTAATTTTGTTTCAAATCTATCTTGTTTCGATAGAAAGTGAGTGATTATAATAATTGTGGTAATGTCAGAAAAAGAGTTTCCGACCGACGTCAGTATATGTATTTCACCATCAAACCTTTCCTTATAAAACTCACAGAAACTGAGTAACTCAGCCACCAAGTCTTTGTCTGTTATCAATATTATGTAAATAGTAACCCATTTACCTGCGTGTTCGGTGGAGCCGAAATTTCGCATAAAGCACATTATTGTGTCACATCACATGTAATATAATTTTGTAAGTAGTACCTATGTACTACGGGTATGTGGATGTCTAATACAATTGGCACACATACGAGAAACTATAGAACTCTAACGCTAAGAAGCTATAGAAAGTTGACTTTTTCAAGAATAAGACGCTTTTTTGGGATAATTTAGTTGGAAACAAACGACAGAGCGTTTAATGCGCCAATGCTCTGTAAGGATAAGATTACAATAATGATATAATAAATGAATTTGAAAGGAATTATTGTCCAGCATTAAGTTGCCTATTCGATAGTCTCACAAAACCATATCAGTACAGGGTGCATAGCCAAGATACCAATCGTTCACACTCCGTAGAGTATCGTAGTTATCTCTCTCTATCACTCTTACTTATTAGTGCTACAATGGCAGTTGCGTTTCGTTCGCGACCGAGCGTTACCGATTGGCATCTTGTCTTGGCTCCGCACGCAGTAACAGCTTAGATTTTGGCAGGTTTGTCGAAAATTAAACCACAGTCTGCAATGTTGAAAGTTTCAACAACGGGGACATTGACGAGAGAAGGATTGTTCGGTAACATCGCCGCCTTCGTCGCCAACCAAACCATTATTTAATTTAAAAAAAGCCGGGAACGTAATTGCATTGCATCAAGCAATCAGGAATTTGGTTAAAATGGGCGCGAGTCGGCCGAATCACCATTCCGTTTGCCGAGTCTATTAGTGGAGCGGAATTCTGATGTGGTGGAGTCGAGCTAAGTCCCCCTGGCTTGCGAATCTCTAATTTGAAGGAAAATTTGTTTAATCATACTTATTGGGTTCATTTATTCGTATAGAATTTACCGTCGGAATTTCGTAAGAAATAGGCTCTTTTCAGTAAAAGAAACTTGGTCAGGGTACCGGACTTCCTTCAATATGCAAAGTGTTTCTTCTGGATTCGAAGTTCTAATGATAATTACGGCCGATTCCTTAAAATCTAGCACCGGCGCCAAAACTTGAAATCAGCTTGCCAAACTGATGAATATTAGGTATACATGATATCCAATTATAGATTTTTATTATTTTTACTTAGTAATTAAACTCATATAATTGTTCAATTGTTAAATCACGAATCAATATTATTTTTATACTTTTTTTGAAGTAGTCACACTACTATATATAGATTATAAATTGAAAGATATGTCATTGTACTATATAAAAAGTGACCACAGTCCCCGTTGACCAGGGCTGGTATCGAATCAGCCACCTCCTGCTTTCGCGGCAGATGCTCTAACCACTGGGCCACCCGATCACTGTATTCGTTTTCACAGAGAATGAAAATAAAACTGAGGGATTGCGAATTCTCCCCGTCAAATCGCTAAACTATCTACATAAAAAAAACAATAACAAAAATTGATCTACAATGCCCAGAGGAGAATACATTCTACAATTAAAATTAAAGTAAAACGATGGGTGTAAAGGTCTCGAAACGCAGAGCCACTGTTAATAAACGCGATTAATCCTTTCTAAAGTGTTTAATTTCAGTAAACTCATAAAATTAGACTTCATTAATAAAATGTTTTTGTGCATAATATAAATTCAGATTTTAGTAATCTGTAGTCATCTCTAATCTAAAATGCATTGTGGCTTGCAAAGCCTGCGGTAAGCGCTAGGATACTGAAGGATTTACGTCTGTTAGCTGTCTCTGGACTTTGTCTCTTGCTTTGTAGTTTGTAATGCTTTATTGTGTTCATTTAGAGGACAATTACAATAATTTAAATCCAGGCAAAGTTAGAAACTGTAGGTAAAGTTGCAAACTTAAGAAAAAGTATAACAGTGTAATTTTTACGTTTCATATGCAGTGTTTATGTTTATTTTTTTAAATGGATGAATTTCATTATGCAAATTAATACTCGTGCTCGTAGGGTTAAGTCAAGTTACCTAATAGTAGTATATGTGACTGTATATAATGAAAGGCATTAAAACTTGAGTGTAGGTTTTCATAATAACATGACACATACACTGGTTTACATACACATATATTATCATGAGGTCACTGTGATGCATTCAAACCGCATATTATTATTTTGACCGCCATTACGGCTTTCACGAATGAAAACTATTCCATCATAAAAAATAAAAATATATTACAGAGATGTTCGAAATACGAATGTAATAATACTATCGAAGTATTTGATATTATGTAGCTATAGTAACATTTTCACAGATAAGATATTGTTACATAAAGTTTATTATTATGAGGGTCTTTATATGCAGTTTTTGAACGCATTATAGAAGGCTAATGATAAGTGGGTTTATAAACAGTTCTTTGATGTAGGTACTCGTAATTCTCTACTCGTACTAAGGAAGAGGTCCTCCCATCTCGATAGCAGCTACATTTTTGTTTGTTTGTGCAGGTGACATCTTCGTGCTAGTGTTCGCCATGGACAGCCGCGAGTCCTTCGAAGAAGTGATCCGGCTGCGGGAGCAGATCCTCGACACCAAGGCTAGCGCCATCAGCGGCAGCAGCCGCGGCAGGAGGCAGGTGCCGCGGGTGCCCATGGCCATCGCGGGCAACAAGTGCGACAGAGAGCTCAAGTAAGTGAGACAATATGATCCTACTGCTACAGCAGATTCTCGACACAAATACCAGTACCATTCGCGCCAGCAAGCGAAGCACGTTTTCAAACAAATTCTTAGAAAACCATTACCCTCGCTTTTAAGGTCAAATTAAAATTACCTTTTTAAACTCAACACTTGTTTTCCACATTTCTGATTAATTTCCACTCATTTGTATGAGCTTCAAGTTACGCTAAACTCAGAATCTGGATAGGTAACTTTTGATCAGTCTACTCTAACGCCAAGTTTCTTGCAGGACTGTACAGACGGAGGAGGCTGCCGCATACTGTGCCACGCAAGACGGTTCCTGCGTCTTCGTGGAGACCTCCGCCAAGAAGAACTACCACGTTGATGACCTCTTCTACGAGCTGTTCGTCGTCGCCAACCTCCCCTTAGAGATGGCCCCCAACCACCACAAGCGCGTCAACACCACCTTCGGCAGTCCGTGCACCCTCCCCCCGACTAGCAGCCAAAGCAATAGAAGTAAGAAATGCACGCTATCCATCAAGAGGAGGCTGTCCGATGCCTGCGGAGTCGTAGCCCCGAACGTGAGGAGACCGAGTATCAGGACAGACCTTATGATAATGAGAACCAAGACTTGTGCCAAAGGAGACAGTGACAGTACCAGTGGGAGCCCCAAGCTGAACCTGAACCGGCTGGTGCGCTCTGGCGGACAGAATGACAAGAGATCGTGTGTTATCCAGTGATATTTAGAACAGTGTGCATGTATCAGTAGCATCAGTTAATTCGGTTAAAATATTTAAAGAGGTGCGTTAAAATCTCCATAATACTTTAAACTTTCATATTGTACAACACATTATTTTAACTTAACCAGACTTAATCGCGTGTAATTAACTATCCCCTATATATACAGTGTGTAAGTCTAATACGGGCGATAAATTTCACCAAACATAGAATTCATTAGTGTTATCAATAATTAAAACATATTTTTAAGTTTCACTTAATTATGACCCCGTAATTATTTTTTTTATAATATTTTCAGCAGCAATGTACTGTAAAATATTTGACGCTGACAGTTGTCAACGAATGTTTAACGAGAGTGTGTTTGCATTACATTGCGGGCCGAATTATTTTCTATGGATAAAATTTTAATTGCAATTCCATTTAAAAGTTACCTAATTACATTTCTTATGTCCTATACTAGCCACCGTTAAGAGGTTCGCCCGTATTAGATTTACATACTGTATACAACTATTTATAAATCTTCTCACTCCGCGATTTTTTCGAACTGGGGGTAGTTTTTACTTTATTTTTACATTTCGATTGTGCCTTGTATGACACACTGGCGTCATCCGATGGTTTTCACGCTTGTATTGCAAATACATGTGAAGCATTAGGAGAATGAATTCAAATTAAGTTTAATAACGATTAGGTTTTTTAATACGTGCATAGGTCCGATGCTACCTGGAAATCAAGCCCCGTGAGGCTACGTGCATGAATTGCAATAGCTCCGTACAGACCATTAGTTAAATCGAAGCCTTTATAAATTGATGAGACAAGATATAAATTGGATTCGTGTCATGGCACAGGTAATTTTCAATGCATTGACTTCAAGTTGACCCTTTTAACTTTACCTGGCTTTTCAGCCTAGGACTATACAGAATTGTACGATACGTGCAAGTCAACGAAAAAATTAACAGATTTGTTAAACTCTGATGGTCTTAGCGTGTGGTATCATCGGGCTCAATAATAATACATTTATATAAAGTAAAGTTGCTTAACAGTTGCTTTCAAATGAAGACAACTTTTTTGCTACACCGAAACACTCGCAAACATTCTTCAAAGCAAGTACTCGTGATGTCCCATTACCTTATAATCCACACAATGTTATTCTTTATCGAAATACTTTCAGACACTGCACGCTGGGGTCTAAACGTTATAATACCAAACCAGCAGCAGGGTTCCGAAGCCAATGCACTGAATGAATTGTACATAAATAATCCGTGTAAGTATTCGGGTCATTCACAAAGTGACTCGTTTAATGAAGCATGGATGAACGTGAAACTAAGTATTGTTACGTATTATTAAAGGTTTGTTAGGGAATAAAGGAGTGAATGCCTTGTTGCTTTAATGCTGTTGGATAATAATAATAAGTATGCGGCGGTGTGTGTTTATTATTGATTGTTGTCGAGCTTGAAACGTGCTAGGGTTTGGTTGGAACAAATGAAGGTTGCCAGGGCAAAAGAGAATCTAATGGATACGTCATTGATAGGTACTCCAAAAGAAGTCGAAGTTCTCTCAACAGACAGGTCTCAATATGGGAGGGAGGAAAATTTTTAAGGGAAAACTCCCGTGAGTATCAGATAATATATTAAAATATTTATATATATATATATATATATATATGTAAACTTATACTGGGTTACTCACGTCAATAGTCAAAATAGCTCGACATGTTTCGAAACAGTCCGGCCGCGGCAGCTGTTCTACACACACTGCGAGCACCAGCGCGCTCTGCTCGGGACCGAGGCGCTCCTCGGGTGCTTGCGCCGCCGGCAAAGATAGGGGCGAGATACTACCATCTCTTTCACTTCCGTGTCAATGTGTAAAATCTGTCCTATAATAGGCATTACAAGCTAAGGCGTAATTAATTTTGTTACTATTACTTATTTACGTATGTCCTGCCCGATCATCGCATAGAAGTCTCTTTTGCCTGGGAAATCAAAACTATCTAGTAAATAATATAAAATCTAAATCAATATTTAATGTTTATCCTCCTTCTAATACAGAGTTATTTTCATCTCTTCAGACTGTTCCATCCTATATCATAACTTTAATGAGAAAAGAATTAACGTTATTATTTATCTGACAAAATTTAAAATTATTGTTGAAATGGGACCAAATAAAAAGTTGCGCTCATTTCTTTTAGACGTTTTAGAGTACGAGGCTCTTTGAAGAATAATATCAATCTACTAATCTAGCTTAATTCTTCCTTCAATTCTGAGATTGAATCTCTCATTTTGTCTACGAGTGTTTTCTTATATTATCAGTTCTGGAGCCACGGTGGATTAATTTTTAAAACTTGAGTCTTTAAGACCTTTATTTGAAGGCCCTTACTTGAAGCCCTATACAAGACGGGCCAGAAAATGACGAATTAAACTCCCCATGGCTCAAGTACTATATTCTATAATGACTTGTACCTAATTATAATCTTTAAGCTTACTATACCTATTAAATTTGATTCATGTCATACCTTATAAAGGTAACTATCATTGTATTTATCTACATTATAATCTTTTGTAACCACCTTTTACCTAATAGTATTGTATTGCTAATAAACAATGTTTGTATCTGTTTGTTTTATTACAATAAATTTAAAACACAATCAAAAGATATACTAATGTTGCTTTTTAATGCCGCGATATAAAGTCAATTATCGCCAATCCAACAGGAATGCGTATGTAATAGCAAGAATAACTAATTGATTTATAATACGTTATTATATCGCGGAGTACATACCAAAGCAATGTTATTAACGTAACTAAATTATGGAGAAATTTAAAATGAGACTGTAAGAAGATCAATAACAAAACAAATCGTCAATTTTTAAAAGCAGCTAGCTTTACACATTCAGCGCCAATGACTCGAATTCTGGCTAAATACGCATTACCATGTTATCGGCTGTGCTCGTAGCGCGTAGCAGGCGGGTACTGAATATGTTACAGGTTGGCTCACTATACTGCGGGTGGTATCACATGACAAGTTCTATGGATATTGACACATCGTACCGGCCCGGACCCAGCCCGGTCCCGTAAACCGTGAATCATCCTTAAAGCAAAGTGGTCGTGATAGTAATCTCGGTCCTTCTTCGTCCGGCGAGCTGTCCGAGCGAATATCCCTTTTCATGTAACGTCGATATTGCGTGGGAGGAGCAATCGTACTCGTAAGTAATGTTTGGTGACTCCGCTGTGTTAAAGAGGGCTTACACAAAGAGGAACGGCGCGTATTAGTTAGGTTTCTTAGATCCCCAGCCTGCATCCCCAAAAGGGATTGGCAGAGCACATGAAACTGCGCAATTTCGGTGTCGCTTTTAGCAATTTAAGGGATTTGAAGATAACGAAATTGTGATATTGCAGTGACAGGTTGCTAGCCCATCGCCCACAACACATCCATTAAATCCATATCCCACAGATGACTTCTAATCTAAGACACCCGCGGTAGGAAAGAGGGTGTTCAAATTTTTAACCCGTCACCACGTGGTTGTATTAGAGGTGTTATATAAAGAAATGATAAATACATGTATGGTGACACATTAAATCTTAGTGAGCTTACACTCACTCACATAAAGTCATTGAACATTTTGTATAATTTAGCGTTTGTTTAACTTTTAGAAAATGTCGGTGTAGGAAAACATCGTGATGACACCGGATTAATCACAATGGGCCCTATTGGGATTTCCCCTCTGGGTTGGAAGGTCAGCACTGCTACCATCGAAAATTGGCATTGACGGGTAAACCTCTTTGTCACAGAGATGGAGATAGAAATCCGCAATCGTTCGATTTTCGTTGTATAGGCACTGACACTGACATCAGTTCAGTCGCTTTCGTAAAAAATATTGCACTAGCTGGGCAAGCAAGCAGCCCGTACCAGTCTTCCAGCAAAATGACATGAAATTGCACACATGGTGAATAACATTTGGTGAGTAGAAAACAAACCTCAATCTAGGCACTGAGTCGAGTGTTAATCGTACTTTACAAAACGAATGATCGTATAATTCAAAGGTTGGAACATTTCGGCTTCATTTGCATGAGTGTAATTTTAATTAAAAACGGTAAGTCTTTTCCCTTTTGGGGTAATTTATTACCGAGACAGGAACTTATTGCGGCGATATTTAAATGAAATAGAAATAAATTTATTTTGTATTAAGCAGACGTCTGCGAACGAAATTTACAATTCTTAGAACAGCGATGCCGCACAAGTTTACACTCTCGGTAAATGTCGCTACGCGTCTCCCTAAAGCGTGTAACTAAATGAAAGAAATGGTAGAAATATTTGCCGGGGTCGTCAGGCGTCGATAGCTCAATTGACAGAGCGATCTCAGCAGTGTTCAGAGAGGGCGTAGGTTCGAATCCTGCAGACGCGGGGAATTTTTCCATTTTTCTTTCAGTTATAAAATTATAAATAGGAATAATTTGGGTTAAGAGCGATTGTAAATTTGCGAGGGTCAACATTTTGTATATGTACTTACATAACTTCGAAATAACTCATTAGGTCACTGAACTCAGGCTTCGAACGACGACCTACCGACATAAAAGCTTTGACATGATGTTGCTCTTTATTCTTAAAAATAAAGATTTATACGATTGAACTATTCAGAACAGAAGGCCTAGTATAAAAGTTGTATGACATTAACTCCTCGACCGCGTTAGCGTATCGAGGGGTCAAAATATGAAAGTTGCCGGATGATTTAAATAAACGGCAAACATTATGCATTTACTAAAACGGGGCTTAATCGTAAAGTAAATGTATAATGTAAATAATGTAGTAATGTGTATAATGTAATGCCGTTTTAGTAAATGCATAATGTGTGAAAATCGTGAAAGTTTAAATAAACGGCAAACATAATTTGAACTCCCGATACGCTAACGCGGTCGAGGAGTTAGTGTCGTAAATTTTTTATACTAGGCCTTCAGTGCAATCCGCTGTCCCAATGCAGTGGGACATGCTCCGTCTCTCTCTCTCCTGTTGTAATACCGTCACTCTCTGTAGGCTACAGACATTAGTTTTGTAGTTAATTAGTAGGGGAGACCAGGTATAAAAGTTACACGGTATGAACGTAACAAACGCCTTCAAAACTGCACTGTGATTACTATCCAAGTGTCCTTCGAAGCATTAGACGTCATTTTGACTCCCCCTAGGCCTCTGTTGCGCCCGCGTCGCTGTACCGGTAGGTTTTTGTGTGTAGTGGTCCCGGAAAAATACGCCAACAATATTTTTTTACGATTTCTTCAATTTCAGCTAAACCTTTTATGACAAATGTTTTAGTATGTGTTTTGTATGGATGTTGTGAATTGAGTATTTGTTTACCGTATGCGGGTTGATGACCAATGTTATACTAAAGCTTTGTAATTTTTTTTTGCCACGAGTTCGTTGTATTCTGGAAATCGGTTCCTAAGGGATGGTTGTAACATGTTATTTTCATCCGATTGTTATACAGTATTCTTTGATGAATATTCTATCAATTTTTTACAACAAAGTGAATTATTTTGGTATTAATTGAGTAATAACGCCAAGAAGTTGTTCCTTGTTTTATAAAACAAAGTTTAATGATAGAAATTTGATTGATTTCATGCAAGGTTATTTTGTCATTCAACAAAGTTAGTTGTTTCAACTATCCCTTTGCACTGTTACAATCTGCCCCAGAGGTGATGGTAGTTGTAACAAATTCAATTCTTCAGTAGGAGCCTTTTTGAAATAGTTATTGGGTTTATGATGCTTCTTTTGGTGTCAATACGTAAATTAAAGATGACTATGTCCATTGCATGTAAAGATGCAAATGGAAAAAAAAACCAAAAAAACTGAAAATTGTTACGTCTCCCGTACATTTCGAGGTTTGTGACTTATTGTTACGCTTGCTTGATAATTTTGACAAACATTTTACCAGAAATTCTAACTTTATAGCGAACGAATTACAAAGCACGTAACAGCCTAAAAATCACCGTTGCCTACAATTTACTGCCGCACAATCCTGTTTCAAAAGAATCCAATTAAAATCTCGTGTTTGTAATCACGAAACAATCATGTTTATGTTTCCCGGAGCAGTGTTCATTCTTACACGAGAGTCTAAAGGTAACGTCCCGATGACGACTGTTGTAGTGTTGCGGTTGCGACGTGTATGACGTCTGTCGGGTTTTGAAAATGGACTTACGTCCGCGAACTTTGTCAGACGAATCGTCATTTCTTGCATGTAGGTATCAGATTAACGTCCACGGAAATGTCGTTAGTTTTCGAATATCACCTTAAATCCAGTTTTTAAGCAAATAATTCTTAACTAAGGTTTGTCCGAATAATTCATAACTATGTTTATTACTTTGTGTTTGTTACATTTACAAGATATGCAGCGCTAATTGGAAATATAGTCACAGGATATGTGTACCCAGAGTCCGAGTAAGTTAAACTTGCATCGATGTTGATAGCAAACACTGAAAGTGTTAAATAATCGTCATAATTTCATAGAATTTGACTTTAAAAATTATTAAAACATTCATTTTCGAAATATACACAGTAAGTTACCTAGCTACCTACCTGTAGGTACCTACCTTAAACCTAAAATAGGTCCTTGAGGCATTGTACCTAGGATGCTGGCGGTATCGCAATGCTGATACGTTGTGCGAGGAAGCCACCAGCTCTTCGGTCACCAGTAACAGCAACCAGACGACTTTTAAAATAACACTTGCGCATTCTCATATATTAAAATCGAGGCAACTCTCAACTCTTGTACCCTGCACGTGTCACCTAGAATTAGTTATAAAATTTAATATGTGTGATACCAATCAAGAACGTGAACGTGTTCGGTGATGTCGTGTGCCCCTGATACTGGCGTTGTTGTGTTAATAATTAATTCCCTAATTGTATGGGCTGCCCTAATATACAGTGCGTGATCATTTTCATATTCAATTAGGTTGGGGTCATTCACTTTCCTTTTGTTAGGTTTCACGTGGTTTTGTGAGTGATTAATTGTGTGTAGGATGTGCGACTAATTATTAGTTAAATTATATTATTGATTGCTATTGTCAATAAGGATAAGTTTCAGTATATTTAGATCTGGTACAACTCAATTTTCACCGGCTTGGCTTGTGCAATATTATATAAGAGCACTTATTGATAAAATACAAGAATATTTCATGTTATTTTTGAAGCCAGGTACAAAATAGGTACAAAAAGATCTAGTCTACTTACTCGTACCGGTATTTTTGTAATTTTATTGACGTATTAGCGTTATACATTTGTAGCCTTCAGGTTCTCCTAGAAGCTAGCAATGTGTCTGCCTGAACTATATTTATAACTATTCCAAATTTCAAATCGGTACCCCAAGTAGTTCGCGAGATATTTAATGAATTGAAAGACAGACAGACAGACTGAGTCGCACCATAAGGGTTCCTTTTTTACCTTTTTGGTACGGAACCCTAAAAATGTACATATGTTCAAATTTTAGGTTCTATATTCCTATAACAGTTTATACTGTGTGGTGTATGCCTGTATCTATATAAGTAATGCAACTGGTTTCTTTATTAAGCAAAGCAAACAATTGTAAAGCATGAATTAAATCATTTATTAAATATAATAAAAGTAGTAGTAGTAGTAAGTAGTCACACTACCTACTATATATAAATTATAAATTGAAAGAGTTGTTGTATAGTTACTGCAGAAAAAGTGACCAATACCCCCGGTGCCCAGGGCCAGCTTTCAATTTATAATATAAAATCTCAAGTGAATTTCTCTTACCTAAGTTATAAAGTTTACTAATTAGTAAATTTGAGAACGGACTGCGTTATGAATAGAAAACTATTCGCTTTAGAAAAAGTTCTCAAAGAACTTAAGTCAAGACAAGTTATACTTTTAAGCAGAGACAAAGGCACTTAAAGTCCTTGGAATTCTTGTTTGAAAGTTAAGATTAGATACATGAATTAAAACGAAAGACATTTATATTTCAATAACAACTTGCTTAGTGGACAAACGAGTCAAACTGCGCTGGCTGAATGTAATTGTTTTGCTATGTTATAGCATAATACAAAAAACAGTCACACTACTCAGTGTTGTGTTTCTGTTGGTGAGTAAAGTTGCCAGAGCTCCAAGAGGATTCGCTGTGTTGACAGCAGAGGACCCACGGAGCAAAGCCCTTGGCCCGTTTAGCTGTCAATGCAGCGAATCCTCCTTTTTTTATAAAAGGGTCGGCAACGCGCATGTAACACCGCTGGTGTTCCAGGCGTCCATAGGCTACGGTGACCGCTTACCATCAGGCGGGCCGTATGCTTGTTTGTCACCGTCGTAGTATTCAAAAAAAGTCAAGTGCGAGTCGGAATCGCCCATCGAGGGTTCCGCACGTAGGATGCTCCCACCACACCCGTAGAAACTTCCCGAGATAAAAGGTATTGGTGGCACAGAACTCTCAGTGCACGGCAATTATTTTCGGTTTTTTCCTGTACTTGTGTTACACACTAGCTTTTTGTCGAATTTCATGATTTTAGGTCAATGGGAAGTACCCTTATTTTGATTCGCATTGTAAATGTATGGGAAATGCGACATAAACGGCTGTATCTTTTGATTGCATTGACGTAGGTTTGGTTTTTTTTCACAGCTTCAACGGATCGCAGACTTGTATATGTGATATTCATTTCAACATATTACCTCTACCCGTCCGCGTGTTACCGAAATAAAAGCAAACAGACGACCGGATAATAAAGTGATTCTATAAGGAATGACTTGCACAAGAACGGGAACGGACGCGGCGGGATAGGACGATCTATCAGTTTCTATAGAAAATGTCACGTGACATCTGAGGGCTCCGAGCTATCCCGTGATTCTTTCTATAGAATAAATAAATTGACAGATCGTTCCGTCCTGTCCCGTCCCGTCCTAGTGTGAGTCATCCTTAAGGGTTCCGTTTTTCCTTTTGAGGTACGGAACCCTAAAAATAGCATCTTATTATAATTGTGTTACGCAATTACACAACACAAACCCTCAGGGATCGTCAAAAATTGTTTTCTTCGTTATTGTCATTTTTATTGAGAGATCGTGGATTAGATTCGTGTAACACACTCGTTGAAAATTTTGATTAGAATCATAAATTGAAAGAGATGTCATGTATATATACGTACTACAGAAAAAAATACCAAGGCCCCCGGTGCCCAGATCTGGGATCCAAAGCAGGAGGTCGCTGGTTCGATCCCAGCCCTGGGCACTGGGGGCCTTGATCATTTTTTCTGTAGTATATGACATCTCTTTCAATTTATAATGTATATATAGTAGTGTGACTACTTAAAAACAAAAACATGAACCAAAACATTTATTATATGTATATAATGATTTAATCTATGCTGTACAATTGTTTGATTAGAATCATTAATCACCCAGAGGGTGCACAATGTCTATTGTAACAAACCCTTGAACGATTAAGACTGTGTATCTATCCAGTATCTGTAGGGGAGAGTGGGTAACAGTGGATCACGGGATACAGTGGAATACGCGCTCTATCTCTTACGTGTGATGCTTTACGTACACAAAAAACGCGTTGCTACTACTCATCTATTATACCCCCTCCTACGCGCTAGTCAACGCCGCGCTGTCAGTAATTTCAGTCTTAGTAATTTATTTTATATAGGTAAAACCATCAAGAGTCTCTATAATTTTTATTTTACTGTATTTTTATTTCTTTTTGTCGAAGGTATTATTGTTGCCAATAAATATATAATAAATTAAAACAACGACATAACGGTGTGTGTAACAAAAAACTCAAAGCAATCCAGAATTCCGGGAATCATTCCGACAGGCAGCTCCGCCATTACTGGCGCATGAAAGGAATTCTATCATTTTACGAGTAAACTCAGTTAACTTGATCGCCTGTGTACTTTAGTAAATTAACTATTATTTGCATATGAAGCGGAGAAGTTAGATTAGACGGACTTGTAATTGGTTTTACGAGACATGCTGGTTATATGTGCATGAGCAATACAAGTGAAAAATGTTGACTTACTTATCCCCAGTTACCTAATGCTTGCATCGTGCTACGTTATCGTCAGGAATTCTGCGTACATCCGCAAAGAAATTAGAACGTGTACGAGCATAAGAGAGTGAGCGTTCTGGACCACGCAGCGGTAAGACCGTGCGAATTTCAATCTGAGGGTCGCGGTTGAAACCCCGGCTTGTACCAATGTTTTTTTGGAATTTATGTACGAGATATAATTTGACCAATCGGTTATCGGTTAAGGAAAGCACTGTAAGTAAACCGGACTAATCATTGGCATTTTAACCCTCTGGGGTGGAAGGTTAGATGGCATTTGCTTTCGTAAAGCTAGTACTTACGTCAAGTCAAGTCTTGGGATTAGTTGGCAAAGCGAACCCCAGGCTCCCGGTGGCATGAGCCGGGAAAACGCTAGGTAACAGAAGGCGCGAGCATGTAAAGTCACCCGTTATCGGCCACCGTGGCCGTGGGAACTATAGCCCAATCCCTCTCGTACATGAAATAAGAGAAGCTTTGTGTCCAGCAGCGTATATATACGTATATATATAGCGGCCGCGCTGACGACATATAACAGGGGCGACTGGGGCATTTTATTATAAGTTGTACAATGTTTTTTTTGCATTTTTTTTATCTTACAAATTACAAAAAAATCGTCCCGGATATTTTCTAAGGAGATAGTATGTGGGTCAAAGTTATACTTAGAAATCTTAGAATGTAGGTAGTTATCCGTAGAAAATGAATGAATGAATGAATGAAGTTATTTATTCAAGACAACATAAGGTCCACATATGAAAATGAAGTAATTGCCTTTCATTAGTATTTATGATCTGTTAGTACCAGGTGATGATGCCGGTTGGAGGTTGAAGTACACTCAAGAGCAAAAGTTTCGAGTCACTTTTTTTAAATAGCTCGGAATCAAATACAGCTAGCGTATTGAAACAAAGTGAAATTTACAGACAATTTAATAATATATTTATTTTGTGAAAAACGGTAAAGTAAAAAAAAGGCAAGTCGAAAGTTGGATATTATAGTGTACTTAGATTAACTTTTTTGAAAATAGTGAATATTTGCAACACTTCTTATTACTTAATAGATTTTATGATGGAACAAACAAAAGCAAAGGCACTTGAAAACTTAGAAATCCTTAATTGTAAAACAAACAAATTTTTTTTTTCATGCCATTGGGTACTTCACGCCAATCGATAAGTTTTTTTACGTTATTAAGGACAACTAAATTCTCTATAGGGACCAATTTAATACGCTAACTGTATTTGTATTCAAGATTATATACTTATGCAAGTAAATCCTAGTACCCGGAACTTTTGCTCTCTAATGTAATAAGTTAAATTAATATCTGAATTGACAGTTCAATCTTCAAACTTTGATTATTTGCTTTGACGCCCATCAGCTCTGAATCAAATGATATTATTTCAATTTCAAACATAAATTGAGTTCTCGCTTTTGCACTTCTACAACATTGAACATTTAGATCTTACGATATGAAGGTTGTCGTTAACTGCTCTTCGAAAATTACGATGTTGAACCATAGTTTGACTAAGCCAAGTTGCTATTGATTTTGATAGCATATACTGCAAAAGTGTTACGTAAGTAAACGTTATAATTTAACTGAAATGTCTGTTACCTTTTTTATAAGGGTTTATATCTCTGTAACGTTTCCTTTGAAACATATCGACAAATTACATACAGAATAGTTAAGTAAAATACCAAATAAATAACAATTTCTTGCAATAATGAGGATTACCGCGAGTCGATTTTCCGCTAGGGGCAATAGTGGAACGTGGGTCCTGCGGGGACATTTCAAACGTCACTTTGACAATTCTCTCATATTGACACAGAACCCACGCATGAGTGGCGCCGCCTGGTGAGCGACGATACGGTAGCTCCCATTCAGTGAAAAACACAAAGAATATTATAATATTCTGAATATATTCAGATAGCAAAATACAAGTAAATGCAACTTGAATTCCTAACGTTCTTAAGTTTATATTACTCGAAAAATAGTATAAAAAAACGAAATTAATAAAGACTGCGAGGTAAAGTACCGAACAGGTTTATTGTCCAAGAAAATAAAACAGCCTGGATGTTACAGAGCGTTTTATTTAAATGAAGCCTAGTATTTACGGCCCTCTCAGGTGTTGCTCTGTTTATTTACCCGCTGACCGTAAACTCTAATTGGAGGGTTTGTGTTCAGTGTTTATTGCATTGTCGTTGTAATGGGGAAATCCTTGAGTCTCATTTGGCAACTGTAAATAACCATACGAAACACCCACCCAGGCTGACCCAAAAGTCGTATTTTAGGTGGTGGACTTAGTTTTGGTACTTTTTTGGGGTAATTGAGATCATTTGTGCGATTTTAAGGGTTTACACTTTGTTGTTTCACCGTCCGTCTGTCTGTCTTTCGAACCTTTATCTCGGAAATACGTAAAAGTAGCAATTTGAAATGAATATCACATATACAAATCTGCAATCCCTTGAAGGTGTGAAAAAAGTAAACCTCTATGTCAACGCAATTAAAATATACGGCCATTTATGTTGCATTTGCCAAACATTTGCAATCAAAGGGTATAGGGGGTCCCGTTGACGTAGAATCACGAAATTTGGCAAACATCAAGAACTTCTAGCACCAGTACAGGGAAAAACCGTATAATTACCGCACATTGAGACTTCTGGTCCACCGGTATTTTAATTACCTAAGGTCATAAATGGAGGGGAGCATCCTTTGTGCAGAACCCTCGGTGGGCGAATCCGATTCGCACTTGGCCGATTTGCGCGGCTTAAATCTGGAGCAGACCCCATCTGGGGAAGTACCTCCACCTGACAGAAAACCGCAGTGTAATAACACTAGATCCTACTCATAGTGTTGTTTCTGTCGGTGAGTAAGGTCGCCAGAGCTCCAAGAGGATTCACTGTGTTGACAGCTGCATGGGGACCCACGGAGCAAAGCTAGCCGCTTTAGCTGTAAACACAGCGAATCCTCCTTTTTTTAAAGGGTCGGCAACGTGGCTGTAACACCCCTGAAGTTGCAGGCGTCCATAGACTACGGTGACCGCTTACCATCAAGCAGACCGTATGCTTGTTTGTCACCGTCGTATTATAATAAAAAAATATTGGTGTGTTATTTTATCTCGTACAATGGATGTTGCTGGATGAATACTAAATATTATGCTAATATGAAAGTGCTCTAAACTCCAAAACGAAAGCTGTAAGCTTGCGTATTTACGACACTTACTTTAGAAATGCTACAATGTAACGCGTTTCATACGAGACTTAGCTTCATACACGTTTTATAATTATGACCGCTTTTGTTGGAATAATCAGAATAATGGCCGCGTTTGAAACTTTCAGATCCATAAATCGAGGCCTGGATTCAACGCTGAACAATATAATTTTATATTATCATCGGTGCTCGGCGTCGGTTAAATAAAACAATTAGATGACTGACAGCGATATTAAATAAGCATACATTATAACGTTGTCTATGGTATTCCATAAGAACAGTGCTAAACTATGTTTTTTTTTCCTATGGATTTTCATACAATATATTAGCACTGTTGATTGTTTTTCTAAAGTGGCATCATACATCTTCCAGATTCTGCCACCATTCAAAATTTCACGTTTTTCGCTGTTTTTTTCTGTCTTATAATAACAAGTGACCACTCGACTACGTCTAGCTCGTTTGGTACAGCGACCCTTGAATTTTAAGAACCTTTATTATTTTACTGTTGTATAAACCACTATTACCTACCGACGCCATATAGTCGGTAAATGCTATAAGGCCGGGCCGGGATGTGACAATCTCTATAGAAAGCATCACGTGACAGCTCGCAGATCGACGTTTTCTACAGAAATTGACACATCGTCCCAGCTCGGCTCGGTCTCCTGTAAGACACTTTAAAATCCACATGACACTCGATGGAATATTGTGGTCATGGGGCACGCCTTTGTTCAGAACTGATCAAGTTTCAGGAACAGGAGGTCAAAAACATCTGCGAACGGTACCAAACGTCTTAGAAAGAAAGAAAAAATTTAAAAAAAGCATGACCTCGGGCGAGACTTGAATCCGCGACCCTTTCTAATTTCTATAATGAACAAAACCAAGAAAAAATATAGGTTAAACCTAAATCATCACTTCATACTTCATAACAAAAAAAAACCGCCGAACAAAAACCGCACTTACACAAAACGTATCGACCAAAAACAATAGCGCACTGAATAGAAAAAATAAATAACCCCTATTTTCCCACCGTTAGGGTAGGATTTTTTTCCAATTTTTTATGGGAACAACTTTGAGGTATACCCTATCCAATAAAAAAAGAAATATCAAAATCGGACTACTCTGTAAAAAGCTATGCGTGGTCATACATTACGTTCGGTGAGTAAACAATCAATCATCCCATATTTTGCTACCCTTAGGTTGATTTTTTCCAAATTTATATGGGACCAACTTCGAGGTATAAAATTTCTATTGGATAAAATTTTTTTATCAAAAATCTGACTACTCAGTAAAAAGTTATGCGTGGTCTTAAAAAAAAGAAATATAAAAAATATATATATACGCGTCGACTTGAGAACCTCCTCCGTTTATTCGTCGGTTGAAAATAGCGGAATACGTTGCTCTATATAGTACCTAGTAGAACTTTGTAAGCAAACAAGGTTAGCCTTGAACCTCTCCTAAGATCACCAAGGGTCAAAAATAGCCGGAAAAAATATCACGTGATTTGTGCACGAGCCCATAAGAGGGATATGGTGGGGAAATTCGGGGCCACGGGTGTGTTCTCGGTAGCTTAGTTGGCAGAGCGATGGGCGTGTCCCAGGTCTTGTATATTTCCTTTCTTTCAAAAAAAACAATATGATGATGAAGTCATATGGAGTTCAGAGTTTTCAAAAACACAACCTTTTTTTTTAGGCGCGTGACACGATTCCGATGTAGTTTGAGTCCACCAGGCCTCGTCCCTGAATAAAGCCGCAGCTTTATATGGTAGATAAAACTACTATCATAAGCGTAAACCCGCGTTTGCGAAACTGGGTCAACAATACTTTAAACTCTGCTTGTTGCATTTGTCGGCGAAAAATGTCGTAAGTGTGTAAGGAGTTCGTGGTTACATGTGTCGGTATGGTACTGAGGCGTTTTAGAGCACAGATCGGGGTTGAACACTAGATGGAACATACATAGAGGTACAAACGCGATCGGGATTTGTAGAAACATTGTATTGTAGACCTAAAGCTCTACTTACGACGTAATAGGCGACCACGTTTGTCTGTAACCCCCTTGACAAAAGGCAGGTGTTCAGGCACTCTCTCTACAGAGTCTACAGTATGTGAACGACGTATATACTGTTGGTACTCGCTGCGCGTTGACTCTGCCTCCAACCATATAAATCCCATTCCATATAAAATAAATTATTTTTTTAAACTCAAATTTTACAGTTTGTTATTGAAGACTGCTAAAGAAGAATGTCACGTGCCTGAACTAGAACTTCCTGTGTTTCAGGCAAATGCGCATAAGTTACAGTTACTCGTATCTAAATGTCTCTATATCTCGTCCTGCATCCTTTAACTTCAATATTCTTATGCTGATATTGTGTTATGACGATAGGCATATATGTAGAAATAGAACGTAGGTAATCTGATAGGGACAATATACAGCATAGTACCTATTAATATTTGTTATGTACGGGCATGATTTTTACCAGTTAGTGAGCATGGAAGTATCTAATAAGCATTATGTTGGGTCCACATATCGACAACCAAGAAAACCACCTTTATTAAATTTCTCTCCAAAGAATTTTGTTCTAACAAGGCTCTGAATCAAGATTATTCCCAGCTATATTGACTTTATCGTAAGTTCACGTTATCTCGGTCTCACGGACAGTACGGACTTGCGGGATTTATTAAAAAGTAATCTACGGATACGAACTCGTCGGATAATGACGAGAGCGCTGACTCTGCCCCGTTTTAGTAAAAGGTCTCGGTTTAGTGAATGGCTTGTGTGACTTATGACCTTTATGTACGAGAGTTAAAAGTAGAATTTTGTGGAGGCTCGACGCGGTCAAGTAAAGCGGTTATTTAAAACGAGATTTTTTAAGGCTATCTTATTGTGAACAACGTAAGGTGCGTTCGGCAAAGTTTCGGACGATTTTGGTTGGGTTGAGATAACGTTGGGTTTTATTTTTTTTCTCAGCTTGTGTGTAAGATACGGACATAATTTAAATAAGGAAATGATCATCATGAAATATTCTATTACACTAAATTTTGATGTTTTTATAGACTATTAGGTACGTGTGTACTGAATGTTAAAATTTAGGAAACATAAAAAAAAATTGACAAGATTTTTTTACCTGATGGTGTAAGAACGGACGAGCCTATAAGTTAGTTCGTATTGCCAGTAGCAAAAAGTTAAGTATTGGAAAATATCCGTTGCTTCCCCGTGACTTACATATATCAGAATTGGCCAATCAGTACACAGGAGTTTCCTTTCCGACACGGTTTTAATTTTTTTACACCTTTTCCGTCCGATATGCGATAATCGGCACGCGATTATTGATTAACATAGAAACATGTTTAGGGTATGGTCGGCTTCATAAATATACATGCATCTGTATTAAATTTTGACCCTTCTTCCCCTATAATAAGTTCCAAAGTGTAATAGTACATTACCTAACTAGTGCGGTAAAACAAAGAAAGGCCGAGATCGCAGATGTTTGCGACCCGAGCTGCAAGCGCGGGACGTAAATATGCGATCAAGGGCTTTATTTATTACCTCACGTGTTAGGTACATCATTTTATGCCTACACTTGGGCAGAAATCGGCTTTTTCCGTACGTGTAGCGTGCGGAAAAAGGCGCTTTATGGCCAGGTGTGGCATAAAGATATTTTTAGACGTGGCTGTATAGATGTATAGCCAAGATGACGATCGTTTACAAATAACGCCATTAGAGTCACGTTATCTCTTCTAAGCAAATTAACTGTCAAACTATAAAGTATTAGTTTAAACGTCAAACTTCTATGAAACTATGATGTTTAGGTAATTATTTTGATGCGGTTTTATTAAATTCGTTTTTTTTTTCCAATACAAAATAATTACATGTTGCATCAACCGCTAATGTAAAACGGGCATTAGAATTTACTTTACTAAGTGACAACTATGACTTATATGTTAATGTCATGGTCGAATACTCATACTCCGTTTACACACATGCACCCATATGAGATAAAATTAAATTAGTAGTTATTTTGTCTTTGAGG
Source organism: Lathronympha strigana (assembly GCA_949128165.1). NCBI lineage: Eukaryota > Metazoa > Arthropoda > Insecta > Lepidoptera > Tortricidae > Lathronympha > Lathronympha strigana. Next base: position 22,319,780 of record OX421913.1, on the reverse strand, counting down.
AAGTTACTTAATTTTAGGTTAGGAATGCACCCTTGAATTTAAAACAATTGCTCAAAAACAGGCTGTAGAAACGATTAATACTTAGTTAGACAAATAATAAGAACTCGCATATGATTAGGTATGTTATAAGATGTACACACGCATTCAAAAGTGCATGGGCAATTTATGCATGAATTCATTCATAAATTGCCCATGCAATTTTGAACGCAATAGTACCTATGGACTCTTACACACAGGCCGTTATTATATTTATGTCTAGGTACCCAGAAGATATTTTATACAGTGACCTACTTGTTAGCCAGGAATCGATATTCATTCAAGATTGCTAGGGTCTGTGATAGTGGTGACATTGACATTCCATACAATCGTCGGGAAGCGCCTGTCGGCCAAGAATATACCCTTTGTTAGGGATAGGTTTCATCACTACTACTAGGGGTTGCACACTACTACTAAGATGACCGGTTTGTGTAGTTGATAGTGACCCTGCCTGCTAAGCCGATGGTCCTGGGTTCGAAGACTAGTAAGGGCATTTATTTGTGTGATGAACACAGTTATTTTTTCCTGAGTCATGGATGTTTTCTATGTATTTATGTGTTTGTGTATTATATATATCGTTGTCTAAGTACCCGTAACACGAGTCTTCTTGAGCTCACTGCAGGATTATTCACTTTGTGTAAGAATGTCCTATAGTATTTATTATTTGTATGTCACTTATTTAAACTTTCACGATTTTCACACATTATGCATTTACTAGTCTTATTATTTATTAGTCTTATTATTTTGTTATTTAGTCTTTCTCCGGGACCACGGGGGCAACGTCGCCCTTGAAACGTCGGAGGTTTGTTTTCAAAATCTATACACGATTAAGCCCCGTTTTAGTAAATGCATAATATTTGTATGTCTTTGGCATATCTCGGGACCATAGGGTCCCGGACCATTAAAAGGCGTGCGTGGAGCCGAAGCCAATAGCGACAGACAGATTTAAGACACTTTAATCTAAAGCCAAGGAATACACGTGGCGGATACCATCTCCGAGCGCACAATATGATACACCCGGAAATGGTCCCCGCCAGGTGCAAAGACTATTGAAGTGCAGCACATTAGCTGCGATGGATACTAAGGTCATTGGGCTATTGATGTTAATGTTAGATGGTCTGGGTAATAGGTTATGGGAGGATATCTACTAACAGACGCCTGCCATGACAATCAGTCTCGAATTGTAATAGGCAGGCGGTGACTTGCCAACTCATTTAGTGGGCCCCACAATGGCCGCACGTACAGTGCGACAATGGCGCAACACTTCGGAGTAGCTGTGAGGTTGTCGAGAGATGAGTCTGCGGTAGCCAGATTCCGGTGATCCGTTCAGCGGGCCGCCGGCGTTATGACATTTCCCAAGTAACATTTCAGGCTAAGAAGATACTAGAAATCCGCTAATAAACAGCTTAAAGCTTAAAGACTGATGAATAGCGGAATACAAAAACGTTGGAAGCTGAACTAGCGCAGAAAAAATTTCTCTTATACATGCAGGCTGATTTACCGCTGTATAATGCCGAAATTATTGCTTTTGGCTTTATAATAATAATAAAAAAAACCGTTATACAGAATTTATTGCTAAAAAAAACCAATTGCATTTTTTGAAAGCTAAAGCTTTATAACGGTGGAATAAGAATATTAAATGTTGTTATCGTCTGGATACTGGTATAAACCTACTCCGTTATAACGCCATCACATTAAGCTGTATAATAGCTGATCAATGGTTCTTTACAAAACCTTTATAAAGCTATAACCTTTATAAGAGTTTTATGTAATGTTATAGGCTGTTTGATAGCGTATTCGTACTATTTTATAAAGCCGACGCGATAAGCGTAGGTTTAATACATAATACAGCAAATACTCATAATAGTGCATAAGAAAAGATCATTATACAGTTTTAAAGTTAAATGTAGCCGATTATACAAATTATCTATTTTTTTAACGCCATAAGTGTAATTGTATGCCGTATTTCAGCAATCTGTGAAGTGAAATTTTCTGTCTGTATTTATTAAGATTTCTTTTTTTGTGCTCAGATAATACTAATAAGATAATATACGTAGGTACAGTACCTACATGCAAATAATAACATTACGTACATTGGGTTTTCTACAACAAAATTTAACCCTAAATTGCTGTAATATCAATACCGTGTCCACTACAAAAGCAGCTTATAGAATAGTTAAATGCTAATACACAGAACTTATTGAACTCGAGGCTGTTGAATAACCTTAAAATTTTCTATAGTTCAGCATATAGCTTCACTATCGAGTACTAGAAGAGCTAATGCTGTTTAAATTACGAACGCCATTAAAACCATAACCTACAATCTTTTAAAATCCTAAAAAGGGTTTGTTGTAGTGTTTTTCAATAATAACACCTAAGTGATTACTTAAAACATGTAGTACAATAACTTTATTGTAAATAGAGAAGCATCAGTAACACAAAAAAGTAAATCTATAAAAAAAGATTCGATCCACTAAATCGCAATATACGGTAATTATTGAATTATTTTCATAATTTCGAGGGCGCGTGAGTTTTTTGTTTACAATTAGTATGTACATTCACATAAAAGTAACAGCCGCAAGCAAAATAGGTACAAAATACGGTTTTTTTACCACTTGTTTTATTTTATTAACTTTGCACTCTTAAATTTTACAAGATGGATTTGGTATGACGTGTATAACATTCCGCAAAGTAGAATAGAATGTAGAAAATAGGCTAAAAAATACACAACGCGGATAAAATAATTCTCTTTTTATTTGTAGACTTTTACCAGCGTACTGCTGTACAAAAGAACATAAAACGTGTAGTTGAAGAGTATTAGCTGTATTATGGAATTTATTTATGCTGTAAATCAACCCTCACTTTGTCTTATTCAGCAATAATACAGCTGTTAACCAGCTAAATCTACACTTAAAGCTGTAGAATTTGCAGTTAAGCAGCTATATCAACACTTAGAGCTGTATAATTTGGGGCCCTTTTGGTGGGTATAACGATCTCCAGGTACGTCAATACAGCCTGTATACAGCAGAAAAAATGGCGAATACAGCTATTATACAGTTCACAATGTTACTTGGGTTTACACTTCCAACCTGGAGCATAGGTCCCGCTCTTGCGAATCCACTCTGGCTAGTGTAACTGGACGCAATTCCCGTTTACATAAATGATTATTACGTCATATTAATTTGTTACAATTCCCCTTAACTTATTTCATATTCTTTATTAGAAACGCGTGTATTTGACGAGTAGTGTATAGCTTGCCTTAAATCTCTAATTTCGTCTATGCTCCAAAAGTTTTAATGCTCTATGCTTTTTAAATATGAAATCAATGATATTTGAATTATTTGGAATAATCAGCTGTCAATGCCAAACAAAGCTTCTAAGAAAACATGAATTTCAAATTATATACAATTTTAGTTTCAATAATAAGGAATTAAATGATATTGATACCAGCGACGAGAAGTTATACTAATTTACATTCTTGGAAGGATAGAAGGATTCAAATAAGACAAAGGATATGTTTTTATCGCAATAAGGAAACCGAAATTTAAAGCTAAGTATTGCACATCTAAATTCTAAATTCTTACTCTTTATTGTACAATAATCTTCCTTTACTTCCCCTATCTTTAACATATTAAATGAAATTAATTAAGATCTCCCTCTAACTCAAAAGTATCCCTAAATAGTATGTTACATTTTCCCACGTACTACATTTATCATCTTACGAGAACTCTGACTAGACTTTTAATGACACACATTACAGACAGTTAAGGAGTTCGGGTTGAGAGTAGATGAGATAACGACATAATTTAGAGTAATATGAGTGATACTACACTGACTGATCCTTCCTACAGCTAGACCTCACTTGACTTTACCTGACAACACGTACATCTTCAACAGTTCAATCCCTTCATGTTAGCTTCCAAATTTAGATGAAAGTACTTAGTGATAGTAGCTCATAGCTTCTTTAAAAATACAGGTGGTAGACAACAGGAAGGCAGAGTAAATAAATAATGGCAACTTTATCGAATGAAAAGAACCTAGCTTTACTACGCGACACAACGTTTCCCCCTACACGATCACTGGCCAAATTGATATTACAAGGTAAAATTCAGGAACTGTATTTCATTAGGATAGGAAATTTGTAGTAGAATTCTGTACCGTCACACTAGCCAGCTAAGGCAAGTACAGAGGTGAGGGCCTTATAAAATAACCCTCTGGAATAGGGGTCCGCGGTGTCGCCACTCACCGTCAGCTCGCCACAAGCTGCCCCCGCGGGCATATTTATTATATTATTATTATTTATTTACTACTGCCCCAAACGTGAATCTCAGCAACCCTTTGCCTAATTTGGATCATATTCAAACTTAAAAAATACTTGAATTTCATTTTCTGACCTGCGAATTTTTACGGCAATCCGATCAACGATCCTCCAGTTATCGTCGCACTAACAGACAAACGCTGGAATGTTCCTGGAGACTCGCAGAACTCCCCTCGTTTCGCTCGTTCGTTCAATAAATCCATGAGTTATAATCTATTTGCTGTAGCCACTTCACGCCTGTTAGGAGGCTAGGAGCTGGATATTGGTTGTTTACCAACTTTGGTCATTCAAAGTTTGTGTGAGGTGCAAGTAGCCGTGCCACCAATATTCAGAGCAGAGGATCAAGTTTGGTGTTCCTAGATGTTTTTTTAAATACTACAACGGTGACAAACAAGCATACAGCCCACCTGATGGTAAGCGGTCACCGTAGCCTATGGACGGTGTTACATGCGCGTTGCAGACTATAAAAAAAGGAGGAATCACTGTGTTGACAGCTAAAGGGGTAAGCTTTGCTCCGTGGGTCCCCAGCTGTCAACACAGTGAATCCTCTTGGAGCTCTGGCGGCCTTATTCAACAACAGAAACACAACACTATGAGTAGGGTCTAGTTTTATTTGTCCCGGCCCATTGTATGTAGTGTGAGTCATCCTTTAATTACAGCTATTTACGATATAAGTGCAAATTACGTATTCGCATGTTTTACAGTACATATGACCCTTTTAAATTTTATATCACCGGTCGTGTAAAGTAGCGTCAGATGTACTGTTAAAATCCTGTATGCTCATGTATCTACTCTTCAAGAGTTTTGATTAAATGATTAATGAATGAGTGATTGACTGGCTTAAACTTGTAGGTAATGAACCCCGTTGAGGCGGGTAATTATTCCCGTGCAACTGATTAATCTTGTTCAACTTTACCAAACCTCTTGCAGTTATAAATTCAACAGCACCTTCGGGAAACGTTACCACAACTTCTGTTTTAAAACTGTTTGTGACATATTTTTTGAAACCGCTAGATGGAATTAGTTACAAAAGTAAAGTGCTTATAATTTAAACTATCGTGAGTCATACTGGCATTAATTATGATGGTTAAAACTCACATATTTTTATTACAAAAACTCGTGTGATGCCCGAGCCGCGAAGGTGACAACGCCACTTTGTTCGTCCGACGATGACTAGCCGATGCAGTCGAAACATGTCACGCCTATTATGATAAAAATGCGTAAGATTTTACAGTTGCAATTTAATAAAGTGTTAAATATTGGAGTGTTTTAAGATAAATTTAAAGTTAGAAATCCCCTTATAAGTTCAATAGTAGTTTCTGCAAAAATGATATAATAAGGGTTCTTAAAACTTGAGGTCGCCGGTAGAAAACAAGAAGTCGAGTTTTGAGAATAGAGAGAATAGTTTTAAGAATCAACTATGATAGATAGATAGATAGATAGATAGATAATTACTTTATTCATTCCCACAACATACATGGCATCAACAGAAAACAAAACTAGAAGAACTTTACAAAAAGCATATAACTTAAAAACTAAAAACCATTACAATAATTTGCACATTTGTATTTACTATGAACTATTGCATACGCTAGTTTTTCTACAACACCTAAAATAGCTAAAAAAGCAAAATCTCGAAAGATGGCAGAATGTGGAAGAGGTCGTATGCCAACTATAGAAATTAAAAAAAAAACTGTTTTTTTTAATATCTCCATCAGTCATCTAATTGACAAATAGAAGCGTTGGAGTAGAAATAAACATAAAGAATAAACACGGACCCACACGAAATAAATATAAAAATAATGAACATTATAATAATTAAAACCCGTTCTGCGCCATGCCTCCTCCAAAAGTCCCAATTACCACGCTATACAGCGATAGAGATATGTCTCTAACATGAGTTGCAATAGATTTCGAAGGATAGATTTCGACACGTTATCTAAAGTTGCATCCCACTTCCACCCGCAAGTGCGAGAAAGATACACTGACAGTGCGTCGACGTAGACGCTAGCGACTATAGATTTCTACAGTAGATTTTAAACTTGTGGCAAGCACACTTTTGGAAAAGCCAAGACCCAAAACGTTATACAGAACATTTTTAAAATTCGGTGATTAAGAGAGGTAGGGGCACAGCGGATGCATATCGTTTAGTGTGGTAGGTAGGGCACAGCACAACGAATGTCGTCTCGCTCAAATCTGGAGCAGAGCCCATCTGGGGAAGTACCTCCATCTTACAGAAAACCGCAGTTTAATAACACTAGACCCTACTCGTAGTGTTGTGTTTCTGTTAGTGAGTAAGGTCGCCAGAGCTCCAAGAGGATTCACTGTGTTGACAGCTGGGGACCCACGGAGCAAAGCCCTTAGCCCCTTTAGCTGTCAACACAGCGAATCTTCTTTTTTTTTTAAAGGGTCGGCAACGCGCACGTATCACCCTGGAGTTGCAGGCGTTCATAGGCTACGGTGACCGCTTACTATTAGGCGGGCCGTATGCTTGTTTGTCACCATCGTAGTATTTAATAAAAATTAGATCCGTTATTTTCTTATATAACATTAATGAGTTGTCTTCACTTCAAGATGTTTCACCTTCCACTCTCGTATGTTTTTCTAAAGTTATAATAACCGCTCTTAACGTCTTCTGCTCACCCTTCCCTTGAGCCTCCGCACACCGCAATAAACCAAGAGTCAATATTAACTCTTCCAAAATAACTTTTTTATTTGATGTTGAAAAGGTTGAACGGTGAACTTGTACACGTAAGGTTGGTTACACGCGAATTGTTTTTGTACTTTTATTTTTACAAACCCTGTGTTTGCTTTAATTCTTTTCCGCTATAGCTGTTTAAGTTTTGGAGTTTCAATTTTATTTCCTCGTAAATACAGAAAATGATTCGGATCGCTGGTCGATAAATATACATATTTGATTTGGGTACATAAATATTTCATACCAATCGCTTTTCGGCCTGCGCCAAATCTTGGGATTAGAAGTCAAAGCGCTAGAAATAAGAAACATAATCAATACAATACTCAAAGCTTTATGTACCAAAATCGACTATGTGTAGACTCCCTCACCACCCCCGTTTCCCGTGAGCCTAGTTCTCGGAATGCCTTTTACTGACATCTTTACTGATTTCAATTTCCTTAAATCCACACTTAGGTTAGTAAAGATGGCAGATAATCCATCCCGGATTCAAAGCACTGAACTTCAAGGAGATTAAAAAAACCGGCCAATTGCGAGTCGTACTCGCCCACCGAGGGTTCTGCGCAGAGGGTGCTCCCGCACCCCCATTTATGACCTTATAGGTACTGAAACATACTGGTGGCACGCCACTCTGTGTGCGGCAATTATACGGTTTATGGATTTTTTCCTGTACTTGTGCTACAAGCTCTTGCTAGTTGGCTAGTTTCTTGATTCTAAGTCCAAGGGTAAAAGGATGCCATTTTTACCCTAAAAAAGACCCTGTTACACAGACAGACAAAATAATATTTTTCTTGAACCCCAATTTTGTCCTAACATCTATTAACACGGTATACCAAAGGTTACGTCCCAATTAAAATACGACAGTTTTGTTGCAAGAAATATTCCTGGATATCATTTCTTGCGGCAACGTATCGACGACAATGCTGAGCTGCAAGGATGTCAAGGATGTTAGTAAAGTTAATATGTAACGGTTATTTCTTGTTCGTTTTCATCATCGACGATAAATTGATAACTTCGTTGATATTGATTGGTGGTGGGTGGTGAACTTAATAACTACTAACGATAAAATGAATACCTTCATTTCTCGAGTATCCATCCCACACCTAATCGAGTATTTTTATTAATTTCTTACCGTTATCCAACTTTATACTAAAAACGTTTTACTGCTTGTCAGTAAAATTGAAAACCAAATACCTACAACCACCAATTTATTTTTGGATATCCGGACGTTTATTAGGTATAATTCATGTTTATTCGCACTAACAGAAGGTTTAAAGTGGAGGAAGTGGCGTCGTTGGCAGCCATAATCCACTCTTTGAACTGACAGCTTGTAAAATTTATATTTAATATTTTTGGGAAATAATTTATAATCGCTTATTAAAAAAGTTTGTAGGATTTTTGCATATAATAGTATTTATAAATATCCCATTCGAACGTAATTGGAGAAAATCAGGCTATTATAATTTAATGCTCAGGATCCCATGGACTGCATTTAGAACAAACGAGTCCATACTACGAGAACTGAATATCACCAAGCGGCTCTCAACTATCTGCCAGGAGAGAATACTCAGAGTCTTCGACAGAAACATTATTCTCGGCAAAGTTGAAGGCCGTTGCTCTGGTGATGGAATACCGAGTAGGTGGGCTGACACCATGAAGAAGTGGTTCCATGCAGAGGGCAGTCCTATGGCCCTAGACCGCGCCAAGTGGAGGGACATCACTGTTGGTCACGATCCTCAGCCATGAGGGACCGACTGAGAAGAACAGATAGTTTAATGTCTGTCCAAACCGTATCTCGCCTGAGTTACCATTGCAAGAATACTTGACATCGAAGTTAAAATGCTGGAACTATCCATAAGGAATCCTAAAAGCACTTTCATCTTTTATTGCACTACTATTTCCGTATCTTTTTTAAATTCGGAAATAATACGTAGTGCAATAATACTCTAAATTTACAGGCAAATCTTTACAAAATACAGTATTCTGAATATTTATAAAGCGCTCGGGTCGAGTTGTCGCTGTGCATATTTCCAATATTCCGTAATAAAACTACGCGAGCGAAGCGAGGCGTATTCAAACATTTCAATGCGATCTTCGCCACAGATAACATGCAGATATTGTACTCAAATCTTGTCTATCACTTCACTAACCGACATATTTTCATTAAAGCTGCTCGTAAATTGAATCTTAGCGTGCGCAGTTTAAGTTTCAATTTTAAACTGTAACTAAATTGAATATAAGACATATGAAGTATATGTCCTTGTCTATTGTTGGTGTTTGAAAGGGATGCCGCTATTGTAAAGACTTAACGGTGTCATTGTCATCTCGTCCCATCAATAAATGTTTTTAAAAGATATGTACGGTTTACTTACAAAGAAATAACATACTACATACTACATACATAACCTTCTCGACGACCCATCTGATTAGATTGGATTTTGCTGACAACTGGTTATAATTATAACATATTTAATTGATGCTTTAGGTAAATTAAACAGAAGTAAAACAAGTATCGATAAACGAATTCCAAATACAACTACATATTGCATAATGATTTTCCCTGGTATTGTAACGAAAACGCCCGACCGCGTCATGATATTTCAGTCAGTGTCAGTACCCACTAAAGGTTGATTTAAGTAGCATGATAAATACAAGCGTATTCGAGAATATACGAAGTGAAATAATTATGCACTACATCAGTAACTTGTTAAATAAATAAAAATGTTACGATAAAAGTCTTGTTTAGTTTTCTAAGCTAAGAATCAGTGGCTGGAAAATGGTTTTTTCCACGAAACTATTATTCGTTATCTCGTTCGCCCAAGTGGAGCTTTATTACGAGCCATCTCGCCGGAGATCGATTCGCGAACATATTGTGCGGAATACTGAAGCAGCTTGTCTTGGTTGGTTTCAATTGAAGTTTCCGAGTTGGTGGCGCGGTGTATCCCGGTGCGATCGTGCGTGGCCTCTACTTACTACATCACAAAGAGATATAGCAAAACGTTTCTTTCTTCTTGGCATATGTTGTGATTTTTAGACATAATTAATAGTAGATTGTTAACGGAGGAAAGACACATATTTCAGTCGAGGTATTTTAGCGCATGAACCTTGAACTACCGGTTCTAACCCTACACCACAGCCCGAGAATATTATGACCGGCAAGATACTCGACGGGACTTATTTTTTCAAAACAAACTACAAAAGTAATAAACTTATTTACATATCAAAAGAAAATAGTGAAACAGAAAGTCCGCCATTTGTAGTTTTTTTATGCGCAATAAAGCTTTAAATAAATAAATATGACTCAAGTCTCAAAGTCGCGTAACAGGACAATGCACATTAGTTAACTGGTATTTAGCCCTGATACCAAATAACTGCTGAACATCACTTGATACCGTTGGCGTGGATTCCAGAATCCCCTTAGGCACACACGTTACATATGACCTTGGCAGTCTCGGCACCGACAGCAAGGCAACCCTCTACGTCAGTGCACTCCCCATTAACCCTTATAACGCAGAACAGCCCTCGAGGCGACGGCCGATTGTGCCAGATTGGCCCTTCAGCTGACACGAGTGCAGGTTAGCCCTCAATAACTTTCCGATGTTACCTACTTTCACCGGTTTCATCCCTCTTACCTGTCGACAAAAGAAGTCATTTCGGTCAGCATCTATTTTTGATTTTTTAGCTTCACAGTTAGTTTATTTAAGTATTAACCTTTGTGCTCGGTTGATCATTGTATTCTTAAACAATCGGGTACTTAAATGAATTTAGTCGCAGGCAGTAGGTACTCAACAAACCTAACAACTTTTGAAAATTTTGTTATATATAGGTTTTCACTTTCTCATACAAATAGTATTTTTACGTTAACATCAGTCTAATTGACATATCTTGTCATAATTTTATAATTGAAAGAAAAATGGAAAAATTCTCCGCGTCGAGCGGGATTTGAACCCACGACCTCTCTGATCACCGGTCAGATCGCTCTGCCAATTGAGCTATCGACGCCCGATCGACCCCGGCGAATGTTTCCACTACTTCTTTCATTTGGTTATAGGCCTTAGGTTCAAATCCCGCTCGACGCGGAGAATTTTTCCATTTTTCTTTCAATTATAAAATTGTAAATTTCGTTTGCAGACGCCTCTGCTTAATACAAAATTAATATCTTGTCATAGTTCAAAAATTACAAGATTCGCAGTACATTGTGTCTTCTAACAAACTTTAATAATGTAAACGCACATTATATTTAGAAGGCGCTGAACAAACGTTGTTCAGCTTGGTTAGTACTATTGAATGTATTGCTCCTCACAGGAAACACCCAGTATAACGGGTTAGCACTAGTTGACTAGCTCGTTATTATTCGGCGAAATAGCAAAGTAATTTTATTGTCGATAGCAAAGTTAGAATAAACCCGTGAAAGTTCTGTAGATATACTATTAGAGGAATCTGTAAACTTAAATGTATTGAATCTGGTTAGGATCGACGCTACAGCTTTAAATTTATCCGGAATCCTAAATTGAATGTTGTGCAAAGCAAAGTCTTAATGGGAATTTGTAATTGGAAAATGTACGACTGCATGGATCTGAAAGTTAAGGCACGTGAGTAAAAAGTAAGTATACAATATGTTATCACACCCAAACATTAAAATCGAAAACATATAAACATTTAATTATAACCTACAAGGGTTGAAAGCATTGCCCAAAGTATTTTATCCACAAGAGTGCAAAGTAAGTTGATAACAATTTTTAAGTACGTTAGCTGATTGGATCAGTGGATATTTGTTTAATAAGTAGCATTCATTTTATATGATTTTAATGCAGTCGTCACTTGAAAACCTTTATACTTCATCAGCCGTCAGTTTACAGTAACATGTCGCTAGTTAAACAATAAAATATCCCTATTCTGTTTAGTTAGACGCGCGTGCGCCGTGCCGTCTTTGTCGCAATCGCGGCTTTGTTTTGCACCGATGGAATGCGTCTTATTGGACATGCCTTTTTTGTCTCACGCAATATGAATGCCGATGCCGCCAACAGCTCTATCAGATATTTTTCACATATTAAAAGTCAGTCATGAATAAAAGGGTCAAACCGTCGCTGGGGCAGAAAGGTTCTCGAGAGGCGGCTATGTACCGAAGACAGCATGGAGATACCTCTGTTGGATGCGAGTGACGCACAGTAGTATTTTGTGGAAATCCTTGGAGAAAAGTTATTTGTTATTATTAAATCCATTCCAATTTAAAATCACTTTAACGGGCAATATTTACTTTGTTTATATTTTTCAATCATATATTTTATTGAACTTGACTGAGCATTATTTATTGTAATAAACTAAACTAAAAAAAATATATTAATTTAAATCTAAGTACCTATAATTAAACTAAAACTAAAAATTATAGCTTCATTTAATTAATGAATCAACACTTACAGCATAACCCCGTCCGCTCATCCATTCGCCCCGTGTGGGCAAATTTAAAGCGCTCTTATCTGGATGGTTCTCGGCGCATGCGACCGTCCTATATTGACTAGCCCTGCTTGACCTACTCGTAACTTGCGACGTTCATGAATAATAACAAGAGTCAGGAAAGGTCACATTATAATACAAGACAACAAGGGACAACAAAGAGGGGTTTTCATAAAAGGGGTGTAAGTATAGATCTTCAAATAGTCAGCAACTGTGTACAACAACAACCATGTAACACCACATTTGAAGTTGGATCGTCCATAAGCTACGGTGACCGCTTACCGTCTTTATCAGACGGCCGTCATCGTCAGCTTATTTACCTTCGTACGTAGTATTAAAAAAAGCTTACTTTGATCATAATTATATAAGTACATGTATATTTAACTGTTTACGAAGTTATAAAACCCGGTTCCGAATCGCGTAAATGACATTTATTTTTAAGGACATTCATTGTTGTAATTGTCCGTAAGTTGGGCATATACGTTATAACTGCTTCCTTATACGTAGGTGCTTGGTAGTTGAGCTTACTGTGGGACTCGATAAATTAGTGTAAAATCACTGATTAATTTCAGATTAGGCTACTTAGGAATCTTAGGATATTACTTGGCCCACTTTGTTTCAGATATCTGTAGAATGTACCCTATACAACTGGCTTCGAATAAGCAGGCCGCTGGTAATCGAGACGTATATGGGGCCTACTACGCCCTACAATTTGCCTTAAAAAAACCTAGTAGTAGGTATCTAAAGAACGCTTTCTGGATCAATCAATCAATCATTTATTCATTTCTTTGATTGTGGTACAATTTAAGATCATAAAACATGTTTTTTCAGCATACCCTGCCGGTATCTGCATATAAGTAATAGATACATGCATGTCATACAAATTAAGATTATTTATAGTTATATCTTTTATGAAGTAATTAATTGTTGCATATAAACCCGGCCAATAGTAAGAGGGTGACCTCGAACCCTACCACATAAATGTATACTGTATATAACTAATGATGGATCAGATAGAAACACACAGGAGCGGTTGTCTTGCTATATCAAATTCAATTAATTAAAGAGTTGCAGGTATCCGAAAAGGGTTTGTGACTCAAATGAAAATGAAAATCTTTGTTTGTTGAATTGGTTCGTAGTTGGTTCTTATCTCAGCCATATTTGGTCTCATCTCAAACCGTCTTCGGATCCCTGAAACCCTTTAACTAACTGAATTTGATAAAGCCAAGACCATTTAACCAACTGGACTGGAATTGTCTGTAAAGTCTGTCATTATGGATACAAAAATAGTCTGCCGATTTTTGCGGGGGAGAAGCTTACCTTATAAAATATTTGTTTCTGAGTTATGGATGTTTTTTTATGTATTTAAGTAATAGTATCTATCTATGACATCTATATTTGGGTGAATGTAGGACACAGTCCCTACAGTACCCCCTTACTAGTGATGAAGCACGATAAAAATAATAATAACAAAGTGGCATTAAATAATACAATGGTAAAAATCAAACAATAGCAAAAGTGTCACAAAATAAAAATAAAGAATAAGTAGCCTAAATATAGGGGTAAATATCACTATTATTACCTAACATACAATGTGTACACATTTTATGTTAGGTTAGTTAGTTACCGTCTACATATAAGGAGGTTCTCAGTTGGACCCGTATATCTGTATGTACATATGTATGTATTTCCGCTATTATCTCGCGTTTGGCTGAACCGATTTAAATGGAATGGATGGTTTTCGGAAAAGTGATCAAACTGAAAAATTCAAGTTCGCGGCGTTTCTCAATTTTGATCTCTGATTTGTATAAAGAACCTCTCGAATCCTTTATATGTGCCTACCGAGCTTTATCACAAACTAAACTCTAGAAATTTAAGTTGGCGGACGTTTCTCACAATTTTCACTTCTGATTCCTTAGAAAGAACCTTCCGGATTCTCAGATATTGATTTTCATCACGATCATAACTGAAGAAATTTAAGATGGCGGATTTGACTCCAGATTTGGATGAGCTGGATTTGACTCCAGATTCGTTGTAAAGAACCTCTCGGATCTTCTTTGTTATCTCGATTAGAAGGTGAATTCTGAAAAATCCTTTCTTAATGCACCCCTACACCTTAATATGAAACCTATGTGCCACATTTGAAATTTCTAGAATCATAATAAATAAACAACAAAATGTCACCCATATTGATATTTTGAGATTTCAACCCCATCGCACTCCAACAGGGAAGATGGTATCTTACGTCCACCTCGTTGAATTTTTAAAAGGTTGTTGTTTTTGAAATGAGCCACCAGATAAACCATAAAAACGATAACCATGTTGTTTTTAGACCTTGACACCCCTTTTCCCCTCTAAGGTGTTGAATTCTCAAAAAATCTAATACACACCCCCATTTCCACCCCCTTTCGAGGTGAATTTTGAAAACTCCTTTCTTTGTGCACCCCTATGCCTTGCCTTATAAGGAACCTAAGTGCTAAATTTGGAATTTATATAACCAGAAATAAACATAGAACGACACCCATATTGATATTTTTAGATTTCGATCTCATCGCACCCCAACAGGGGAGATAGAATAGTCCAACTAATCTTGTTTCTCCATCCAAACTTTCGACCCCCAAATCACCCCCTCAGGGGTTAAATTTTGAAAAATTCTTTCTTAGTGCACCTCTAGACTTTATAAGAAACCTACGTGCAAAATTTGAAATCTCTAGGACCAGCGGTTTGGGCTGTGCGTTATGTCAGTCATTAAGTCAGTCATTTTATTCTTATATACTCGTATATACATAGTTGTATATCGTCGCCTAGTACGCATAGCTTTGCTAAGTTTGGGGCTAGTTTGATCTGTGTAAAAAAAAATTTAAACTGTTTATTTCAATAAGAATTACATTTTTTTTTTCATATAACCTAGACCTTAATCTTAATATTAAAGATTATTTTGTGAGATTATTTTTGTGTGAGATCGTCCTTAAATATTTTATGTTATATTTTTATATTTATCTGGGACCTTGTTGTAAATTAGGTGTATTTGTCTACCTCTTTTCACTTTTTCTCTCATTTACTCAAGTCTCAAAGGTTTACTGGAAGATATCCCTTACGTATAAGTTCGCCTTTGTACTTACTGTTTTGTTTATGTAAATTTTAATTAACCTGTGCTTTAGTGTAAGTACCATGAAGAGGTTTACATACCTACATACATACAATCGTTGACTAGTGATACCTTTGTAGTAGACTTAAAGTAACTTCACTTTATGGTATTTACCTCACGTAAATCTGAAGTTTAGGTTGTACAAAAACAAACGCTACTCAACAAAACCTTTTTAAAAGAACTCATACTAACCGAGAGCACACCCAAATGGCCCGGAGTGTGGCGTAGGCCGAGATCGAACCTTTTTCATATATCATATTTCAGCCTGTGGGGGCTGAGCCTGCGATAAGCCGATAAGTATGCCTAGTCACTCGCGTAGGTAGATAACCAACAATTTCTAAATAAACCTTTACACCTGAGTGTTGTAAAACTTAGAGCACCGATAGTCGTTAGTCATTTTACGGGGT
This sequence comes from Lathronympha strigana, assembly GCA_949128165.1. NCBI lineage: Eukaryota > Metazoa > Arthropoda > Insecta > Lepidoptera > Tortricidae > Lathronympha > Lathronympha strigana. Next base: position 22,303,722 of record OX421913.1, on the reverse strand, counting down.
GCGGGAGATTTTCATCCCGCATCCCACATGCGTATCGACCAGCGAAACTGACCTCTGAACCGCTGCATCACTCGAGTTTGCGGACGTGTGGGTTGTCTGAAAAAAAATACTAAAAATGAATTAGAACTTACTAATTCCTCAATCCGGTATAAATTAGGTCTGGCTCGTACCTGGTCCAGCATATATCGCTAGCGGTACAGCGAGGCAACGCTGTCAGCATATTCGCGTCAACCAATTGGAACCCTAGGCCACTGTAGGACTATGTCACAGTGACGCTATAAATCAGATTGTAAGAAACCTCTTACTGCTTCCATTTTGACGTGGTTCTAGAGTGGCCTAGGGTTCCAATTGGTTGACTATACCTAGCTTGTTGCTTTACCGTTGCTTCAGGAATAAGTAGTTAAAATTAGGTTTGAGAAAAAAATATTAAAATTATTACTACCTCTCTCTATTTAGAATCTTTTTCTGTTTATTAATTATTGAGTCGATTACGAGTAACTTCAAAGTCAGGTAACTCCATCTGTCAGATTATGCGAAACCTATTTTGGTATTAAAAAAAGATCTTTGCTGAGAGGATCGAGGGATTTACCCGAGTTTGAAGTTAAGCGACACAATTTATTGTTTTATTTTAAATCTGTTTCTTTATAAATCAATAAATGAGGTTATCTTCTAATCTTCCGCTTTTACTCGATCAATACCACAGACGTTCTTCCTCGTGCATATTCAATTGTAGACAAAACATGACTACGTATAATTGAATTACACGAGTTTGTAATTACAGCCCGAAATGTAAAGCGCCGCGTGTAACTTTAATTACACAAGGATATACATTCATTCCACATTTAAAGCGAAATAATATTTAACTTAAACATAGCAACAGGCTCAGTCGTTAAAATTACTTAATAATTAATGTACATTTCAAATATTCGTGTACATTTAAATCACAAAGCGAACATAATTAATTATTGTATAAACGGAAAATACCAACTTAATTCATGAAAATAGGAAGTTGTAGAATATAGGGAACTTTCCACTTTGTTGAGCACAATTAAGAAACATGTAATTGTCATGTCTTCGCCTCAAGATTTATATATTTAAACGAAGGTAGTTGCCCTGCAACGTTCGGACGTATTCGCACCCAGTTTATCGGTATCGTAGAAAGAGAAAAAAGATATCCCCTCTCTTCTACGACACCGGTCCCTGTCTACCTCATTCCTGTCCGTGCGCGCACGGCGATCGCACCTGGTTAGGCTTCTAAGCGCAATTATAATTTCGTTTGGTTTTTAACTACGTGAGTGTAATTAAGTTTGTGCAATATGCCGAAACGGAAATCAAGATCTGAACAGGAGCGATGGAAGAAGAAGATAAGGAAATATGAAGCTAAACTACGAAGAAATTCTTCACGAATATTATATTCGAGTGATGAAGACTTCGTACAAGGTAGGTACAAAGATAGTGAATTTCAAATCATACTTATATTTATTCCCCGATCTAACACGAGATGTTAGGCAGTGGAAAATTAGCTCCGAGTTATTACGAGATAATAACCAGTAGCAATTTCATTGAGTTAACACGAGATGTTAACCGTTAATATTTAAAATGCGGGTTTTAACCTGTCTGTTCTTTGTTCAAGATGAACCGCCGCCACCTCTCGAAAATCTACTTGCCGCGGAAATAGACGAACAATTGGGTATTTCCGCCGAGGCCCCGGGGGTCCCTCAACCCACAGCGTGGGAATCGGTACCTGGATCCTCGTCGGCGTCGCAGCCTGCGGAACCAACGCCTGGGCCCTCGTCAGCGCCGGATCCTGTGGAGCCCGTTACCCCGGCGCCAGAACAATTTGAATCCGAATTGATCGATCCTGAGCTACTGCAAGCTTTGGGAGATTTTCTCCCTGAGGCGACAGAATGGGGCGACGAAATTAACGACAATTTGTCGAAAATATTGACGCCCATATTAAAAGACGGGTTAAAAAAGGAGGTCCGAGAAGATATTTCGAAGCAATATTTATTGCCAAAAAACTGCCCGCTAGCGAAATCACCCATTCTTAATGCCGAAATAGCTGCAGTTTTATTAGATAATGCTAAAAACAGAGATTGCCGAATATCAAAAAAGCAAAACCAGCTAGGCTGCGTTTTATCCATACTTGGTAAAATAATTACGGGTCTGCTTAAAAAATCTCTGGATACACACGACGCACTGAAGTTACTTAGTGATGCGTCAAAATTAGTCGCAGATTCTCATTTTACTGAAACCGAGACTAGACGCGCGTTAATAACGCCAATGCTGGAAAAAAGTTTTATTGACCCCTTTAAGGACCGCAAGCGAGATTCACATCTATTTGGCGATAAACTCGGCGAATTTATTAAATCTTCGACTGGAATTAAAAAGACTGGTCAGCTGATTCAGGCTCCTTCGAGTACAAATTCGAATTTAAACTGGAGGGGCCCACCGCGTCGTTATTTTCAGCGCAACACGAGGACGCCGCTGAACCGCAGCGGTGGGCCGCGAGCCCCCCCGGCCCCACAGACGTCGGCGCGCCGCCGGTCGCCAGCGCCGACATCCCGCCGGGCATCAGCGCCGCCGCCGACGACATCGCGCGCGGCGCATGCGTCGACAGCGCGCCCAGCGCGTCGCTTTCACTACACGACGCCTGCGTCGCATCGACGCTAAACATTGAGGTACGCGCTGGTCGCTTAGCTCATTTTGTTGATAATTGGAGAGACATAACTAACGACAAGTTAGTTTTAGATGCTATTTCGGGATATAAAATTCCATTTTCCAGTGACCCAGTTCAAATGGTAGGCACTTTGCCGAAATTGTCACTATCGAAGGAAGATCATGTTTTAGTACAGAATGAAATCCTTCGCTTAATTAAAATAAAAGCTATAAGACGATGTAAAAGTGTACCTAGTCAATTTGTATCTAGCATTTTTCTTGTCCCTAAAAGTAACGGCGAAAAACGTTTCATTTTAAATCTAAAAAATTTAAATAGATTTGTTACACCAAATCACTTTAAAATGGAGGATATCAGGACTGCTATTAAATTAATAACGCCCGATTGCTATATGGTAAACCTTGATTTGAAAGAAGCATATTTTGCAGTTAAGATCCATGAGAATCACAGGAAATACCTAAGATTTTATTTTGATGACATTTTATACGAGTTCCTAGCTTTGCCGTTCGGTCTATGCTCAGCGCCGTTTATTTTTACCAAAATAATGAAACCTGTGTCAACATTGTTGAGGTCACGTGGTTTTCAATCGATACAATACCTTGATGATAGTCTAATTATTGCTAGTACAGCTGATGACTGCTTAAAAAATCTTAATGAGACAATTTACATCTTAACACGCCTAGGATTTATAATTAATTATCCAAAAAGTTCATTAGTGCCTATGAAATCTTGTCAATTTTTAGGATTTATTTTAAATTCACGAAATATGACCCTAGAACTACCTGCAAAAAAGAAAAACGACATATTGTCTCGAACTAAAGTTTTACTTGCTAGCAAAACAATGTCAATACGTTGTTTTGCTGGATACTTAGGTACACTTACGGCCGCTTGTCCCGCTGTCACTTACGGGTGGTTACATACTAAAACACTAGAAAGGGCTAGATACCTAGCTTTGCTAAATAATAACGAGGATTATGATAAGACAATGAATATTCCAGGTAATTTACATGACGATTTGTTATGGTGGAAAAATAATATTTTGACTTCATTTAAATCATTACAAGTCAATGATTATCAACTTGAAATCTTCACGGATGCCTCCATGAATGGCTGGGGAGCCTCATGCAATAGTGAGAACATAGGTGGTTCATGGAATGATGAGGAGGCAAATCACCATATAAATTATCTGGAATTATTGGCTGCCTTTTTTGGCCTCAAATCTTTTGCCAAGGATTTAAATCATTGTAATATATTATTGCGCATAGATAACACTACCGCAATAACATATATTAATAAGATGGGTGGTGTACAATGCGTACATTTAAATAATATTGCAAGTAAAATCTGGAATTGGTGTGAGGATCGAAATATACATATATTTGCGTCCTATATTAGGTCCTGTGAAAACACTGATGCTGATAGGGAATCCAGGAATATCGATATTGAATGGGAGTTGGACAATAATGCGTTCGAGCAAATTGTCAATAATTTTGGCATTCCCGAAATCGATTTATTTGCATCCAGGGTAAATGCAAAATGTACAAAATACATATCCTGGAAAAGAGATCCCTTCGCATTTAATATCGATGCATTCACAGTAAAATGGGATGCTTTTTACTTCTATGCATTCCCACCGTTTTCATTAATTCTTAAGGTGTTGAGGCAGATTGTGCGTGATCAAGCCACCGGAATAGTTGTGGTGCCTCTATGGCCATCACAACCGTGGTTTCCTCTGTACAAATCTTTAATAATAGGCGAAAGCATACATTTTACACCGAGTAAGACATTACTATCTTCTAATTTCAGACAGTCACACCCAATGCATCAACGCCTTTCCCTGGCTGCGAGTGTATTATCCGGCAAGCACTCGCGAGGCGGCAAGTACCGGAATCAGCATTAAAGGTTATGCTCTCATCCTTGTCTCAGAATACTAAGTCTCAATATTCTTCGAGTCTAAAGCTTTGGTGGTATTATTGTAACAGAAAAGGCATTGAAGCACTGGATATCCATATTTACAATGTATTAGATTTTTTAACAGAGTGCTTGGGGAAAGGAGCCTCATATGGTACACTTAACAATCATCGTTCGGCTTTATCTCTTATTTCTAAAAATAATTTGACTCAAGACGATCGGTTAAAAAGGTTTTTTAAAGGAGTGTTTAAGTTAAAGCCAACTTTCCCTAAGTATTCATGTACATGGGACCCTGTTGTAGTACTAGATCACCTTAGTAACTATTATCCTAATGAGATTTTAGCCCTAGATATTATTAATAAGAAATTGGTGGTCTTACTGGCACTTGCCACAGGCCAAAGATGCCAAACTCTCTCGTTGATTAGAGTACCTAATATAAATGTGAATGATGAAAGGATTGTAATACAAATCAAAGATTTGGTCAAGACCTCTGGCGTTGGTAGAAAACAGCCTGTTTTAGATTTACCTTTTTTCCGCCAGAGACCTAGTATATGTCCCGCAAAATTAATAATAGATTATTTAAAGATTACATCTTCGATTAGACCAATAAATGAGGACAAATTGATTTTAACATCAAAAAGCCCATATCATGGAGTAAGCTCCCAAACTATAGCTCGTTGGATTAAGCAAACGCTGTCTGCTAGTGGTATCGACACCAACATATTCAGTGCTCATAGCACTAGACACGCATCGACTTCGTCTGCTGAACGTGCTGGTGTTGGCATCGATACCATTCGAAAGACAGCAGGATGGTCAGACCGATCCTTAGTCTTTGCGAATTTTTATAAACTACCCATTGCAAAGTCTACCTCTAGTTTTGCTAATGCTGTATTTGACTGATTAACAATATTAATATGTTAAATTATAATTAAGTTAATAACGTTCCAGAGAACAATTATGTTTAGCTACTATAAATTAAGTAATGTGATATTACTTTTACTGAAATAAAACAATATTTGTTATTTTTCAATATACAATCGTTGATTTCACTGCTGTTTTTTTACTTGTATTTCAACATTGTTCAGCTCTGAACATCTACCTTCGTTTAAATATATAAATCTTGAGGCGAAGACATGACAATTAGATGATCAAACGAACTTACCTGAAGTGAAGTTCGATCTTAATTGTCATGTCTTCGCTGAAAGATTTAAGGTCCCTCCCTCCCTGTGTAGGCCCCTGTAATAACAATGTTGAAATTAGCTCTGAAAAGAATGAGGTAGACAGGGACCGGTGTCGTAGAAGAGAGGGGATATCTTTTTTCTCTTTCTACGATACCGATAAACTGGGTGCGAATACGTCCGAACGTTGCAGGGCAACTACCTTCGTTTAAATATATAAATCTTTCAGCGAAGACATGACAATTAAGATCGAACTTCACTTCAGGTAAGTTCGTTTGATCATCTAATAATAGACATTCACAGAAAATTAAAATATATAAAAACCTATAAGTATTTATAAATACGAAAGTTATAAAAGATTAACCTACAGGATCCATTAAACTTTTAGTTTACAATGAAGTTCAGTATCCAATGGATATGGATAAATTTTATCCAACTAAGTAGTGGGTAGGTAAAGTCACGTCTGTAAATATGTATACATTTTGAAGCTTATAACTGGGGGGAAAAGGTTCAAAATTGAATACAAGTAATATAACGTAGCCGACCGTACTCCCTAGTAGTACCTACTTAATTTATTAACAAAAAGGGGCCTTAAAACTATCCAAGGATCACTAAGTCCAAGATACTAACAGTAATGAATATCCAAGAGATAGCAACTATTCGGTTCAAAAGCCATTATCTTAGCCGGAGTATCTTTGATGTAATTGAGAAGTGTAACAATGGCGGTCGGCTCCGGTTTCGTCTTGAGACGTATCGTATCGTCGAGCGTACCCACTTGTATGGAGAAATTTCGTATCGTCGAGCCTATGTACAGAGCACGTTCCGGTAAATTAAACGGCGAAGCATCAGTGGACGCTTTTACACCGCACTGAACTAAGTTATTCGTTTTAGGTAAGTAATCTAGAAATACAGAACATGCAAATTGATAATTTCAAACTTAATAGTTCAAGATGTTAATTTGAGAGTTTGAGAGCCCCATTACGTTAAGCTTCTTGACTCTAGACACTGTAAGTAGGGTAAATATAAGGCTTCTGGCGCAGTTTAGGTATTTAGTTTTGTATGGTATTTCGATGGGTTGTATTATTGGTAGGTGTGGGAAATCTTATTTTTGGGGAGAAAAGTAAGTTTTTTTTTATAACAAATGGGCTTACTCTTGGCCACAGACTAGCCGAAGGCAAGGACGTGGCCTACGATGGAGCGAGCTCGCCCAGAAGGTGCCTGTTTACCCTTGATTTGAAGGCTGTCGGGTTATATGTGCACGGAAATATAGACGCCGGCAGACAATTCCACTCCTTGGCAGAGCGCATAAGAAAAGAAGAAGCAAAGCGCTTCGTGCGAATTAGTGGAATGTCTACCAAGTAAGGTTGGAGTCCGGCCGTGCGTCTAGAAGTCCGATGGTAGAATGGGGACGGTGGAATAAGCTCATGAAGCTCTTGCGCACACTCCCCGAAGTGCAACCTGTAGAATACCGACAGACTGGCAACTTTCCGCCGATGGGCCAAAGACTGCAGCTTGGCCGTTAGCTTCTTGTCGCCAATTAATCTCCTGGCTCTGCGATCCACTGATTTTGGTTATTGGTTATTTTTGAGATGAAAATGATGATGATGACACTTCTGGTGCAATTTAGGTATTTTAGTTTATGTATAAGTTTCTGCTGTTGTTCTTATCACCACATGTTTGTTATTATGAGCATATGTCGTCATTGTATTATGTTGCCCACAATATTTTGTGGCATATCAATATACTCGAGAACAATTAAATCAAATCACTTCAAATACTTGCCATATGAAGTGGTGCGTTTTTTATTGTTTTCAAGTGTAGATACTATGAATTGTATGTACATTATATACGTATACAACATAACATGGTGGAAAGGCATACAGTTACAAAATATAAGCATAACACCGCCACGAAAATATGCGATAATGATTAAAGCAAAAGGATGTGTTATAAATCGCATTCGGTACAGTGTGACACCCAGCCGACTCCACCACAGTCTCCTTCACCATAACTACTGTGGCTGCCTGTTAGCGACAACACTCACGCTCAGCTGAGCTGAGTTGAAAGTATTCGCCGGATTTGGCTTCGGTGTGACTTGTACCCCCGCTTCAACCACTTCCTGTGCACCTTAATTCCTGTTCGGCCTGGCTTTATTGGCTGGCTGGCTTTAGTTTGCCCTTACGCATTTGTACCAATTACCGTACGGATCTTGAGGTCACGTTTCTTTGGACCGAGAACTGGACTCTCCTGTAAGCTGCAAATGTTTGCGACAACATTTACGCTTAGCACGCAGAGCTGAAGTTTGCTGTTGTCGTAAACCGACGTTGCACTGACTTAATTCAGCAGATGTAGCTTCCAACGGTATGCTTACAGTTATCCAATTTAAATGCAAATACAAATCTTTGCATTCCAAAAATTAGGTCGGTATACAATTGTAAAGCACGAATTAAATCATTTATTGTTTATAATAAATGTTTTGATTCATGTTTTTAAATAGTCACACTACTATATGTATATTATAAATAGAAAGAGATACGAGTATCATATACTATAGAAAACTGACCCCCTGTGCCGCGGGCTGGGATTAGCTTGGTACTTAAGTAAACAGGAAATAATTATGCCGAGCAGGCGTGGCGGGTTTTAAGCTCACATGAATGATTAAAATTTTATTAATATTTACGATTAACGTACAGTCAACCAATTGGGCCAATTAGCCCACTGTAAGGCACTGATTAATCAGATCATAAGAAATAGCTTACTGCTTGTCATTTTAACATAGTTCTAGAGTGGCCTAGGGTTCCAATTGGTTGACTGTACATATTTGAAGTCAGATCATACTACTTTTGGAGAACCTTGGTCTCCTTTTTCCCGGAACAGGTTTGCATTAACTGCTCCCCGCAATGGTGCTTGAAGACGGAGACCTAGGCTAGGCTAGGCATGCAGGCAGCGGTAAATAATAATTCATTTTTTTTTAATTAACCATATTATACGAGTACTTATCTACTGTGTCCAACAGATTTTAAAGTAATGGTACTGATTTACATGCTCATTAGCATGCTTATTAGCAAGCGGGGAAGTGGGAGGGGCCCCGCTTTCAAACCCTCTAATAAGCACAAAGCATGCTAGTAATGAGCATGTGTAACAGTAGCTTAACAACACCGCATCCATGTCAGCACTTAGTAGTTTTAGTAAAAGCAGATTTGCACAGTATTGTTTATTCAAAAGGTTAAGTTGTAGATATTAAATTGGTAAACAACCTAGAACCTAGTCAAACGAAAGCCTGTTAATTTAAAATAGTATGTTGTTTGCGAGTTGAGCCGCCGCCGCCGGCGCCGGTGGTTGTCAAGTTCAAACTTGGTTTAATTAAGAGGTCTTGTGATGCGATACGGCGAACTTCCCGCGGTTCGTTAGTTTTCGAATAAGGGACTTGTCCTTGGTGAGGTAAAGGTCGGGAAGACATCTAGTGCCTTTACAGTTTTTCGGTCTGTTTTTAGGGTTTCGTACGTTAAAAGGAAAAAATTGAACCTTTATAGGATCACTTTGTTGTCCTTCCGTCTGTCTGTCAAGACCCTTTATTTCGGAAACGCGTAGAGGGAGCAAGTTGAAATTAATATCACATCCAGGTCTGCGGTCTCTTGTAGCTGCAAAAAAAAGAAACCTCTACCGTTAACGCAATCATAAGATACGGTCGTTTATTTCGCATTTCCCATACATTTACATTGGGTATCGAAATGAATAGGGTATACTTCCCGTTGACCTAGAATCAAGAAATTTAGCGAAAAGCAAGAGCTTGTAGTACAAGTAAAACCGTACAATTGCCGCACATTGAGAGCTCCGTGCCACCAGTATTTTTAAGTACAGTCGCCATCAGATATATCGTAGCGGGCGAGGTTCTCGAATACTTCTGAGCAGGGTTAAATTTCTATAAATTCTTAACAATAGATTCGCCAATAACATATATTTAATTTAGGCTTCTAGCATTTGTGCATTGCATATAAATAATAGTAATACGGCCACGACCATGTCGTTGGCTTTCGAATCTCTCTTTTACACTTTTTGATCAGATTATCACCGAATGTCGTCCGTCAGACTACTGTCACGCACGCGCAGAGACTTATTATGATCGTTTGATCGTCAAATAAATAAATAAATTACCACTGACCTGAACAAGAACTCGATAAAATGCGACTGAAATAATAAGACAATGTTTACAACCTGCAAATTAAAATTATTTTACCAACTATCGACATCCAACTAGCAATTCGTAGATAGCAGAGAAAATAATATATTGCTTCACCTTATTAATTAAAAATCGACTTAGTTTATCGACATCGATTAAATCCGGAATATCCGGAAAAAAAACGTAAGTACAGAAGAAATTCAATGAAACACTTTAAATTGTTTGACTTTGCTCTAATTACTACAGTTGACTTAGAAAGGTCATTTAATAGGCTAAAATGAATAATAAAGAAGTTAATCCTCCATAAAGTTGATTTCTGTGTATGTCGTTTTATTCTTAATTAAAATCCTTAAAATTACACAACGGGTGAACGTCATTTTTATCGATATCAATTAACAAAATTAGTTAAATACGAGTATATCCTCGCATTATTAAACTGACGTTTAATAGTGCAAATATCCTACAGATTTGCACCCGTCAATCCGGTGTTTGATAATAAATACAAATAGTTACAACTTCCACACACACACACACACACACACACACACACACATACATTCACACGTAGTCGTTGTTAAACATGTCTTATATCTGTAACTGTGACTAATGCTACTTTTGCGTCTAAAGTAAGTAACAAATTGTCGCAGCGATGCAATCTTCCTACTTTCTTCAGGGTTGCAGAGACGCAGCTGCGCTCGGGTGATCCCTAAACATTAAACGTCTGTTACTGCCGACACATACCGACCATTTGTCTCTACAAACTAGTAAGTGTCCCATTGAGCGAAGCTTAAGGATGACTCACATTAGAACGGGACGGGACGGGAAAATCTGACAATTTCTGTAGAAAGCGTTACGTGACAGCCGAGGGCTCAGAGCTATCACGTGATTCCTTCTATAGAAATTGACAGATTTCCCCGTCCCGCCCCGTCCCGTCCCGTGCTAGTGTGAGTCATCCTTGAAGGATGATTGTGTATTCAAAATAATAAGAAAATGCATGCAAGTGAATAATAACACAAACAAACATAATTCACTACTTACCAAAAGAAATCGGCAAGATATCTTGAGATTTGCGAAATAATGACGCACTTTCCACCTTTGCAATAAAATATACTATTTTGTTGTTCTCGAAGGATCAAACTATATTCCTTTAAATTAAAACCCCTCAACCCCTACCTAATGCAAGAATTTGAAACCTGCGAGTAGGTCTCCGTAGTTCAATTGGTAACGCGTCAGGTGTCAAATCTCACCTGAATCGGGTGATATTCAACATTTTCCTTTAGATAGACTGATGGAACTTTATTTCACGATATTGAATTACACTACCTTTTGCATAAATATCAATATTAATTAAATTCTTATCATGATCATCAAATTAACGTTATATATTTAATAAAAACGATATTTGAAATTTATAATTATGCCATGTCACTCTATAAGTATCGTCGATCTAATTTTATCGAAAAAACTTAAAAATAAATGTCAAGTTTTGTTTTTGTTTTTAATTGTCTTATGACGATCCTTATTGGGAGGTACAACATCATTATTATTTGTAAATTGTTTCAATTTGTGACGGAAACGTATAACTTTGAAAAGAATGCAAACTTAGGATGTAATTGTCTTTCGTGAAATAAAAAAATATTTATCTAACAAGGAACCCAATTATAAAACAACAATTAAAATCAATAACTGGAATCCCCCAATAAGAATCGTCATTATTTCTAAGCATTTCAATAAAACGTATACAAAATATCATACCAATACTTAGGTGCCCTATAACACTAGCTGCCTGCGCCAAAGAGTAGATGGTTATCGGAACGCAAGCCTAGATGGAACTCCCGACGGCGATCAGCAGCTGTGATTAATGACGCCGATTTATATCAGGAATCCCCCTCCAGCTCTATGAACGCGGAAAAAATGAGTTTTTAACGAAGTTATTTAAGGCTGAAGCCTTATATATTTTAAGTTTAAACAAAGCTTCAGCTAATCTCGAATCCGATTTACGATGGATGTTATTTCTAGAGGTTCGAGTTTGGTCTACTAAGACTAGACGCTTATACTAAGTTTTACATACCGTTAAATTATACTCTTTTGGTAAAAGTGTTGTTTCTTTTTTTTTCCTTTTCTTTGTTTTTGTTTTGTTCTGTACAGAAGACCCAAGAGCTGACATCTTCCGCGCTCAACGCATCAGTCTGGCATTCCAGCGAGTAAATGTTGCCAGCATCCTCGGTACCATGCCGCAGGGGACTGTTTTTGATTTATTTTAGTTTTTATTTAGTTTTATTTTGGTTGTTGTTTAGTTATATTTCTAGATTTAAATCAAGACACATACTTTTATTTATACAAGTTTAAACCACGAATTAAATCATTCATTACGAATAATAAATGTTTTAACTCATGTTATTAAGTATTCACACTACTATATAGATATAAATTTTTTTTTACCTTTTAAATAGAAATAAGATTTAAATTGTTATAATATGTTTTAGTTTACTTTAATACAATAAATAATTAATATTGTATCTGTTACCGCGATTGTACTTCATTGAAATTAAACACTTTAGAACGGATTAATCACGTTTGATTCCCGTACGATTGACGGGGATAATTCGCATTCTCAATCATCTTAACCCTGTGAAAAAGATTGATGTAAAGGGCTCGAAACGTAGGGTCATGTTGTTAATAAACGCGATTAATCAGTTCTAAAGTGTTTAATTGCGGTAACAGAAGACATTATTAAAAGTCAAAAAAATTACAATCCATAATTATATCCAGATCGTATGTATAAGGAAAACCAATACATTACTATTAAATTAATATCGTACCATCTGCGTATGTATACCGGCTATAGGTCGGCCTGCAGGAAACCGAGTTAGCTCTCAATGAATAAATTTCCCGGCGCTCGATATCACTTATTCCGTGTGACGTGTCTCGCTAACGCTAGCCGATACCCGTCGCTAACCCCACACTCTTCAATGATATTGAATGTGCTGCTACTATATTTATGTAGTGGGAAAAATGTGGCTCTAATTTGATTGTGTTTTGTGTATAGCACTTTAAAGTTTCGCGTTTTAAACACATTATTATGAACATAGAACGGGTCTATTGCGAATGTAGTTAATTTACCTTAATATACCGACGTTTGGACATCATGGGTCAAGGGCTCGGCTTCACTCATGAATCAGCGAAGTATCAACGGCGATCTTGCTAGAAATGTTCACGTACACGGCGAAAAGTAACATTGATGTGTCGAAACATCGGTATATTAGGGTAAATTAACTACTTCTGTCTACATAGACACACATCTGCCACACTGTCTAGATACACACATGTATACCGGCTATAGTGTGCCTGCAGGAGCCGAGTTAGCTCTCAGTGAATAAAGCTCCCGGCGCCCTATATTACTTATTCCGATTGACGTGTTTGACCCTACAGTTTATCGGTTTCAATTATGTTTTCTTTTATTGCGATACAACGAGGAAATGCCGCCAGCATCCTAGGTACAATGCCTCAAGGACCTATTTTAGATTTAAGATAGGTAGAGGTAGGTAGTTAGGTAAGTTACACTTACTGTATATATTTCGAAATTAAATGTTTTACAATTTATTTCATTGCAAGATGTGTGGGCTAATATTTAATTGTGTGTTTTGTATGGTTGCACATTATCCTTGTGTAGTTATAGAAGCCTACTTTCTGAGTAACAGAAATTCATGTGACAACTGTTGCTTTTGTATGTCACCGTTAAATTGTGAACTCTCGACAGTTCTTTTTATACCATGAAGGTGGCAAATAAGCATACGGCTCGCCTGATGGAAACCGGTTATCGTACCCTATGAACGCCTGCAACTCCAGGGGGGGTCACATGCGCGTTGCCGACCCATTCAAATCTTCTAAGTACACTCCTTTTTTGAAGAATCATATATTCTGACTTTTCGGGAAAACCTCGAGCTTTATAATTTGACTACGGATATTATAAACTAACCTAACCGTTTGTTTACTATCTCGCGGGTTAGTTTATAAACTAACTGTACACACAATTCTACGAGAACGGTGACATATGTATGTATATATTAGTTACCTATTCAACTGAGTGTAGATACCTACTGTGTTTGCTTGTTTGTTGCAAAAAGTTTAATTTTTTTTACAAAATAGCTATATTAACGTATTACGTTGTTGAAAAGCTAAAACGCTAGCATGATTAAGCATATAATTATAAATGATAAATATCTTTATATACCCACATGTCATTAGCCCTCAATAATTTATTATTATTTATTATTTATTATTTATTTATTGGAAAACCAACAGCACGTAACACAATGTTAACGATTTGTATAAAAACAAGAGGCCAATTACAGGTTTTCACTGATAGCAATCTTATAGAAGTTTACTTCACTGGTTAAACAATTATATAAAGTTACGATTCTGCATAGACTAGGCAAATACATACATAGCTATAAAAAAAAAAAAACAGAAATTATGACAATACAAAATCCTTGAGACAAAATGGAAAATAGAATAAAAAAGAAGAAAAAAGAAGAAAGGGCAAGCTCATTCAAAGAATTTTAGCATTAAAGTACGGCGTATAGACTGCGTACTTTGATTAAACACATCAATGTCATGCTCTCTTGTTAGCCTGTTAAGTGTTCTACCCGCGCGAACGAGGAAGCTGTTACGTCTGTAGTTTGAGCGTGCAAAGGGAACAGAAATAGGGGGATAATACCTTTTAACTCTATTAGGAGTGTTGAACATAATACTACTAAGCAGTTCAGGACAGTCAATGCTGCCATTAGTAATTTTTAAGAAATATATAATATCAGCAATTTCGCGACGCTGTGACAAAGGTAACAAATGGTGTTTCTTACACACGCTAATGTAATTGCATGAGTTATATGGGGTACGTAATTTGAAGCAGAGAAACTTAATGAATTTTCTTTGTATCCGCTCAATCCTATCAATATAAACGTTGTAGCAAGGGTTCCAGATCTGGGAAGCATACTCAAGTTTGCTTCTTACAAACGAACAATACAGGATCTTAAAAGTTTTTGCCTGTATAAAATCGGAAGAACTACGCATTATGAACCCAAGAGACTTAGTAGCGCTCTTTACAATGCTATCAATGTGAGAGTCAAATAGTAATTTAGAATCATGCACTACACCTAGATCTCTTAGAAAAGGTACTCTTAATAAACACTGATTATTTATAGCATAAGCAGAAATAATCGGTGATTGCTGACGAGAGAAAGTAACCACATGACATTTAGAAAGGTTAAGATCCAACTTATTTTCATTACAATAAATAGCAAGACGATCGAGATCTGTTTGAACTAAAGCAACATCGTTATCTGATTTAATCCGAGCAATAATTTTCATATCATCTGCGAAACAAAGCAATTTAGAAAACTGAAAGCATACAGAGATATCATCAATGAATATATTAAAGAGCAAAGGGCCAAGCAAAGATCCTTGAGGGACACCGCTCGGAACCTTAACCCAACCAGAAACGTAATTACTTATAACAACAGCTTGAGAACGATTACTGATGTATGAGGAGAACCACCTCAACAAGTCGCCATTTATCCCTAGGCGTTGGAGTTTCATCATAAGCAACTTGTGGTTAATACGATCGAACGCCTTACTATAGTCCGTGTAAATTACATCTACCTGACTACCGTTATCCATTGTATCTGTAATAAAATCATTTAATAAAACCAAGTTGGACACCGTAGATTTCCGCTGCATAAAACCATGCTGACATTGATTAAAAGAATGTCTAATAGCATCATAAACTTGTGCATACACTATTTTTTCAAAAACCTTTGCTAGAATACACAGTTTAGACACAGGTCTGTAATTGACCACATCAATCCGAGACCCCTTTTTGTAAACCGGAGTAATAAATGCAGATTTCCATATATTAGGAACGACACACTCACTAAGTGACCGTTTAAACAGCAGTTCAACAGGCTTCAATAAACCTTTAGCACAATTCGTTAAAAACTGAGCCGGAAGCTCATCAGGACCTGCTGATTTAGAGGAGTCAAGGTTAAGAAGTAACCGAAGAATGAAGTCCGGAATAACTTCAATTTTAAATATTTCAGTCGGTGAGTTCCAGTTACTATTGTAAGGCAATACATCTGAGCTATCTGGTCTATTATTAGAAGTAGAAAAAGTTGTATAGAAATAGTCAGAGAAAGCACTGCATATATCTGCACCACCTGAAATCACCCTATCACCATACTTCAAGGAACCAGGTATACCATGAGAATTGCTCCGCGATTTAATATAGGTCCAAAATTGCTTAGGATTCCGAGTAATATTGCTCTCAATGCGATTAATGTATGTCGAATAACACTCCCGTTCAATTCGTTTAACCCGGTCTCTTAAAATACAATAAGAGGTATGATCAGATTTATTGCCATAAATTTTATATTTTTTCAAGTACTTAGTTTTTTCTTTAATAACTTTTTTTAAAGATGCTGAAAACCATGGCGGAAAGGTACACGTGTTAAGGACCTTATACGGAATATATTTATCTCTTAGTTTTTTAAAAGTAGAATAAAAAAACTCAATGCATTGATCAAGTGATCTAATAGAGAATTCACCTACCCAATTAATTAAGAATAACTCGTTATTTATCGAGGTATAATCCCCCTTGTTAAAATAAAATTTATAGCGCGATGCAGGTTTAATAGACTTTAATACAGAAAATTGCAGTGAAATAATTAGGGCTTCGTGGTAAGGGTCAATTGGAACTAGAGGATCACAACAATTGTTAACGCACACGATATCGTTACATAATACTAAATCTAATGTTTTGTTATAGCGATTACGGACCCCATTGTATTGACACAAGTTAAGCAGATTTAAATCATCAATAAAACCACGCTCCTCCGCCGTTATATAATTAACGGGGGTTAAACATGAATCTTGGCTCAACCATTCTATATTACTCATATTAAAATCCCCGGCAATCAAGAACTTATCATTGGGGTGATTAATTATAATATTCTCAAGCTGACTGCAAAAATTAGATAGTTGTTGGGAAAACGTAAATCCTCTATTTTGATTGCATAAATATAGGACGCATAGGTGAACCTTAACTATTTTTTTAGAGTCATCTGATATAGACAAGGTGACCCACAAATCCTCAGCTGAGGAGTGGTACTCAGGGCATGGCACCATGGCCAGATCCCTGCGAACAGCGATGAG
This sequence comes from Lathronympha strigana, assembly GCA_949128165.1. Taxonomy (NCBI): domain Eukaryota; kingdom Metazoa; phylum Arthropoda; class Insecta; order Lepidoptera; family Tortricidae; genus Lathronympha; species Lathronympha strigana. The sequence continues at coordinate 22,286,567 of OX421913.1, read as the reverse complement.
CACACCGCCGCCACGACCTTGACCGGTGAGCGCCGCATCACGGTCACGTCTGCAAACCATATATCGGTCATCGAATAGCTCACTATCTAAAACTCCATCGAGAAGCCACGTTTCCGTCAACATAATAATATCATAGCAAGCCAAACTCAAATTCCTATAAAATGTCAATGTTTTGGTCCGTAAACCCCTCACATTCTGGTAGTAAATTGTTGGATATCTAAATTTATCGTCCTCTATTAAAATATATACCTAAAAACATTATATTAAGACATAATAATGAATTGAACATAAAAAATGCGTCAATTGAGTAATAAGGAGTAGCAATCCAGAAACTCAAAGTTGTAAAATCATTTAAATAATCGCCCACAGACATAAACAGCTTCACATCAGCGCGAGAGAGTAAGATATAAACAAGCACGACTGTCGGATACGTTAGACAAGGATAAATATCTTTTAATGAGCTCAACAACAAAAATAACAGTAGCACGATGCAAAAAATGCAATCGGCGATAAGCGGCAGGCCTAGACAATAACAACTCCCGACCGGTTTAGGCCGGACAAAGGTACTCAAAGTTTGCGTGAGCAATAACACATTTAATATAAAGAACAGCTTCACCACTTTAAATAGCCAATGAATTGATAATGAGAAAACTAAGTACATTACGAACTTGATTGAAGCAATTTGTTTAAATCATTATCACTATTAATAATAAATACTTTGGACGAAACATTCTTGCGCACATGAATTTTAGCGAATTTAACCCATATGTACTCATATCCTTTCGATTTCAGAGTACTCTTCGTCTTCGTCAGCAGCTGCTTGTACGTAGGAGTCAAGTGATCATTAACGAAGATCCGTTGATTACTGCCCTGAAATCCGATTTCATCTGCCGTGATGGTCTTCTTGCGACGCGCTGAAGCTACGAAATCTTCTTTTATGTATCTGTTTATAAAGCCTACAATGATATACTTCTCATTTGAGTTCTGAATAGGGACCCTTGAAATATAATTGATACTATTCTTATCAATTGAGAAGCCCACAACACCGCAAATCCTGCCCAGGATCAAGAAAAGGTCCTCATTCTTCTTAAGAGGGACCCCCTTAATTTCCACATTGTTGAGACGTTGCCACTGATCCCTACTAGCGAGTTCACTTTTGAGAGAAGTTACTTCTTGGCCTAAAGTTTGAACCTTGTCGTGTAGGATCTCAATCTCAGGAATCTTGGTCTCGACTTCAATTATACGTGAAATACACTCATCCAACTTGTTACTTGTGAAATCACACGATTTTCTGATCTCTGCGAGTTCTGCTTTGATCTCAATGACATCCTGCCTGAGAGTAGGAAGGCACACAACATGCTTCTTGAGATCACGGATCTCTCTCATTAAAGATTCCAGATCAACCGGTTGGGAATCACTCTTCCCAGGAACAGAGACATCTGTTTGTTTAGCGACTATAGGAGACTGAGAGATATCCTTTTTACATCTTAAACATTTCCATCCAGCTCTTCTTTCAGGACCTAATTTCCTATAGCCTGCCTCAGAAATGTTGGCACAGCAAAACCCAAAATGATTATTACACCCACTACACTGCGCCGAATCACTGACTTCTAGTTTGCAATCACAACACAGCATGATGAAAGTTTGACAATCACTGCCCCGGTTGAAACAAATACGTAAATTGTATGCACGTGCGTCTTCGCAGGCTTAGTGAAGCGAACTGAGAATGCGTTCGAAAATCGCATATAAAGGCCCCCATAATAATAAACTTTTTTGTTACAACAAATTTCTTATCTGTGAAAATGTAATAATAGCTAAATTATATTATCGTTTTCGATAATATTATTTTTGTTCAAATTTCGAACACATCTGACACAAGAAAATTTGATTTGACCTCTATTCTAATATCAGTCGATATGACGTTTAGTTTGAAACGAATTGTCAATTGCATACAATGACGCACGCAAGTCGCACGTTATTTTGATATCGAACGATATGAAAATTGGCGCCAACTCTAGTTTGTCTCTGAATTTAAAAAATATAAATGTCAAAACTTGAATGTCAGAAAAGTTTTAATTCCTGAAAGTGGCAATGGCGGTCGATATATATGCGCTTTGAATGCATCATGGAGAGTCATGATATGTGTGTATATAAAGCAGTGTATGTAATTGTAAATAATTAGGCATTAAAACACTCGTGTGATGTTATTATGAAACCCACCCTCGAGTTTTGATGCCTTTCATTATATACAATCACATAAACTACTATTATTTTTCAATTATGCACATTACAATACACTTATAACCGTCAAAAATCTACTATGTACTATATAGTAAGATGACTAGTATTATCTTCAACAATAAGATTAGATTGCTCTCGGTAAACGAACGAGTACAGTCAACTACAGAGATATGAATAGAGCGAAAGTGACAAAAATAGGTATCCATGACCTTAATGTTCTGGTAATAAAGTCCTGTATACATATTCTTGGCGCTTTGGTTGCATTCATATCTTTGTAATTGACTATACCTACAGTGGGAAACAAACAATATCCAATGTTATTGAGAACTTCCTCCTTTACAAGATAAATAAAAAAGAATCTATCGGTTTTTTTTTGTAGAACTTGAGCTCAGGATGGAGTTTTAATTGCCTTTCCATTTATTCCCACCGCTCACCGAGCCAACACAAGCAATCGTTTCAGAGTAATAATATAATACTTTTGCATTTCTAGCGTCACTTTAGAAACTGTAGAAGAATATTAATTATACCCACAGTTCTCTTTTTCCCTTTGTGAAAAATAAAATAAAGTATTAATAAAATTGTGCATATCGTTCAATATGATCTTATATATTGTCCACACGCATTTAAGATTGCAAGGGCAGTTTATGAATGTACTCATTCGTAAATTACGCTTAAACTTTTGAACACGATAGAGTTTGATAAAATTTCGTACGAATATATGCGTACGCACGCAGCATCAGACGTTTCATACTCGTAGCGTATCGTAGTTATCTCTCTCTATCAATCTTTCATATCAGTTCGTTCGCGACTCAGTGTTAGCGATTGGCATCACGGTTACGCATAGCCTCCTCACACCGCCCCGGTCAGAGAGCGTAGGCCAGAAGCGAAAACTTTAAAATTACAACGACTTTTGTTACCGTCAATACCGTCATGGTGTTTACACAGCTAACACTAAATATGTCAGATACAAATTAGAAAACTCTCGTGACTATCAGACATATTAAAATACTTATCACGGTCACTCACGTCAATTAAGTCGAAAACAGTGTAACTCGCAAGCACCTGCTCTCGATTTACGAGTTCCTTCCTACTTGCAATCTATCGGATCAAAATTGTTTATGGCGTCGGTAATAAAAACTTGTATATGGACGCAACTTTAGCTCGTACATTGTAGCTATGAAGGTTCTAATTACTTTAGTTTCACAAGCGACTACCGGCGATTTGTTAGCCATCAATTGTTTGCTAGTTTCATTATGGATTTCATCTATCATAGGAATGACAAAATGTGTTAAGTAAGTCTTTATATTTTTTAGACAAAAGAAGGATACATTTTATTTCGAACATAAAATAAGAAGCTCCCAATTAACGGTCCCCTAATAGGCGAGGGGGCCGTTAATTGGGGGCAACTAGGGTTGGTAGTGAGCCTGCCTACGAAGCAGGAGGTCCCGGGTTTGAATTCTGGTCAAGGCATTTATCTGTGTGTTTATCACGAATTCATGTTCCTGAGTTATGGTTGTTTTCTATGTATTGTAGTATTTATATTCAGATTCAGATCATTTATTTGCGTCAAGTAGGTAGGTATTATACATGCAAATACAAGTATACAAAACATTTACAATATTTACAATTGTTTATCTATCATAATTACAAAGTCAGATAACATTCATAGGTAATAATAATAATAATTAAGAAACTTTGATTACATTTTCACATTAGATATTTAGTTTTGTCAAAAGAAGTAGCTAGTTGATACATTATGTCAAGGATCATTATAAAATTAAATACTTATAGAAGATGTCAATCCTTTAGGATATATAGTCGTCTCTACCCACAACACAAGCCTTATTGAGCTAACCTTGGTACTAGGTAGTGTACGACTGTCCCAGTTTTTTTTATTATTGCTTTTTTTACCAGTTCAATCGTTCCTCTTTTCCTTTTCTGTGATAGAATGGTCATTCTTCACCACTCATAGATTTCGTTCTAAATATTCAAAATCCCCATTATTTGCGGCCCAACCAGCAGCGGTTTTTGGTGACGACGTGTCGTTCGATTTATCTCGATTGTGAAACACAGCAGCTGTGTTTGTCTGCATATAATTACTTCGGTCATATTGGAAATAGTATTCATTATAAACAACATTTAATGAAATTGTTTCGTTTCCGGGAGTAAATGAACATTTTAAATATTTATTTACCCTATCCGGTTGCATAAAGTAACTAGATACAGTGAGACAGAAAAAGGTAGAAATTAAAAAGTAGCAACAGCGTAGTAAATAAAATAAAATAAAAATATATTTATTTGCTAATACAAAACATGCTGCATAACAAAAAAATAGGTTGAGTTGACAACTAGGCATTTGTGTAGTAAAATGGATGAGACTCAGCGAGACCGCTGGTTTTAGTCCCTAGTAATTCTTAAAACTAACGATAAGGTAACGTAAGTTGACCGACATATGTAGTTACGAGTAAGCACATTTGATGAATCTCAAATTAAATACAATGTTGCCTTAGGTATAAACTATCCATTTGATTTTTACAATTATTTTTTAGAGCCGATGTTATTCCGTTTTCTTACAAATGTTGATTTGAAAGTGACACTACGCACTTTTTAGTTTTTACCTTTATCTGTACATCTTTTTGCAGCACCATAAATAATATGAATATGGCCTGATTTAGCGACAATTGTCGAACGAGCGGTTTCAAATGGCCCGTGCGTTGTTCTCCAATTACCCACGCCGAACGAACATGCAAAGGAAAATGGGAAACACTGATTCTATTCCAACTAACAAATTGATAACGTTTGATGCCAACCTGTTTTACCGGTTTTTTCGCTTGATTTACAACTTGAATTGCGTGAGCTTTATAAATAAATAAATACATATACATGCATATATTTCTAAGAGGTTTGTAAATTACTTGCCAAATTTTCATTTCCCAAAACACATGTTTGCTAAATATTCATTTCCCAACGAAATATTTCGCAACCGTATCTATCGCCGAATATCATATTTCAACCCTAACCTAACCTGGTCGGAAATAAAAAAAGGCCAAATGTGAGTAGAATTTCGGGGAACGTTGATATGCCATGTGAAGCGAAGAGTTGGTCGGCGAGTGAAATTTAGCAAAATAGAATTGGACGAAAAAGCAGGGTGCCATTTTTTAGTTGTATATATAAATAGGGCTATTCGTTTCTGTCATATTGGTAGAACACAGAGAATTAAAGATAAATTGCAATTATAAATTGAAAGATGTGTCATATGCTACAAAAAAGTACAGAAATTGCAATATTTGGCTGTCAAAACATTTCACTCATTTGTAAATTTTGTATTTAGAGTTAATACTAGCAATAGTATATTTTACGACAAAGCAAAAATAAGTTAGTAAGTATACAACCTGTTTTTATTCCCGTTAACTTTAAACGAAGATTCTTCAGGTTACCTCAAGTTAATTTCTAGAAACTTGTGTCTTAACTAAGTACCTACAGTTTTATAGATATTCAATAAATAATCTAAAGGTTCGTCATTCTAAAGGACCTTTTACAATCATCAGCAATGAGGGGCGATGGGAACGAAAAAATCACGGTGTATATCACATCACTCTTTGAACATCGTTAGTAGATATATTAACAGATTCACACAAATCCATATACCATCATTTTGTTGTCCGCCTCCGTTCGTCTGTCTGTAAAGACCCTTGATCTCGGGAATGCGGAAAGGTAGCAAGTGAAATTAATACCACATACACTGGTCTGCGGTCTCTTAAAGCTGTGAAAAAACCAAACATCTACGTCAACGCAATCAAAAGATACGGCCGTTTTTATGTCGTATTTCCCATACATTTGCAATGGGAATCAAAATGTATAGGGTACTTCCCGTTGACCAATCACGAAATTTGACGAAAAGCAAGAGCTTGTAGTACAAGTACAGGAGAAATTCTGAAAACCGTACCCATAATTGTCGCACTCTGAGAGTTCCGTGCCACCAGTATTTTTAAGTACCTAAGGTCATAAATGGAGGAGGAGCATCCTTTGTGCGGGTTAGGAGTCGTTAGGACTATGTACGTAGACCTTAAAAATTTACCGTTTTAAAAACGGACGATGATTTATCTTTCGGAGAGTCTGTAATCTCAAACGAGCTTGTTCTAAATGAACTTAACCATAAATTTTACGTGACAAATTGCTCGGTTTCATATTTAAGGCATCTCGGGGCTCTTCGAAATGTGCCGCTCTACGATTAGACCGTAACGTCCAGTGTACGTTGACCTCCAATAGCTCAAATTGTTACGAAACCAAGGGTTAAGATATATTAGAATATATATTTATTGGATCAGGGAACCAAATTGGAAGGGTTTCCCTGATTAACGCGTGTACTGCCTTTGTAACTGCCCTCGAGATTTTAATTTATTTAATATTGATAAGTGTGGTCCACTCTAAAGATAATAAATACAAAACTGGCCAAGTGCGAGTTGAACATTCCCAGGACGCTCTCAACTTTAAATTTAGGTACAGGCCACTTTCATACGTGGACGGTGACTCGAGTATATGGAGCAGATCTGCATATTTTTTGTACATTGTTCCCCGATTTTGTTGGTTTCATGGTCTACGACAAGGACAGCAGAAACCATGTCGATGTCTGTAAGAAGAAGCGCTTCACGAACAAGCTAAGGAGCCACAATTTCTACAAAAGTTGGCTGGCGGTTTTCTATAGAAACAGACAGTTTGTCCTGTCCCGTCCCGTCCTAGTGTGAATCATCGCTTATGGCTCTTATACGCGTTATATGTGCCAATAGGCAGATGGATTATGTCAGTTATCCCGATCGAGAACAGTGTATTTCCGCTATTCTCGTTGTGAACAGAGGCACAAGCCATGCTTCCTGTTTATGAGATCCGCGAGCCAGGACGACTTGGATCCCGCGAGACCCAATTGTTACAATTAGAGTGACACATAAGTCGATAGTCAAATCGACAGCGGTTACGAAGAACTCGTGGTAACCAGCCATAACTCTAACGAGAACCAATGTATCGTGACATGGATATTCGTTACAATTAGATTAGTGACATACCATTGTTTGTCCGAACACGCTCGAAGCGTAAGAAAAACGAAGTAAAATCGTTTAAAATTCTCCGCCTTGCCCAAAGGTTGACTTTGGGTATTATCTACCAATCCGCCTTTTGTACAATTGTATTTGTTTTGTGCATTCATGATTAAACTTAGAGAACGAGAAAAATTAGAGAACGATTGTAAGCCATACGATAAATAACTAAATAAAATAAATGGTAAGCACTCTTAGTACAATTTAAATGGAAACGGAAAAAACGATACGAAAAAATATTTATCGGGTATCGAAAAAAAGATACCCGATGTCGACAACTCGACACACTCGTAGTCGTGAGCGACGAGAACCGCTCGTGCTTCCTTATCTCTTGTAATTAGATAATTAATCGGAATCAAGCTTAAGCACCTTCTCGAGGCCCCTTCATCTCGGGCCCTTAATCTCGGCTTAATTGGCTTTTATGTTGTTCGTTATGTTGACACGCCAGATTTGTCGGGTGGCAGATTATCGCGTCTGGTACGGTCGGCTGCAATTATCTTGCACAACGAAACGCGCAATCGGTCCTTACAACTTCTAATGGTTTCATGAATAGGTAAGTAGGATAGACGGGCCAATAGGATCACATTTAAAATTGATTTAAAATCTGAAATTAAAATTACTAGGTTGTGGCGGGGCATTTTCTATACGAGTAGGTTTGCCTTATTTAAAAACATCCAACTCTTTTTTAACCCCCGACGCAAAACGACGGGGTGTTATAAGTTTGACGTGTCTGTGTGTGTAAATGTGTATGTGTCTGTCTGAGGCACCATAGCTCCCAAACGGATGATCCGATTTTAATGCGGTTTTTTTTGTTTGTAAGGTATATCAGTCGAGAGTGTTTATTTATTTATTTATTTATTTAAACTTTAATGCACAAGACAGAAAACTGTACACACTGTAGTGTTCTTAGCTATGTTTGATGGAAATCGGTTCAGGTCTTCAAGGTCATCAGGTCGTTTGTTAGGTGTGATACGAATGTTACACGCTCAGTTTACTTGCAAGCATAGGTGGGATCTGACATTTGAAACACTAATGTCTTCTGGAACCACTGAGCTGGTCTGCTGTTAGGGCACGAAGATAGGAGGCGTAACCCTGGACTGCCTTTTAATAAACCCATCGAGTTTGGGCTCGTTGGATTTGTTTTAACTAGTTCTCTTTATGTTTCTAATTGACGAGGACCTGATGCTGAAGATGGGATGTGGCGGATAAAACCCTGGAATGCCGATACCGGAATAAAACGGATAAACCGATTTATATTTTTGCTGAAAATCTAGAATGACCAGAGTTTAATCTTTATTGTTTCTCAATCTGTGCAATTCTCCCAGAACCAGTTTGTCATGATCATGAGGATTGTTAAACAGCTTCCTTTGGTCGAGATCGCATATAGCGACCCCATCTAACTTTTTACGCTGCTTAATAGACTTGTATAAGTAGACTTGATATAACAGACAATTTTAAAATAAAACCACAAAACACAAAATTACCCATAAATGGCAAGAATAAAAGAAATTAATACGAATGTTGTGATAAGGTAGGAATCATTTGATTTAGGTAAGTATTTTTGAAGGTAAAAAGCGGTCCCCCGACGCGACAAAATTTAATCAAAAATTTCATACGTACGGTCAACAGCAGGCCAAGATAACCATTTGCAGTTCAAAATTAGCGGTTATGCCTCCGACACAAAGGTGGCACCGCGTCCCGAGTAGATAGTCTGACATGCTTTAGTTGGTACTTACGTAGTGTTAAAAGTTATTTTTTGCTTTTTATAGGGTTTAGCATTTAACCTTTTCTCATATTAATTGCGTACTTTTATTGGGTCGGGGGTTTTTTAAATTTTTAATTTAATTTTTTACAGCTTATTGTTGAAAGAAATCAAACTATTTAATAGAATTGAAATAAATGTCATACACTAATCGAGAAATTCACCAGCTTTTATTGAAACCAGGTGGTCTAGAGGTTATGGCGGTAGCCGCGTAAGCTGAAGACCTCGGGTTCCCCGGCTTGGTCTCCAACGGAGTAGGTTTTTTTCTTTCATATGGGTATTTCATGTCAAGTAAATAAAAACTAATTCTACAATTCTACCGTTAACGGTTAAGTAACTTTTTTTAAGAGGAGACTTATATTATGAGGAGAGCACTTGACGGTTGGGAAGGGGGAATTTTGGTTGGTGGCCGCAGGGTTAACAATTTGAGATACGCTGACGATACGACGGTAGTTGCGTCAAGTGAAGAAGAAATGGCAACTATACTGAAGAGGATAGAGGTAGAGAGTGCTAAGCTTGGTCTTAAGATCAACCATTCGAAAACCAAAGTAATGGTGGTAGATAGAGCTCATGTACTTCCTTTCACCGACGCACTCAACCAGTATGAAAAAGTCAACGAGTTTGTGTATCTTGGATCATTGGTTACTAATGACGGTGGCTGTGCCAATGAAATTCGCCGTAGAGCTGGCTACATCTTTAATTTGGCACTGAGGACTGGGTCCTACCCTCTTCGCTGGAAACTATCGAGGGTGAGACCTATACCAAAGGCAAATGACGCTACAATTGTGGAAAACTATAGGCCCATTGCCGTCCTTTCCACTCTGGCCAAGCTCTTTGAGTCAATAGTCCACCGAACTCTATGTGCACAGGTAAAACCGTTTTTATGTGACGCACAACACGGGTTCAGACATAGTCGCTCGGTTAACACCAACCTATTAGTTTTGACTGATAGCATATCTGAGCACCTGGATAGAGGTATCCAGGTCGATGTCCTTTATTTTGATTTCAGTAAGGCTTTCGATCGCGTGGATAACGATGTGTTGTTGGCGAAACTGGATCGGATTGGTTTTTCTCCCGCATTGTTGTCTTTCTTCGCTAGTTATCTGCGCGATCGGCAGCAGTACGTCAAGCATGGATGTTTTGTCTCGGCCCCATACCATACCCGGTCTGGGGTCAGTCAAGGCTCCATATTAGGTCCTTTCTTGTTCGGGATCATGATAAACGACCTCAGTTCGGTCCTTCAATCGGCTCAGTGTCTTCTATATGCAGATGACCTTAAGTTGGTGTATGGAGTGGAGCAAAGTACTGACTGTGAGTCGTTACAAAGGGACATCGACTCGGTTTTTCTCTGGAGCACCGAAAACAAGCTGCTGTTCAACCCAGCTAAGTGTTGCGTCTGCACTTTCAGCCGTGCTCATATGCCGTTGCTTGCACAATATGTGCTGGGGTCGGAGCCTATAAACCGCGTGTTTTCTATTAAAGATCTGGGTGTGGTCTTCGATACGCGGCTCACATTTCATGAGCATATCTCGACGCTTGCTGCCAACTGCTTTCGAAGACTGGGCTTCGTTACACGTAACCTTCGTCAGTTTAACGATCCTGTTGCTATCAGGCTTGTCTATAATGCACTTGTAAGAAGCAAGCTTGAGACATCATCGATCGTTTGGCATTCCTACGAAGCTACCTACAGTTTGCTTCTTGAAAAGGTACAAAAAGCCTTTTTACGGTTTTTATACAAGAAAATGTTTGGATATTACCCGTTTCTTTATCCGACAAAGTATCTCCTTGGGACCTTAGGTTACAACTCTTTGGAGGTGAGACGTAACCTTAGCTTGTTGACGTTGGCGTGTCGGACCCTGCGCGGTGATTCGGACTGTCCAGAATTGGTGAGTCGACTTGTGCGACTACATGTGCCAGACATCCCCAGGATAGCCCTCAGACCGCGGCGACGCGATCTGTTGGCTTTGCCAGCGGGACGCACCGTGTCACGACTGAACTCTCCGCTGCTCCGTGCCCTCACACAGTTGAATGCACTCTTGGCATCAGCACCCGAGTGCGACCTGTTTGCGTGGCGTTGGGTGTCTGTGAGAAATGAATGCCTGAGATTCTGTGAGGTGATGGATGCGAGGCCTACATCCGTTAAGGTGTAATTGTGATGTGATAAGGGATTATAGTGATTTGTAATTGTATTATTTTTAATTTTTTGTTTGTACCTGATTGTTAATTGTAATAGTTATATGTACCTGCTTGGTATATGTTAATGTTAAGTTTCATGGCGCATTGGAATTGTCTGTAAGGTCATGTAAACATGTTTTCAAATAAAATAAAAATAAATAAAATAAATAAATGGCTAAGAGTGCTATGGCCAACCTCGACAAGATCTGGAGGAACAGAGGTATTCGGCGTATAACCAAGGTGCGCTTGGTCCGTGCGTTGGTCTTTTCAATATTTACGTACGGTGCCGAAACCTGGAGCCCGAAAGCCCGTGATGTGACTAAGATCGACGCATTTGAAATGTGGTGCTGGCGTAGATTGCTCCGAATACCGTGGACTGCCAGAAGAACCAACCAGTCTATCCTGACCGAGCTCAAAATCACTACTAGGCTCTCTACAATTTGCCATGACCTTTCATGGATTTATTAGGATTTCTTAACTTAAACACTCCTATGTGGTTCCTCCCACGAATGTCGTAGAAATAGAATGTGCGATAATTTAGGGGAAAACATAGTAAATTTCAGAAACATTGATACAAAAAAAATATGAGAAACCCTTTTTAGGGATCCGTACCAAAATGGTAAAAAAGGAACTCTTAGAGTGCGACTCAGTTTGTCTGTTACATCGTTAAATAAATATCTCGAGAACTACTTAAGCTACCGATTTTAAACTTGGTATAGTTGTAAACATAGTTAACGCAGACACATTGAGAGAAGATTTGTCACATATTTTAACCGGCCCAATAAGAGAGGGGGCAAAAATTAAAAGTTCAGTCCTACGATTATTTTATACGTATTAGTTAATATTATTGGACAATCTTACACAAATCGATCTAGGTAAGCTCAATAAGGCCTGTGTTGTGGGTACTAGATGACAATATAGGATTATAGGTATATAATAGACAGATACATATAAAAACTTAAATACTAGAAAACATACATAGGTAACTCAGGAACCTAAATAGTCCTGATAAACACACAAATAAATGCGCTGACCAGGATTCGACCTCCTGCTTCGTCGTAGGCACGGTCACTACCGACTAGGCTAGGAGGCCGTTGATATATAAGTTAATAGCACTTAAATATCTGCTTAACGGCTTTATTGGATAAAAAATTGAGAACAAAAATAAATATCTACATACGAGTATCCATTATAAGTATATTGTTACATTTGACGTTATTAGACGTTTTATTATGCGTATTCCTTTGTAGTAGGACGTAATATTCGCATTACGTGCTCGGAGAGAAAAGATTTGTAAAGCTTTATGGCTTACTTCAAAGGATTTCCATAAAGTCTGCTCCGGCCCGAATATGATATCGTGCGATGCGATGTTCAAATATATGTTCCCTTGCTTAGGTATAGCTATTTCAAACAAGTACAAATAATAGCTATTTATTTTACAGGGAGGATTTCAACAAAATTGTAAAGCATGAAATAAATCATTTTTTAAATATAATAATTGTTTTGATTCATATGTTTTAAGTAGGCACACTACTTTATATAAATTATAAATTGAAAGAGATGACATATACTACAGAAAAAGTGACCAAGGCCCCCAGTGCCCAGGGCTGGGATCGAACCAGCGACCTCCTGTTTTCTGACCTTTCAAGTTCCAATCCTGAGGGTAAACTAGGCCTTTTGGGACCAGTAGGTACGGTTTCCTCTGGATATTTTCTATCACCGAAAAGCCATTGGTAAATATCAAAATGATATTTCGTACATCACACACACTACCAAAAACACAAAAACACAGACCTGCTCTAGCAGCCCTATTGTCGAACATAAGATCTTTTTTCGCTGGTATACATATAATTCACGTTTCGTCGCCTGGTCCATCCATCTATCTTGGGTTAACAGCGTGTCGGTTCGGACTCACGTTTTTACACCATGATGAATGATCGGCCGCGACCGGCGAGCGCGAGCCTAACAGTGCGTGTACCGAAACATGCATTAAACCACGCCTCCTTTAATCTAGCTCTTCAGAATAGACAAAAACCCGGCTAAGTGCGAGTCGGACTAGTCCACCAAGGATTCCGCACAAAGGATGCCCCCCCACACCCATACAGGCATGGAACTCTCAGTTAGCGGCACTCTACTGCGAAAGCAGGAGGTCGCTGGTTTGATTCCAGCCCTGCTCACCGGAGCCTTGGTCACTTTTTTTGTAGTAGGTATATGACATAACTTTCAATCACTTTCAATTTATAATTATTCATTCTTTCTTGTGTGTTAAATGTTTTAACCAAAATATATCTCTAGTCTAGTCTAATGATAAAAACATTTATTTTCGAAATACATACAGTAAGTGTAACTTACCTAACTACCTACCTCTCCCTACATTAAATCTAAAGTAGGTCCTTGAGGCATTGTACCTAGGATGCTGGCGGCATTTCCTCGTTGTATCGCAATGCTGATACGTTGTGCGAGGAAGCCACCAGCTCTTCGGTCACCAGTAACATCAACCAGACGTTTCGCGATTTCTACGAAAATTTTGCGTGCGCTGGGACCCCATGGACCTAGTCTCAGACCTAGAGTAGAGTCTAGTCTTATAAATATGGTAGGCACCTACTCACTACCTCTACTACGCTCTTATCATACCGGAATACGATGCTTTGGTACATTTTTTGAGTAAGATACATACTTGACTGTCCATAATTAACATAATACTTAGCTATATTATAGATTGCACACATCCGTTGGTTTCATATAACTCTTAAAATCAACTCCATCATATTGAAATCATCTGAAACACTGAACTGTTTGAGTCAAAAATTCCGTTTGCTACACTACACTACACTACACTTCCGTGCCCCTTGTTGAAGAAATGGAACGTAGCTCGTAACAACTTAATTAAAATTATACCAACATACTGAATTTGATATCGAACCTGGTAAAATCAGTGTTTGTTTTTAATAAAAGTAAGCAAACCAATTAATTACAAAGGTACTCCAGTCTGAGTTAGATTTAAACGAATAAATTATTATAATTTTGATTATCTTCCAACACAGAGGGAATCTAGATATATAATCATTATTAGTTCGGTCTAATTACAATATTTTCCTTCCCCGAAAAGCGTTTGTAAATATCAAATGATATTTCACAAGTAAGTTAAGTAAGATAAGTAGGTACCGAAAAACTCATTAGTGTTAAGTGAACCAACGTATCGCTAAGGGATGATAGCTATTTATCAATTCCTTACTTACTAGTTTTGATAACACTATATCGAGTTGACAAGTCGAAATTACATGTTAATTGTTTCGATTAAACAAACATTTCTTCATAACACAACCGAACAATATGACAGTGCAAGACTTGGCGCTTAGGGGTAATTCTTAACTCTTTTATTACATGAGGATATAGTTAGGGCCTTATTTAATACACTTGCGATTTGTGGGCGAGTTGCAAGCGAGGCGAGCGCGCAGCGAGTGCGTAACGATTTCGCCGCAGCCCCTCGCTTTTCAATTCGCCCGTAAATCGCAGGTGTGTTAGGATGACTCACACTAGAACGGGACGGGACGGGGCGGGACGGGACGATCTGTCAGTTTCTATAAGAAACGTCACGTGACAACTGAGGGCTTCGAGATGTCTCGTGATTCTTTCTATAGAAATCGACGATCGTCCCGTCTTAGTGTCAGCCATCCTTAAGGCCCTTAGGTACAAGTGGTACAACCTACCTACATTTGAAAGTTTAACAAGGTTTATTTCTGTTTAGGTCCGAGTCCAAAATTTTAGGTGATGTTCTCGAGAGTTCGAGTAAGGCGGTACGCTATGTGGCCGAATGAACGTGAATTCACCGCCGCGGTGCGCAGACATTTCAATACCTATGCCGTTTCGCTTTCAAATGTGATCAATGTCGAGAAACAAACCCGCGCCTGGCAGCGCCGCTTCGCGTTCGCGTAACCATCGCCCACGTAGGACGCTATCATAGGAATCGATGATGAGGCAGATGCACCCGTCCGCCAGACAGACTGTTCGCCCACTCTGTGGCCTTACCATGACGTCTTAACGCGATTCAGTTGACGACTTAAACTGAGTCGCTTCCATACAATTGAACCTAAACTGAACCTAAACTGAATTGCGTTAAAACGTCATGAAAAGGCCCCCGTATTTAAAAAAAATTGTGATTGTTGTAATATATAATTTAAATAATTGTTAAAATTTTGACTCGCCATAAACAACACGAATTTACAGAGATTGTTCCCGTGTTTACTTTTTTATATACCACATCGGTGGCAAACAAGCACACGGCCCGTCTGGTGGAATGCGGTCTCCATAGCCTATGGACGCCTGCAACTCCAGGGGTGTTACAAGCGCTTACATAGTAGTCTATAAGCATTCGGATTTAAAAAATCAGTGCCACTGAAGTACCGTAAGGGTAGAAGAATAAAGTCACGTCTGGATGAAAACATTTACAGTCAATTAGCCCGTATGTATTTTTTTTTTTTGCCCTGTAACCGGGTTTAAATTACTTAAAAAAATATTTGTCACCATAATTTCTGGAATTAACGCAACTCACTTCAACGCTTACCGTGTTTACTCACGTCTCTCCAAATTTGACTCCAATTATTTACGCGTGCAGATCAATTTCAACCTTATGGCGATCAAATTAAGGTTCACTTCTTTATAAATAACACTTGATCGTAATTGACGAATTAGTGAAGTGGAATTTAGGCCGCGTAGTAGTCGTCTAATCGATGGCTCGAGATGTGAGACGTGAGATACGGAAGACACGGCAAGGTTCAGTACCTGAAGGAAGCGATAGATTTATTTATTCAAGATACATTGCGCCATTAGCGGGCCATATACGTTTGGGCGATCCGGCAGATCCGTCTTATACCTAGCATCTTCAGATATCTATTAACCGCCTTATTTATAAAAAAAGTTAACAGAAGCTGTAGTTAAATTATGTTTTCTCCCATTCTGATAAACGCGATTGTCAAAGTGACAGATAAGGGCAAACAATAATTTAGCTAAACTGTTGTTGAAGTGCGTTTATGAATTACGCCATACGTGTGTTGTGTTCGGTAATTATACCGGTCCATATTCTTAGATATTTCTTACCAAGCTTGAGAAGATACCTGGCTCTCCTGTGGTTTATACCCACAATCACCATTTTAGATTGCCCGCAGCCAGCATCTTCTTTCCACTTCTCTTCCGCTTCTCTCCAGTGTAGCCTGTTTATGACTCATTTCGTTGCTTCCGCTGATGTTGGTTGAGCTGGTTTCGGATCTGTATGCTCCTTCTCCAACCCCTCACTTGCCAGCTTGTCTGATGAGTACTTGTAAAATATGTGTCCAGTTACACGAAATAAATAATTTTGAATTTTTGAATTTATTTTTCATTCCCCGTAACTCTCTGATAACCTGGTACCCACGCCACAGTGACCTTTTTGCGTATTCCTATCCTGTTCAAGTACTATATTGCTATAGCCATATGCCACATTTACTATGGCTATGCCAGCCATTTGTTTAAAGGTTTAACCGCCGGATATGTCTGCTAGATCTGTCAGTGTATGTAAGGAAGGTCTGTCACATACACCCGACGGACAAGTCCGTACCAAATTCCTACCATACATACAGATCTGTCTACCAGACATAGGAATTTCTAGGTTAGTGACATCACCCGTTTCTCGCTACTGTAATGCGATGCAAGCTAATTAGATCTATAAAATAACTTAAATCAAGCGGCAATGGATTGGCAGCAATCGAATATCGACTAAATTGCTACCGAGTACCCTGAGTAAGATATCATTAATCAATACGCTAAAATAAGAGTACCTCCTCCTCGACAGGAAGAGGAATTTAATATTCGGACCAAAAACTTTTCGGAAACATTCCATTTCTTTTGGTTTTTATATCGAGAAAATCTCGTTTCAACTACGTGTCGTCTCGATGGTTTCGATTTTGGTTTCGTATATGTATATCGGTATTATTGTACTTTAACAAGGTTTTTTTAACTACACCTACATGCAACGTGTTTTTGAGCAATTGCTTTAAATTCAAGGATGCATTCTTTAGCTTAAATTAAGTTAATTTCTCAAAGACACCGGTATTCTAATTAGCTCCATTTAGAAGATAACTACTTATTTCAATTGATCTCATATGGGATTTGCATGTGTGTAAACGGAGTACGAGTATTCGACATAACATTAATGTGTCATAGTTGTCACTTACTTAGTAAAGTCAATTCTAATGCACGTTTTACATTAGCGGTTGATACAACATGTAATTATTTTGTATGACAAATTATAAAAATTAAAATAAACGAATTTAATAAAACTAACTATGCCATGTTGTTTCCTTCATTATACCAAGCCACATGACGAAGTTAAAGCAAATGCCTAAGAACACGCTGTATAAGAAAACATTTAGAAAAAAAGGTGAAAGCAATTTAGAAATTTCTATGCGAGTTAAATACATCACCTTGGTGCCGAGGTATATAAGATGTCTATTGAGCTGTTAGTGGTTTGAGTGGTGTATCGGGCAGTTAGTATCTAGTTACTAGTAAGGCGAGAGCATAATTTCAGTATCCGCTTGGCACCAACCGCCAATAAACAATATTGTGTGCCAATTTAATTCCAATCCAATAGGTACGAGTACCCATCTAAAACTAGATTTCTACGAAAATTACGTCAATTTACAAGCTTTTTCTATTATTATAAGAATATATATTTATAAGAATATGTTATACCTATTAGAGGACATAAAAAAAATAAAAATAAAAAAAAAATAAAAAAAAAATGTACTTTTGGTACATCATCTGATAGGTCTTTAAAAATAAAGTAAAGCAAATTTTATTAATTGCATATTTTTAGAAATCATCGCTCTTGAACTTTCGTGAACAAAAAGTTAAAAAAATGTGAAAAAAATCAAGAAGATGGATTATCAGACAAACTTACCACGACGTCTTTTTACTTGCACATTTTTTTCAGCATTTGACGGTACGGAACTCTCAAGTATGCGTGGTCCGAGACGCACCTGGCTGGTTTTTATTTAAATTAAGGCACATTACAATGCACTTATGAACGTCAAAACAAAAGATTCTACCGGTTCTAACCCTACCCACAGCCCGAGAAGATTATTAGCGGCAAGAAACTCGGCGGGACATATTTTTTCAAAACAAATTATAAAAGTTGTAAATATATTTACAATATGTGGTTCTACAAGAAACCATATCGAAAGAAAATAGTGGAAAATAATAAAATAAAAATGCTTTCGTATGGTCTGCCCGTTCGTCGCTATCTGCTCGTCTAGTATCTGTCTGGATACTCTGGATGGTCTTCTCTACCTAATACATGTCGTATTTTTTCTCAATAAATCCTCGTGTAACTTTGGGAGCAGGTTCTATTATTACGTAATCTTTTTGGCGTTTGGTTTTAATGCCGTCTGTACACCAAACATTCTAGAAGCCGAAAACAATGATCTCGTCTCGTGCTTGTCTCGTCTCGGACTATCATCTCGTAAAACCATTAACATTCTCGGTTTTAATGATGAACGATTGATTGAATTGAATTTATTTGCATTATTCATAAATTGTATTGCGATGACACTTGTCACCTTACCCCACGCTATTTTTTTTAACTCACCCTAACTACATGAAAAGCTTAAATAGCTTCTCATCCTAGCTGAATGTGTACAGGGTTGGATTTTACTGAGAAATTCGGCCGAGATTTGAGAACGAGTATGTGAACCGGGCATTAGGTTCACGAGGTCATAGAGCCACTCGTTTCCTAATTCTGTCATAAACAGATTTATATCATCAACAGTTTTATCTCCAAATATGAGTGATATTTTTCTGAGAATTGAGATATAATTTCGATACGTCAACAGCGGAGAATGAGCGTCCGGATGCGAGTCTTATACAAGTTATAGACGACCGGATGCATTAGGCGGTAAAAGCTTACAAATTGGATTGAAGCAGAGGCTTTGTTTGTGAACACGGGTTACTCGTGGGTACCTTGTAGTACACATATGTATTTTAGGAGAGGTATGGGCACAGCGGATGCATATCGTTTAGTGTGGTAGGGCACAGCACAACGAATGTCGTCTCGCTCAAATGTGGAGCATAGCCCATATGGTGAAGTACTTCCACCTTACAAAAAACCGCAGTTTAATATCACTAGACCCTACTCATAGTGTTGTGTTTCTGTTGGTGAGTAATTGTCGCCAGAGTTCCAAGAGGATTCACTGTGTTGACAGCTGGGGACATAGGTTAATAAGTCGATAAGGCCACCCGTTATTTACCTCTATTTTTAATCTTCTATAATATGTTGTGTTCTACAATGTATTCATGTAAATATGAATATCAGAAGTCGATAAATGAGGAGTCCTTATAACAGCTTAACCACGGAAATTGCCTCTGGTAATTATAAAGCTAAGAACTGGCACGACTAATACTTTCCAATTAACTAAGGTCTCCAGACCCCGCATGTTTCAAATAATGTGTATGTTCGCGGCTTGTGATTATGGCAAATTATTAATTAATTTTCTTTTAGGTAGGTTTCTAAAAGCAATCAAGTATTCCCTCAGGAATGCAATCAGCCATTCGTTTTCCTATTAAAACAACGCGCTCGGTATTCGGAGATAAATCTAATTCCCTTTACAGTACACGTGGTGATACTTTACAGCCCTAGGGCGATAATGAGCACTTTACGTGCTTGCGTCAAATATTCAAAGGGCTATATGTACTGTAAAACTTCGTACGATACACATGCGAAGAGGTCATTCGCAACTCGTGTCTATATAAAACACTCCCTACGGTCGTATTTTAACTTATCGCCACTCGTTGCGAATTTTCTCTTTTTCGCCCTTTGTATCATAATGTACTATTAACAATTTATTGTAGGTACCTACTATATGTGACGACTAGATTTTTTTAAACTCATTTATATAAAATTGTGCTCGTCACAAAATTCCACTATTGTTATTACTCGTAACATCAATATGAGTCGCTTAACATCAAACTCGGGTAAATCCATCTGACAGATTATGCGATTTTGGTATTAAGAAAAGGTAATAAGGTAGATATTTTCTGAGAGGGTCGAATGGATTTACCCGAGTTTGAAGTTAAGCGACATATATGACTCCCGTCAATACTAGATTTTTTCTGTTAACACTAAGTAGTTAGAATATTGTAAAGTGTATTAGTAAAATCTAATTTACACAATAACCTACTTAGAACACGTAACTTTAATTATAGCGAATCTCACTTGAATCAATTGATTGATAATACAAGAAGAAGATCATCAAAAGGATATAAATATACAATAAGCGTCCTCAAGATATTCAGGTAGTGACCACAAAACAACGTTTAATCCCAAAACACATTGGCCTAAATCAGTATTTATGCGATTATACACCTTATACCTTTAGTCATAAATCCTAATATCCCAGTGTTCCTCGACTTTGTCGCCCCACAGCTCGGCTTTTAGCATAAATTTAAAACTCTTAAACTTTAATTTAGATCATGAATAAACCTCTTGAAACCTGAGACAATACTATGTAAATTATTACTTTAATTTTGTCCCTTTACCCCTTCACGCAATACCTTTGCTTTGTCACGGGCCCCTGTTTGATACGCTAAAAAACAAAAGTTTCAATTCATGAAAAGATCTACGAAAAACATTAGTATTAGTAATGTGAAAACCGGAACGATCGGCTTTGAATTCTTATCCGTCCCTACGTACAGTGGTGAAGGTGTTTATTTGGTGCTTTAAAAAGGTGGTCGTAGGTAAAAGGGTTTATGGGAAACAGGGGAGGTCGCCCAAAATTGCCAATATTCAACCCTTTCAGCGTCTACCTTTATCAATTAGAAACCCATCCTACTTAACCATTTCAGGTACTATGCCAACTATCTTCGCCTGTCTATCGTTATAGGAAATAGGGTGTACGTTCTATGGCTAAAAATATTACTTACTTAATATTTCTGGCTTATTTGCGTTTTAATATGGAAATTGGAGTGTAGTAATTTTGTTAAGTTTTCTCGCCGAACCTCAGAACATTTTCTTTCTTGAATTTCTATCTTAAACTTTCTATCTTCAATCAACGTACTTGCCTATGCAAAGTACTGTTTCGAAAAATAGTTATTTATAATACAAGGAGGCAAAGTTGTTGTTTAACTCCCGGGCTTATACTCGTACACGTATTGAGACATTTGTGACCCGAGCAAAGTGATAGATTCCAAAATTGAGCCACGAGCATAGTGAGTGGTTCAAAAACTGGAATCTTGAGCTATACTAGGGTCTCAAGGCACGAGAGTTGGACAAACTGTGCCGCCAAGTGTAATAAAACATTTTTCATCTCACTATCGCGTGGAAAATAAAAACTCCATAACTACGATTACAAATATCATCTAAATGAAAGCTAATCGATATTTATTACTTAAAAGTATCGTTTAAATATCAATTCTACCAGTTAACTTGAAGAAACCATACAAAACTCAATGTGGATAAAATGCGTTTCTCTATCTCATTGGCCAAAGCTTCGGAAAATACCGCCTTAAGAGGCCACAGGACAGATTATTTCTCCATACAGAGTACTCGACAGTTTCCTCCTTGGTTTTTTAAGCTAGAGTTGTACTATTATTTATTCTGTGGCTAGAGCTATGATTCTTTCAAACCAGTATTATATTACCAATACCTGTGTCGGACTGTTTTGTTTTGTTTAAAAAAGCACAGATAATAACAATATAATAAAAAAAACATTGCTCTAGCTTCAAAAAACAAGGAGGAAACAGTCGAGTCTGTTTACCACATTTGTATGGAGAAGTGAGCCTCTCCTGTGCCCTCTTAAACCCTCATACATCTCATCTCATCTTATAGCTTCCACGCTCACATAGTGGCGCCATGTTTGCGCGGATCTCATTGGCGAGTGATTACTCGTCGTTCGGAGCTCGGGTCGGCGATAGAGTTGTGCTGGATACTTTACTGAAAATAATAATTCTCAACTAGTACAACCTACCAGTGTGCTTACCATAAGTTTTGCGTAGCCAGGAGTCGATAGCGAATGCGCGATTCGAAGTTATTTGCAACTCGCTCCCACCAGTTAAGAAAGTAGATGCAACTGACTGATGTGATACCCTCCCTACGAAGCATGAGGTCCCGGGTTCGAATCCTGGTCAGGGCTTTATTTGTGTGTTATATATTTGTTCCTGAGTTATGGATATTTTCTATGTATTTAAGTATTTATATGTATCTTTTTATTATATAGTCGTCTAGTACCCACAACATATGCCTTATTGAGCTTATCATGGGACTAGGTCGATTTGTGTAAGATTGTCCCGGAATATTTATTTATTTATTATTATTATTTATTATTTATTTATGTAAATACTTTCGACTTTCTGTACTCACCTATTTATTTTATTTGGGAGCAAGCAGCGAATATTAAAACATACATATATCGTGATTAGATCTCTTTTTTCTCAAATAAGCAAGTTAGATAAAGACAATAAAAAAATGGAAGTTTTTGGTGTTCGCATTAAGTGTAGCCACGAGCCTTAACCACGAGTCGATAGCGATTACGCGATTCCAATGTGGTTGCAGCTCGTTCCGACCAGTTAACTGTGCTTACCACGAGATTGAAATCCACTGTAGAAATCTATGTATACTCTACGTCAACGCACTATTAGTGCATCTTGTTCGGACTTGCAGGTGGAAGAGATGCTACTGTAAATAACGTTTCGAAATATACTTTCGGATTTATATTCGAGATGCATATACTTTCTAATCTCGCTTTCTAATATTACTTGTGTATTCCCTGGTGCCATCCCATATTCCAGGCACCAAAGTTGATGCTGGTGCGGCTGCATGCTCCGCCAAAAATCACAAGCGTCGCAAATTATGCCGTCCTATTTATTAATAACAATAATTATACACATTTTTTTAAGGAACATATAAATATGCCGTCCTTGGTTGGCTACATATTTTCGGCGTTTGGGGTTGAAATTCTGGGACGGTCAGGGCCAAGCGCTCGTCGCGCCTGGTTGAGGCTTCTGGTGCCCAGAGCCACTATTTTGCCAAGCGGATTAGCATTGCTATCCAACAGGGCAACGCGGCCAGCCTTCTAGGGACCCTGCTCGAAGGACCTGGGTATTTTTTTTTATTTGTAGATAGTTTTTTTATGGTGTATAATGTATTTGCGTATTTGTTGTTGGTGGTGTAATAAATAAAGTTCAACATACTAATAGCGGAAACAGAATAGTTCGTTCTAGTTTCTAGTGAGCGGACTTCGTCCTTTAGTTTGTGCATGTCGTACGCAGACCCAACGATAATCGACTTGGAACGAGCCCGTACGTTCTCGTTTAGCTTAGAGACTATTATCGGGATAATATAGATAGGTATTGATGTATAAACTTCACTTTAAAGCTGATAGCTTGTTGTGTAAACAGTGGATGATAAACTTGTAGATCCCATTAAACAAAGCTAATATACCGGGTTTTGCCTGAAACAGGAGCAATATATTAAATCGCAGGTAGTACTCCTCAAACCTAACAAGTTTTCTTCAATAACTTTCAAAAAATGATGTACTCTGTAGGTTTTTATCTTTTTATACAAACTAATAGTAGTTTATGCAACAGTGATATAATAGGATTGCCGTTACAAAACGAGACGAAGTAGAGTTTTGTAATGATAGACCTGAGAGTTTTAAGAACCAATAATGAGCTGTTGCATACGCTAGTTTTTCTACGACAGCTAAAATAGCGAAAAAAGCAAAATGTAGAAAGATGGCAGAATATGGAAGATCTCGTATGCCCCTTATAAAAATAAAAAAACAACAGTGCTGATATGTTGTATGAAAATCAACGTAACAACGACGTTATAATGTTTACTTTTTTAATATCGCTGTCAGCCATCTGAGAACTGCTGGAGTAGAAAAACATGTTATAGTTATTGTAAAAAAACAAGCATTTTTGTAAGCTACGAGTTTAAATTGTTGTAAGGTTAATTTCAATTGGTATTAGGTACTTAAATACTAGCAATCATGTATACCGCAAACTAAAAAGAAATTGCCCCGGTGAGAAGTACCGCTTGACCTTAGAGAGGACGCCCATCCTCTCAGTCTCCTCTGTTTGAGCCCAGCTCCATTCGACGCAACGCAACTCATCAACTCACGGCAGCAGTTCGCTTAGAATCGCAGCTCTTCTAATCGTATGTACAAAGTAAATGTAGCATTCGCTAACGCCTACGGTGCCGTACAACTCATTGTCAGCCCACAGCACTCGTTCCCGTTGTAGAGTGGCCACGCGACCATGAATAGATGATGCGCGCCACAGCCAATCAACACAGTAGGACAACTGGGCTGCTCTCCCTTTTTCGGACAATAAAACGCGATTTTCTGGATTATTCGGGTTTTTGATCATGTGTGGAATTAAAACGGTAGAAATGATGTATTTGATAGACTATTTTGATAGTTCTTTTCTTGGTAAGGTATTTTTCTTTTCAGTAGTTTTTTAGAAAACCCTTTTGCAAAATGCAAAGACAGCCTTCCGATTGACCACTCTGTCACGGGGTTTTGAGTTTAATAATGTAGGGAAGTCTACAGTTACTAACCAGGGAAGTAACAAGTATAATGTAATGCTAAGGGTTACCAAAATTTTTGCTTAAAAAAAATATTTTTCGTATTAGACATAATGCGACATATCAGGCAGCTCAAAACATCAAAAACATTTACAGTGACGTACAGGTGAACAATGTGTACTTTTAGTTTACTTAGTTCACCCAAGTGATTTCACCTGTGTGCACAGAGAACTGTAAATAATTGTACAATGAATGTTGACCCACTGCGCTTTTTCCTCTGTAACAACCACATCCATTACCTACTGCGAAAAACACTTTTAATGATGACATTCATATTTAAACTGCACACAACACGCTGAAGCCGGACACAGTGCCCGCAGAGATATAACAAAAGAGCGTACATTATTGTATATACGTATTATACTTAGCGACGAGATAATGCGCGACGTTCCGCGGATAAAGGTACCGGTATAGAAGCGTTGTGAATTGCAACGTAAGCGTCGACCGCCACATGTATAGGGTACAGTATAATTAGCGACTTTTTATAACTATTTTTAAATTGAACCTATGCCGAAATGACCGTGTCGGCTCCGTTAGGCTACAGTTCATACATAAAGCGACTTGAAATTTTACTGTGCCCTAAATAAAATAAACTTATTATGGGAATTTCTATCACACAATCATGACGGGAATCAAATGACGCGATATAGGTTTTAGATGTTTGCAGAGGGTCATTCACCTCTCTGAAGGCCACATTCCCGTCCCATATTATTTTAATTCATTGAGTTTTAAATTATTTTACTATTATTTAAAAAAATTGAGTTGAGAATTGATTTCGACTCGCACTTGGCCGTTTTCTTTTGTAGACGGAAAAATAAGCAATTTCTAGAAACTTTATGGATCTACCGATTTCTGGTAAGTATTTTAAACAGAACCTTTCGTATCCTTTAATATTATCAATTTAAAATTGTATGTATTCTACGAAACATTGTTAAGTTAGAGTAAATATTTAAGCTCATTCCGTCATCATATTCCGCTGCTGCTGAGTACTGTGAAACAAAACCTTATTGCGAGGCAATAAAGTTGAAAACAGCTGCACCAGGTCGCTTGGTTGAATGTCCTGTTCCTATAAAGGTAGCCTTTAGCCTACGAGTTTTGTTAAATTAACGTTTGACCTAATTGCATAGGACATTCACAATGCTTACAGAACTATTTGCTATTTAGTATGTGTTTAACGTAATTCTAAACAGGTTATAAAAATATAATGTTGTCCTTTGAAATACTCTTAGAATAACTTCAAATAAATAATGATTTATTTTCACGCCATGTTCACGGTGTAACAGTTACACCGTGAGCATGGCGCTTGTAACAGTGCCGAAATATCGGGAGCTCATAAGAACGAATATACAATTGTAAATATCTCGTTTTAAATTGTAATATGTAAACACAAGCCGCGCTAAAGCGCAAGAAATATGCTCCTCTCGGCTCTAGTTACTATTTCGTTCCTTTTGCGGTGAAACGACGGGCTGCTGGGGCGCTGATGCAAAACGTTTTATCCGCGACATGGGCCGCCGACTCAGGCAGAAGGGCGAAGACCCGCGCTTAGAGTCGTTCCTAGTGCAAAGGCTGTCCATAACTATACAATGCGGCAATGCCGCTAGCATTATGGGCACTTTTGCACCTGGAACGGCGGGGAGCGAGATGTGAATATATATATATATATATATATATTTTAAGTAGTTTATATTTAATTGTAATTATAATTTAAATTACCATTATTAAAGCAGAATCGTGGGCGAACGAGACCAAATTTTTCAGAATGAAAGGAAAAGTGGAAAAATTCATTACCTCGGGCGAGACTCGAACCCACGACTCTGAGATACCAGCTCATCGCTCTTCCAACTCAGCTACCGAGACCACACCCGTGGCCCCGAATTCCTCCACCATATCCCTCGTATGGGCCTAAGGGGGCGATTAGCAACATCTACCGGAAGAAAGTATTTCTTAATCGTAAATAACCATGTCTAAATGTCTAAGGCCCACTTGCACCACCCAGGGTTAGCCGCTAACCCAGCGTTGAGCTGTAAAATTCCATACAAAAAACGTTTCACTCCGGGTTATGTGGCTAACCTCGGGTAGTGCAAGTGGACCGAAATGGTCAAAAATGGCCTTAAAAATTTGCTAAAAATATGTCATATACTGCAGAAACACTGTCATCTCTCATCTAGTATATGACATCTCCTTCAATTTATAATCAAATATACAAAAAAGAAATGGCGCTCTTGAATGACACACAACAGTATACTTCAAAGATGGGACCCTCGCAAATAGGGATGTGTAAAAATGCCAGAAATTGTTTGAAGACAGAACGTTGCGAAAGAATTGCAAATACAAAGTCAACTGTAAGGAACCACTTAAATGTATTATTCTGCGAGCATATTATTTATGAGCAGACTATGGACCTACATTAGGTTTAGAGAAATGTATAATTTAACTGATGTATCGCCGAAATTTTTTTGCCAGATTTTCATCACGCAAACAATTTATCCCAAAACACATGTTTGCCAATTATTCATTTACATTTACAAACTTTATTTGAGTGAACATTATTTGTCTAAAAGGAACGCTTGGAAAAAATCTTTCGGCCTCATAAAAGTTGCTTTAATGATAATTTGGCAAGTGACCCTTTGCCTAAATTCAAAGTTGAGAAATAAGTTTACGGGAATTATTTGGATTGGCAAATGTACAGTTGGAAAAAACATTTTGGGATGTGAAATTCGGTTAAAAAATGTTTGGCGAAAAGACAGGATCCCATGTATAATGCAACAAAACTCCATAAAATCAAAAATATAAAAAAATTGTTTATTTAACGGCCTCCTAGTCTAGTCGGTAATGACTACGAAGTAGGAGGTCCCGGGTTTTAATATTTGTATTTAATATTCTCACGCAGATCGAACTAGTCCGAAACTAAGTAAAGCTTGTACTTTAGTTACTAGACGACTATATACAAGCTATCTCTATACAAAGTTAATGGTTGCGTCGTACTCGGGGTCATTGACCTCATGAGCTGTAGAAGTATCGTTCGGGACTTCTGTTACAACCTGTATAATGATTTAAAATTCGACATTCCGATGTCGCCACTTTTCAACCGACGAAAAAAACGGAGGAGGTTCTCAAGTCGACGCGTATATTTTTTATTTTTTTATGTATGACCACGCATAACTTTTTACTGAGTAGTTCGATTTTGATAATTCTTTTTTTATTAGAAAGAGTATACCCTGAAGGTGGTCCCATATAAATTTGGAACAAAAAAACCAACCGTAAGGGTAGGAAAATAGGGGATGATTGATTTTTCACTCACCGATTGTTACATATGACCACGCATAACTTTCTACAGAGTTGTCAGATTTTTGATAATTATTTTTTATCCAATAGAGTATACCTTAAAGTTTGTCCTATATAAATTTGGAAAAAATAAACCTAAGGGTAGGCAAATAGGGGATGATTGATTGTTTACTCACCGAACGTAATGTATGACCACGCATAGCTTTTTACAGAGTAGTCCGATTTTGATATTTCTTTTTTTATTGGATAGAGTTAAAAAGCCTCAAAGTTGATCCCGTAAAAATTATGAAAAAAATCCTACCCAAAGGGTAGGAAAATAGGGGTAATTTATTGTTCACTCACAGATTTTGAAGCTGGATGAAAGTCGCCCAGAATATTTATTCATTTAATCTTTATTGCACAAAAGAAAAAAATATCGTACAAAAGGCGGACTTAATGCCACAGGGCATTCTCTACCAGTCCACCTTAGGACAAAACAGAAAAGATTGTAGGCGCTGTATCTTACAAAATGTGTAAAGGAAAAACATACTAAGATACATAATATAACTACTACTACTACTTTAGTAGAAATGTAAACATAAACATTTATAATAATATAAATATACACATATACTATACAAAACACAGCTTGATGAAATAAAACCGATAATAGAGCACATCCCCAGCGGGGTGTGCAAATAGTTAAAGTAGGATTATTAATATAACAGTTAATAGCTAAACCAGCTAGCTATTTTAAAACTGATCAGTAATTAAGCATGTAATAATTTGTACACATTATAGTCACAGAAAATTATAAAATAAAAACTTTTTAACAAAAAAATAAAACCGCCGAAAAACTGAAACTGAAAAGAAAAAAATAATAACTTTTTCTTCAATAACGCAAGTGAATACCTAACCTACAATTACAATTATAATCTATTTCTATACACTTTCTATATACCTAATACAATCGCCAGGCTTATACCAATTTAATTACATCTAGAAAGTATGAACTATATACATACTTCTGAAATCAATCACACAAATCTGCGTATTTATATATTTACAATCTGTTATTTTTGGAGTCGGTGCCAGCCTCAAACAAACTTAAGCACCTTGAGTTGACCGCAACACAATTTTTAAGCAGGTAGGTTAAGTATTTACACAATTTTCAAATCACACACCAACAGATTGAGTCCCGTAAATGGCCGTAATAGAAATAAATCTATTCGTACGGAACATAAAAGTGTAGTTTATTTATATGTCCATTCATAAGTAGCAAATCTGATCTACAATAAGCACCTTGTATTGGGCGCTTGTTCAACTCTTCACTAAGGTTGAGCAAGTTTGTTTGAGGCTGGCACCGACTCCAAAAATAACAGATTGTAAATATATAAATACGCAGATTTGTGTGATTGATTTCAGAAGTATGTATATAGTTCATACTTTCTAGATGTAATTAAATTGGTATAAGCCTGGCGATTGTATTAGGTATATAGAAAGTGTATAGAAATAGATTATAATTGTAATTGTAGGTTAGGTATTCACTTGCGTTATTGAAGAAAAAGTTATTATTTTTTTCTTTTCAGTTTCAGTTTTTCGGCGGTTTTATTTTTTTGTTAAAAAGTTTTTATTAATTTATATTTTTTTCTGAAATCTGCATTTCAAATAAGTTCGCCTTTCCGGTATATGAACGTCAGCGATCAACTTATATAAAAAAAGCAATGTGACTTTGCTGCTTCGTAGCGTGCTACGCTGCTACGGCGTAGCTGACACGTAGCTCCGTAGGTCTGCGGGGTAGAGGCAAGCTCAAAAGCTTGTAACTTGTATGTATGTATGTATGTATAAGCTTTATTGTACAATAACACAAGAAATACAAGAAACACAGTAACATAGACAATTTGATACAACAAAGGCGAACTTATCCCTATGAGGGATCTCTTCCAGTTAACCTTTGAGGAAATTAGATAAAAACAGGCAACGATGAAAGACAAACTAAGAGCAAAAATTGTACTTGTATGACAAGCAGAAATCTTTGTTTAACTTATTTTATTGCGGCTACTTTTTAGGGTTCCGTACCAAAGGAGTAAAAACTGGACCCTAACATTCCACTGTCAGTCTATCTGTCCATCCGTCTTTCGTCTTGTCACCATGCTGTATCTCATGAACCGTTATAGTTAGACAGTTGAAATTTTCACATATGATGTATTTCTATTGCCGCCACTATAACAAAAAATACTAAAAAACCGGTCAATTGTGAGTCGGATTCGCCCACCAAAGATTCAGCATAAAGGATGCTGGGCCATTCGTGATCTAGGTACTTAAAAATACTGGTGGCACGGAACTCTCAGTGTGCGGCAATTATACGATTTTTGATTTTTTCCTATACTTGTGCTACAAGTTCTCGCTTTTTGTAAAATCTCGTGATTCTAGGTCAACGGGAAGTACCCTATACATTTTGATTCTCATTGCAAATGTATGGGAAATGCGACATAAACGGCCGTATCTTTTAATCGCGTTGACGTAGAGGTTTGGTTTTATCACACCTTCAAGAGACCGCAAAATTGTGTATGTGGTATTAATTTCAAGTTGCTACCTATACGCGTACCCGAGATAAAGGATCTTGACAGACAGACGTACGGACGGACGGACAATAAAGTGATCTTATAAGGATTCCGTTTTTTCCTTTTGAGGTACGGAACCCTAAAAACATAATAAAATAAATATTTAAGGAGCTCCCATACAACAAACGTGATGCGGTTTGTAATATAGATAATGTTACGGAACTATTCGTGCTCGAGTACTCACACTTGGCCGGTTTTAAAACTCGGTTGCAATGCTTTAATCTTGATAGCAAACCATGAAAGGGCGTTTTTATTTTTTGTAGTAGAAAAATATTTTTTTGCTAAATTGAAAAAATTATATGCTTTTTTTTTCTAGTCAGAATTGTAAACTCTTTCAATCGTAGTAAGAGAAAAAAGTGTCCCAAGATTTTTTTTCCATTTCGCCACCATTTTATCATAGATTTAGTACGGCAGTAGCGCAATGAAAAATTCGAAAAATGTATGGAAATTTTAGGACACTTTTTGTCTCCTACTAGGATTGAAAGAGCTCGCAATCCTGAGTAGAAAGCGTATAAAAATTTTCAATTTAGCAACAAATGATTTGTCTACAACAAAAAATAAAAACGCCCGAAGATAAACTTGCCCTATTTGAAGCTTGCACCGAGTGATGGCAGTCGTGGAACGTCGAGCCGCCGCCGCAGCCCGCGGCCCGCGGGGAACTTGGCGGGCTCAAGTTTTTTAATAAGATACGTGCCTTCAACTCCCACTGTTAGGGGATTGTATAAGTACAGGATGATTCACGCTAAACCGGGCCGTGCTCAATCTCTCAATTTCTATCAGCGTCACGTCTCTCAGAGCTCAAAGCGCAGAGGTGGTCACGTGACACTTCACTATCACTACATAGTATAAAACAAAGTCACTTCCCGCTATAATTACTATTTAAAACGTGATATTTACCATGTATGTCTAGTTTATTTACCATGTATGTATGTATGTCTCGTTTTAAATAGTAATTATAGTGTAAATGACCATGTTAGCTTAAAATCACTGAATTATGAATTGATATATAAGTAAGATTATGTTGGACTATTTGTTTTTTTTTAATATAAGTATCGTGTTTATTTGCCAGCCATGTACATTCGGGCAATCCATCAGAATCGTCTCACACGCAGGCTTGATAACTTCCAGCCTCCCGAACAAGCCGGTTTCCGAAGAGGCTTTAGTACCGTAGACCACATTCATATGCTTCGTCAGGTTATACAAAAGACCGAAGAGTATAATCTGCCCCTATGTTTAGCGTTTGTGGACTACGAGAAAGCCTTCGATTCGATCGAAACCTGGGCGGTACTACAATCTCTCTAACGGTGCCAAGTAAGTAGACTACCGCTATATCGAAGTGTTGAAGTGTTTGTACGAGAGCGCCACTATTTTAGTCCGACTCCGCTGCAGCGGGGAGTCAGGCAGGGAAATGTCATCTCTTCTAAGCTGTTTACCGCTGCACTGGAGGATGTTTTCAAGACTCTGGACTGGAGAAGGCTAGGCATCAATGTAAACTGCGAGTACCTTACTCACCTTCGATTCGCTGACGATAAAGTAGTCTTGGCTGAGACCATGGAGGATTTGAGTACGATGCTTGTTAACCTCAGTAGAGCCTCCGGGCGAGTTGGTCTTAAGATGAACATGGATAAGACGAAAATTATGTCAAATATCCATGTAGCACCAACTCCAGTTACAATCGGAGACTTTACACTCGAAGTTGTAGACGATTAATCGATTATATATACCTAGGACAAACTGTCCAGTTAGGTAGGTTCAATTTCGAGTAAGAGGTTAATCATCGAATCCGACTCGGTTGGACAGCGTTCGGGTAGCTGTAACACTTCTTCTACTTCTACGCTTTAGGGAGACGCTTTCCTAGTACTTGTATATTCCTCAGACGACAATAGACGTTCATCATGAACGGCCGAGTTCGCGTAAACCGCCTGTCAGTCATTAGCGCGCCATGTTTAATTGCATTCCTCGTTTAATACGCCTTCGAGATATATGCTGCGACACACATCGTCGATGATGTGGTACATTGTAGATATGATAGAGACAGTATACCTTGATACTTGCCCAAAAGTATAAATACCTCTGTGGCTTCTGTTTGTAACAAGCCAATCGTCAAAGCAGAAAAAAGACATGGAGAATTTTTAAAGACCATTCCAATAAATTATATGTCTATTTTTCTTCTCTTTGATATAGAGCAGATCAAAAATCAGAATAAAAACCCTTCTTCCTAGAGTTTTCCCGGCGTATGCCACAGCTCATCTGACCTCCCAACCCAGAGGGTAACCTAGGCCTCATTGGGATTAATCCGGTTTCCTCACGATGTTTTCCTTCACCGAAAAGCGATTGGTAAATATCAAATGATATTTCGTACATAAGTTTCGAAAAACTGATTGGTACGAGCCGACAGGATTTGAACCCAAGACCTTCGGAATGAAAGTCTCAAGTCATACCGCTAGGCCACCAATGCTCAGCTAATCATAATAAAAACAAAACTTATAAAAATCGGCCTCCCGGGCGGCTTGCGTTGGTATTACCACGTAACCACACTTAACTTAAAAGTATTTAAAATAAGCATTTTAAAAATACAATATATATTTATTTCAATTCCGTAGATTGCTTAGAGTATTTTGTATTTTGTATTTCTTTATTGCTATTCACATGTACATTACAGACATTACACAACAAACACACTGTTTAAGAAGGTAGGTACATAATGCCACATGAAACCCTGATGGGCGCAGCAATGAAGGTAGAATGCTTACTACCGACCGGTCCGAGTGTAATCTTATATCTTTCTTGTACATAATTTCGAGAGCCTAGTAACAATATTATTATTATGTTTTGGTACATTGGCGTTCGGAAGGTATTAAGCTATATGTTTGAAATTGGGTAAATGCATAATCTGATATCTCAGTATCAGTATCATTGCCATTGAATTTATTACTACATAACGTATCTCGCATTAGTTCCATCTACCCTCACGTGATAAATCAGAATGAGTTATGGAGTAAGCAGCGGTGGGTTCCTTAATTATCGAGAAGTGTGAGAGCTGTAACTTGCCATCTTGGTGACATTGCGAAGAATTGATGCAGGTAACATTGGGAATATTCATGAGTTTCAGAAAAAACCTGCGTAAAATAAACACGTTATTTATTATAGAATTTGTGTTTAAGCGTTACTCCCGACACCATGGAACCGATTCATTTACCTACGTAATTTGGTGTGATAATCTGGGTTAAATAGAAATCCCAGCACAGACAATAAGGTCGGGTCTCCCTCGACATCCCTAATATCGTTTGTCCTAAAGTCACTTGCCCTAACTGTTTTCTCCTAATGATCATAATCCCTAACGATCAATTGTCCTAACGATTATTTCCCATAATCGCACTGTTGCCCAAAAACGACTTCACACAGAACGGAATCGCTGTTAGGAAAGTCGGTTAGGCTAGGTTAGAACTCTGACCTCACACAGAGTCGAATCGCTACTAGATAAGTAAGTTAAAAGTTAGGATAAACAATATTATTAGGACATATGAGTTTAAAACAAATGATCATTATGTCAAACAAGTAATGCAAAAATAGGATTAATAACTTTAGAGATCCCGATATAGATCCAAAAAAGTCTAGTTCCAGGATGACTCACACTAGAACGGGACTTGACGGGATGGGACGGGACGATCACGTCACGGCCCGTTAATAAGATTTTTTACTCATTGATGGAAAATTGTGCTCTTTACAATATTGCTCTTTGCATTATTGAACGCTACTATAATGCTATGCTGTTGCAAATAGTCAAAAAGTATAGGTCACTTTTTTTTCCGTGAGCACTTATCTTCAGATCTTCAACCTAAAAATACTAAAACACTCTCCAGAGTTATAAAAACAGGCGCATTGATAACGAAAACCAAATCTTACCAAGAAATATAAATTCTCTGCAATAATATTGAAGATCTGATTGT
The DNA here is from genome assembly GCA_949128165.1 of Lathronympha strigana. Classification (NCBI taxonomy): domain Eukaryota; kingdom Metazoa; phylum Arthropoda; class Insecta; order Lepidoptera; family Tortricidae; genus Lathronympha; species Lathronympha strigana. The sequence continues at coordinate 22,251,849 of OX421913.1, read as the reverse complement.
GACAAGAAACAATTAACGAGGTGGTTCGCTGAAACAATGCGAAAACTAAAGACAAGTTGGCAACTTGCAAGTATGAAGGTAAACATTGCGAGGTTCACTCGATCGAGACATAACTACCGTTTTCAGAGGAACTACTTTATTTATATTGCAAGTACGGAAGCAATAGGATTTTACTGTATGTTGTTATTTTAAATTCTGCTGACATTGTTATATTTCAATTTCAATTTTTGTTTTACTTTTACTATTTTATGTTCACTAGACTTAAGTGTTTTGTATCTTATCTATACATATAAAAGGAAAAGTCCTGACTGACTGACTCACTGATCAACGCACAGCCGAAACTACTAAACGTATGATCCTGAAATTTTCACATTACGTTAGGTGTTTAACGAAGGTAACAAATAAGAAAGGGTTTTGAAAAAATCATCTTCTAAGGGGGTTAAATCAGGGTTGAAAGTTTGTATGGAAGAAAGTTTTTTTTTTTAGATAGAGACTCAAAAGTTGGTGTAAAGGTTTGTTATTAAAATACAAAAAAAGTAATTTTAGCGTTTTGGAAAAATCAACCCCAAAAGGGGTGAAAAGTGTGTTAAAAGTTTGTATGGCGGAAGAGTTTCCCTTTTAGTTATAGACTACAAACTTTGTGAAAAGAATCCTCATTAGAGTTTACAAAAAGTAATTTCAGCGATTTCGAAAATTCGACCCTTATAAGGGTGAAAAGGGTGTAGAAAGTTTGTATGGCGGAAGGTTTTCTGTTTAGCTAGAGACTTTATTTTATGTGTAAAGGTTTCTCATCAAAATACAAAAAAGGTGTTTTTATCTATATAATATATAAAAAAGAAACTGACTGACTGAATGACTAACTGACTGACTGACTGACTGACATATCAACGCCCAGCCCAAACCTGGTCCTAGAGATACCAAATTTGAAACGTAGGTTCCTTATAAAGTCTAGAGGTGCACTAAGAAAGGATTTTTCAAAATTCAACCCCCTAAGGTGGTGATTTGGAAGTCCAAAGTTTTTATGGGAAAACAAGATTAGTTGGCCTATTCCATTTGAAACTTTACAGGAGTATTTATAAAGATAAATGAGGTAGCACGTGTTTCAGGTTTTTTGAGAATTCAACCCATATAAGGGGGAAAAGGGGTGAAAAAGTAGAAAAAACAACATGGGTATCGTTTTCTGGTTTATCGGGTCGCTGATTACAAAAACAACTACGATTTTAAAATCTAACGTGGCGATTGTGAAATACCATCTTCCCTGTTGGGGCGCGAGGGGGTCGAACTCTAAAAATATAAATATGGGTGTCGTTTTGTTGTTTATTTCTGGTTCTATAGATTCCAAACTTAACACTTAGGTTCCTTATAAGGCGTAGGGGTGCACAAAGAAAGGAGTTTTCAAAATTCACCTCCAAAGGGAAATGACGGTACAAACTATGTGTGGGAAACATGATTAGTTAAACTATTTTATTCAAAACTACACAAGAGTATTTCTAAGGATAAATGAGTAAAGACGTGTATTTGATTTTTTGAGAATTCTACCCCTAAGAGGGGAAAAAGGGGTAACAAAGTCAAAAAACAACATGATTATCCTTTTTATGGTTTATCAAATCGCTGAAATCAAAAACAACAACCATTTTAAAATCCAATGAGGTGGATGTAAGATACACATCTTCCCTGTTGGGGTGCGATGGGGTTGAAATCTCAAAATATCAATATGAGTGTCGATTTGTTGTTTATTTCTGTTTCTAGAATTTCAAATTTGGCACGTAGGTTTCTTATTAAGGTGTACCCCATTAAGAAAGGATTTTTCAGAATCCACCTTCTAATCGAGATAAGAAAGAAGATCCGAGAGGTTCTTTACAATGAATCTGGAGCCAAAACTGCGAGAAAAGGCCGCTATCTGAAATTTCTTCAGTTATGATCTGATCGTGATGGAAATCCATATCTGAGAATCCGAAAGGTTCTTTCTATGGAATCAGAAGTCAAAATTCATCGTCATGTTCTCGGTTGGTACATATCAAAGGGTTCAAGAGGTTCTTTAAAAGGAATCAAAGCCGCCAACTTTGATTTTGAAATTACGTTATGGTTTAACATATTTTGTACGCGGGAGAAGCTGCGGGAAATAGCTAGGATTTTTCAGAATTTTCCTCCTAAAGGGGTGAAGTGAGATTTGATTGTATATCGGGAAACAAGATTTATTAGACTATTTTATTCACAGGAGTATTCCTAACGAGAAATGAGTAAATAGGAGTACGAAATGGGGTGAAAAAGTCAACATGGGAAATATATACAGTAAGTGTAACTTACCTAACGACCTACCTCTACCTACCTTAAATCTAAAGTAGGTCCTTGATCAGAATTGTGAAAAGGGGCTCCATCTTGAATTTATTGAGTTTTAATCCGACCTTGACAATAATCGGTATTTCGGGATCCGAGAGATTCCTCAGTAACGAATCTGTAGTAAAAACCGAGATCCGGCCGCCATCTTGAATTATTTCGATTTTGATCCGATTGTGTTAAAATCTATTTCTGAGGATCCGTGAGGTTCTCTTTATGAATAATCTGAAGTTAAAACTGAGAAAAACGGCCATCGTCTAGAATTTCTTCAGTTATAATCTGATTGTGATGAAAATCGATATCCGAGGTTCCGAAAGGTTATTTCTAACGAACCACCAACGCCACCATCAACGGCCACCATCTTGAATTTATCGAGTTCGTGATAAAGCTCGGTAGGCACATATAAAGGGTTCGAGAGGTTCTTTGTAACAAATCAGAGGTCAAAACTGAGAAACAACCGCCAACTTGAATTTTTCAGTTTAATCATTTTTCCGACAACCATCCATTCCATTTAAATCCGTTCAGCCAAACGCAAGATAATAGCGGACAAACATACATATGTACATAAAAATATACGGGTCCAACTAAGAACCTCCTTATTTGTAGACGGTTGAAAATTACGTTTAGTACGCGGGCGAAGCCGCGGGTAAAAGCTAGTTTTTAATATATAAGTAAAATAAAGAAATCTCAATGTTGTATCATAAGTCTATAGCCGGCCATACCAGTGCGTTTGGGGAATCCGTCAGATCTGTATAGCGGATGTGTTCGCTGGGCATCCGCTGGACAATTTTTTTTAAAAATCCGTCGGATATACCCGTACGTGTATGGCCGGTTTACACGGTTACAAGGTATCTTTGGACACGACCTGCTGCAGCTACCAGCGCTGTGGGATTCGTAAAGACGTTAATTTATATCGGCGAGTTGTAAACTCGATTACAAGTTGCGATCGTTTTGCCGTGGGGGCTGCGAGAATTGGCGAGGAATTAAATCTAACTTGACGAGATGCTTCGAGGAATTAATAAGTAAATTGTATCTTGATACTTGATATTATTTTGGGATGATCTTACACAAATCAACTTCCTATGGCTTGACAAAGTTATTAAGCAGGTACCTACTAAATATATGAACGTATAGTACCTACTTAGTAATGTTGTATAAATAACTAACTGTACTTACGTAATTAGTAATTAAGTAACTTAAGAATGACTCACACCAATCCGATCCGATCCGGGACGATCTGTGTTTCTTTAGATCGGATTTATGTGATCCTTCTTCCCATTCTTGAAACATTTTTTTCCATTTATTTATTGTACACACATAAGCATAACAGTTTACACCAAAACGCTTACATACTAGTCACATTAAACTTAAAATTAATTAGAATAATATTATATTGTCTTCTGTTACCGCGATTGTTATTCATTGAAATTAAACACTTTAGAACGGATTAATCGCGTTTATTAACACCATGATCCTACGTTTCGAGCCCTTTACAGCACTCGTTTTCACAGGGTTAAGATGATGACTAGAATAATATTAAATAAATGAATAATATTAAATAAATGAAATAAAATAATCATTACACATATTTAACCATACAGTTTACATAGCTACATTTTAAAATTTTAACAAAAGAAATACGAAATAACCTATTATTCACACTACTACAACAATAGAAAAGAATCGTTGAGAACGATTGGAAACTTTAAGGTCGCAATTTGTATAAAAGGTTGTAAGGTTGTATTTGTGTTTTGTTTGTTTTTGTGTATTTGTATTTGTGTTGTTTTTGTGCTTGTTTGTATTTGTATTTGTTTTGTGTTTGTGTGTTTTGTATTTGATTTGTATAATACGAAGTTATAACCGCGCTGATAAGCACGAGCGATGGTATCAGCACCATAACAAATATACTTTAGATTGTAAGATTCGAATCGGTCTCCTTAGCCGATGAGAACAGTTAACTGTGTTGAAGAATAGGAGTAGATACTGGTAGCTAAGAGAATTCCCATTTTTTCACATCCTACTGTATAAGCCGATTATGTAATGCAGCAGAGCTCACATAATGCCAGATAGTTCAGTGAAAGAGTTATGTCCAGGTTTTACAGAAGTAGTATTTTAAGTGCATATATTTAGTTACAAATAATCATAAAGAACTTTCTCCTACCTCGTGGGTTTCACATACGCCCTTGAAGAAAGTAGGGTTTATATAATAGGTATTGCGTTCAAATAACTATTTCACATATAACTAAGATCTAAAATAGGCCGTTAAGGCATTCACCTAGGATACGAGCACCAGGTATCGATGTTTTGTAAGTCATAAGGTCCGTCTTTGCTAAGTTTTAATAGCACAAACTGTGAAAGTGTTAAGTAGTAATAATTTCATTAAAGTTTGACGTTTAAAATAACACTTTTGAGTTTGACAGATCATTTGTGCGGACGTGATTTGACTCTAGAGTTCACTCTGGACAGGAAGAGCGATGCATACAATTGAGATTCTTATTGTTTTGCCAAATTTTCAAACAATTGCGCCACATCCTACAATAAGTACCTCAACAAAAGTCAGACGAAGCACCACTGCTTGCAGAAGGAAGAAAGGCTACAAAAAATCGATAATAATTTTCAGGTCCACGTTTCTTCCGAGTCTGAAATTTTTTTTGTTAAAAAATAGTAATATTTGACCATAAACCCGACTGATAGTAATTATGTACATATTTTATTGTAAGTGGCTGTGTGAGAAGCGAACTGTCTATAAGTGTAATGTGTAAAGTGAGGAAAGAATGGTGCCGCCCGCCGGTCCATTGTGCCGGCATCTGTTGCACGGGACATCAACAGCCTTTCTCTGGTGAGAGCTAGATGTGTGCCAACGACACGCGATGTAGCCCCATATTAAACATTGTAGGACAATGTTACACAAATCGACCTAGTCCCACGATAAGCTCAATAAGGCTTGTGATGTGGGTACTAGTCGATGATATATATAATAGATAGATACATACAAATACGTAAATACATAGAAAACATCCATAACTCAGGAGCAAATATTCGTGATCAACACTCAAATAAATGCCCTGACCAGGATTCGAACCCGGGAGCTCTTGCAGCAGCAGGCTGCCTTTCGGTTAATAACCAGTTTTTCCATACAATTAAAACCCGGTTTGCACGCCTTACTCACTAGCAACTAGGCTAGAAGGCCGTTCTTTCATATATTTGACCTTGACTGTAATGTTGAATACCGAATAACTGTACAATGGCTATACTTACGTAGAATAAGCGCCGCTAGATCTAACCTTTATAGAAGCCAACAGATTTGTTGTAATTTACTTTCGCCCACATTTTCCACTTTTTTAGATCCACTCCACGTCAGCTAGACTCTTATTTATTACACTTATGTAACACAAATCTTCCCCTTAAACATAGTTTATCTAAATATCTGTAGACCCATATTTTTCGAGAAGATTTGGAGTATTTATTTTATTTTAGTTAACTAAATGTATCCATTTACTTTAATAACAAACCACGATATCATTTAACAAACATCGTACGAGCATAGTCTGGCAAAAATAGAATCCTTAGTAATACGCTACGATTAATTAATTCCCAACCTTAATTAGTGGGCACAGTCATTTATTTATAGTTTCATTTCAAAGTTGACATTGGAAATGGGCGCCGCTTACTATTGAGCGGGATGTATGCCTGTTTGCCGCCAACATATCATTTATAAATAAAACCATAATTATTACCATTAAAAACGATACTTTTGTGAAGACCTCTTGACACTTGTCACAAGAAACATTACATATGTCGCGAAATTCCTACATCTCGTTACAATTGTCAAAAAGTTTTCACCTAGAAATTATCTATTTACGATTTTATTTAAGGGCCTGGCCCCAATTTCACCTCTGACAAGTGTGATAATTCCTAAAATGACTGAATTACTGGGGTTTCAGGCGTATATCGTAATGTATCGTCAACAAATAGATAATTTCTTGGTGAAACTTTTTTACAATTGTAACGAGATCTAATAGTGTTATAGTTTTCTGTAGTTTATGATGACATGAGAATGATCCTGTGTCGGAATTTAGTGACATATTTCGTGTTTCTTGTGACAAGTCAAGAGCTCTTCACAATAGTATTCCTTAATAAATGGTCATAATGATGTGTTTATTTATAAGCGACATGTTCGCGGCAAACTAGCATACAGCCCGCGCAATATTAAGCGGCGCCCGTAGCCCTTAAAATACGCCTGTGATATCAGTAATAATTGATGGTGACAATTGTGACAACTGTCGCTGTGGTGAAATTGGATCCTATGCTGCGCTATGTTTCATACAACTAACATAATAATATTTTATTTCATTCACATCAGCCTTGTAGCATAGCTTTTCCGATTTGTATGTACGAGTACATACCTACATGTAGCGCATTCCTCTAGTGGAGGCACCCTAACACAAAACTCGAGATTCTCAGGTTATGGTGTCTAGAAATGAAGCCTCTCGTAGACGCAGTAAAACGAAATTATGGGACAGATTTGGAGCCCCGGGGCTCCGGCAAAGTCAAGGTTATTTACATGTGAGGTTACTAGGCGTTGGTAGGCGCCGAGGGGTTTCCGACTTGTAGCAATTTCGGGTATTTCCCCAACTGCCGAAAGAAATATGTACCTAGTTATTTCAAATATTCGTGTGTAGGTTTTTTTTTACACATTCAATGGCGTGCGACTATACAGAAAAAATATCTAGTTCCCTTTACCAGATTTATTTTTGTACGTACCTATATGTGACGACCATTTTTTTTACTTAGTAATACTTGTATTAACAGCAGATATTGCTATTAAAACATTTGAGCTAAAGAGCTATTTCCGAAAACCTGCTATCATTTGTGAAATCCTAAAAAAATTGTAAAAGTAACTCGGAGTCTGTCCACAGCCCGTATTTACATGTCGTTGGAGCACGAACCCAGCGAGCGAAAATTGAGGATTTCGGGCCATGCATAATATTATCGAATGCGAATTATCGGACCATCCTCGAAAGTAACGGATACGTGAAGAGGGTCGGATTTGATGAAACATGCAAAATGTTATAAATGTATATTACAGGCAGAGTTGCCAGTAATGATATCAATACCACACACTAATACAGACAGAAAACAGTTTCTGTGTAAACAAAACAATGATTTATCATCAAATCGCGCAGAAATATATTATAGGTAAATATAACAAGACGGGTTAGGAGTAGGGAATTCAAACCGGTTGATAACCGGATATTAACTTAAATTTCATTCCCGTTCTATGGCTAATAATAATGTGAAATTTCATGCTAATAAAAATCGGTTTGCGTTAGGGTTAGGGGAACACGGCTCTAGAATTCCTCAATATTCGCGTGCAGAGACTCCGGGCCCTACCATGACGTCTTAACGCGATTCAGTTTAGGTTCAGTTTAGGTTCAGTTGTATGGAAGCGACTCAGTTTAGGTCGTCAACTGAATCGCGTTAAGACGTCATGGTAAGGCCTCATCATGTCATACTCCTGACGTTACATAAACCTACCTAAAGTTTCATACACTAATTAGGTAAACAATTAGTAATTAATTTTGTATGAAAACAACGTATGCGGTGTTAAAATACGACTTCATTTTTATCTCTGACTTTCTTGAACCCTTTCAAAAATTTCCATCATTTCTATCATCCAAAGTATCTTAGGTATTACCATCCCTCGGCTCATATCCTCCGTATGCATCCAAAATGGCTGCCCATTAACTTCCGGTTCGAGGTTTAACGACCCGTCCCACTGATCTTTGTCCCCACTGCCCGTGACTTTGCTCGGGTCAGATTAACTCAAGTCCTTGATTGACGACTTACGCTTTGTTAAATGTTTTCTGATTTAACGAGGTTTTGTATTGATTATAGTAAAAAAGTTTTTTTTGGCAGATATTTTTTTAAACCAGGTAATGATAAGAATTTTAATAATTTCAAATAAAAATCGTAAAGGCTTATGAACTGTGATTATTGTGTCAACTGTAGATCCCAACAGTGCGACGTATAAGCTGAAGCAAGCCACAAAAAACAAAGTCTAGAATTCCATTCGCCAAAGCCATTCGGTAAACGTTGGCATAATCTGCATTCCAAAAATATTTTAAAATAAGAGTCAACAAACTTACGAACAAACTCACTTACCTATTTATAAAATTTAAAACAGCATAAAATTATGCAAATTTGATGGCCAAGTCCGCAAATTTGTTTACTTTGAAAGTATACGTATGTTGACAGTAAGCGGTCTGGGCTGCTACCTACCACAAACATCGAAATCACAACATCTCTTCCTCACTGGAATATTTACTGCAAGATAAATAAGCTGACCTCCTAAGCATTTAACCTGTGTTTTTTTTGTCAGCGACTGGAATTAATTCAAGAGAACGTTTACAATTAAAGAGGACTTTGAGGCTTATATTTATTGTAGGTTTTCTTATTATAAGTCGAGCGAAGAACAAGTCGACGGTCTTTGAAAAGATGAGTTTTTAATGAAAATATTTCTAGAGAAGCGGCTTACCGGAGCTATTAATGAAGAAACTTGAAGAAAGAACAAGAAACGCAACGAATAACCTAAGATTATTTACTTCCCTATTACAATTCTAAGATAAATTCACCGTATTACAGAGTTATATTAATATTTTTCCCTTTGCTATTCAGTGGATGTTGATGATGATGATGTTGTTGATGTGACCATTTTGGTACCTACGGAACTCTAAAAAGAATTAAAAAATCGCTTAAAAAGTGTTCATTAGATAAAGAAATATTTTGTCATAGCTATCAACATAATAGAGGGTAATTATCAAGGCGTTTCATTCAATAATAACGAATAAGTTGTCCTCATTGTTAATATTGTTGAACTGTGCTATTAGGTAAAGAAAATTAGATCAATAAAAAGCATTTCCAGGAATTAATTCCAACACGCTGAATATCGTTTTAATACCTTCATTAGGTCGTAATGAAGTGTCAACCGAGTTTGCACGATTCCAGGAGTTGAACTTGAGTTGAGTTGAGTTTTTTGCATGTTGCAACTTCTGGAATTGTGCAAACTTGGTCTACAAGTTTTTAGGACCTTATTAACCAAAGAACAATATCCAATTAGTACCTGGAAATTATCTAATTTTGTAGAACGCTGCTGTTGGCTATACCGTCTCTATAAGAAACGGATAAAGCAAACTTAATTCCTGGTGGTTAAAAAACAAAACTTCCACTAAATTACCTCCTTGAAACTGAATCCTAAGGACAGACTTTGAAACTAAGTAGGTTTAAAGACAGTGAGATATGGGCTGCAATCCTTCCCACCCCCGTCTCTTATAAGCGGGTTAGTAAAGTTTACTGTCTATAAAATATAAGTACTTTTCGTGAAGGTTAAGTTTCACGACTTTTACTATGATACCAACTAGGAAATTGTGAAAAATTTAGGTTATCCTATTTAAGGGCGGACTTAGACTAGAACGGGACGGGATGGGGCGGGATGGGACGAGATGATCTGTCAGTTTCTATAGAAAACCTCTCGTGACATCCGAGAGCTCCGAACTATCACGTGATTCTTTCTATAGAAATTAACATAAATATAAACATTATGGGACAATCCGACAGTAAGCTCAATAAGGCTTGGGTTATGGGTACTAGACGACGATATATGTATTTAATAGATAAATACTTAAATAAATACATCCATAACTCAGAAACAAATATTACATGTGATAAATACACAAATAAATGCCCTGACCAGGATTCAAAGTTTCTCTTTCGAGTTAATAAATATATAAGCATTCCCAAGGCTTAAAAAATATCCATATACCCTTAGGACATTAATAATAAGGTTTAAGTGTTAAAATGCATTCAGCTGCACGGATATGAATGAATTCAACTGTTACATACATAGACGATGAGCTAGCAACCTGTTACAACAATATTAAAATGCCCGTTATCTTTTATCCCTTTTGCCATTGCTAAAAGTGGTACTGAAACTTGAATTATTTCATGCTCATATTACACCTTTTAGGTACGGCGTGAACTTATATGTATGCAGGTATTCTGTGTGAGTATACAGGTGTATGTATTTTGTATGCATCGTTGTGCAAGATATTTGCCCTTAATTAACAGAACATGTCGAAGTTCTCGTTAAAATTTCCACAATTTCATGAATAAATTAACTATCTTAACTCTTTTTGTCGGCGAGCTGCAAGAAATGCAAGAATTCATGAAACTTAATACCGTAGAGGCGATTAACAGTCTGAAGTGCTTAAAGAAACAATGAGCAAAACATTATGAATGAGAATATTTAATTTTCATTTCTACGTAAGTATTTATTTGTTATTTGTTTGAAAGCGAAACGTCATCAAGTTTTCTTTCTTATACTTATTTAAGTCTTAATTTGTACCTCTGTATTTGATATTTGTACCCCCGGCCCCGATGTAAAATAAAAGGTCTGGAGGTGGTTTTCATCAACGACCAACTTACGACTAAATACTTACTACAAATAACGTAATGCTTTAGTTGTGTTACATAACGTGACATACACACTTATTTGGAAATGAAAAGTAGTGTTTAACTCGAGCGAAAGGCACTACATTTAACTCGAACAATATCTATCAGACATAGCTATAAATCTCCCAGACATATCGCTCAACTAAATTCCTCATCATCATGTTTTATTTCCAAACACTGACTTACTTACTAAACGCGCATTCGCGTTCCAAATACCTTTGTTGTTCCTGGTCTATATTAACGATTTGCCTAAATGTACGAAACATAATTGCATAATGTTTGCCGACGATACTACGTTGCTAATAAACTCTAACAATTTAAGTGGTTTTAATAAAGTCATAAACGATACTTTAATATATAATTATTTATTTTCACAAAATCAATTTACAAAAAATTACAAATGTACAATCAATATCCGCAACGTAGGCTTCGTCAAGGGGGTACAATCATAAATCAGTAACAGGCGTCGTCATCACACAAACAATAAAGCAACCCGTAACAGGCTTCGTCATTTTTCGCTTACTCTACCTAAATGAGACCACTCCGAGTCGCCTCCGGTGCAAAGGTTCCCATCACACCAGCAGCGTTTCCGCGCTGTATAGCTAACGAAATCCTCTGCACCAGATACGACCCGGATCGCGGATCCCAGCCCCTCTCCCTAAGCCGGCGACCAAGTTCTCTTACAAAATCCTTAGCCTCCGTTCCCCAGGGCCCCGCAGTCTCCACCGCAACCCGCACGAAATCGTACTTTGGCATACTTTAATGAATGTAATTCATTGGCTGGACAGTAACAATTTAAAAATAAACAGTTTTAGTTTTAGTTCATTTATTTCACGAAGAAAATTAGATATACAATTTAGTGTTAATGTCAAAGTACCTATACAAATTCTCATCATGATCGTCAAACAGAACAGAAAATATAAATAGGTACAAAGCAAGATGTCATAATTAAATAATAAAAAAAGTTACAAAACATAATTTGGAGTCAAGCTAATAATAAATAATCACAAAAAATAAAACAGTCAATTACAATTTTAATTCCATGTACTGGTTTACAGAGTACAGAGGGTTATCCAACAAAAGGTTTCTTAAGTGACGCCTAAAGACTGCGTCACATGGCTCGTTTTTTAAGTTAGCGGGCAAGTGCTCATAATATACCTATTATGAGCACTTGCCCGCTAACTTAAAAAACGAGCCATTTCCTTGAAAGCGCCATGCGACGTGGAACTGTTCTAAGACGACCAGCTGCTCGAAGTTGTATGTCCGGATGGTACACACGATTAAATTCCGATACGTTAGTTCTTATATATGACTTATATGAGTGACAGTGGTACCAGGGCCGCATAGGTAAGAAGTGGTGTGGTATGTTTGGAGTATGAAGAAAACGAGATTATTTAAACAAAGGTATCGCGTTGTGTTATTATTAGGATTACATAGGCAAAGCGTTGGATTAGAGTCTAGATAAGAATGTATATGTGTATTTTTTTGTTTTGGAGATTACGACAGTGTGTGTGAAAATGTGACATGTAATGTTTTGGTTACATTTATTATACAATGGGTGAGCGATAAGACTAAGACGAAGAAAACTACCAGGAGCGCATAGGTCGTGGCAGATTGCCTCTGCTTGTAGCAATAATAAGCTAAACTCTAGACCGTGCAAGCAAGAATTTTCATTGCAAGTAAAAGAGAGAATGCCAGTGTCAAAAACACGTATGTTGTAAAGTTGTTGTTTAAACAGACGTTCACGTAAGCCTCTTATCCGTCCGCACGGTCTACAGCATGTCTTCGTACTAGGGTTACATAATGTTGTAATAGATTGCACTATGGATAGGTAGTCATTTTTTAGCTGGGTTCTCGGAAAGTGACCCACAAGGAACTTCGGGTGTGTTCAGGGTTACTTCGTCTCCTAGGCGCTGTAGTTGGGCCTCGCTTGATACCGTTATTATTATTTTTGAGTTATCTGTCCTCCGAAGGTATACTCTCGAATTTATACATTAGTATAATCTATTAGTAATTGTATTTTTGATAATTAGTATATTAATAAGCTTGACATGGTATAACTTGATTTAATGTAATTTATAATATTATATTAGGTATGTAATTTAATAATTGTAAATATTGTAAGTCTAATAATTTGACGTGACTTTTTAATTGCCTGTGTGCCTTCTTGGACAGCCTTATTTTGCATGCCAATTTTATGGTAGAACATAAGAACCGCTAAATATTATGGAACCATCTATTGTAATACTATGTTCTTGCAATAAACGAATGAATGAATGAATAACATCTTTCAGCGGCTAGTTGAAGCACTCATAGTTAGCGCAGCTACTTTATTTGACTCACCGACTGTCAAACATGGCCAAAATTACGTACATATTTTGTTCTCATTGTCTCCTCTAGTTTACTTACTACCTCAATGTTTCCAAGTACGCTAGTGTCAGTGGACGCGCTCTGGTAGACAGATGCTAATACGCCACGTCACCAGATAAGTACCCGACTTTTTGATGAGATGAACAAGTTCTCAAGTCTCTCTTGTTAAAAAAATATGCGTAATTTACCCTACTCCCAAGTTTTTGGATTATTTATTTCCTACCTGTAACTTGGAAAGTATTAAGTTGGGAACAGTAGGCCGGTATTCTAGGATAACTCGACACTGACATTGGACTCATTTTTGAGACTATGTAGGCGCGTTGTATTTGGATAATTAATTATTTAAATATTAACAATTCAGCGAGGAAATACGGCCAGTCTTTTTGGCACCCTGCCTCTTGATAGCATGTTTAGTCATATTTTTATGTTTGATTTTAATAAGTTTTCTTTATGTATAATATTGATATTATATTATAACAGGCTTATTAGCTAGGTACCTATATATACAAAAGGAAACAACATTTATTTTCGAAATATATACAGTAAGTGTAACTTACCTAACTACCTACCTCTACCTACCTTAAATCTGAAATAGGTCCTTGAGGCATTGTACCTAGGATGCTGGCGGCATTTCCTCGTTGTATCGCAATGCTGATACGTTGTGCGAGGAAGCCGCCAGCTCTTCGGTCACCAGTAACATCAACCAGACGTTTCGCGATTTCTACGAAAAACTTGCGTGCGCTGGGACCCCGTGGACCAAGAGTTTCGACCCCGAATGGTACAAAAAGGTACTCTCTGCCCAGGCTCTTATGTTTATTACGTTTTAAAATTTCGGCGCATTCATTTTAAATAGATATGTACATTTGACAGCGATCATGCACCGTCGCGCTATCCGAGCAACTATCTGTATATCAACTTATACATTATCAGACGACATTATATGTGGATACCCATCTTATTAGTAAAGAAAAAGCGAATATAATTTCACAGAATCATGCATAGATGTCAGAGATCATAAATATTACGGGACAATCTTACACAAATGGACCTAGTCCCACGGTAAGCTCAATACCTAAGGCTTGTGTTGTAGGTACTAGACGACGATATATATAATAGATAGATGCATATAAAAACTTAAATACATAAAAAACATCCATAACCCAGGAACAAATATTCGTGATAAACACACAAATAAATGCCCTGACCAGGTTTCGAACCCGGGACCTCCTGCTTCGTAGGCAGGGTCACTACCGACTAGGCTAGAAGGCTGTTTAGTAATTATGTAAAAAAGAGAGGTTAGTCCGTAATTCAATAAAACGAGTAGAATAATTGATTCATTATCAACTTGTATTGTATAAATCTTTACAAATTCAATAGTCTTACACATTATGTTTTCATATACATATAGATACCAGTACATACTTAAACTATTGTCTACCTCAAAACAGTACCTAGGAGCTCCGTATACTAGTTCTAAAATAAAAACGATACAAAGACACATAAAAAAAAGAAAAAATCATGTTTAAAGATAATTAATTTTAAAATTACATAATATCGCTGTGTGAATCTCGCTCATGCTAATAATAGACGAACGAGACGCATATAAAAATTAAAGATGAATACAAAATATCTATTCTCATATTCAATTATTCTGAAGTTATTATTGATATCAATGAAAAAGTCGCATTTTTGATAGGTACAATACGGCTATAGATAGTTTAGGGATGGTACTGCAATACCCTTTGACTGTTCGTGGTATCCAAAAATGAGAACCATACAGTAACAGTCAAAATAGTAACAGCACGCGCCACTATGTATACTTTTTTTTTGGCGCCGAGGCGTATGGCATTACAAAATGGCGGATAATGTAGAAGGCACATCCATATGGCAAATTAAGTGCGATATAATACAAAACTCCATGAAACCTGAACACCTTAAAACCATTAAATACACTAATGCTATCCTACATATACAGAGACAGGTAAATAAATAATTACAGGCAATCATTTATACAAAGCTGCATCCATCATGACCATTATAGATGGCGCCACTGTAACACGTTGCGACATCGTGCCAGAACACGGCGCCGTATCGTGTAAGTGTGTGTTGGCCCATTGACTTATTAAACGAAATAGTGTGTCTATTTCATATCAAAGCAGAACAAAAACAAAAAAATATAGGTCAGAATGACATTAGCGATCAATTTTGTATTAATGATGATACAAACGATAAATGTTTCGTAAGAAAAAGAGCTCACTGCCGTAAGCATTAAGTGTCAAATTCGTACACAGAACTACCAACACTGTGAAAACTTTATACGCCGTTGGCACTTAACGAGACGTCACGTTTTAAACAAGACTAACAAAAACTTGTAACAAGATTTGTTTCTACAGTACTCTTGTTGCCTTTTTTTGCTGTTTGGGTTTACTATCCAATTCCTATATTCTGCATCTGGTTGGCCCTATCATATGTTAACTATATTGTAGGTCCTTAATACAATACAATACAAATACTCTTTATTGCACACCTCAAATGCAGAGAATACAGCGAACAAAAGAAGACCTTAATATTTACCTGTCTCTGCTTAGAATGTTTAAGGCGTTACTGGCCTTTTCATTACAAAGACCCAGTATCCAAACCACAGATTTCATTTTTTTAGTTTCAAACTACATTGTGTAGTCCCTTATTTATATGTCAGTTATCCAAAGAAATCATTCTAGTTATTTGGACAGTGGGAAACAATCTTAATATTATATAAAAAAAAATATCAAACACCTAAATTACATAATCAGATAAACCTAAATCCGACAAGATATAATAAAATATGTTTTCTAAGTAGGGCAAGCTGAGGTAACTGTTAGTGACATGTACACACGCGTTCAAAAGTGGCAATTTATTAATGAATTCATTTATATAACTGTCCATGTAATTTTGACCGCGATAGTACATAATTAATGGGCGGACGACGGATGCAAAACACACCTTATTTCCTTTCGGTAAAGCCAAACTTTGACATAATTACAAGGCATTTGACATAATTTGCATCCGTCGTCCGACCGTTACATAATATATACTGAATTAATTATTACTTCTAAAAGAGCATAAATTGTAATGTTATATTTGACTCATTAAAAAAACTAAGGCATCAAAAAAAAGTCGCGTCACCGAACATCTTGTTTTTAATATAGAATCACATCCAGCATCTATCATCGATCCGCATTTTGTTGTTTCGAAACGCCCGTATTTGTCACGGTACTCCAATCGACCGCGTTACTTTTAGTACTAACACTGAGTGAAATAACATGACGCGTTCGGGTGCTTCCGACACGATTGTAAAGTTGTTATGGAATAAATTATCTTATCCGATAAAATACGAGCGCAAAATATTATGCACATCTGTACTAAGGAGCGATTTCTCATATACGACATGCGCTTCGATGCTGATAGCTGTGATAACTTTAATGTTACTTCAACCTTCCCTATATTGTATTCTGTACGGGGATTTGCTAATTGTTATCTAAGAAACCGCCGTACCGTGACAGCTTCTAAGCCAATCACACAACTACAAAATTATATCCCCATACGGACTACATTGCAATTGCTTTTTTGTATCACATTACGAATTGCTCAGTTTAATATCATCATGACAAGTCATAGAATTGCAGGCTACTGCCAACATTGAGACAAAAACCTGTTTACATAGAGTGGCGGGACCAGTGATGTACTAGGGACTAGTAATGTACAAGTACATTCACTATTATTATAAGCCGTCAATCAATTGACACCCGTCTTTGATGCCATCACTGGTGCCTGCCAGTTTAAACCGTCCATCATTGGTGCCGTCACCGTATGAACACTTGCACAACCAACAATCCGCTCGTAACTTGTCCTCAGATACCAGCACAGCCCACTAGGCTGTAGAACCAACCTGTTCTTGGTTTTGTCTGCTTGCGAAAGTGTTAACTTCAATTATTATCAAGTCCATAAGGACGCATCAATGTCTTTTTACGACGTATGTATACTGATGAGCTTACGACCTACTGTACAGTCAACTAAATGGAACCCTAGGCCACTGTAGGACTATGTCATAGTAACGCTATAAAACAAACTATAACACTTATTTATCTCTCTTAGAAATTTCTTACTGCTTGTAATTTTGACATGGTTCTACAGTAGCCTAGGTTTACAATTGGTTGACTGTACTATCACTGTTCAAAATTGCATGGGAAGTTTATGAATGAATTCATTCATAAACTGCCCATGCTCTTTTGAACGCGTGTGTACATTTTGACTGTTATAGACCTGAGTCTGTCTACGCCAAGTTTTCAGACTTGGCAATAGTAATCCATCATTACCATTGTCATACGACACATACTTGGCAGGCAAACTTGCCAGGATTTTAGTTTTATGCTATGCAAGTAAATCGCATTTAATAGCTACTTGAAGCTGTGGTTAGTTTTTTAGTCATTTGTTTTGATAGTGGGGATTACCGCGAGTATATTCACCGCTGAGGACGCTAATGGAACGTGAAACTTTTAGACGTCACTTTGACAGTTCGTTCATATTGACACAAGACCCACGCGCGAGTGGCGCCGCCTGGTGATCGACAATACGGTCCCCTTTCACACATAAACACCTTCAGTTTTTGTTATTGTCTTGACTGAATTTAATAAATATTCATAGGCAAATACAATATTTATAGGAATATTTCGTATTGCAAAAATTAGGCTGTATCTTAGAGAGTTTTTAATGGTATTTATTAGTGGAATGCTAATAGATTAATGGATTGTATTTTCTTATTTTTTATGCAAATAAATTCATTTATTTAAATGTGTATGTTATGTTGCGTTCTGTTTACCTTACAGTTTGTTATTTAAAAATGGTTGGTAAATAACATTTTAATCAACATATCACAGAACGGATAACGCAGTTTGGGAATTTCACCATAAAGTGTATTAGCCATTCTTTTTTTATACTACGACGGTGACAAGAATACGGGCCGCCTGATAGTAAGCGGTCACCGTAGCCTATGGACGCCTTACATGCGCGTTGCCGACCCTGTAAACACTTTAACACTCCTCTTTTTAAAGAACCCCATACTGTGGTCCTTTGGGAAAACTGCGGCATATTAATGCTTTTATTTCTACTTTTAAATTTTTCAATACGCCAGTTATATTTATAAAGTATTTGTAGAGCAAACCGAATATTCCATCTTTTTTTAACAACGTTGGTGGCAAACAAGCTACGGACCACCTGATGGTAAGCGGTTACCGTAGCCTAAACAAATAATGAAACAGCTTAAGAGCGTTTGCGCGTCAAAATCAAATAAGGTTCAACGCTCGAAGCTCAACGAAGAGGGCGCAGCAGGCAAAGGTTTCAAGTAACAGGAAAATTCCCCCGCGCCCCTCTGACGCGAACGGTCGTCCGAAAAAGCTCTCGTTACTTTTATTAACTCTCGTGTTAAATATGGCGAAAGTCACGCTACAAGCCATTGAAAAATTAATTCTTAAAGCAGTAGAACCAATCGAGTTAAAAATATCCGAAATTCAATTTAAAATAGACGGGATATTAGCAAAGTTAAATCACGAAAGTTCAACATCTCAAACGACAAACGGCAAAGATGGCGACGGCGCTGCAAAGCAAGATCACACACAGCAGGTCCCGAAGACGAACGAGCCGGCTCCGAAAACGAACGATCGGGCCCCGAAGCCAGCACGAGGCCGACCGCCAGGTACGTCACCAGCACAAGCCGCGACAACATCAGCGCGCAGCGCGCGTGCGAGCGCGAGGACCCTACACGCTCAAGCCAGCGCACCACGCAAGTCTCTCTCGCACCCGCCACCGCCAGTACCACCTCTGACCGCTGCACCCGTCACTGTCGCACCCGTGAGTAAGCCGCAGCCTGCACCTGCACCAGCGCCGAATCTGCAGCCGAACGATGCCGAGTCAATGCCAAACAATAGCGATAACGCATTGTCAAGTGTGGCCACACAATCGGCGGGACAAGCCAATACACAGACTTTGACGACTTCTAGAGTTCCCGATAATAAGAAACGGAGGACTACTAGCCCCCGAAATCGTTGGACCAATAGACGTAATAATATAGTAATAGGCACGGGCATGACTCATAATAATATCAAAGCTGTCGAGCAGCTAAAATACATACAAGCCTGGTCCTTTCGACCCGAGACGACCACAGAGAACATATTAAACTTCCTAAAGGAAACCGCAAGCTCCGACGAATACGTTGTTGAAAAGAGAGAAATAAAAACACATAGATTTGCATCGTTCTTAATCGGCATCCCCGAGAATTTATATGCAACATTTAACTCGCCTACTGTATGGCCCCCGCGCGTAAGATTCACGGAGTGGTTTCGGACCGGTCCCCGCGCCGCGCGGGGCTTCGATCGACGTCACAGCAACGAAGCGCTGCCGACCACCACCGACGGAGCGCGGACGAAGCGCTGCTAGATTACCCGCAATAAGCGCAATTCACGAGCCCGAAGATTCGCGCAAACTAATAATATGCCATCAAAACATACGCGCGCTTGACAACAAGACGCAGCGACTTGAACTGCTATTGCAAAATGAGCTACAATGTGACGTACTCGCGATGACAGAGCATTGGTTGAGTAGTGAAAAATTGAAATGTGTATGTCTTGATGACTACACCCTCATATCAAAATTTTGTCGCTCAAATTACGAACACGGCGGATCATGTATATTTGTAAAAAATAATATACGGGCCGTTGAAAATTTAGAGATCACTAACCTAGCTGAAGAACGGTATTGCGAGATATCCGCAGTCGATCTCATTGATTTTAAATTAACAATTGTATGTGTGTACAGAACTAACTGTAAAATAAAGAGTAGTGAATTCCTTATGTATCTGGAACGCCTGCTCGATAAACTTAGTACTATAGAAAGGGAATGCATCATTTTAGGGGATACGAACATTGACGACACTGAGGGCAATACAACATTAGACTTAAAAAAATTGTACGACTTGCTTAGGGCCCATGACTATAGGAACATAGTCGATTTTCCTACAAGAGTCACGGCCACTACGTCTACCAGCTTAGACCACATTTACTGGAACGGGTCCCGTTCGGCGCTCCGCGCCGCGCCCGTTGCCACGCACCTCAGCGACCACCTCGCCGTGCGCGCCGAGCTGCTGCGCCCGCGCCCCGCGCCCCGCACCCGCCGCGCTAGACAGTTTACGACGCGATGTTATAACGAATTTAGGGCCGCTATCCAAAGCGTAGACTGGTATGAAATTTTGCATCGCAACAATGAATCTGCAGGAAGACTAGTAATGTCGGTAATTAACGTTCTACGAAATAAGTTTGAAATTTGTTTTCCAATCAAAACGGTTAACAACAGGAAAACAGACTCATGGGTAACTAGTGATATTTACGAACTAAAAATATTATTGTTCGACATTATTGATCTGGGTAATCGCCTCCCTGAAAACATGCATGTAACTAATCTTGTTGCTAGTATGAACACAAAATATAATAGTATTCTAAACTCTAAAAAAGCCATGTTTTACGGTAATAAAATTTTTAATAGCACCAACAAAGCCAAGTCAATGTGGGCAGTCATAAACCGGGAAAAGGGTAACCTAAACAATGACTTAGTAGATTTCACGGACGTAATTTTGGATTCAAATGGAGCGAAATTTCAAACAAAAAAAGCTGCTGCCGATGCCATAAATGGTAGACTAGCGGGCGCGGCCGCTGCGTGCGGGGCAACCCCCGCCGACATACCGCAGGCGCTGGCGCTGCTTTGTAAAGCCCGCCCACCCGCAGATCGATGCGTTAGGCTAAAGTCTTTTACTCCCGACGAAGTCTATCACATAATAACATCTAGTATAGCTAAAAAACCAACACGTGATATCTACGATCTGTCCGTGACGCTAGTCCATTCTTGTGCAGCAGAACTGTCGCCAATATTTGCCTTAATTTACAACAGGTGCCTTCATGAGGGGGTCTTTCCCGATCCATTAAAAGAAAGCCGCATCTCTCCGCTTTACAAGGGAAAGGGAAAGAGAGACGACCTCGATTGCTACAGGCCTGTCGCGATTATTCCCGTTGTCGCAAAGATCTTTGAGTACGGCCTAAGTGCGAGGTTGACAGACTTTTTAAAATCAACCAACGCCTTATCTGATAGACAATTTGCTTATCGAAAAGGTCACTCGACAACCTCATTAACTCGAGCGGTGGTTCGGCAAATAATGGACGCCCGCGAGCGCAAGAACCAAGTGGCTGTGCTGTGTTGCGACTTGTCAAAGGCGTTTGACGTCGCTGATCATAAAGTCCTGATCACTAAGCTACGTCATTACGGCTTCGAAGGCCGCGCTCTTCAGTTGATGGCAGATCTGTTGCGCAACAGGACGCAAGTTGTGGTTGCCGACAGTGGTCGAGTGCGATCAGACGCAGTCACCACGAGTATGGGCGTAGCACAAGGATCCTCCGTCTCGAATATCCTCTTCTCGCTACTGCTGAATGACCTTCCGGACGCTATAGATACTGGTGAAACGTACATGTACGCCGATGACGTGGCCGTTGTGGTAGATGCTTCGAGCAATGAAGAACTCGAGCATAAACTAAATTTAACAGCAGCATTAGTGTCAAAGTGGTTTAGCCTTAACGGGCTTATTTTAAATGTTAAAAAAACGCAGTACATCCATTTTGAGCTCTCAGGCCGCCATGTGAATCCATTGACTGTACTGGCTAACAACAAACTCATCAACCAAGTTCAGAACACAACATTCCTTGGGTTCGAGTTGGATAGCGGCCTCACATGGCGATACCATGTAGACAAGGTATGCAACAAACTAGCCACGGCATGCTTCGCACTAAAACGATTAGCACGTATACTCCCGAGAGAAACGGTTCGAACGTGTTATTTTGCGTCCGTACAAGCGCACCTTCAGTACGGGGTGGAGCTATGGGCGGGATCCGCCGACTGGGAGAGGGTCTTTCGGCTACAAAAACAGGCAGTGCGGGCTATAGTGCGGGTCCCTCGGACTGATTCTGCAAAGCCGCACTTTAAGTCACTAGGCATCTTAACGTTGCCGTCACTCTTAATTTTGCAAATGGCAATGACCACGAGGGAAGAATTGGACGCAACGCCCAATGACATGGAGATGGCTCCACGCAGGTACGAAACCCGAAGTGTGCGTGCTGGTAAACTGCCTGGTGTGTCACACCGACTCGCAAAGTCAGGGAAACTCACCCACGTCATGGGTCGCAAGGTCTACAATCACCTGCCGGGTGAAATAGTCGCTGCACACAGTGCTCATGCATTTAAAATTAAACTCAAAAAATGGCTCGTAGAGCAGGCGTTCTATGATCATAAGGAGTTATTTTCTAGTGTTAGTAACTAGGTTAGCTTATTTATGAATTTTATTTACAATTGTATTTAAAACATTAATATAAATTGTAATTTTAATTAAAATATTGACATGTAATTGCTTATTACCAATAAATAATATGAATATGAATATATGAATATGAATATGAATATGTGGAGTCAAACCACGTTATCTGTTCCAAGGGAATGAACTGTCAAACTTAGTGTTATTTTAAACGTCAAACTTCTATGAAATTAAAACGTTTTCTTAACACTTTGACAATCTATGCCATCAAAATCTAGGAAACTTAGCATAGTCGCGTCTTAGCGTAGTTTTAATAAGTGTTTGTAAAGTAAATATAGTTGCGATAACACGACATCGCTTTTTGATACCACTCGGCAAAATTATACAATGCTTTAAAAAGTCTATAATATAACCATGCTATTATATATGAAAGGGATGTCATACATATACAGGATATACTATAGAAAAAGTGTCCAAGTGCCCAGAGCTGGGTTCGAACCAGCGATCTTCTACGACCTAACCAAATAATTAACGATTTAATTCCTGATTTAAAACTGTTACAATATAACCATAACTAAAATAACCTGTAACTTAAAACGTTGCCTACCAACTCCATCTGTGTTCACCAATTGACACTTCTCAGTCGCCATTGTTACTCGCAAACCGGTTAAATCCGGAATTAGCCGAACATGGCCCCGCAGTTGGAGCAGCGTCGGTTCTTCAGAGCGAGACAGCACAGGATCCCCAGGGGGAAGAAGAAGATGGCGCATAGAATGCCGAGGCACGTGAAGTCGTCCTCCAGGATGCCTACGCGGCAAGCCGGGCACGCGTTCACTGCGATTATCTGTAAAACATAAATATTGATGGTCAGAACTACTAATTTTACTTTGAGATTTTTTATTTAATATTATGCTTAAGTAAGGTTTGTCAGCCAATATATTTATGATTTTTGAAAGATGTGTTAAATATAGACGGCGTTTAACTTTTAGGCCGATTTTGATTTTACGGATTTTTGATCATGTATAAAAAAAACAGTAGAAATTATTAAAAAAAAACATGTGTGTTTGAAGTAGACTATATTGTAGTTATTTTCTTGTAGGTAACGTAGTTTTGTTTTCAGTACTTTTCTAGAAAACACAGAGTGGCCTTTTTCCGCGAAGACAGCCTTCAAATCAAAATGACCACTATGTCACGATGTTTTGAGTTAAATAATGCAATTTAATAAAAATAAATTTTCGGTCCCTAACCATGGAAGTAACAATTATACTGTGCTGGTAAGGTAAACATTTTGGGCATTTATCTCCAATAAAAAACATAATAATTAAATTCTTAAACAGTCATTTTTCAGCGCTGAGACAGATCATTGTCGCTAAAGAAGAGCGACCCAGGAGAACAAACCGTGATACGAACTAGAGAACTAAATTAAATGGCGCTATGTCTGTAAGTGATACTAATAAAATATGGAACTAGTATAACATTTAAAACTTTCGCGATTTGAACACATATTTAAACACAATTATTAAACGGGTCTAACGCGAATTCTCTTATTTACCTTATTTACCGACGTTTCGACACAGGTTTCACTGGTCATGGTCGCGGATTAGCGTTAGACCCGTTTAATAATTGTGTTTTAACACAGAATAAATAATAGTACAAGTACAGAAGACCCTCTGTTTTGATGTTCACGAATGCCGCCTTTTTACGTGCCTATTAATTATTATTAGCACGGACCGCACGCGAGCCGCGCCTTCATTGAGTTCTATTGCCCGGCGCCAAGGTCGATATTACATCACACCTTGCCGAAGATAGGGTTGTCATTTTTTTAAACGACGTCGGTGGCAAACAAGCGTACGGTCCGCCCGATCGTAAGCGGATACGGTAGCTTTGCACTATTATCTATTCTGTGGCGCAAGCATCGAGTATGTCAGAAACGAATACGCGAATTATAAATATAAGATAGCACGCGTGGTATATCTACATGCATAAATTATTACACTTAACTGCTATTTAGGTAAATAACACCGAAAACATAACAGGCTTGTGACCGCGAACCGTAACAAAGATCGTAAAGTCTATCCCCGTCTCTGTCACACTTACTATTCGAGTGACAGAGACGGAGATAGACGTTACGATCTTCGTTACGGTTCGCGGTCGCACGCCAGGTGTAAATGAGTCCAATAAGTACCGATTTAATCACGATCCCGGGATTTTCGTTTGATGTACCTATACATAATGTAGATATACCGTTGACAGATACCTATTTAATTCAAGTATAACACTGT
Source organism: Lathronympha strigana (assembly GCA_949128165.1). Taxonomy (NCBI): domain Eukaryota; kingdom Metazoa; phylum Arthropoda; class Insecta; order Lepidoptera; family Tortricidae; genus Lathronympha; species Lathronympha strigana. Next base: position 22,226,967 of record OX421913.1, on the reverse strand, counting down.
GCTGTTGGGGTATTTACTTGATTCTTGTGTTCGATTTACTATGAAAGTATAGGTATAAATAAGCATTTAGTGCTTATTTATACCTAAAAATAAGGTGAATCCTTTTCACGCGTCGAAAGATAGAAAAACGTGCAATCCGAATTTTGGTCATTGTTTCTGCAACCCGCAGCAATGCAATATTTCATTGCCCTTATTTTATTCATCGTATACCAACAATACGCGCTTGCGACGTTGGTATGCGGGAGACAGGCGCGCGAGTATCGCGGGCCACGGCGAGGCAACCACTGAATAAGCAACCTCGAGGGTGCCGCCGGCATGTACTTATAATTTCATGCAGATCGGCGGAGTGAACCCCCCCTGGTTTTAATATGGAACTAGTATTCTGAAATATTTTTTTTTATATACGGCTCTATGCAACATAGGAACCGTGAGTTTGGAGGGCCTGTTTTTTTGTGGTTCTGCCGGAATTTGATACCGGTATTTTCTTCATACCAAAATATAATTATTTCGTTCTTTGGTTTATCATTTAATTTTTAATGGGACGATTTAATAACATGACACGTTTATTCACCCAACTACAAAGTTTTGCCTCTCTAAGTCTCACTCTTGTTATTTTGTATGGACGTAAGACAAAACGCAAAATTTCGCAAGCAGTTACGAATTAACATGTTATTTTTTTGTTTTTAAACAGCACCTCTGCGAACGATACCAAATTTATTAAAAAGAAAGAAAAAGTGGAAAAAAACATGGCCTCCGGAGTGACTCGAACTCGCATATGTGTCGCTTAACTTTAAACTTGGGTAAATTTCGACCCTCTCAGTAAATATCATATTTTATTTCCTTTTTATGAATTTTAATGCCACGAAAAGGTGATTAAGAGTGACCTAGGAGGACAAGAAATAGGTTTCTAAGAGTTACTAACTTGTGGCGGAATGATGACGGTGGTGGCGCCGTAGTTGGGCAGGTAGGCGGTGTTAGGTGGCGCGGAACCGTACGGCGTGTTGGGCGGCGCGGCGCCGGCGCCGTACGGCGTGTATCCCGGCGGCGGCGGCGGGTACGGCGCGCCCGCCGGCGTCGGGGCAGGCGGCGCTCCTGGAACAAGTCGCCGACCTTATTCATTACTGAACGATAAAAGGAAACAACGGCCTCTTAGCCTAGTCGGTAGTGGCCCTGCCTACGAAGCGGGAGCGGGTTCGAATCCTGGTCAGGGCATTTATTTGTGTGTTTATCACGATTTTTTTTTCTGAGTTATGGATAATATATGTATTTATATTTATCTATTATATATATCGTCGTCTAGTACCCACATGCCAACAAGCCTTATTGAACTTACCGTAAAACTAGGTCGATTTGTGTAAAAATGTCCCGTAATATTTATTTATTAAATACGTATACCTTACTTAAGTTAATGTTACACTGTAGAAGAGCTAGAGGGGTCTAATTACTAATAAAATATTAAAATTTAAAGGTTACAAACAAACTTGTAGCAAATGCTGTGAAACTCCTAGACTAAAACAAAAAGTTTTCTGTACCTATATAAATAATAATAATTAATAATAAATGCTGTCACATGCTGAGGGAAAAACAAGAAAAATGAAGCAGTGACTGATTGGTACCCCAGGGATTCCAAACGAAATCAAGGTTAAGACGATGGGAGGACGAACCTGTACTCACAGACGGCCCTCATTGGAGGAGAGTGGCCCCGGACAGACTGCACTGGAAAGAGCTAGGCGGCCTTCAGCAAGCGGTTTAAATTAGAGACATACTCTAATTCCAGAATAAAGAGCTGAACAGAACAATTTTTTTTTCCAAATTTAATTTTTTTTATTACTAATAATACGTTAAAAAAAAAAGAACATGTTTGGTATAAAAGTATATTTCTAGATTTAAAACAAAACAAATCAAAGTGAATGTCTAAGCTTTATTGAAAAGGACAAAGTGCAACGAGTAATTATTCCAACTATTTTGACTTAAGTATACTAATTTACTTATGTTAGAATGCAAAACATGTATTATTATAAACATAGACCAGATTTATCTATCCATTTGTCATGGTCTTGGCTCCGTGACCATGACAAATGGATGAAAACTGTGTTGATACGCGATATTAAGGTTGCGAAAGAGCCATTCTATGTTTATAATAATGTGCACATAATGTGAGAGTTAAGTGTTATATACTTAGAGATGCAACAGATAGTGGTTTGTTACTGGATACCGGATAACGGATATCTGGAATTTGTATCTGGCCATCGAATATTCGGCCCAAAGATTTTCTTTAAATGACCAAATTAATTCGCGCGCGTGTGCATTTTTGTCACAGGTTGCAACTTGTCTTTAGTTAAAGGCATGTTTTATTAAAAACTGGTTAGCTTAATGACAGTGATTTTATATTGTTTACAATTTTGTAAATAAATTACATTGATAAAATTCATAAATATTGCGCTAATTCACCATCCAGTATCTGACCGGATACTAAGCTACTATCCAGTACTGGGCCCGATAGCAAACATATGGCCGGATAGGCCAGATACCAGATAGTGACCAGATGTCTGTTGCATTTCTAGTTATATTGCAAAAATCTTACTTGCAACATAAGCCTTAAGAGTGGCATATGGTTTTGCATATTTGGTCATGTGAGATATTGATTGATCGTTGGCTTAACACATTCACTGCCACCAGTGTTCACCCTCATACAAGTTTGTCCTTAGGCCGCGTTCCCTGGCTGCGAATGTGTTAAGACTTCTGGTGCTTTAATAGTAATTATCACATGGAATCAAAATAAACTTTTCTAAAGAGGTCCTCTTGTACTTCCGGTCCGGTTGGTTCCTAATTATGTTTGTATTTTGACTTCATTTTTATTGTTAAAGCAAATATTTACAAATACATTTGAGAAACAACACTGAACAGGTTAGGATTCAATGTAAATCTACAATTACTGTGATTATTTACATATTGAAATTCAAGCAGCATATGACTCACGAGTCTAATCTATCTTTGCATGTTATGGCTCCGTAAAAATTACTCATACTTGTATTGATTACAGGCAATCACAAGAAAGTGTTTGATAAAAATAAATCCTGAAATTACATTCTTATAGATAAGTAGTAGTTGTGACTTACAATTTACAAATAAATGAATCATGATCACACACAAAAGAATTTGTTACCTGTTAAGTGGTAATAGTAATTACTTTTGTGGTTATGCATGTATTATTAATAGGAAACACTAGACCAGTTTAGAATTAATTAGAATAATCAGGCAACCTTAATTTAATGTTGTATTCATAATACCGAACATTTTGTTTGCTTTAATATCCATTTTTTAAACAACAATTCATTCCAATTTAGCTGTGAGAGGCAGCAATTTATATTTAAATTATCAGTAATTAATTGAATCAGGTGTTACTTTGCGGAATTCCATATTAACAACGAAAATAATGTGACTTTGCTATTTAATCAAGTCAATTAGTGCCAACCCGTTATACCTACTTGCACTATACGCAAGGTATTATTTGTCTTTAAAGCCACATTAATGTAGTTAGATTTCAAAATTTGTAAATCCAATCAACGCAAGGTATTATTTCACAACACAAACTAACTGAAATGGAGATGGCTCAGCTTGTGTCTGTGCCGTAAGCCCTTCAGACCCTTAGGCCTTAAAGGTTCAGGCCTCAGACGCTGTTATTCTGCCACCCCCTTAACTTAATCTAACTACATGCAGTAGCAGAATTTACATTGGCGCACTTAAAATAATATACAACAGGGTTACGTTCTCATTAACCTAATCTCTATCTATTTGTCTTAAAAGCCACATTAATGTTGTTAGATTTCCAAAATTTTGTTAATTGATTATTTTATTTGCGACGGGAGGGTGGGTACATTTATTGCATGCACAAAATACGCAAGTAGGTATAACGGGTTGGCACTAATTAACTAGCACGTTTGGCGGAATAGCAAAGTAACATTATTTTCGTTATTTAAATTATCACTGACATAACTTTAAGGAAAAATAGATGCCAGACTAAATATCTAAAACTTAACCTAGCATATTGTTTCATTGTTGAGAACAAAAAAAACTGCATAATCTAATATGCCTTATTTATAAAGTATTACTTATATATTTGTACAATTCTCATTCAAAAATGTTATCATCTGTTCTGTGACAAGATCTCTTTATTGTGGCTTGTTTCCTCATTAACAAAGGGTGTAAAACCGCAACGACTGTTGTTCTATGTTAATTGACACCGGTTTTGATAAGAGCATCAATACGCTGACAAACACATCGATAAACTAATTGTGTACGCGTACATTTTCGAGAATATCATTGCAAACTGATAATTAAAGCATATTCTGATCATTTTACAATAAAAAAGCATTAAAACTGATTAATGGAGTTTAATTTATGTATAAATAAACCTAATTTCTCAATCATTGCGCAGTATCGAGACAACGCTTATCTTATATGAATCACTAATCGAAAAATTATAAGGCTTCGTAAAAGTTGCGCTTACCTGGCGCCGCAGCGGAGTACGGTGGAGGCTGGTCCGTAACAGTTACTGTCGGCTTCTCCATTATTGCTTCTGCTTAAAAACTTTATAACACTTGCACGGAAAGTTTTGCAAGAACTTTCTTTGTAAAACTCCACAAGATGCAATAGACTCGCTCTCAAGACAATCAGCTGTCAAGTCAAGTGGTTGTCAAATAGCAACAAAAAAAAAACTATGTTGCCATTTAAAAAACCGGTCCAAAGGTATTCGAGCCTCGATTAAAACTTTTTGATTAAATAAGGTTGGTATAGCGAAAGTATTGTTCAAATTCCTATGATAAATATTCCACGATTTTGACTATTGTGTCTAAATGATTGGCAAAGTTATATTATTTAATTTCAGGTGCCCTTTATGTTCGTCTCGTAAACTATTGGTGCTTGCACCACAGTGCATGTAGCTTTTGTAGCTGCAGTAAATTGGAGCTCTTAGGACAGTTTGGCTAAATAGAGTAGACATCGTAGTGTCGTCTCTTTCATCTACTCTATTTTGCCAAACTGTACTTTCAATTTTAAAGCTAGTATTAGATGGCGCGATCTGTCAAGGCCATTCAGACGCGTCGGCCTGTGTAACAAACGTAAGGGAACCTAGGGAGTCCAAGCAGAGGGAAGGTACTCCCGATTTTCGGCCCAGACGGACCGCTCCGTGTAATTTCTACATGGTATAGACATGGTACAAGACAAGACTGCAGTAGATTTTTGTATAAATTTATACGCCTCCCTATTTTTTTATACCGAAAAAAGGGACGGATAAATTAAAAAAAAACAAATGTACTGCAGCTTTGGCTTGTCAGACTATAGTCACAAAGCAATTTTGATGAATACTGTCACGGTTTGCACTGTGTGTGCAACAACTCCAAGGATGAGTTTATCTATGGCCCATAATATAATATTATATAACTATGATCATAGGAGTTAAATAGGACGAACCTATGACGGTGTACAACCTACATATAAATAATATCATACGTATATGAAACACGTAAAAGACGTAAAAGAATGTAAAACATTCAATAATTTTAAAAAAGAATTAAATGACTTTGTAATTAAGAATATCTAAATCCGGCCCTGGAAGTACTATATCGTACGACTCAAAGGTCTGTCGTCAAGCAACGGAACATTTTTATACCGGTTACGACTATTATAGACCGTATGCACATTTGTTTAAAATGCAAATTGAAATAGCGTTTATGTTGTTCTGATAACACATTGTAGATCATTCTCAACCCACTGTTAACCGGTATTGGTCACGATTATATTAAGTTTTGTTATTTTATTTTTCTAAACATAGTTATTTGTTTGCATGAATAAAACTGGTTCAATAGAATATGTTAAAACTTATTGTTAATTGTAAGTAGCAAACTAGCCTGAATACCTAATAATAAACAATTGTCTTATTTAGGTTCGATGGCGAAATGTTTCTATGAGTAATAATTATATGCATGTGTTGGTATTGTTTTCCAGTTTCGTATCTTCGCGTTCTTGATGCATTTATGTACCTATAGGTACTATTTGGCTTGTATTACGATAAATTATACTTATATTTAAGATTCAATAAAGTGCTTTATATGTATGCACGTACCTACTCGCAATACTTACTGACTAGTGATTATTACCTAATGTTAATTTATTTAAGTTTCTCTAAAGTGAAATGTATAATTTCTTTGAGAAAATAAAGTTCTATAAACCGATATGATAGTGTAACATCCTTTACTTGTTGCTTGGCCATGGTGGCATTTCATTACTTTTTTGACGTGGCGGCGAAGTTTAAACAAATCACTACAAAGTATAAAACAAAGTCGCTTCCCGCTGTCTGCATCTATGTATGCTTTAAAACTACTCTTTAAAACTACGCAACGGATTTTGATGCGGTTTTTAAAATAGATAGAGTGATTCAAGAGGAAGGTTTATATGTGTAATAGTAACCCGTGTGAAGCCAGGGCGGGTCGCCAGTTTCAAATAAAAAACACGGCAATCTTTTGAACTTTCAATATATTCATTATAATTCACAAAACAATAACTATCAACGACATTAACTAAGTTACGACTAATTGTTCACTATTATTATTTACAACAATCATCTTTCCGGTTCATGGGGGCCAATTTTCCTATAAATCAATTTGTAACTGTATTTAGACAAACAACAGATAGGGAAATTAGACCCGACTAAACTAGTACTGGCAACTAAAATACAACAGCGTTAAGCGCGCTGTACACTTTAGACCAACAGTAGCCAATTCAATGGATCTAAAGTAAAACGATATTGCTATGAGGATTCCCGCGAGTCGATTTTCCGCTAAGGGCGCTAGTGGAACGTGGGTCCTGCGGGAACATATCAAACGTCACTTTGACAGTTCTCTCATACTGACACACACCCACGCATGAGTGGTGCCGCCTGGTGAGCGACCATACGGTAGCTCCCATTACGCTTGCTCCATAAAACCATGCCCCATAGATTAGCTACCATTGGGTCAATGTGTACAGGGTTTTATATTAGCAGTGCAAAAATCTTAACACAAATACAACAGGTCAAATAAGAGCAGAGAATAAATAACGCAAAACTCATCAATTTGTTGGGTTACAGATGTGACTACGAACAATTACGGGCCCGCAAAAGTTTTTTCCAGCTAGCGCGATATTATTTATTTTACTTTACACACGGCCAAAATACCTTATGAAAAGAGGCAGCAACTAGGAAATGTAAAATCGGATATTTTTGTATGGGCATAACCGGTTAATACAAAACATAGCCGGTTGTGCGTTCCCTGGCAGCAACACTGGAGTAAATGCGCGTGTCAAGCCCGTCAATGTTGCCAGATAACTTGTAAGTTTAAGAATAACTACACTTTGTATTGAAAAGGGCAAATACATATTCCTTTCTCTGTCCTTCGTTGGATGATAATTAACCATTCAATCTGTCGCCAACTATGTCATGAAAAGCTTGCAGTCATGGCTTGCCAAAATATACACAATAATAGTTAACTTAACAAAAATACAAAATAAAATTAATGTCAAAGTATGTACAGACAAATAAAAAAACATAGCAATTTAAAACCACATCTTTCGTAATGTACCCTTACCAAGAGTGTGGCGGCGTTATTTGCCAGCCTACGTAAACTTAAGGTGTTAAGTCATGGTAAGAGCACATTTACCAAACGATACCTACGATTTTAGAGTCAGGCAAAATGTAGTAACTGGTCATCAGTACATCAATTTAAGATACATAAATATAATTTTACGTAACAAAAAAGTAGGAAGTAAACAGAATGTCTACAATATCGATATTAATTATTCATTTTTTATTTTTTTTTATTTGGAGAACCAACAACTGTAATAATAAATTATACATTGATGATGAAAACAAAGAGCCAATTATAGGAACTTACAATTATTTGGACAATAAGATCATGTATAGTACCTGCGTTTCCACCATAAGGCCGCAAAAATATCTGACACAATCTATAGTCATAAGAGCATGTCACTATTTTGCGGCCTTCACGCCTACCACGAACATCGATAATTGGCATAGACGGTAAAACCTCTTTGTCACTCTAATATGCAAGTGTGACAGAGATGGACGTACAAATCCGCGATTTTTCGATTTACGTGGTTTCGGTTTACCAAAAAAAAATTTAGCTCTTAAATGTATATCAAATTGATAATAAACCAGCGTTACATTATGCCTTTATTCCGTATATTTAAACAATTAAACACTAAACAGCGTCACTCAATAATAATTACTACGAACTAATAGTTTATTTATCACAATTAAATATTTAATAATGTGCGTTTTTACACAATTGTCATAGATAATTCACAAGTAATAGAAAACGTCTCAAATATTATGGTAATTCATTAATATTTGTTTAATAATTTACTGTATTTTTTCTGGTTTTATGTCATTAATTACACCAGATAAGATTTACGTAATAAATCTTACAGTCAAGGTCTTTACAATACAGACAAAGGGACATAGATGTCTACGCGATCTTATGAACTTTGTCCTAAAGTCTTGGTCGATTGTTTGTCTCTGTTCAGACATTTATAACTAGCAGGCAAGGCTGGCCGGAGCGAGTGTGTGAATGCGAACCGCTCGCTATTCGCCTCGCCTCTACGAATGTGTAACTGCGTGGTAAGATTTACGTTCAAAATAAGATAGTAGGTACATAACAAATAGCGGTGATGTCTACTTAATGTCATATTTTAATAATAACTAGTTCGTTCATCGATTACATACATCATTTTTGTTGAAACAAATCAAATTATTCAATTAAATATTTTTTGATTTGATATTAAAGTAGTAACATTACTATATATAAATTAAAATTTGAAAATAGATGTCATATACTAAAGAAAATTACTAAGTCCATCGGAGGCTAAGCCGGGGATCGAACCCGGGTCTTCAGCTTACGCGGCTAAGCGAAGTTAGGTCTTTGTACAACATTCTTTAGTAGAAATATGACATCTATTATCAATTTACGATTACCTACGTACATTGTCATTTTAGGTGCTTTACAATAACATATATTCGGCGTAGGTGTTTCATCGGTCTCTTAATGAGATGAGAATGCCGGGACAGGATACCAGATATCCTGATACCAGCAGCCGCCATCAACACAATTAACACTACTGATTTAGATTTAGTGAAATCTGTTGTTTTGTACAACAGTAGTGTTGATTGTCCGCGATCATCGCTAAAGGTTGGTTGCGCCTAAACAGGAGCCCAGCGGTGGCCATATTTGTTTCTCTATATAATGTGGGGCTAATTGTTAACCGGTTAAAACCGGAGTGCAGTCCAGCTGTTCTGTCGGCCAGTCCGCTCACGGCACCGGTAGTGTAAACCGGTTAGAACCGGACCGGCGCCCAGCACTGCGAGTGGTCGTCGCGGCGGTAGTAGTGCGGGCGGTTGTCGGCGAACACCGTGACGGCGGGGAACGGGTGCTGCTGGATGAACTTCAACGTCGCGCGGATCTGTACCAACCAACACAATACAATCTAAATAGGTACTTTGGAACAATCATACATACAGCATCTAGTCCTAAAGTGAACTTAATAAAGCTTGTGTTGTGGGTAATATGTAGGACAATTCAACTTCGTCAGACTCGTCAAAACACAAAATTCAAAAATTTATTCTGCAAGTAGGCTTCCAGGGCACTTTTACAAGTCAATAAGCATGACAATAAAGCATTTTCATATACAAACATTTACAATATATAGTGAGAAGTTACAGTATAATCTAAATATCGTCGACTTTCAAGTTATGTCTGTTTAAATTTGATTACCCGTTAGGTCGTGATACTCTATATATAGACAGTTTTCGGTAACTTTTTGTCGTTACCGTTTTAAAGATTAACCGGTTTCCTACATTTTATGATTTAACCGGTTTTTAGACCAAAACCACGGCGAAAAAAATAAACCATTAAAATTCAAAGAACATAACACAACACAACATGTCCAATAGCTTGAGGCTCAAACAACAAGTCTAGTGACCGTATAACCAGTATATGCAGCGGACCCCAGGCTCCAGAGCCGTGGCATATGTCGGTAAAACGCTAGGAAGATGAAACTCACGTGGTGGACGAAGTGCGGCGGCTCGACGGCCGGCGTGGTGCTGAGGTGCTGCAGGATGAAGTCGTCGGACTGCTCCAGCCACAGGTCCACCCCGCGCAGCGGGTCGTAGTTGAACGGCCCGATGCGCAGCATGCCCACAGCGTTGTCGTATATGTCTAACACCTGGAAAGTTCAACGACTTCATTAAACCGACTTCATACCTTTGTGCATCTTATGATGATATAAAGTAGGGGAACAGGGGTCATAACCAATCGAAAAATATAAAATGACACGATCGAAAATAATTAATTTTCCACTGAACTAATAACATAACAAGAATACATCTGTGTCAACTGTCCTTGATAAAATTGAAATCGAAATTCATATCTGATTACCTGAATTATTTTCTTTAGTAACATAATCCATACACCGCTACACCACATTTCTTAAACATAACTTTTCATATTTTAAGGCCGACAACCTTATATAATATTGTCTTCTGTTACCGCGATTGTTATTCATTGAAATAAAACACTTATACAATTAAACACTTTAGAACTTGTGTTTTTGATTGATTATGATTGACTGGGAGAATTCGCATTCTCTCAGTCATAATTTTAGCCCAATGAAAACGAGTGCTGTAATGGGCTCGAAACGTAGGGTCATGGTGTTAATAGACGCGATTAATCCGTTCTAAAGTGCTTATATTCTCGTAGCATCAAGGCTACGTTTTTCAGTTGTTGTGTCTCTTTTGCACTCGCGACCTATTCGTATAAAGATGGCTTAACTTTTGCTCACTTTGTTACTCGTGTCTAGCATTAGCAGGAAATCATACCTGTATATTATTTTTACAGATAATTTGGCATTGTAGACAACCCTTTGTAATTGTTACTAAATAACGTCAATAAGCGATATAGATTTACTCTGAGTAACGTACTGTACATAAAATAACAGTTACCTGGGCAGAATGTGGCCCTCCAGTGATGGTCCTAGCCCCTCGTAACGGCAGTTCAGGCCCCTGAAATATCCAAAACTACAATGAAATATACATTTTTCCAATATTTTTCATGGGCTTAAAGATTTCGGAAAAAAATAAAGGTAGCGAGGAACAGTGCGCGTAGCCGAGATGCCAATCGCTAACGCTCAGTCGCGAACGGAACGCAACTGTCAATGTCACACTAATAAGGTAGAGTGTAAAGGTACTGTGATACACATGCTCATTAATAGCATGCTTATTAGCAAGCGGGGAAGTGGGAGGGGCCCCGCTCCCAACCCCTCTTGCTAATAAGCACAAAGCATGCTAGTAATGAGCAACTGTACTTTATCCTTATCCACAATTACGAACGCATTGTATATAGTATGTACCTTAATTGTAAGTTAATTGCAGTGCCCTCTCAGGGTTGTGTTGAGACATACCTACTTTATTTAATAAGACCTATTGTACACACACAAAGCAATGAAATAAATGAAACGAAATGAAATGTGTAACAGTAGCTATAGAAAGAGATAACTACGATATGTTTCAAAGCGTGAGTGATTGGCATCTTCGCTACGCACGCAGCCATGGCGGTAGTTCACGCCAACATCGGCTACGAGGGGTGTGTACGTGCTGCCACCAAGCGCGGTGTCTAGCCTGCGGCAGACGAGGGTCCGATCTCACCTTATCGGGGAAGGTGGCGGGGAACAGGTCTCCCTGGCGGATGTCCACGCCGACGCCGGTCACGAGGGGCGCCGGCGCGCCGCCGCCGAGCGCCGTGTTCAGCTCGCAGCAGCACGCGAGGGTTAAGTCGATCTCCACGGACAGCCGGTGGAATGATACTGGAAGTCGACATTGTTTCGTTACTTAATAAGGAAAACATTATTCATATTATTAAAGCCCTGGGAACTGGGGGCCTTGGTCCTTTTATATGTATATGACATCTATCTCTCAATTTATATTAAAACACAATTTGGGGATTATAAATTGAAACAAATGTCATATAATGTTTGTTAAAAAGCTTAAGAACTTTTTAATTGAGAAAGCCGACTACAATGTAAATGACATATATGTCTTTCCCATCACGGAACAATGGTGTTCCGGACCTTTGGGAGGCGTACGCGGAACCGAAGCCAACACGCAGAGGCCCTTTCGACAATTTACATATACATATTATTATACATAAATGTATACTTGACATATATAATTACTTTGACTAATTTTTCAGTTTTTTTTTAATTGTGACTTTATTTTATTTTTATTGGTATTTTAATTTTTAATTGTTATGGTATTACGTAGTTTAGATTTTAATTTATTGTTATTATTCTTGACATGTGTTTTATGATATTAAAGATTTTGAAACTTAAAACTATAGAAAAAGTGACCAAGGTGTGAGCTGATGGTGCCGCGCAATTTATAATTTATATATAGTAGTGTGCCTACTTACATTTATTATAAATAATAAATGATTTAATTCATGCTTTACAATTGTACAATTTGGGGAATTGGATTTATGTGAAAATCTAATAATATATGCATATTGATACAATGCGACAGTCATCATAGCGTATGATCTATAATGATAAGCTTTTCACTACAACGGAGCAAGCATATGTACGAGTATATAGTATATGCAGGATCGCGTGATGGCAAGCGGGTTCTGTTGCCTATAGATAGCCCTCAATTTAAACGGCTCTTAAGAAGTATCTAAAGAGTCTCTACAAAACTTGATTTCCACCGATTTGCTAAATTAATTGTCAGTGGAGTACTTTCTTTACGGCTCATGATGAAAGGGAGAGTCAAATTAGCTTCGGTTTCCATGCGAATATATTTGGTTTGCTGCTCATATGTTTTTTTACCACATCAGTGGAAAACAAGCATACGACCCGCCTGATGCAAAGCGAAGACCGTAGTCTATGGACGCCTACAATTCCAGGGGTGTCATGCGCGTTGCCGAACCATTAAAACTCTCCCCATACTGTAGTCCTTCGGGAAAAAGTATGCAAAGTTTTACTAATTATTAATAAACCTAATGATAAGGAGACATAGAAGCAATAATATACCTTCCTATCACCGTACCTACTATGGCTTTCCATTAATCAATATTATCTTCTGAAGATTTCCATCCATAGTAGAGACATAAAGTTTTCCATTCTAATGCTACAACTACATAAGTGGGCAAAGATAAGCCAACCCGTCTTCAAACAACTCCATAAAACCGCTTCTTTTTCGATAGTGAAAGTCATTTCCAAAATTGGTACAAACAACACTTAACTGACCATCCGTATACACCTTACCCCGTGGCAATAGAGATTCCAAATGATTAACTAACTGTGGAGATGGTACTAGCTTTATGGCACATTGCCTTATACGTAATCGGTAAACATGTTTAAAAATCTAAGTATTTTAATGAATTAATTCATACATTCCTTTGAAAATCGTTGTTTTAGGTGCGTTCTAATCATTTAACCTGCCTTAAAAGGATAATTATAATGTAACAGAACGGCAACTGGGACTGGAATGATACCAATTTAAAAGACTTACGTTAGATTCTACCAATTTAAAGTAAACATTATTAGCTAACAAGTTCAGAAGGTGACAAAGCATCGCCTTATGAACAGTGTGCGCAGGATGCCAATCGGTATTTATATCGGTTCTCAGGTCAAGGCAAGGAAAAATTAGATTCAGATATTAAATCGGTGTTTTGTTACCGATGTATGTCGCTCAAATCTCCCGATCAACTCGCCCCGCGCCCTACCCCGCGCGTGACGTCACCGCTGTGCGGCAGCGTGTGCGCAGTGCGCACGCGTTTGAGTTTCTTTGAGACAGAATGTATGGGGTAAAGTCTAAGTAAAATTGAACGAAATATCATATTTGATGTTTTATATTATTTTTATACTCATTACAATCATCATACCCTGAAAATATTGCCGGTTGTAAAAGATAGATCCTGTATACATTGAAAATTATGATTTTTTTGCACCTTTTTTTGGCAGAGGGAAAAGGGGTGTAAGGCCGCTCCATGTAAACTTAATGTGTATCAGGGTAGCGATTTCTGAATGCGTCATCATTGTAAAAAAAATATATGTTACACTCACATTGAGCTTCGCGTTTTGTTGGTGACTGTGTAAAGCGATGCTTGAGACTATTCGCGGCTAAAATAAATAATGGTTGATGCGGTTAGTCAATGATTGGAATCAGAGGGCACCGACGCGCATAGTTGCGCGCCGCTGGCACCCTGACAAGCAGTGAATGCCACTGTTGCCAACATCGAGGAACTAGAATTGGGAGAATGAGGATAAAGTTAAACATGCGGAATGGAAACGGCATTCAAATTGTGGCAGTTCCAACTTCCGTCAGGTCCGCAGTTCCGTTCCGTGTCGGTACCGAAAAATAAAGACCGATTTATTGTTTGCGACCTATTATTTAATTGGTCATACAATTTTTTGAAGGATGAATCAAATTATTGTTTATACTAATAAATGTTTTGAATCATGTTTTTTTTCTGTAAAGATTACCTATATATAGAGCAGCACTAGACGTAAGTTTGAGCTGTAGAATTAGCGGAAATGGCGGAACGAACATTAAACGACATCTCTTTCAATTTATAATTGATTAGTCGCGTTATTAACATTACCAATCGGTTAAAATGTATAACTGTCTGAGCCCGGAGATCAAGGAGGCTCCATCTTATGAGCTGCTTATAAAAAGACTGAAGGATTTTTGAATCGAGAACCATTTTTAAAAATTAATTTTCATACGTGTTATTAATTGTAATTCGAATTATGTGATTGTGAATTCTAATTTTAATATTAATAATTTAATTTGTACCTGACATTTTTCTATATTTGTATATAATTAGTGTAATTTTTACAGTTATTAATTTTTTTCATATGTTAACTTGAACTTGTTCTCAAGCTCAAAGCACAGTAGGTGACAGAGAAGATCACCCGAGTAGCATCGTGGGTGAAGCTACCCACGAGTTGTAACCCTGAGTGTAGTCCATTGTAAGCTACCTGACTCTGAGTCTTGGACCCTGGTGAAACTTACACATGATGTTGGCGAACAGCTCGTCGGAGTACCGGTGGGGGTCAGTGAACCCGCCCACCAGCTGCAACTCCAGCCGGCCCTCTGGGTAGCCCACTGCGAGCTGCTGGACCCTGGCGACCATGGCTGCGGCGGCCTCCGCTGTGCCGGAGCCGTCCAGGTGTGCCAATGCGACTGCCCCCGAACCTGGATAAAAACATTTAAAATCAATTAAAAAGTGACTAACATATGACTAATACCATTAAAAAATAGTATCGGAAACCCTTCCAAGGGTCGCATCTCGGTGTCCCTCCAGTACCTACATAGTTCGTTATTTTTACCATTTCATATTATGCCAGTGTTTATTCTAAAAAAACTTGTGATTATTAGGTGAAAGGTGAAGTATGGCCAAACCAAGGTAAAGGAAAAAGGAATTGTTGACTAAGTGTGATATGGCCGATAAATAAATAAATATTACATGACATTCTTACACAAATTTACTAAGTCCCGCAGTAAGCTCAAGAAGGCTTGTGTTACGTGTACTCAGACGACGATATATATAATGATATAGCGATTGGCATCCTGGCTGCGCGCCAGGATGCCAATCGCTAACGCTCAGTCGCGAATAAAACGCAACTGTCATTGTCGCACTAATAAGGTAGAGTGACAGAGAGAGATAACTACAATACGCTTCTGAGCGTAAGCGATTGGCATCTTGGCTACGCATGCTGATCAGAAAGCTTTTTTGATAACGTGTTGCCCGTGTCGGCAATATACTTACAGCCAACATTCATGGTTTGCTCGTCTGTTTACATAACCGACGACCGGTTGGCGTAGTTGGTAGTCACCCTGCCTGCTATGCCGATGGACCTGGGTTCGAATCCCGGTAAGGGCATTTATTTGTGTGATTGATGAACACTATTTATTTGTTCCTGAGTCATGGACGTCTTCTATGTATTTGTATATTATAACAGTTAAATCCGTGCATGTTGAATAAAAGGTCTATTATAAAATTACTCTTGTACCTTAAAACGCGAGTCAGTTAAGCCTAGATATAAATAATTTGATTCCTTACCTGAATGCCTCACCACGACTATAATACATGATGTGGCGTCATCTGAACCGATGATGTTTACGTTTTCTGAAAACAAATAAAACAATTATACAATAGGTACAATACAAAATCGCGTTATTCGCGTTAGTAAAATAAACAAATATTAAAATAAAATATTCAAACAGTTTACCACGAAATGGTCTCGCCTCAGCATAATGCTTACCCAAAAGTAAGCGCTGATCTTCCGGCGATACCATTTAAGGGCCACTAAACGAACGTTATGTGTGACACGGCATTTTAATAATCCTGAACGCATCTGTAGCGTGAGTGGCGTCCCAGCGCCATCTAGTCAAAGGTATGACAATACTACTGACGTCTGTCTGATATAACAAACAAGGCCGTATCGATATGCTAATGAATTAATACCTACTTATAATATATTAAAAAAAAAAACAATTGACAACATCATATAACGTAAAAAATATAGAAGTTAATTGTAAGAACTACCTATGTGATTATAATCTACACAGTTTACAAATGAAATTAAAATTACTACACTAACCCAAATGTAATCGACTTGTCGAGGTTATAAATTTATACAGAGTAAGACATCAAGAAAATTATAAAATAGGTATACATTTTATGTCAAACATATGGGTGCAATGATCAATAACTATATACCTACTTCTTGTGGGAGATAAAATTTAACGAGCCAAGTTATCTGCATTTTGGGTGCTGTTACGCCAGAAATATCATTATCTACATTTCCCCGATAACGTACTGGTATTTGTCAGTTTATAACAAGTTACGGTAGGTTAAGTGGTTGTGTATGTAAATTGATTAAGATAAAGCTTGTGCCTTGTTGCTGACTCTTTAGTAGGCTGCAGCATCAGCCGCATAGGTTTTTATATGTTCAAGGTAATTCTCTTCTTTTCATTTCATCAGGATTATAGCCCAACTACCTCGTTTTCATTGAAGAGAATTACCTCGATGTTGTATTTGGAAATTATTTACATTAAAAAACGAAAATGAAAATGACAACAAAAGAGATGACGCAATAACAGAATAATAAGCAAAAATATTAAAACATTAAAAAACCTATGCGACCTGATGCTGCAGCCTACTAAAGAATCCGCAACATGCCTTGTGCGTTAAAGTTTATAAATTAAAATGCTATTAGTCACATGTGTTGGTATACAAGTCTAGTTCATCTAGCTTGTAAAGAGTTCCAAACTAGAGAGATGAGACTCAAATTAGGAGGTCATGGCAGTCTTGGGTATCCGCACGCTACTCTGGTTTCTGTCATGCGCTACATGATTTCATTCTGGGTGGTGGTCCAGCGATAAGAGCGTGCGAATTTCAATCCAAAGATCACAGGTTCAAACCTGCTCGTGCCAATGATTTTTTCGGAACTTATGTACCAACGAAATATCAGTTGATATTTACCAATCGCTTTTCAGTGAAGGAAAACATCTTAAATAATATTTAAAACGGGTCACGACTTGCCTCTGTCGCGGGTCGTCGCTCCTGATGACGTTCTTCGTAAAGAACGAAACATGTCGAGCGAAAATTGACTAAATTACGTGAGTGACCCGTTTTAAATACTATTTAATATGTTCGAGTCTCACGAGAGTTTTATAGTTAAAACCTTTGAATGCAGTATTATTAATTTTTAAAAATAACATAAAGTCTTCTTTCAGAAAAATATCGTATCTAAGATATTTAAGGTACTATTCCTTCATACCCCATAGTCTTGGGACGCTCTGTATAAGGCTCCAGCACAAGGCCGCACTGGCAGGATCGCCATGTGATGTGGGGCGTTAATGGAAACACGTTGGCTGGAGTATAGGTTTATTCTGTCTAAAATAACACTAACATGCGCTTATATAATGCGGCTATACTAGTGTGTGGGTGAGGCGTAGTACACTCACTACAATGGCATAATTGTCGTACTCACTGTCATGCGGCACCACGGCCGCGAGCTCGCGCTGAGCCACATACAGCAGGCCGGGGGTGGGCACGACCCTGGGCGCGGCGGCCAGCAGCTGCGCGCCCGCGTCCCGGTAGCCGGGGTGCGCGCCCAGCAGCGCCCGCACCGACGTGGGGCACTCCTCCGCCAGCACCCCGTTCAGCACCACCACCATGCTGACACTGGAACAAACAGAAACGGTACTGTTAAACGAGGGAGTACGGAACAAAGACCTCCAAGGCGTGTTGCGTGACTTCGGTCAGTGTGAACATTTTAACCGTTTTCCCAAAGTGGTACCACATAGCATACCGAGCGTAGTAAAAACACGCGCAATGTGTAGGTATATATACCGTAGGTATGTATCAGAACGAAAGGCAAAAACAGAAACCCATTAATGTTTAGATCATAAATATGAGCGTGGTACCCAATTCATCAAAAATACGACAGTTTTTACGTGAGGTATAAAAATATACATTTATTATTATTGTTTTGCACCTCCCCTGTATTATTTGTTTACAGTCTTAATAAATGACATCTCTTAAATGACCAACTGACAAACAGGCGTCAAACCTTGTTGAAGTTTGGATTTTTACCTAGGTTACTTATAAACAGAACTCAAAGCGCATGTGCGTTGACATAACAACGTCAATGTTGATTAGTTGCCCCTAGCTACATATCAACAGTACGCAATACAATACGCATGCACTGTCAAAAATTAAAAAAAACGTAAACAAACCCTATAGGATGTTAGAAAAACCATTAACCGACTGCAAAAAGAAGGTCCTCGAGTAATTCATTTAGTAATTTTATGCCATAAAACATGTATTTAGGCACGTGAATTTCACACGTCACACGTCATTACATTGTACTCGAGTTCCCCGTCAACCAGTTTTAAGGTTTGCTCTTCGTTGTGATACATACTGTATATATAATATATATCACAGGAAGTACTTACAATACACTTATTTAAACTTTCACGATTTTCACACATTATAAATTTACTAAAACGGGGATCCTGAGTCTTTCTCCGGGACCACGGGGGCAATGTCGCCCTTGAAACGTCGGAGGTTTGTTTTCAAAGTTTATACACGATTAAGCCCCGTTTTAGTAAATTTATACTTACAATACGTACAGCGGTTTTTGATTGTACAGTCAGCAACAAAGATATGAATGTTTTGAAAGAATGATTTGAAAGTCAAAGGTGCAATGCTTTCTAAAATTTAGTTAAATGCGGTATGAAAATTAAAAATATACTCTCACAAAAAAGGTAGGTACGACTTGAATGTAATCTCAAAGGACCTACCTACTTTGTCAATAAAATAAACTTTAACCATTATTATTTCACAAACCACAGACAAGTCAATAATTACAAATTAAACCAAACGAAGGCTAAAAATAAAATTAAAATTACAATAAATTATCACATCACAAACGAATATAACAGCGCGACTGGCGCCAGTTCATAACTACCTAAGCCAAGTCGCGTCTGATGTATGAAATCGCGCTTCGTTATGCTAGCGGCTGTTAACACAAAGCGCCGTGTTGCACACCCGACACAATGTACACATGACAACGAGGGAAACATTCGTCGATTGACGCTCAATAGTGGCTACACTAATGTATGCTCAACAGTGGGTAATGTATGCGCGGCGGCGGCGGGTCGCGCGAGTGACATCCACCGCTCATTTACATCCAGCCCACACACGACTACACTGTTTTAACTGATTTACCACATTGTATGACTGTTAGGTGGTAGACACCAGACAGTCCATCGGGAACGATAAAAACGAATATAATACACGGTGTCCGTGAGCATTGCGAGAGATTTTAACAGCGTATTCCCGAGGCTAAAAGAAACAAAAAATTACATATTACGTGCATCGGATTAGGGCTAGTTTCTGAGATAGTTGCAATTTTTATTTAAACATAATTTTACCGCCACTCGGTAAATAACGCGTTTTCGAATGTGATAAGATAATGCTACTATGTACTCTAGACATGATTTTTGACAGACTTCAAAGTGACACTGTGATGTCTTTGCAAAACTCGGCTCTAACAAAAAAAACTTTTTAATGTATTTTATGTGGGCCTTTTCTCAATGAAATTTACTTACCGTTTATCAAAGCACATAAAAAGGATTTTTTAGTTTTTTTTTTGTCGAAATGACCAAAAGTCATATGACATTTTTTTTTTGTTTCTTTTAGCTTCAGGAATACCGGGAATACGCTGTTAAAATCTCTCGCAATGCTCACGGACACCGTGTATAGAAATAATGTATTCGTAGACACACAAAAAATCAGACACATCCTAACATCGCACCTAACCGTCTACTCAAGAATACTCGTATTACCTGTACCTATTTCCTTACCACCACTACGCTAGTCCGAAGCAGATTAACAACTTTTCACACCTCGTAGTTAATCAATCAGTAATTTTTCCCTACACCGAAAAAGCATTTCGGGTTAGCTTTTAGTAAAATATACCATTTTGTCGCTATCAGTAAAAGCGCTAATGCTATAAAGATTAATTTAAAAATGAAAATCAACGTTCGACAAAGTGGTACCTTTTACGTAAGTTAAGAGAAACTCATTGACACGAGCACAGCTTCCAACTGCAGGGTCTATATCGGAATCCCTAAAACTTTTTGTCCTATTTTTGCATTTCCTAATAGTGCTTGGCATAATAATCATTTGTCCTAAACTCATATGTCCTAATAGTGTTTACCGTAACATCGTTTTAACCTTATTTTCTAGCAGCGATTCGACTCTGTGTGAAGTCATTTTTGGACAATAGTTTAGACGACCGGTTGGCGTAGTTGGTAGTGACCCTGCCTGCTAAGCTGATGGTCCTGGGTTCGAATCCCCGGTAAGGGCATTTATTTTGTGATGAACACTGATATTTGTTCCTGAGTCATGGATGTTTGCTATATATTTATGTATTTGTATATTATATTAATTATATATATCGTTGTCTGAGTACCCGTAATACAAGCCTTCTTGAGCTTGCTGCGGGACTAAGTCAATTTGTGTAAAGATGTCCTATAATATTAATTATTTATTTATTAATTAATTCGATTGTGGCAAATAATCGTTAGGACAATTGATCGTTAGGGATTATGATCATTAGGACAAAACAGTTAAGGCAAGTGACTTTAGGACAAACGATATTAGGGATTTCGAGGGAGACCCCAACTGCAACCTGGTTGGAAGGCCAATTCCTACCGCTCCTATTAGGGCTCGCAAACATCTATACAAATACAAAATACAAATACAACATTCTTTATTTCAGTAAAAGATACCTATACATGGTTTTTAAGAGTCCGTATAAAAGGCAGCCCATTAAATGGCAACCCAATAATTGATGTACATCTAGTTGCATCGATTATTGGGTTGCCGATTATTGGCCCACTTCGAGATTGCTCGATCCAAGAAAAGGCAACCCAATAATCAGATCCATGTACATCGTGGTCGCCAATTATTGGGTCGCCGATTATTGGGCTGCCTTTTTGCGGGATGCGGATTAGTGGCACCCGTTTTTGACACGGGATGGAGCCGTCCGGTAAGCAAAGCATTGCTTGTGTTGGGAGGCGCCGCTCTTCCCTACGTAACGAGTAAACAATCAAATTAAAAACGTGTAATTTATTTACGTCTATCTATACATTAGCACTAATATTGTGTTTATTACGCTTCGCTTCGCCACCACGGTACAACATCATGTCCAATGAAGATTATATTAACAAAAACAACCTACCTCTTCACACACACCAGCACACACAAACATATCTTAACGTTCATGGTAACCATATCGTTATCACTTTTAACACCAAATTATTAATAAAAAGAGACCGTTAACTGTAACAGGCGATAATGCACTAGTTAATTGAGAGATAACTGAAATTAGTAAACTACATGATAATGAGTTTATTACTGCACTGATATGAGTACAGTCTCAAGTCCGACTCAGTAAACATGAACTCTGCGAGGGATTATACGCAAATAGTTGTTAGCAGTCACACGCTAGTGATGCGGTCATTTCTCAACTAGTTTAATATACAAGTGTTGTAGGTAAATGTGGCTGGCCTAATAAGGCGCTTTGGGGTAATTTCGACAAGTATGAGTAGTATATTCACCTTTGTGGTAATTACTTTTCCTTCCTTGGCGATGACTGGTTTCCGAATATGGAGTCGTACGCTGCTAGATTTTACAGTTTTCTTACTAGAAGACATGTGACGTATAACATCCAAACGCTTTATAAGTAGTACATACTTACAACTTACATTACAAAACGCCGAATTCCCTAAAAAAATTATATACTAAGAAAATTAATTTAACTTAGTTTATATTAGTTTCGTTTTTGTTATAGGTAGGCTTACCCAATTAACTTAACCATTTTTTTCTAAATACTAATATGCTTCTGTTTTGTTTTTGTTTATTATTTGTTTACTAACCACTTATGGCCAATTTGTCTGAATTAAACCTTTTCATTTGTTCATTCATTCATAATAAATTTGAAAACATTTTGATCTTTGTAATATTCTGTAGTTAAAAGATACTGGAATGACGAAACTGGGTCCTATAACACAGGATTTTTTAACTCAGGGTCGTGATTTACTCTTTAATGTACGTTATTTGTATTTGCACAATAAACTTTATTCTTTAAAAAACACTCATGAATACTTTTTCACTGTGATTTCACGCAAAGCTTTTACTTTACTATCTTACATGGGGCTTTTTGGTCTAATGACATACTAATTGTATGTATTTTAGTGATATTTTACTTTTACTTTTTTACCTATTAAACAGTTGGTTAAAATGCCTATATATTCGTCATAATTTGAGCTGATACATTATTCAAAGGCGTAGACTTGTAATTTCATAATAATAAAAATAGAAAAATAGATAGATACCTACTTTGGTAAATTTGGAGTTACCCCAAGGCACCTGAGATTATCCACATAGAGTCATGGTAAACACATCAAAGTAAACTACCATAAGCCATTCCGTTTGTTCTGGATTGTTTAATTAGCATTAATTACAAATCATAGGTATTCATAGTCCAATATCGATTAGAACCAAATTGACTGCCCATAGAAGTTGGTTGACGTCAACGTTACAAAGAATTACTTACTTAGAATTACTTATTAGCTTTGCTTTTATTGCGTAATTAACGGCAATTACTTTATGGCATTTATAGGAAAACGTTAATATAATTATTACATATACATATATCTTCTAAATATTGTTAGGATTAGATTTGAAATAAAGGTCATTCTTGATTTATAATGGTGTTGATAGAAATTGCACTGCAATCTTGCACACTGATTCCTGTAAGATATCTATAAATATTAACGTCCGACCGAGATCTCGGTCTCGGCAGTCTCGGCCCAGTTCGAGCCGAGATCTCGGTCTCGGCTCTCGGCCAAAAAGATCCGAGATTCTCGGCCCTGGCCGAAACTTGCGTCTTGACACTTAACGTTGGTGGGTGCTCACCACCAGTAATAGATATATACAAAGCCAATTATAAAGTGTATCGTGTCATTGTAATGCAAGTTATGACTTTTTCTCAAAGTTTAGCTGTAAATGTACTGTTTCAATGTTGGCTATATTAAAAGATACTTTTATTTGAATTATTATATATTGTTATGGAAAATGCGTGTTTTTTCGTATATATTACAAAATCTCGGTCTCGATCTCAGCCGAGAATTCAATTTAGTCTCGGTCTCGGCCGAAGCAAAAAAAGTAGTCTTGGTCGGAGCTTAATAAATATACATTCTTTATAATATTCCATCTACATTCAACTTTTACTTCTACGCCAATGTACTTATCGCGACTTTGAATCTACGTCAACACACTGGCACTGTCATTGCAGCTTGCTTGCACTTGGAAGCAGGATGCATACATAACGAGTCGAAATGTATCCTTCGAAATCTATAGCAACTCATGGTAGAGACACAAGACCATGATGTTACGCAAAAAAAAATTCATGACAAAAAAACCTTTTCATACACTAGATACACAATAAAAAAATAGACAATCATACAAAGTATAGTAACGTCCCTATCAGGATGTTTACTCACAAAGGTAACGCGATAAGCGACATTCAAGTAATTTTCGTGATTCACCAATAATAACTACTTGTACCAATAGAGTTTCGCAAATATTCGCTCACATAGTAAACAACACGCGAGTTTACAATCTTGTCTAATTATTTATGCAAAGTAGTGGTTTATGCGACTGTACATAATGAAGGGCATTACTACACGAGTGTGGGTTTATGATACGCGCCAAAGGCGAGTTTCATCACACGAGTGCCTAATTATGTATAGTTGCATAGACTACTTTATCTACAGACATATCATAAGTGCTCTAAGATGGGTAGAGGAACCGCGATAGTTATTTAAAAAAAGAATAGGGGCTTGCAAAAAACATTTTTGGATCAAGTATATAATATCGGAAGTAATCGCTCCGGAAGCTAAAAAAACTGTGTACAACATGCTCTTGGCCGGGTTTTAGGGTTCCTTACCAAAATGGTAAAAAAGGAACCCTTATGGTGCTCAGTCACTGTGTCTCACTCAGTCTGTGTGTCTGGCTGTCTGTCTGTCTGTCACATCGTTAAATATCTCGAGAACTACGTTAGCTACCGATTTGAAATTTGGAATATGTAGTTATAAACAAAGTTAACGCAGATAGATTTAGAGAAGATTTATCACATAATTTTAATTTATTTTCGATGAAAAATGCAACAGGGGGCAAAATTAAAAGTTTAGTTATTGAGTCATCATCATGTGAAAAACTTTTGAAAGGGCTCAATAAGCACATTGTAAAACAAGTTCTAAAAATTTTTTTCACGATTATAAGTTTTTGATTTATAAACTAAAATGTAAAAAAAATCTAAGATGCGTCTAAGAACTCTAACATGGAGCTCACCGTTTCAGTAACAGCCTACTCGCTCGCGTTTTAAACTGACCGGGGTCATATTTGTATAATGTGACTATTAAAGTTACATATTTAGAATACGATAACTGATATATCACTATCCGTTTTAATGATACACTAGTTAATATTTTTTATCGCAACGGCAGCTCAATTAGAATTACCACAGATATATGTCAGCGTGTTTGAATAGATCACTTGAATACATACAAACATTACTTTCGTGCTCGTTGTTTATCTAAACGATTGAGTGCCCATAACTAAGTAGAGTCAAACCATACTCTAAGGTGTTATTTTATTCTCAACCTTCTATGAAATTATAACGTTTACTTAAGGCCGTCCCCTATCCCAATGACCTCGGCGATTTGAGCTTTCTTCCCCTACCGCTTCCTTTCCTCACCGGTTATACAATACGTCAATAAGCATAAGTCGTCACCTAGGAAGAGCTACTTGTACTAGGACGCAACTTTATAAACTACTAGTGCCATCTTACACGACTGGCCCCCGTCGCCCGCGCAGGCATCTCGAGCCGGCGTTTTCGGAAAAATGCGTGTAATAGCTTTTTTCTCGAAAAGTACAAAACCTATCCAAAAATCAGTACATGCGTTTAAAGTAAACATAAATATATACTGCTTGTCTTACTTGCTTGTACTTACGACGCATACTAAGGGAGTAGATACAGATTTAAGGTAGAAAAAAGGGTTTGCGGTTATTTTGTTTTCTCTTGATGTATTATTCAAATTCAAATTCAAATCATTTATTTTCAGACTCCGGGTCCATAGAGGGTTAGTAGTACAGTATTAAATCTTAAATTAGTTTAAACTAAGGGTTAGTATTTGTGACATTACATTTTATGTATATTTACAACGAATGGTGGAAGGTTTGTTTGGCAGTAAGTGAATCACACGGCAATGATTCAGATACTGGCAATCAAACCTGTCTGCAAATGCTCTCAGGATGTCATTGGCACTCTCCTCGACCCTACGCACCAGGGACGTGCATCTTTTACGCATAGTGGTGTAAAAGCAGTCCACCCTTGCTTCAGCGAACATCCCCGATGCACTACAAAAACGGAGTAGTCCCATTAACATCCTGAACGCATTATTATACTGCAGGGCGTTGTACTGTCTTTGCGTATAAGAAACCCACAGAGTGCTCGTATAGAAGTTGGTACAAAAGGCTCTAAGAAGCGTTAGTTTAACCTCTGCAGAGCAACGAGCGAATCTGCGGGCCACCATGTTAGCTCGAACAGACAACGCCCTTCTTTCTCGCTCAATATCTGCATTGTCGTTCAAGTCAAAAGCCACCACATGTCCGAGATATTTAAACTGGTTTACTTTGTTATTATGTTCTGGGTTATTATGTTTTTCGACAATTTAGTAGAACCAAATGTAGACCAAATACCTAGCTACATTATATATTTTTTTCAAGCATTGTGCTTGGAGCTGAACAAAGCCTATTCACTTTAAAAACAGTGAAATATGCCGGGTAGCCCCTTAACACTTTCACAATAGCGTAGCGTAGAGTCTAGTTTTTACACTATGAACCAAACGTAAGTTCATTTTATGTTTAGGTACAATTCTTTTCTTACCCAATAGTGACATCACCAGCCCCCACCCCGGAACTTTGATGCTCTTCATCTTTGTCAATTTTAGCTGTGTCAAAAAAAAATACGTGTCTAATAATTTTGGATGGACTAATTAGAATTATATTTTTTCAACCTGAGGCCTATTGCATAATGATTTGTAGCTTGTAAAATTAGCGGAAAACTCTTTTCAATCCTTTTTATTAGAAAGAGAGTTCCGCTAATACTACAAGTTACAAATGATTATGCAATTGACCCCTGTCCCATGGTCGTCATCCCTATTGCCTATACAGGACATTTCCAGAATTATGAGCCCTAATGTCGTTAGCACACGGTTGGGTACTCAAAGTACCAAAAAATGCAATGATTAATGTAACTCCTGAGATCTATTAAACTCTATATATAACCTCCTTTACATTATTTGTGGCACATGCGTTGTCTAATCCAAATGTTGTACCTGTGTCAATTACTAAGTTTAATTACAATTTCAATCGCAAAAAATGTTGTAGAGACCTCACAAGAAGCGAAATGATGGATTCAATTGCCGTATTAATATTTTCGATATATAATTTGCATTCCGAGATATATGGAGAATAAATTATACTTGTTTAAGATGAAGACTTTCACATTGCGTTAGTACGCTAATAAATGGATAGTTATTAATTTTCGCTTTTGGTTTTATGTTTAATTGAATACTTAAATCACTTGTAACCTTGAAGCTAGCGTGTCCGAGATACTAGTTTCGAATCCTAATTATTGTGACCTTATCACTTATTGAAACTTGCTGAAAATACAATCACAAAAAAAAAGAAAAATGGCAGTCGTGTCACAAGATCCCCAATATCACTAAAACAGTGGAATATCGCTGATTGTTAACGCTACTTGCGCAAGCCAATGCCACCTGCGCTTTAAAAGAGTTGTATAACTTCACAAGTTAAATGTGCGTCCTTGGACCAATGAGGTATGATTGATGAACGAGTGGTAAGAAATTGAGACGCACACGACCCGTGAAATAGCGGCAGGCGTGTGTGCCGTGTGTGGTGGAGGGTTCTGTTCTGTAACAACCTGTACACCTCTTATGATTTTTTTTTATATATTGGTCATTCCTAGAATTAACCCAACCCAGCCCGTTGGGTTAATTCTAGGAATCACCAATATATGAAAAAAAATCATAAAAGGTGTACAGGTTGTTACAAAAGTACCTAAAGATACTTCAACAGCGGAGTCAATAAGTCTGAGTGCGATAATGCTTCTTATACGAAATGTAAAAAGCACTTTGTATGAAGACCGTGACAGGTCCCGTTCTAGTGTGACTCATCTATGGGCCTGGCTATAAACAAACCCGGGGTTCATTTTTAATCAGCTGTTTCATACAAAATCAGCGGCAGCGCGCACCGTATCGCGGAAACACTCTCCTCTTGTCAGAGCTCTTCACTGTATAAATGAGCTTCTCGCATTTGCACCAGATTTAGATGTTTTTGCTAGTGGTTGGCAATCGGTATGGCGAGAATGTATAAGGTACTGTGAGGCGATGGATAGAAGTAAATCTTCAGTAATTTATTGATAATTTAAGTTTTGTTAAAATTTGTAATACACAGTTACTTAGTTAAGACTGTTATGCTGTGTCATTATGTTGAAAAAAAAAATAAAAAAAAAATAAAAAAAATAATAAAAAATAAGTTTTGAAATTTTGTATACGCGACACATGAAACTGTGTTGAAACGTTAGTATTTCAAGGTAAATTAACTGAATTCGCGATAGAACCCGTATAAGTTTATATTTATAACTAGCCACCCGCCCCGGCTTTGCACGGGTCATTATTATGCATATAAACCATCCTCTTGAATCACTATATCTATTAAAAAAACCGCATCAAAATCCGTTGCGTAGTTTTAAAGATTTAAGCATACATACATACAGACAGCGGGAAGCGACTTTGTTTTATACTACGTAGTGATAAGGTGATATAGGTACTATTTATAAATTCCTCACAGTTACCTAAGTAACAAGCGTTTTTGGCTAATTAGTGTAAAAATCACTAATGAGAATGGATTTAGTGATGTGTAGGTGAAATTATATAGTCAATATGTATGTGAGTTTAGTAAGTGTGGTTGTTCGAAAGATATTTCGTTTATACCGATTCCCCATACAAGGTGTTCGAGAGATTGATGCAAAATATATTTCGTGATACTTTACCAAGGAGTTTTGTCACTAGAGACAGAAGTATAATGAGATCTGAAGTTCTGAACTGTACTACCTAAACTATTTATTTCTTGAACGTGCTTTTAACGAAACCTCACTGTGAAACTTTCACAGAGAATTGAAATTGCTGATTACGGAACCCCAAAAACATTGAGCCGTACGCTCTAAAATAAGTCGGGTAAACCATTGCAACCAACAATAGGCTAATTATGTGGCCCACAAATAAATGACCATTACTGGATCCATCCATCACAGGTAACATACTATCGGCGTTTACAAAAAACAACGAGTACCAATTTTTGCTCTCAACATTAAGGTGGATTTTATCGTATATAATCGTCGGCAAATGACGATAATGATGGTGTAAGATTCAAGATCTTTTGACAAAAACAAAAACTAGGCAAAGCAATGCTTGTACTATTGCTGCATAAATAGATAAATAGGTTCATACTTTTATACCTAGAAGACGTCCATAACTCAGGCACAAATATTCGATCCCGGGACCTCTAGCTTCGTAGACAGGGGTCACTCACTATCAACTAGGCGAGACAAGCCGTTACACTCAATTTAAACTCAATTAAAACAAATATTTTTTTAAACCCAGATATGTACTAAAATATTAATTTCGATTACCTACCTAATAGCCGATAAAACATATAGATAGTGTTTGTATTAAAATTACCGTTCTTCTGGCAAATCTACCACACATTCACACATAAACTTATCATTAAATGCAAAGCGAAATGTCATTTTAGTGATAAATATCTTTATTTTTCAATTTAGGCGCTTAAGAAACGTCAAAAGTTAATATAATACTATCCAATTTTGCAATAAAATGAGTGTTCAATTGGGCAGATGTCATCGTAATATTTACCTATACCCTATCACACCATTAATGTCATACTGTTTATTGAAACCTCCTGACAGATAGTTCCAGATATTCTTCGCGTATTTATATATAGGCAAGTTTCAAACCTTTGTCAATTCGACAGTTGGCTAAATCTCATAATACCCAGTCAGCAACAGAATACTCGTACACCTCAAGGGCAAAGAACCAATGTCATGCAATTGTTATTCATTAGAGGACATCAAAGAGAAGACTCCAAAACAACGCTTACCTTAAAAACTGCGCATGCACACACAAAATAGAACACTGACACTGCACACTGATATTTAAAGAGGAAAAAGAATAAAGAATAAAACGCGAAGTCCTCGAGAATACAGCATCCGACTGAGACGTTATCGGAACAGCTCGAGTTACTAGCTTGTTATTGTTATGATAATGCTTGTTATGTTGGAAATAGCCCCGATAAGGGAGCAATTAAGATGTGTACCATCGGCGCATATCGTGCAAACAACGTATGTCATTAATGGACGATTATGCCAATAATCACACTTCCTAGAAAATTGTTGCAATTATCAATGGCTGTTTTGAAAGTGTGGTCACTTCGCTTAGCTTCGATAAAATACAGCATAGTATTATGCAAAGTGGAACAATTTTCTGGGCCCTAGCCTGATCGGACGTAAGAGGTTTTTAATTCTTGATAGATAGGGTCGATTGGCATGTTTTTTGGTGGGGAAATGACAGGTATTTTACTTAAAACTTGTGAATAGTTTCAGCAAAATGAATTATCTCAACGATTTGAGAGTTCCCCTGTAATAATTTACGAGTAGGGGAGAGTTGATTATTTCGTACCGCTTTTTACTCAAACGTGGATATCTTTTTCCTGAAGTTAGTTACAAATGTGACTTTTCATATGACAGTTCAGTTTCTTAGCTAGGGTATATATTTAATGAGTATTCCGGGATTAAGTTAACGATCAGCGTGCGTAGCCAAGATGCCATTCGCTCACGCTTAATAATGTATCGTAGCTACCTTTCTCTATTACTCTTCCTTATTAGTGTGACAATGACAGTTGCGTTTCGTTAGCGACTGAGCGTGAGCGATTGGCATCTTGGCTACGCACCCCTGTCACACAACGGGTGTACGTCATTTTTATCGATAACAACTAATCATTTTAGTTTAATGTGTCCTCGCACTAACAAACATCAGTACACATTTGCACCCGTCATTCCGATGTTAGAAGATGACTCACCGTCATCTCACACCCAACCTAGTTTAGTAGTTACATCAAATATATTAAAATTACAATGGCGGTGTCTGTTACAATTTCCAAGGAATGAATGAAGCAATTAAAAATACTATAGCCTATTGTATCGACAAACACGCCGTTTACGTAATTTAGACGATTATCTCAATAATTGCACTTCTTAGAATGCGATTATCAATTATCAATGGGTGTTTAGAAACAGAAGGCTAATTTGACTTAGATTAATGAGTGCGCGACATGCAAAATACTCTGCTGTTTTCCAAGAAATACTAGGATATTATATATTGTCAGCATCATTGTTGCTGGTATTGCAGTCATCTGGCTACAGGCGCCGCTTAATATTAATATATTGTGCGGGCTGTATGCTTGTTTGCCGACATGTGTCATTTATAAATTAAAAAAATCACTATTACCACTAAAAACGAATTCTTTTGTGAAGAGCTCTCGACAATTGTCAAACAGGATGATTCTCATGTCAAAAACTGCCGAAAATTCTTAAAAACACTGAAATAAAATAAATATCGTATTTAATAGCTCTTATAATAGTATTTTGTGTCCACAGTGAGATACATTTAAGGAAGCATCTGTATTTAAAATTGTAAATATGTTACCTAAACACCATTGTTCTTAGGTACCTACTCTATATTTATGTGTCTGTGTTATCTCTTATTAATTGATACATAAAATAAACAATAGTCATAACTCACCAAAAAATGTACCTCTATTTATTAAGGATACATTGCGATTTTATTTAAATTATCGAAATGCTGGCAAACAAGCATACAGCCCGCGTGATGTTGAGCGGTTTTCGTTGCCTATAGACCCCCGTAATTTCAGTCATTTTAGGCAGTGTCACAATTGTCAGCCTGGTAAAATAGGAGCCTGATTAATTTGTTTCCCGCGATATTTTCTGTTTTTAGCCTAGCTTAAAACATTCGACTTCTAACCAGAAGGTCGCTTAATCTTCTTGCATGACAGGAGGCTTGTGCCCAGCAGTGGGACAAATAGGCTGCAGCTGCAGGAAACGTCCTGCCTTAACCTACTTTTCTAGGTATTAGGTTTATGTGTGCAATATCAGTAAGGTCCGACCGAGATCTTGGTCTCGGACTTGGCAGTCTCGGCCAAAATAAGAGCCGAGATCTCGGTCTCGGCTCTCGGCCAAAAAGGGGTCGAGATTCTCGGTTCTGGCCGACGTCTTAACACTTTTTGCGATTTTTGTGGGTACTCACCACTATTTAAGCCAATTATAAAGTGTATCGTGTCATCCTAATGCAAGTGATGACTTTCTTTCTCACACTTTGGCTTAAATGTATCGTTTCGATGTTGGTTTTATTACTTTTATTAAACAACGGAGTAATTTTGATTGTTAAATATTTTTGTGGAATACGGGTGTTTTTGGGTATATTATTATAAAATCTCGACAAAAAAGTGGTCTCGGTCGGAGCTTAAATATCAGCTTTTAAAACCTGTCACCAAGAAATGATTATCGCCCTATCAATAGTGACGCCACCAAGACGCCGTACGGTCATGAAGATAATACAAAGATGGCGACGTTACCACTTGTGACATTACAATGTGTACGTTTACGAAGCAGTGTTTACGATGGTGCATTCCGCTGCACTGATAACGCAGCTTTTTATACCGCCCTGATACTGGCGCGCCGAGTGACGAGGGTACTCGCCAGTGGCGCGACTAACATGGTAGAGGGCCTAACGCGAACCGCGCACGAAGTCTTCCTTTTCTGTTGGACTTGCTTACAAAATCTTATGCAAGTGCTACAGAGAGGTAAAACTTTTTCCCATTTGAGGGCAAAGCGGAGCCCATTCGTTTGCTTTACATATCTCCTCTAGGATAATGTGCATACTACTACAACCTAAAACAGGGTTTCAGTGACAATAAATGGTAAAAATTATCCCGTTAAAGATTGTAGTTATAATGTAAATGACCATCTTAGGTTAGGTTAGGAATGAAAAATAAATTAAGCTACACCGGCTCTAACCCTACACCACAGACCCGAGAAGATTTAACACTTTGGACCGGCAAGAAACTCGGCGGGACACATCTTTTCAAAACATTACATCTTGTATCTAACATGCATTAATTTGAAAAAATACAATTCAGTTAAATTTTAAATTCAATTCAATTCCATAAACATGATCACAATGATACACAAAATCACTTTCCTAGCGTTTCGGAAGTATATATTATATAATTAAGGAAGTAGGTAGATATTCACGTGGAAGGCTCCGTTAGCATAAGATGAGATAAGGTGGTTACTCCCGAAAGAGGCAAGCCTGTTGGAATCCAGGTTTACGGACGCACCAGGTTTGGCTTCATCTCTCAAATGGGTGTAGCAGCGACTCTATTGCCATGGCTTCAGGATGCATGTGGAGATATTTATGAGCATTATAGCTACATCGGTTTATCTTAATGAAGTCTAGGTACCGGTTTTAAGTGATCTCAAGATCCCATGCGTGTTGAAGTGATAAGAATTATCAGCTTTCATCTTGTCAATTGACTAGGTTCGGTTGGTCCGTGGTCCTTGTATGGAATTGTCAACTTATCAACAAGTTTGGAGATTGGGAGATGAGGGTAAGGAGCCGGCTGGGAGATGCCCGGAAAGGATCCGATCTCTGTGATAACATCCAATCTTGATCGTTCATTGTGCAGTCGGCTTGTTTAAATTATCAGTAAGCCCTACTATAGTTAGATCAGCTACAAAGGATATTGGATAGGAATGTAATCACTTTTTACTAAGGACGGTTTAACATAAGCACAAGACGATAAAAACACATTTAAAAATTATAGGATTAAAATTGAGTACTAATCTCAAGTTCTAAAAAAATGTCATAGGTCTGAATGTCATAAAAGAGCTGGTGCACCTAAGGCGAAGCTAGGTGAAATGTGGAAATATAACACGCATAACAAACTTATCTCGCATTAGAAATCCTATTCGAACGAATACCTTATTCCTCAAAAATAAGGTTCAGAATCGAATAAGTTGTTCCATACGTTTGTTGTGTTGGGTGAATACAGAAGCCGTCTGGCGGCGCATCAAAGGCGATGCTCTAATTGGGCTAAATTGACGGCCGGCGCACGCGCAGCGGGCTCCAATCGCAGGCAGAGCGAGGGCGCGTGCAAAGCTTAGGCAGACCAGTGGAAGCGCTGTTGTCAGAACCTTAGAAAATATTATAGACATGATGCCGAAACGAGTTATTTTGACTAAATTGTTTGATAGTTTTACTCTTTTATAGAAACTCGAGGTCTTTGTTGTCAGCAACATTTCTTCAATAAATTGCAAGACTTGCTGCCAACCCACACAATTAATGGTGTAAAGAAACAGTAACATGCATCCCATTTAGATAGATCTCTAAGACTCAAGTCCGTTTGTCTTTCACTCTTAGAAAAAGGAGTCACGACCCAAACAATATAAAACTGACCTACTACAAGAACAATGGAACGACTGAAAATTTACATATTCGAGTGGTAAAGAGGTTATTTTGTCAATGCCAATTTTCAATTTTCTCTGTAGGCCCTCTGAGCTTTTTTCTCGTTTCGACTCCAAAATTTCGAGATTTTACCAATTTTACCCTTGGATCCTCAGCTCAAGGCCTATACCATGAAAAACGAACGATTGCGGATTTGTATCTCCATTTCTGTCACACTTGCAAATTGGAGTGACAAAGAGGTTTTCCCGTCAATGCCAGGTCTCAATCTTGTGGTAGGCATGCAAGTTACAATGGGTCTTGGGGAAAGTGGACTCGCTTGAGCTCGCGTTTAACAAGAATGCATCGCTCCTGTAGACACAGTTACTTCAACAACATGGACCTTACACCCTGGACATAAGATCGTAAATCGCGTGCAAAGTTTTAAATAAAGTTAAATGGTTTTCAGCTGTCCGGTGAGGCAGCGATTTAGCAATTGAGTGAGTGTAAACTCGTTAGAGGATTAAGCAATTATTTAATAGGTCAGTTGCATTCTGGTGCAAGCAACTAATAGATGAGAAGTGCAAACGTATAATATAGCTAATTTAATGTTAAACCACAAATAAACATATGTTATTATAAGAATGCTGAAATCACGCTAAAAGTCCGCACATTTCATGTAACAAAGATGATACGCTGTGGACACTGCCATGCATAAGTAACAATGCTGTCAAGCAGTAAAAGACAATTTTTAATTGAGCTTATTTCTAAAAATCCTGTCTTTTGCCAAGTCAGCCCGCATCCCGGACAAAGGTTCAAAAATTCTGACATGTCCGTGAAATAGTGCTGATGCGTTTGAAGCCGTAAACGGTGTTTTTTTTTACAGGGACCCATTTCTCGGACAGTACTAGACTTATATTTATTTACTCCGTGAACAGTCAAATTCCATGGGTTATCATGGAACGCACAAATAATAGGTACCTATTAATCAAATACTTCGAGCAACACAGGCTTCCAACGCGGTAGAAGAGAGACGGCAAAGCGACATCTTATATCTATTATACTTACTTTATTCTTTGATCTTACCATACAAATTATTCTGTCACCTTTTGCGGGGGGAAACGTGCACACAGACACATTTATCACACATTACAAACAAAAAACAATCTGTAATGATGACACTTACACAGAAAATGATACAACTACACTAACAAATCTTGCACACTTCGATATATTTTAGTGTACGGACTAGTGACAACACAGAGCCGCGTATGCCCATTTGGGCTTCTACTAAAGCAGAGGGGAAACAGTCCATTTGCCGACTCCCCTCCCGTTGCTTGAAGGTCAAATACCGTAAGAATAAGGCACCAGCTCTCGATCACAGTGCCTACCTCGAACATCGAAAATTGACATTGACAAAAAAAACCTCTTTATCACTCCAATATGCAAGTGTGACAAAGAAGGAGATACAAATTTTCGAACGTTCGATTTTCGTGTTACTAAGCCAGGCGTGGTCCAATGAACGGCCCCATAACGGGGAGCCATAACTCCTTGTGACCATTAGGGAATAGACTCGTGACAATAGCCGGGACCTGTTATGGAGAGGCAATAGAACTGTCTGAGCCTTATAAATCTTTGGCAAGTGCTCGTTTTGAATTTAATCATATTTTCCTTAATAGTTCTTGCTCTACTTCTGCTATCTTGCTCTGACATGACAATCACTATACACAAAATACGTAATTGTTTCGTACATCAAGTAGCTTTTTTGACATAAAGTGCCCGTTGTCGAATACTGGTGCAGCGTCGGGCACTAGTAGGTACTTCTACCTTACAACAAGTTAAATAAATGCTTGCAATAAAAAGCAAGGATGTTAATATAATAAGCTATTGGAATTCGCACATAGCTTATTGTTAATTACAACTCAATAAAACATGGTAGTAAAAACGTTTTTCCGTAATAGATGCCATATTATGTCATCCTCACTGTGATGCGCATTTAGTGATGAATTGAAGTAACAAAGTCAGCTCCGTTTCGCTTTACCGACCAAAAAGTCGTAAAAGTGTTGAATTTAGAACCGTTATAAGATCTTTTGGACTCAAGTGGACTAAATTAAACGAATCAGAGTCTAATTGTAACATGTGGGCGGTCTAGGTGACGATACAGCATTAGAACTAAAGGTCGCAAACGACATTTAGATACCAGTACCTACTATTTTAGTTAAATGTAGGTACATTGATAAGATAAAAGGGGAAAAAATATCTATACGCTCTTGAACAGTTGACGATAAAATTAATATTCACATATATTGGCTTATTATGGGGATCGATATTTTAGTTTTAGATCTAACTAGCAGTTGAGAATATTGAACCAGTGCTTAATTTAAACACGCAATTAGAAAAACACAAATATTAATAATAATAAAAACATAAATGAACTAAATTAAAAACATAGTAATTAAATTACGCTAAAAACTAAATAAAAGAAGAACCCACAATAAGAAAACACTTACCTACCTAGAAAAAAAAACTTGTTTAAATAAGGTTCAATATTATAAAAATAATTAATAAATAAGCAGTTTATAAGTTAATTTAGAACTAAACAGAGTTATTTGCTGTATTTATTAATAGCGAGCCTCCCGGTGGCAGATCTTTAAATACCCATCTTTAATATTTTCTCTAATAAAATCTGCTACTGTTGTGAGATCCCTACCAGAAAGAACCACTAGGCAAGCCAAAGCTAGGCACTAGCAAGTGTAATTAGATCAGGTACACTTTTTGGGGCTTTTGGATCAACTCTTTAACGTTCTAAGCTTTCAATACTTGCTTAACTCAAGTGAATATTATACATTTACTAAAACGGAGTTTAATCGTGTAATACTTTGAAAACTAACCTCCGACGTTTCAAGGGCGACATCCGAGGTTAGTTTTCAAAGTGTTACACGATTAAGCCCCGTTTTACTAAATTTATATTGTGTTAAATCATGAAAGTTTAAATAAGTCTTTAGTGAATATTTCTATAATTTTCGTTTTAACACAGCTCCGAAGTCCCAAATCATATGTCATCAGAAATACTAAGTCGTAAAATACTAGTTCAATGTTGTTCTAAGTCTACGTCACTTACGATGTTTAAAAGTATTGGTAAGTGTAAGCGCATGTAATGTTGCTAACCTTAATAAGTGGGGGTACCAGTACAATGGCAGCAAATTGGCTCAAGATACCAACAGGAAGTCATTAACCTGCCATAATGTATGTATTTGCATCTTCAATTGCGAAATTGTGTTTAATAAGTGTGGTGTCAAATGTATGACACCAGCATACACCTTTTGAGAGAGGTATGGGCACAGCGGATGCATATCGTTTAGTGTGGTAGGGCACAGCACAACGAATGTCGCGTCGTCTCGCTCAAATCTGGAGCAGAGCCCATCTGGGGAAGTACCTCCACCTTACAGAAAACCGCAGTTTAATAACACTAGACCTACTCATAGTGTTGTGTTTCTGTTGGTGAGTAAGGTCGCCAGAGCTCCAAGAGGATTCGCTGTGTTGACAGCCTCTCTTAAAACCTCCTCCTCCTTTGTCAGTGTGTAAATGTAGTATGAGTATTCGACATGACATTGATTATGTCATACTTCTTACTTACTTAGTAGACTTAATTGTAATACACATTGTACTATCGCGTTCAAAAGTGCATGGGCAATGAATGAATTCATTAATGCATACAACATTAGCGATTGTTGCAACATGTTAATATTTTTTATGAAAGATTTTAAATATAAAAAATATAATTTATTTAAGAAATCTAGCTATATGCGATTTTGTGCCCTTAATATACATGCTTAATTCGGTGCTGGAGACGCATGCTCAGAATCCCATGGATTGCGTATCGAACCAACGTTTCGATCTTGAAAGAACTCAATATTAGAGAGATTATCGTCGAGTGTGCAAACACGAATCCTAGAGTTCTTAGGGCACATCACCTGCAGGCGAGGACTCTTATGTAGCGACTGGGACAAGGGAAGGTCGAGGGCAAAAGATCTCGTGGCCGCTCTCCAACGCGTTGGACAGACCTCATCAAGTCCGTAATAACACACTGCAGCATAAACGAGAATTCTCACTCCTCCAAACATAGAGCTACATTTTTATTTTTTTATTATTAAATTTCCAAAATAATGATTGATCGCAGAGTTTCATATACTTAACTGCTAAAGCCAAGTGGCTTAACTAACAGCTATAGTTCGGTGACTAATTACAGTGGACTGTTAAAATGTATGTTAGGTATAAATATG
The DNA here is from genome assembly GCA_949128165.1 of Lathronympha strigana. NCBI lineage: Eukaryota > Metazoa > Arthropoda > Insecta > Lepidoptera > Tortricidae > Lathronympha > Lathronympha strigana. The sequence continues at coordinate 22,188,312 of OX421913.1, read as the reverse complement.
AAAAAACATGGCGTCGTATCACCAGAGAAGCGGTGGTAAAAGACCCAACCTAGACATAACCACGAACACTCTGCCAAGAGTGCACGACTAAGAAGACCGAGAAATATACATGTTAAAGCAATTCAATAAAAACACTGTCATTTACCTGAATGAATATCCCACCGGTGTGGTTACATCATAGGGACAAACATAACACCATATTACTAGACTATCTCATCGAAAACTGGCTTACAAAGACACTAAAACTGTTATAAGATGCCTTTAAAACTTCCTTGTTCAGTTATCGCAACATCGATTGCGCTATAAACGACCATTATCTCAGCTATCTAATTTGCTAAATTTTCCATTACCCGACTATCCCACGGCACATGACGAGGCAGAAGGCTGGAGCAGCGGCCGAGGCGGCGGTTCATTTGCGGCGGAAAACAAACGTTGTATCGGAGCGGGCACAAATTTCGCCGATATAATCGCTCCGTAAGACAATGCGGGGATGTAGAAGTGAAAGGGTATATGTAGAGGCTGTATTGTCGTCAGTTAAAGAGTGCCGGTGGGCTGACTCGGACCGACAGTAACGTAATATAAGTACGGGTTTAACCGTCGGATTTATCTGCGGACAGGTCTGTGCCTAAACTCTCACCATACATCGCCTGTATTGTCCGCCAGGGCCCAATTTCACCACGGCGACAGGTGTGACATTTGTCAGCATCATTATTACTGGTATTGCAGGCGTCTATGGGCTACGGGCGCTGCTTAATATTGTGCGGGATGTATGCTTGTTAGCCACCAACATGTAACTTAAAAATAAAAATATAATTATTACCACTAAACATGAATACTTTTGTGACGAGCTCTTGACATATATTTGTCGCGAGAAATACGACATATGTTACGAAACAGTGAGAGTCCACTATTTAATTCAAATTCCTTGACACCACGACTGGACCGTCGAAGTCTTAAGCTCGCCCTCTCACGGCTAACATCCCCCGACCGTGTAGATACGACATACATCCTCCGAGCACGTTATCGTGGCGATACGGCCGATACGGCAGATGGATGCGGCACGCTCGCAGATACGATCTGGCTCGTGACGCTCCCAATGCACCAATTATTATTCAATATTGTGGATGCTCTGATTGTGCTCTTATATTGGCTATTAAGGAATTTAACGATTTAACTCATGACCTATACGGATATAAGCGACAGCCGGTGGTATTGTATAAACGTACGCCAGTTTTATTTAAAATTGGCAAAATTAGACCAGAACAAAACTATATAACTTATACTTAATCTATTGGAACCCTATGCCACTCTACAGTGTGTTAGTCTAATACGGGCGATAAATTTAACCAAACATAGCATTCATTATTGTTATCAATAATTAAAACATATTTTTAAGTTACACTTAATTATGACCCCATAATTAATTTTTTTATAAAAGTTTAAGCAGCAATGTACTATAAAAAATTTGACGGTAACAGTTGTCAACGGATGTTTAAGGCGAGTGTGTTTGCGTTACATTGCGGGCCGAATTATTTTGTATGGATAAAAATTTGATTGCAATTCCATTTAAAAGTTACCTAATTACATTTCTTATGTCCTATACTAACCACCGTTAAGAGGTTCGCCCGTATTAGATTTACACACTGTAGAATCATGTCAAAATGACGAACTAATTGTAAAAGCGGGCAGAGCGGCTGAAAGCGCCGAAATTTTAAAACGTAATAAACATAAGAGCCTGGACAGAGAGTATCTTTTTGTACCATTCGGGGTTGAAACTCTTGGTCCATGGGGTCCCAGCGCACGCAAGTTTTTCGTAGAAATCGCGAAACGTCTGATTGATGTTACTGGTGATCGAAGAACTGGTGGCTTCCTCGCACAACGTATCAGCATTGCGATACAACGAGGACCTATTATAGATTTAAGGTAGGTAGAGGTAGGTAGTTACGTAAGTAACACTTACTGTATATATTTTGAAAATAAATGTTTTTTTAAGAGTGTATTACAATAAGATTTATAGCGTCATTATTTAGTACATAGTCCTACAGTGGCTTAGGCTTCCAATTGGTTGACTGTATATAAAAAATAGTAAAAGGAGATTAAGTTATACTAGTCATACTAGTGGCAACCTGACAGGAAACAAAGAAACAAAAAAAAAACTTGTATTGTAAAGAGCGATATTTCGGAGTATTTGTTTGAGTAGGTATGTGTGTCTATGATAAGATAATGCAATGATCATCAATCATTCATTAAGCACTGCCCAGACAACCGTGGTTTCCAATCCGCAGATCGTTATGAATTCAGAGTCAAAAAACTGGAACCAGAATTAATTCGTATAAACAGACCACCCAATTCATCGCGCAATCAGTGCTATTTACAGAGGTGCCACTTGATTCGTGGTTGCCCCCGCGGTCAAGTGACAATCATATCACCTAATTGAATAATTTGATTCGTCTGAGAACTGATAGAGGATTGATACATCATCGATTGGTACAATGGGGCGTCGATTGGTGAGGCATTCACTTAATCAAAGAAGCAAGTTATCAATGTAACATTTAAAACTTTCGCGATTTAAACACATATTTAAACATAATTATTAAACGGGTCTAACGCGAATTAATTTGTTTACCTTATTTACCGACGTTTCGACACAGGTTTCACTGGTCATGGTCGCGGCTGACTGATGTCCCAGCAAAATGTCAAAACAGAGATTTGTGTAACTACCCAACGAAAAGTCTATGTAGAAATTTGGGGTAAACACACAATTTTTAAACTACCCACAAAACATATGTTAATTATTGTCAATAGTCCGACACACGACACTCACAATATCCCCGCGTACATCCGAAGAAACCTGTGTCGAAACGTCGGTAAATAAGGTAAACAAATTAATTCGCGTTAGACCCGTTTAATAATTATGTTTAAATAAGTTATCAATGGATAGTCAAATGAAGGTGTTAATGTAAAAAATAAGATTAACCGGGGGCTAATTTTGTTTGGTTACTTTGGTTTTTAGTATAATCACAGAATAAGTAATAGTACTAAAGTAGAGAAGCTTCTCTTTCCTACATTTGACGTTTAAATAATATTTAAAACGGGTCACTCACGTAATTTAGTCGATTTTCCTCTTGCGATTTGTGTACGACTTGCCTCTGTCGCGAGTGGGCAATTTGACGTTTAGCTTGTCAAAAGCATGCAAATGTCAAGATGGCCTGGTATAATTCAATATCGTGATGGTGATTTTGACAAACTGGCAAATTATTTTCCCTTATTTGCTAATTAAATATGTACAGATCGGTTCATAAAAGCTGATGTGGAATGTCTTTGAAATGAGTGACAGGTGGTGCCAGTGATGCCCGAGCCGCGAAGGTGACAACACCACTCTGTCTGTCCGACGATGTCTGCCCGATGCAGACGAAACATGTCACGCCTATTGTGATAAAAATACGTGAGTGTTAAACGTTGCAATTTTAATGAATGACAGTTTCATACATTTTCCGCGACAGCTTTCGTGAATCGTTCTGTAGGCGAGCCATAAGAAGGTCTGTGAGATGGTTGGTTCAAATACCAATGACTAAAGAGTTTCTCTAAACACCTTTAATTTTTATTAGGTATTTTCACCCGTTGCTTTTCGGTGACGGAGTTCTCAGAATTATAAGAAGGTATTTCCGAGTATGAATATGTAGGAGACTATTAATCATAGTTTAGGTAACTATGCATCTCTGACAAACTTCAAGATTAATGATTATCTTGATATTTTTACATGCCAATGTGAAACGCTTGATGATGGCGGAGAAATGCTAGAAATTACGTATCACATTGATTTGTGTTTAGCCACTTTCACTGGATCTTTTCACTAATGGCTGTGAATTACGGATTACATACTATGGAATCGTAAAAGATACTATATTATTTTGGCGTTACAAATATATGCGCACATTAATATGCGCACTTCAAACACAGTTTAGTTGAATGATTGTTTGTCTTAAGCTGTTAGTTTGACATTTGGTTATATTAGTAAGGGAGAAAACACAACTTAACTAAGACGCCTGTTAACTTTTTTTATGGATAAGAGGGTTTTTATGTTTTTCAGTTTCAAACCAGATGGAGTAGCTATTGACAGGCCTACCCCTCTGCCGAATGGGTATGACATAGTATCATACTGATTGTACGGACTATCGTTTATCTGACATAGCTATTTGTATGTCACGTACGAATGGCTGTACATTTGACGTGCCCCCGCAAAAAATGGTAGACTTTTTTTGTATATAATATGACAGACATTGCCAGTAGGGCTGATTAAAAAATAAAGGTATAAGTAGATGTAGGCATAAGTTCAATAAAGAAAAATCAGACTGGAAACGAATGCTGAAGAATTTAACTAGATTTCTGCTTTCTTATTTATATCAAATAGGCCAAGAAAATATGGTCACTTGGAATTCGTTTTAATACTTGGTTGTACTTGTAATTTGGTATCCCGAGTTGACATAGTCCCAGCAGCTGAGCTTGGCAGTTGCTGGGGTCTCAAAAGTTAAGCTCAACTCCTGTGATTGTGCAACCTCGGTTTACACGTATTACGTTACGACCAATCGAATACATTAAAAAGGTTTCCAGCTAGCTGGGAATTAATTCCTCAAAATTATTTTTATGGATCTATTTTTATAGGCATACTCTTAATGTACCTACTGAATTTCTGATTTACTTATACGAAGAGGATTTCAATGTCTGAGCTATCAGTAAATTAGTTTCATCCGTAAGAGTGACATAGGGTATAAGCAAATTGCTAAAAATCTAAATGGTTGCGCTAAAATACCGCAGCAGTCTGGATTTTTAATCGAATTGTAAGTACCTAATGCTAATATCAACTTTTTTCCCCATCGAAAATATACATCGTGTAGTATGCATCCAAACTAATATTATAAATGCGAAAGTAACTCTTCTTTACTATAAAAACCGCTGAATCGATAAAGATGAACTTTGCTCTTTGGGATATAGTTTGACTCCTGGGAATGGACATAGGATATTTTTTGCTAACGAACTCGCAGGCAATAGTTATTTGAAATACAATTATTAAAGCGAACAAATGGATACCCAACAATATCATCTTGGCAGATAACTGGACCGTCCAATATTCAGGCCAGCGTTTATTTCGATACGTTATCGCCACAAATTTACTGCCTGTACGTTTACCACAAACAAGTAAACACGTAGGTATGCCGTTTAAATATTCTTGATTTACGAGTCAATGACCGGGCATCGATTGTTTTTTCAGTGTCTAGATACATACAATAGGATAGGTAATGCAGGGCCGTAGTTTTCATGCCAGTTTCAACATAATGACGTATACAACGTGTTTTTGAGCAATTACTTTAAATTCAAGGGTGCATTCTTTAGCTTAAATTAAGTAGCTCATTTAGAAAATAACTGCTAATTTAATTTTATCTCATATGGTATTTGCAAGTGTGTAAACGGAGTACTCCAGTGACAATCGGAGACTTTACACTCGAAGTTGTAGACGATTATATATACCTTGGACAAACTGTCCAGTTAGGTAGGTCCAATTTCGAGAAAGAGGTTAATCGTCGAATCCGACTCGGTTGGGCAGCGTTCGGGAAGCTGCGACACATCTTTTCGTCCAATATTCCGCAGTGCCTGAAGACGAAAGTCAGTGGGTGTTGCCAGTGATGATATACGGTACTGAAACGTGGTCGCTTACAATGGGCCTCATAAGAAGGCTCAAAGTCACCCAAAGGGCAATGGAGAGAGCTATGCTAGGAGTCTCTCTGCGAGATCGTATCAGGAATGAGACCATCCGCAGCAGAACCAAAGTAACCGATATAGCTCTCCGAATCGCTAAACTTAAGTGGCAGTGGGCGGGGCACATTGCACGTAGAACCGATGGCCGTTGGGGCGGAAAGGTTCTCGAGTGGCGACCGCGTACCGGAAGGCGCAGCGTGGGTAGGCCCCCCACAAGGTGGACTAATGACCTGGTGAAGGTCGCTGGAGTCCGCTGGATGCGGGTGGCGCAGGACCGGTCATTGTGGAAATCTTTGGGGGAGGCCTATGTCCAGCATTGGACGTCTTTCGGCTGAAATGATGATGATGATGATGATGAAACGGAGTATGAGTATTCGACATGACATTGATATGTCATGGTTGTCACTTACTTGGTAAAGTTAATTCTAATGCTCGTTTTACATTAGCGGATGATGCAACATGTATTTTTTTTTTGTATGAGAAACTAAAAAAATAAAAAGTAACGAATTTATTAAAACAAACTAGGCCATTCTGTTTCCTTATACCAAGCCACATGAAGAAGTTAAAGCAAATGCTCAAGAACACCCTGTACCAACAAACAGGATGTTTTAATACGAAATGAGTTAATGACAGATAAAGTCTATCAACGTTCGATTCTAACGACGAACGTAAAAGTGTTGACATTATTCAATGACATGATGTATGAAGCTTGACGTCATTTGTCTGTCATCGGCATGAAAATTAAGTTGCGGCATAAAAAGTGGTATTGCTTCAGCTGTTGCACCGTGTTTTCTTTTCGTTAACTTTAAAGGAAGATTCATCAGGTTAACTGAGTTAATTTCTTTAAGAAACTAGAGTCTTAACTTTTAATTTTTCAGATATTCAATAAATCAATTTATAAGCTGAATCTGAGGACACGACTAGGAAGAGAAGAATCCCTATTGACAGAGCAACGGGAAGTGTTCCGAGAGGTCGCATCCTTGCGTAGCTTTTTAATTTGTATCTTTCAGTTTTGAAATTGGAACTTACATTTAAGCAGCGGACGTGAAGTGAAGTTCATTCAGCTCGCTGGACCACCTGCAACGGTAACGAAGCGTGAAGTGAGTTTAGAATGAAATTGGCTTTTGAAATGGGAATGTCTACTTAATCAAATCAAAATGTATAAGGTACTTTCCGTTGACCTAGAATCACGAAATTTAGCAAAAATCAAGAACTTGTACAGGAGAAAATCCGAAACCGTATAATTGCAGCACACTGAGAGTTCCGTGCCACCTTTGTGCGGAACCCTCGGTGGGCGAGTCCGACTATCACTTTTTTGTATGTAGTGTGTGAGAAGTGCGTCTGCGTGCACTTTTCCCCCGCAAAAGTTGACAGAATGCCGTCTCCCTTCCAATGGAAGCCTGTGTTGCTTGAAGCTGCTAATCTACATGAGCGTTATGAATGATCCCAGTATAGGAATGTTATTAACATAAACAGATGATACCGCGACACATGGACACTATGCTAAAGTGTGCTGACAAGAAACAAGTGTTAACATTCGTCATAAAGATTAGCTTGTGTGAGTTATTGGTTCCGAGAAGGCAATTTACGTGATAGGGTGATAGGTAACTTATGAGCATTATCGTCTAAGTTGTTTATTTATAAATACTTATTATGACCTAACCGACTTATACGTTACTAGTCGCTCGCCCTGAACGTGAGCTCGGTTTTTTTTTAATACTATAACGGTGACTAACAAGCTTACGGAATTAAAATTTAGCAAATAAGATAGTATATGGTATTCAGATAAGTATTTATTGTCAAACAAAAACAAAATCCGACTACCAACTTCAGAAGAAGAGGTTAGATTGGACTGGCAAGTGTCGACAGCAGCTTTCGGATTCCGCAACAACCCAACTTGTGAGAGAATGCTGACTTCGAAGTACCGGAATTGCAGCTACCGACCAAAACACGCGAACGAAACCTTACAGCGGAATCTTGCACGTGCCAGAGTTAAAAGGACTTGTTGCTGTTTGTTACGACGCGACCTGGCTCCATTCATCACGGCGACAGGTACCTACGACAATTGTCAACGTCATTATCACTGCTATTACAGGCGTCTCTGGGCTACGGGCGCTGCTAACTATTGTGCGGGCTGAATGCTTGTTTGCCGCCATCATGTCATTTATAAATAAAAACATCATTACTACCATTTAACACGAATACTTTTTGGCCACACGAAAGATTGGCTCTACAGTTCAGCTGAACACGCACTTTTTCTTTCCCGTGGTCAATAGTTAAAAGCTTGTGGACATGTCGTAATGATGTTTATCATACAATGCAATAGAAAGGGAGTACCCCTTAATGTAGATAAGACTTAACTTTAACCTTAACTTTTGAATAGTCCCGAATGACTCCGAACATCGTCTTGTGTTTGACCAAAATGCACGACCAGCACGGAAACGTAAAAGTACTTAAAACTTCCTAATATCCTGATGCAACTAGGTAAAAGCGCTCAAAATAAATAAGAGAAAAACTACTCGATTCCTTTACACTGTGACAACCATGTCCACAAGCCCACGTGCCTCGGATGACACAGCCTGAGATACTGCCCTAATCGACTTATCTGCCCATCTCACGATCTGCAACTTCTGTGCGCGACGAATTTTTACAATACCCGTCTGTGGACGGCATTTGAGATAGCATAGCTGATTGTAATCGAACGTATATGGTGAGGCTTTATACGAATGCTCGGAGTAATATTTAGAATTGCTTAACACCTGCAAGATTTACTTTGCGAAGATAACATATAGACATCAGATTTTCTATAAAATGCAGTAATGGAATAAAATGCCATACAAAGGCAAAATAGCCGTCTATTTTTCAGGCGTTTGTAGTTTTTCTACAGATCATGAAAGGTAGAAAAGCAAAATTAAACCCAGTTTTCCTATGAAATTTTTGATCAGATCTCGATCAGTACAAAGTTATCGATCAATCGATCAAAATATGCCAGATCAATCGTCCCAACCATCTCCGTATTGGCCGTAGATCAGCCACTGTTTTTTCAACAATCGTTCGGGAACAGAGGTAATGCTAATTCAATGGCAGTATCGGGAGATCTCCGCGATCGAGCGATACTCCTCGTTCGTGTGCCTATTCTGTTGCACGTGCGAGTCGAAGTGAGTTAGTAATTCGAGCGCCAAAGGTAACGTGGCTTCGAGATCTGCTAAAAATGCCATCACAGAAAAGCAATTTTTAAGGCTCTTCTTTTAGGATTAAACTCAGCTTTAAAACTTTTTTCTAATTAGATTGGAGTCTTCTGTGTTAAATCTCATTTCTCTAACAAGAGCTAAAATTCATATTCGGAACTCTTGAGTGATAAAAACAAACACACAAGGCTCTTAAGAGGACGCAGAGCGTCCAAATTTACCCTCATTGAGGGGATTGTGTTTCCTAATAAACCATATATGGTGCTTCATTACCGCATTATTGCGATAATGAGCACTTAATGTGCCTGCGTCAAAAATTCAAAGGGCCATATGTACTGTAAAACGTCGTATGATACACGTGCGAATATGTAATTTACAACGATTTAATGATTTGTAGTCGATTTGCCGCTAGGGGCGCTAGTGGAACGTGGGTCCTGCGGGAACATTTCAAACGTCACTTTGACAATTCTCTCCTACGGACACAGGAGCCACGGATGAGTGGCGCCGCCTGGTGAGCGACAATACGGTAGCTGCCATTTCGATGTTCGTGGTAGGCGTGCTGCACCGCCTACACCCTCTTAAGTATTTAAAGCGAAACTGACTCGAGTCTCGAATTATCAGCGACTGGGTATTACCATTGTGCTGGTCGCTTGAACCTTAACTCGCAAACGCTCAACAAGCGCTCGGAATCCAGCACGCCGATATGGTTCGCTCGTGATTTATCCGGCCGCGGCCATAAGCGGCCAACAATGGCCGATTTACGACGCAGATGCCGCGATAAAAGATTTAGTCGCGACTCGCGGCGAAATGCCACAATCGGGGTAACTAGGAATTACTTAACGCGATGCGGTCGCACATTACCCTAGGCCTAATGCCAAGGTGATTTTGATTACTAAGTAGTCGCTAGCCTTTTTCTGATACTTATTACTCTTATTAGATATTAAACACAACTTCTTTGAGCTATTTTGTTCTAGCTGATGATATTTCGGGAGGTGAACATGTAGGTCATACTGTACTGAACAATGTTTACTAGCTGCATCATAAAGGACCCCGCACAAAATGTTCGATAAAAGCCGTTCGGTCGATTTGGCTGAAATTTTGTAAAAATGTAGCCTCTAATACTCTAAGTAACTGTGTGTAATTGCAACATTAATTAATGACTAGTTTTTGAAATATAATTATCTTTGAATAATTTGTCAATGTTTTTTTAAGAAACAGCTGATGTCATGTGATTTCGGGATAATGTCGTGAGTTATGTCGCCATCGAGAGAGACACCAGGCCCTAATTTCACGACACTGACAAGTGTGTCAATTCCTAAAATGACTGAATTACTGGCGTGTCAGGCGTCCGTAGGTTACGGCAACCGCTCATCATCGCGAGGGCTGTGTGCTTGTTAACCACCATTACTATAATTTAAATAAAATCGTAATGTATCGTCAATAAATAGATAATTTCATGAGAATTATCTTGTGTCGGAATTTCGTGACATATGTCGTGTTTCTTGTGACAAGTGTCAAGAATTCTTCACAAAAGTATTCGTTTTTTTATGATAATAATGATGATTTTATATATAAAAGGCATGTTGGCGCCAAACAAGCCTACAGCCCACACAATAGTAGCGGCACCCGTAGCCCATAGACGCTTGTAATATCAGTAATAATGATGTTGACAATTGTCGCCGTAGTGAAATTGGGGCCGCACAGTTACTCAGTAACAGCTTAGGTGTCTTTGTCGACCGCGAGATATGTCGCTCACTGTTTTGTGCTAACCGTGCGTACGCGAACGTAGTACCCAAGGGAAGGCCTACCGTAAGTATGTGGCAGTTTGCTGGACCTATAAGATTGTGAGACCTAGACAATATTGTGAAGCATATATCTCCACTTTCGCCCATAACCCTGTGGCCTAGAAATTAGCGGCGCACTAACACCGGGTTTATCTGCTAATCAGAGTAAACAACCCACAATGCGCAGACGCTGGCACATGCCGCTTTCTTGCAGTTTCCACAATTAGCGAGATTGTTGCTAATACGGGAGATATCTAAGAGGCTTATTCGGAATTAATAATCTTAACTTGATTTGCTGTAGCCCTTCCGTCATTATTTCAGCTAACATGAAAAGTGTTGTTCCTTAAAGTGTAGATGTAAAAATCTTAAATCATTGCGCAAAGTTTCCAGATAACAATTTGTAGCTTTATAAACATTTACAATACACATTTTCCCAAGTTTTTAAACCATTACACTGATTTCCCACCGCTATTTATTTTCTTAATTGATATGATAATAAAATAATACTACATCTAAAATAATCTGTAGGTACAACCAAAGTACTATAAGGCGTACTGCCATTTCGCCCAATTTTAGATCGAATAATTTGATCTCCCAAAAAATGTACTGCATATAGCTTAACTGGCGTACCAACGTTTATCAAATTCATATTCCCACTAGTTTAATTTGGCAAAATTAATAATTACCTAGGCTAGGTTTGTATCCCAATAAATATATGCAAAAAGTATATATTCGAAACGTTGAATGCCAATTGATGATACGTGAGAAGTATGTTTTGAATTAATAAAAATGCCATATAATTTTCGCGATATATTGGTAAACCCCAAAATATTGTTCCGGACTGCGGACATAGAGACAAAAATACGTTTAAAACAAATTTTATCTTCAATGGCAAAATATGTTAAAATATTGAAATATATACTATGAAATATACAATATAAATACCACAGTATAAGCTCCCTTCCAGCCTAGAAATTCGACCTCCCATCCGGTTGGCATACTCCGTGCAACTGAGTTACTGCACATGTAATTCGCACCCCGGAGCCCCATAACTCACTGTACAGATTCCCCGATATATGCAATTAATAAAGATCTAGTCGTTACATCTATTATCACCAACCTTATTTAATGTGAGCCTTATGTGTTGGCAATAAAGTATATATACAGTAAGTTGATAGTTGACGATGGTACCTGTTTCCTTACCGATGAGTTATGCGCTTTATAATCGAACGATAAATTGCTTGTTGTCGTTTGAAAACATCGAAATGTCCACAGGTTGCATTCTAAACTTGTTGATACATGATATTATGAAGTAGAAAATGGATACGTGCAATCCCTACTGAATATTGCATGAAGTATTTATTACTTTTACATATAAATAAGTATAGGTTCGATATTCTACAAACGGTATACCTTGTAATTTAGATTCAATACGGTCGAAATTTCAAGTGTGGTTCTTCATGAAAAGTTCGTCGAAGATTAACCATTTGCTTGTCACTAACCGTGGCAGTTTGAAGACGCCTCAACAATTTTCCACGATTACCAGCTACTTATACGAGGTATTCCGTTTTGTCCTACTGCCGAGTTCTACTAATAGGACAAAACGGAAAAAAAATTCCGTTTAGTCCTACTATCGCTGTCAATGTTGTTGATAGGACAAAACGGAATAGTAAAGTAGGACTAAACGGAATGTTTTAATTACAACTTTGAATAATCATAGCTATTATAATGAAGTGTTAAAAACTAACATATTTTAACGCAATTAGCTAAAATTTATGTTTATTTATGCCACTTCTCGTATATGAAAAAAAATTACTTTGCGCCCGGTGGCAAGTTACGGTGCGCCTGATTGATAATACGGTGTTTGCGTCCATAAGCTATAGACGCTTGCAACTCTACAGGAAATTAAGTAAATTTCTCTACCATCAGGGTAAGTTGCAGTGTTGTAGTTGTATAAGGGATAACCGCCATGTGGAATGTTGACTTGACGATCATTGTCCCGATAGTCGATTCAGCGAATGGTCAGTCTCTAACAACATCTTGAGAGACTCTCGCTAGTTTGCAGGATCAAGGGAGACTAGACACGGCGCGTATAGTCGATTCCTTTCTCTGCGGCCCTTGATTGATTATGTATTAATACAATAGCGAAACGACAGTGTCTACAAATTTCTTATATAATTGTTTTTTGTAATATATATCTGAGCTTTAAACTCATGCAGAGGCCGAAATGAAGCTACTTTTTTTTTATGCTATAGGTGGCAAACGAGCAAACGAATCGCCTGATGGTAAGCGATTAACGTCGTCCATGGACACCCGCAACACCAGAGTTGTCGCAAGTGCGTTGCCGGCCTTTAAGGTGGGAGTACGCTCTTTTCTTGAAGGTTTGAAGGTCGTATCGGTCCGGAAACACCGCTGGCGACAGTTCGTTCCACAGTTTAGCTGTGCGAGGCAGGAAGTTTCGGGAAAAGCGCACTGCCAACCATCTAAATGGTGAGAGTGGAAATATTGTCGCGTAGGGCGATGGCGGAAAGAAGCGGCAGGGATTAATCAGTTACTTTCTAAATTAATTATTTGTAGTTAATGAAGCTTATAAATTGCTACTCGTCACTAGATGGAGTTAGCTACCTAAATTCTACATGACAGTGAATATTAACAATGTCGTGAACGTCGGTCTAACTCCATCATAAAAAACATTCATCATAGAGTAGGTACACGTGACAATAGTCTATGGGATAGTACTAATAATAAAAATGTTACGGTGACGTGACGTTGACAACGTTCCGTCATTTTATAAACAACTTTATGAAATATTGATAACTATGATAACATTTCTAATTTATAATAATGTAATCATGTTTTCCACCTGGATTATGTAGAAATAGAGGTACGTAATATTTTTTTCAGTCCTCCGGCCGGTAAGCGCCACTTTACGCAAAACTAAATTGCCGCCTGCCGGCTCCGTCGGGCTGAAAAATAGTATACAAACCTCGGCCGTTAAATGGGAAAGCCTCGGATAACATGTTAGTCGACCTCGGCTTCGCCTCGGCCGACAATTACATGGGGTCCGAGGCATTTCCCACTAAAACGGCCTTGGTATGTAATGTACTATTTCTGCTCTCCGGCCGGCAAGTAGCCAATTGCAGGCCGCTACGCTAAACAAATGCGCCGCTTGCCGACTGCCTCTAGCAGAAAAATAGTGTAGGTACTGACCTTGGCCAGTAAATAAGAAAGCCTCAGATCACATGTTTGTCGACCTCAGCTTCGCTTCGGCCGACAATTACACGAGATCTGAGACATTTCTTACTTTACAGGCCTCGGTACGTAATCTACTATTTCTGTCCTCCGGCCGCCAAGCAGCCGATTGCAAGCCGCTACGCTATACAAAGTTGCCGTTTGTCGACTGCGTCAAGCAGAAAAATAGTGTAAGTACAAACCTTAGCTAGTAAATAAGAACGCCTCAAATCACATGTTTGTTATTTATTACACGAGATCTTTCTTACTTTCGAGGCCTCTGTACGCAATCTTCTATTTCGCCCTCGGGGTCATCTCATCCTGTGGAGTGGCCTTAGCGTTCAAGAGAAGTTTGAAGTCTTTAGTGCAGCCGGTCAGCTTCCTAACAAGGCGAGGCGCCTATTTATCTTATTAAAGGGATGATAAACACATGCATGTACGATTGTACGTATGCAGCACGTTGTGGTATAGGGTCATATAGGTTTTCCGGAAAACACACCAGTAAGGTAGTAACGTAACAGCATTATCATTGTCTTTATCGTTCTGTTTTCAGGTGTTGTTGATGCAAAACACAATTTCTGTGCTTTCATAAGATGACCATGTTATTTGGTAAGGTGTCCGTGGCAGCGAATGTATATCGACGCAACAGCGGGCTTTTAAACTTTGTCAGCACATCAATGCCAGCAACTCCCATAAGATCTAAAGGTGCGTATGTTATATAGCATGTAAGATGTTGGAGATGCATAAGCAAGTGACGTAGTCTGGCCTTAATACAACTTTGTTGACGGATGATCTAGTTACGATCGTAGGAAAATGCGGGCTAAAATGACTGTTCTTTATGGAAATCTTCGGGGAAGGCCTTTGTCCAGTAGTGGACGTCTTTCGGTTGGTATGATGATAAGGTGTGGTCTGGTATAAGTCACATATTTAACCGACTTCAAGAACTCAAAGGAAAATTCTTTGTTAACACAAAGTAGCCTCAAGCCAGTTGAAGTATAGGCTTAAAGCGAATAAAGAATTGGTTTGAATTTCCATTCTACATTTACGTTATTATTTATTTATTTAATCTTTATTGCACAAAAGAAAACTTATCGTACAAAAGGCGGACTTAATTACGAATTATGGCGGAATTATGTGGTTATAAAACGAAATAAAAAAAGAAGGCGATGTTCGTTTTATATATTAATTGGCAGGACCATTAAATAAGCGGGTTGCACCAGGTTCGAATCCCGAGAAGAAAATATTATACGATAATTGTATTCTAATGACGATGAATTGAATAAATAATTATATAAAACATCGGTAAATAGCAATGTAATATATATTTTCAGTCCTCCGGCCGGTAAGCGCCACTTTACACAAAACTAAATTGCCGCCTGCCGGCTCCGTCGGGCAGAAAAATAGTATACAAACCTCGGCCGTTAAATGGGAAAGCCTCGGATCTCGGCCGACAATTACATGAAATCCGAGCCATCTCCCACTTAAACGGCCTTGGTATGTAATCTACTATTAATCCTTAAATACATGATGATGCATTTATGACACAGAAACGAGACAAGTGACTATCAAGTACTCTTGGAATGTAGACTTTGTTATTTCGTCGTAAGTTCTTAATTTGAAATGAATTTTATTGTCACTTACGATGTTTTAGGATCAATACTGTTAATTCATGCATTTAAGGGTTAGGAGTATCAACAGCTATAAGTAATTTGATCAAACTTCACACACTGGCCATTAACACCATGATTTTACTGTTAACCTTGACGATTTCATTAAAGTTGAAAAGTATTCAGGCAAAATATAGAATAACCTTCACTTTTATCGCTTAATCCAACCAAATATCATTTTATTGCGAGCATAACCTAAATATGGTCGGTACTGACCCTGCCTACAAAGCTAGAGGTTCTGTGTTCGACTCACGGTACGGGTATGATTTTGTGTGATGAGCACGAATATGTAATTTTTTTCCAGAGTCATGACTGTACAGTCACGTCTATAAATATCTATACACTTCAGAACTTATTACAGGGGAAGAATGGTCAAAATTGAATACAGATGCATATATATATATATTTATGGAGCCGACCGTACTCGTAGATATAAAAATTATGCTTAGTTTAGAGCTAGATTGGTCTGTGTAAGATTTATTTAAATATATTATTATATTTTCAGGATTAAATTACACCCGGCGCAATTTAAAGAAAGAAATAATGCCTTAGATCAACTGTCAAATATGAAGTACGAGCCTTCCCAATTGGCCTGATATCACATTGCTCAGATGCACCAGTGACAGATAGATTGTAGAGAGAAGTCAATTTTAATAAAAATTACAAAAAGGAGATACTTATAAAATCTTTTATAAAAGGGAAATGTCAGCTGCCTGAGATGACTGTTGTTGTAAACAGCCGAAGACTTTCGTCAAAGTAGATACACGTTAAACATCGTATACGCCTAACTAAAACTTATATTATTACTTATATTATTGCTATTTAATAAAGTTTTTAATAAATACAAGGTTTTTTTTTGTGTTGGTGGCTGCTGACAAAAAAAAAACAGTAATTGGGCGTTTTTATTTTTTGTTGTACAAAAACCATTTTTGGAAAATTTAATTTTTTTAAATTGTTTTCTATTCAGAATCGCGATCTCTTTCAATCCTAGTAGGAGAAAAAAAGTGTCCCAAGATTTGTGTTCCATTTCGCCACCATAATTTCATTGATTTAGTATGGCGGTAGCGTCAATGGAAAGTTTGAAATTTGTATGGAAAATTTAGGACACTTTTTTTCTCCTACTAGGATTGAAAGAGCTCGCGATTCTGAATAGAAAACAAATAAAAAAAATTAAATTTTCCAAAAATGGTTATTTGTACAACAAAAAATAAAAACACCCAATTACTTACTTACTTACTATTTTGGCTCAGTGATCCAAAAAGAATCTTGGCCTCCGAAACGAGAGCATGCCACCTGACCCGATCCAGCGCGGTTTCCTGCCACGACATCACCCCAGCGGTACCTGGAGCGCCCAACTGGTCGACGCCCGGTTGGTCGCCCCACGTACGCTCCGCTAACCACCCGATCCTCCTCCATTCTAAGTAAGTGACCGAGCCAGCGAAGTCTGTGAGATTTCGTTTCGCCGATTATATTGGGCTCAGCCACCAACTCTTCAATCTCGGCGTTCTTCCGGATCCTCCAGGTGCCATCGTCTCTTCTAACATGTCCCAGGATCTTTCTAAACACTTTCCTAATGCCTAATGACGGTTTTATATATCCTTAGTTTCGTACTTTTGCTGAGAAGCCTGGACACTAACACTTTGTGGAGGGCTGCGCTGCATCGTAGTGCGTTTTGAATGCGTATCGCAATCTCCTCATCCCGAGTGTTTGTATCGGTGACTGTGCATCCGAGATACCGAAACTTGTCAACACCCTGATAGACGGTACCTACCTTCCACATGAAGACTATCACGACGAACTCGCGTGTTTTTATACCGTTTCATGTGGAGGTATTCGGTTTTAGCCTGATTGATCCTGAGACCTATCTTGTTTGCTTCCTCTTCCAAGACCTTTGCCGCCATCACCACCTGTTCGCGGTTTTCCCCTAATAAAGCAAGGTCATCCGCATACCTTGCGCCTCCCGCCTAGCTCAAGTCCTATGTCAAGGGTTAACACCTTGCGAACGACGTGCTCCAGAGCCAGGTCGAAAAGCATAGGTGATTAAAATAACGTAAATATGTTTAAGATACAAGGCACTTAAGACGGGTATATAGAGACATGGGGCCTAATTGCAGAAAAACATTGTTACGTTTTTGAGATGCTTCCAAAACCAAAGATATTGTACAATGGAAACATGCAAATGTAAATAAAAATACCAAAATAGTTAATATATGTATTAAAAAACTTTGTTGTTTTAACAAAAACTGTAAGCGGTAATCTGCAGTGTATGTAGACACAGTATACGCTCGGTAAACCAACACTTACCATATTCCATGTATTTGGCTTAACACATCAGTGCAACGACATTACTAGTAGCCTAGTAGTAGACGTCTTTTTCCAAATGACGGGTATCTGATCAGCAGGGTTAGCATGGTTGCCATTTTATCGCTTATCACGCTATGCGTCACTTTCGCACATACATACTTGTTAGAACGTGACAGCAACGTCGGTAAATGATAAAAACCCGACCATCATAGACTAGCTGGTGCGCGAGACAGGTACATACGTACTATCGCGGCACTTTCGTGATCAATCTGTAGTACCTAACTTATTTAACCTACACTTGCTTTATAAAACATAATTTGAGAAAGACATGCTGAAATAAAACTATACCTGAATTAAGATCTCTATACGAAATGATAGAGAAGATAAACTAAAGTCAGAAAAAAACACTGTCATTGATTGCCGTTGGCAACGAGATTATTAATTAAATATCTTTACGTTGTTGGATGCCCTTGGTTAAAGCAAATTATACCATGGAAGACCCTGGCGAGGGAACAAGCGGGGGAATACGAACAGAAGACTTAATTTACTTAAAAAAGACTAGGGGGGTTGTGCTGCTGCATGCAGGGCACAAGTATTATAAAAACCGGCAATATAAAGACGAGACCGTAGTTTGGAGGTGTACAAGAAAAAGTAAAGAGCATGGAATTTATAGCTGCACCGGTTCTTTATCAATCAAGGTAAGCCTGTTCGACAAATTTCATTTTCTGTGCGGATTTGTTTTTTTGTCATTTTAATTTTAAAACATGTTCTTGCTCAAGAGATTAAATTTGGAGTTCTCTGTGTGTTGAGAACTACATAGGTATTACATAGGCCTTTGAGTTTTTAGCCTAACATATTTTTAGTAAAGGGATCAGACATATCTATATAAATAGTCATAGTTACATATCTGAGAGAACATAAATGCTTATTTCCTGACCCAATTTTAATCCACACACAACTTAAAACGGCAGAATGTTAAAGATTGTTTTCTATTACAGTAGAATCGATACTAGATTAACTCTACTATGGAACGCATCAAGCTGGAAACTATCAAGCAGTTCCATTATGCCATCCCTGGTCTTCAACATCAGATCCGCTGCACTAAAATGATGGTTTCCGTAAAAAAAAAACGAGATACTTAAGGAAACAAATTTATTAATTATATATTATTTACAAATTTTACATTGATTTTGAAATTGGAACGCTTAATTACTCTATAAAAGTTCAAATTAGATTGCAGAATAAGTACAAAAAATTGTACACGGGGACTAAGGAGGTTATAGAATACTAGTATGTACTACGGAGGCTAATATGTACTTGTGGCATCTGATAGCTCTTTTAAAAATGAATTTTGCCAAACTTGGTTTGAAAAAAAAAATGTTTAATATGAATATAAATTATGAACTCATTATTTTATATTTATTTATAGGATGGACGGATAAAAAAAACAAAACCGCATTGCCGCAGCTGCCCACCAGATCATGCAAGGAATGAAATCGAAGAAAAACTTATTGCAATGAAAACGCAGGTAGTAGATTCCAACTTTCAGGAGTCTGTCCCCAAAATTTTTAAAAAAACAGTAGGTTCGCTGAAAGATGCAGGAATTGATCTTATTAGGGCTATACCAAATTTTGCCGCTGTAAAGACCGCCCTTTACGATGCTAGGAATAAAGCGGCTGGGATGCCTAAAATCAAGTTCGACCTAGCATCCGAAGTAAAAGTTCCCCCAAATTACAATTTTTTCTTGCTAGGTGATTATAATTGTAATGGGGACCGCTACATTATATTTTCGCACCCACAAATAAAAACCCTCATCTCCGGAATTTCACATTTCTTTGCCGATGGCACCAAAAAAGCTTGTCCTGAACCATTTCAGCAGCTATTTACAATTCATGGTGATTACCGTGGTAATCACCATAATGAGGAAATTGAGGAAGGGTCACAGGATCAGCATGTTTTTCCATTAATATACGTATTAATGACCAATCAAACGACTACAGCGTACAGAATTGTGTTCGAAATTATAAAGTCGCAAATCGCAGCATTATCAACGGCCACTTCAGTGTGCCAGTGGAAGCCAGTAAAATTTATGTGTGACTTTGAGCTAGCCATAATTAACGCAATTCAAGAAGTGTTCCCTGGAGTTGAAGTCAAAGGATGTTTATTCCATTACAAAAATGCTCTAAAACGTAAAGCTATAAAAATAAAATTGTGGAAAATGAAAACTACAAAGAGAATAGTCGAACTCTCTGGCAATTTAGCATATTTGCCACTGCACCATATCAGAGAGGGATGGCAATTCATCTTGGAGGAAATTAAATTCTTACAAGCAAACGGAATTAGTACGGGCCCTTTCGTTAAATACATGCAAAAGTTTTGGATGAAGAATGATTCCTTTATAGAAAAGTGGTGTATATTTAACGAAAAGGCCCGTACCAATAATTATTCGGAGTCATGGCATCTAAGCCTCAACAATTATACTAATACACGAGGGTACGGGCATGTAAACATAATGCAGCTTTTGACAGTAATAAAACAAGACGCAGAATATAATGTCACCAGATCGCGACAAATTGACGAAAATACCCTCGTTAAAAATAGGAAAATGAAAGATATACTGAATGACGAATTTATTGCTCGTCAAGAGCACCTATTAATTACAGGCCAAATATCAGTACCATATTTTTTGGAATCTTTACGATAAGTAGCCGTCGGTCTAGACTTCATGATACGGCAAACAATGAACAAGGAAATCCCTTTTGCTCCTTTTGAGTTACAGATTGACTGCTATATTCTTAATTTAATTTGGAGACCAAAAACAATAATTTTGTAAGAAAGTTGTTAGACGATTCGTTGTAAAAAGTATACGTACACAACATTATATTTACATAAAAATATTTATTAAAGTGTAGTAAGCCTACACTTTGATAAATATTTTTATACGAGGAGTTGATGTCGTACAATTTTTATACTAGGCCTTCTGCTTTCGCGATTAACGCCCAAACCACTAGGCCTACAAACATTACCTACGAGTAGTCTGATACACACTAGCGAGCCCTATTGAACCGCACTAGTAAGAAAACAATATTTAAATTTGTTTAACAATCTTTTTGCGATTTGGTAGGTAGTCGCTTGACGATTTTATAATAACAAGTGAAAGTGGTACTTACTGCTGTGACACTATCATTTATACATATAGTTCATTTCGCTTTAATTAAAGGAGATCATTGTAATCACAATCCAAAAACGTAATTCCTATAGGACGCAACTCAAAAACTTTTACTATATGTAATTTGTTTTTGACATATGTTCGATGACATTAAAGAGTGGCTGTCTTGCATGGAGTCCACTGATTTATTTATGATCGGATCAATACGGCCACTTTTAAAAATAAGGCTTTTAAGGACGCAGTTTGCTATGGCTCTCAGAATAATATTATAGGATATTCTTACACAAATTGACTAAGTCCCTAAGCTTAAGAAGACTTGTGTTACGGGTACTCGGGCAACGATATATATAATATACAAATACATAAATACATAGAAAACATCAAACCTTACCGGGATTCGAACCCAGGACCATCGTTTTAGCAGGCAGGGTCACTACCAACTACGCCACCCGATCGTCAAATCGGAATAAAATGTAATGGAACGATTCTGAATACAAATCTGCAATAATATAAAAATGTTTTTGAGATGTGGCATGCGACGAATTTTTACACACAATTTTTACGACACTAAGACTTTGACGAACGACTATTTTTTTGTCTCCAAATTAAGTTGTAAAAAAAGTTGATGCATCGTATTCTTATGTTAGAAATGTATTAAAATCCTCTATTTACACGAAAATGATACCAAATTCGACCATACAGCCCAATGTTTTTTATAATTTTTCGAGTGGCTTCCCTTCCCAAATCACTCTGTAAGAAAAAAATTGTCACCATGCGAAGGGTTATCCTTATTTATCATTTGCCGTATGTCGAAGATATTCCGGCCGTAGACTAGGTAATCCAAATCGTAAGCTAGGTGTCCAATAAGTTCGAATATACATATTTTTACCGTGGCTCTAAAGACATATTGATTACAGGCCATTAATTTATTTATTTTAAGTAAATAAATATGCTGACATTATTATACCGATAGTTGTTATGCCAAGTGAAAATAGGTACACGTGGTAGTTGAGGTGTAAAATTAAACAGCCAACAATTCTGCTGTACTTCAATTTCACA
Source organism: Lathronympha strigana (assembly GCA_949128165.1). NCBI lineage: Eukaryota > Metazoa > Arthropoda > Insecta > Lepidoptera > Tortricidae > Lathronympha > Lathronympha strigana. Next base: position 22,166,156 of record OX421913.1, on the reverse strand, counting down.
GACATGGTGATACTTTTTTATAGCTCAAAATGTAATATAGGATATAAATATATGTGATATAGGATATAAATAAATGTAAAATAGGATAAAAATGCATCTGAGGTTTACATGCACTTTTGTGTTTATTACACGTGGTAGTTGAGGTGTAAAATTAAACAGCCAACAATTCTGCTGTACTTCAATTTCACAGACATGGTGATACTTTTTTATAGCTCAAAATGTAATATAGGATATAAATATATGTGATATAGGATATAAATAAATGTAAAATAGGATAAAAATGCATCTGAGGTTTACATGCACTTTTGTGTTTATTACACGTGGTAGTTGAGGTGTAAAATTAAACAGCCAACAATTTTAAATTAAACAGCCAACGACATATTTGTCTTCTGTTAAAAGAGAAACCGAAGAAAACTTATTCAAAACCAATAAATCTACAAAATGTACGGCACGGGTGATAGATGTGTTATTTCGCTAGAAACAAATGTTAATAGATAGAAACTGGACCTGACCCATTTTAAACGGCTTAAAAAACATATATACATATAAATCTTACAACAAAAATGTTTGTAACATGTGTGTACATATTTGTGACGATTAGCGTGTAACGATATTTTGTTGGATTTTGTTGCCTACTTAATACTAGACTCACGATATATCCGTTACGCTAAAAAAATTACCTATTATTAATTATTTCCCAAACTGTCAAAATTTCCATACAAGCTGTCAGTTCAATGACTGGATTAATATAGGATATAAATGCATCGGAAGTTTACATGCACAGTTGTATGTATTACGCGTATTTGTTGAGGTTTATCTGCAGTGCACATCTTCTGGCTATGTCTCTCTCTCTGATAAGGTGATGATGCATTTTACTAACCGCTGCTAGAGAGGCCGGTATATAGAATTGGCCGATTCATCCAGTGAACGCAGATAAAGCATGGAAGCATTATGTCTGCTATATTATGGCACCACGGACATCGGTACCTCGGTAGGCGGTCCTTATGATCGGTACCGGGCGCGATTTCTGTTTGACCGCGATGTCAGTAAGTGACGGATGCCTAAAACTAGTTACCAGAACAACGTATTTTACAATGAAAAATGCCTTCATGTGTGGTGAAGTGGTGCAGAAACCATACTGATCATTTCAAGACTAGTGGAATCACATTTCACAGGAAGTATTATAATGATAGCGTGTTTATCGGTACCGATTGGAATGTATCGGTACCGAACGAAATGTTACTTTAACGGTCGGGTATCTTTAAACAGACCCGGTCGAGACCGCTTTAAACGGTACCTTTTCAGTCCCTGATTTGAACATTTTTGAGTCCGGGACTTTTTTCCCCCATTGCGAAAAGTTTCAGGCATCGTAAACGGCTGGATTTACTAATTCCTAGATTTTAAACATTTATTTAAATAATAAATATAAGGGCCTGGGCAGAGAGTACGTTTTTGTACCATTCGGGGTCGAAACTCCATGGGGTCCCAGCGCACGCAAGTTTTTCGTAGAAATCGCGAAACGTCTGGTTGATGTTACTGGTGACCGAAGAGCTGGTGGCTTTCTCGCACAACGTATCAGCATTGCGATACAACGAGGAAATGCCGCCAGCATCCTAGGTACAATGCCTCAAGGACCTACTTTAGATTTAAGATAGGTAGAGGTAGGTAGTTAGGTAAGTTACACTTACTGTATAATATTCCTAGACATTATATTAACTTCAACATCCTTTTGAATAACATCCTTTATTCTGCTAAATCAGATCATTCCTGCATTTTTCAGTCAGAAAGTTTAAAAAAATAACACACTCTTGAAAGTTGAATTCTGCTATGATACTGCAATTCTGCATCAACAAATTCTGGGACAACCACCTGTGGATTTCACAAAAACACATTGACGCAAAAGTAGCCTCTGGATGGGTGACGTGGTTTCAAATGCGAGTTACGCGCGGTTAGACTAAGTTAGAACGACGTCAGAAGAGCATATTGGCATATTTTTGGCTGCAGCTGGTCTTGGCCCTCTGCACATCTGGGGCGCCCTAAGACAAGAACAATATAAAAATGTGAAAAACAAATAGTTTTATTGTTTTAATGTATTTACTCATCGTGGTAACCAATGAAATTAGGATTCTTATGAGTCATGAATAAGGTACTTCTATTATTGTAAATGCCTAGTATAAACATATAATTAATAAAAATGTATACACTTTAAATAATATATTTCCTTTCAACCGTCGTGGGACAAACCTATTAGAATCGAAATGTTAGTTTGATGGGAAAACAAAAGGTTATATGATGTTTTTTTTTATTTCGCGGTGGGGGAAACGACAACATTCTTAGTTTAATGAAAAAAAATACATGAGAATACTCGAGCGTGTTAGGTATTGACATACAGGTCGCGCAATGTTTTCTAAAAAGTAAAATAAAAACCGCGCTCCAATCTATATCAATTTTTTTATTTTTTGTCAGTAAGTACCTACATATAGGTAAGTACAATAATTTTGGTTAAAAAAAAAAATATAAGCTTGCACCATTTTTATCAATATTATTTATTTTAAGATTCTCCGCTTTCGTACAGAGCCATTTCAAGGCCATCCCTTTCCTAGGCACGTTAAGACAGCTAGCAAAATGTCAACCGGTCGTCAAATTTAGTCCTACGCTTTACTGATACTCCTGGGGCTTGAAATACCAGTATTTTCCGGCACCGGTATTCTGGCATTTCCGGCCTTCAACCATATACCGGTTTAACACTTGGTACCGGTTCCAAGGTACGTGCACGAGTAGATAAGAAAGGAGTTAGGAAAAAAGTAATCTATGTCATTCAAACCTCAGCATTATATTTATCTTCAATTTTTTTCACGACCATTGGTATCATAATATATAAAGCATTGCTGAATGATTTTTGCATAGCTTCATTTTCAGGAAAAGTGCATCTTACAAGATTGTCTATAGTAGCGCTCATTGGATTTTTTGATTTAGTTTGCGTTGACTTTGTTTCCATCAAAATTTTGGTTTGTGTTGCAACACAAGATAATATGTCAGGTGTTGAGTCCTGAGATCTTAGTTCAGAATGATCTTGTGGCAAAATAATTAGATATTCGTTATAACCTTGGGACTCATTCAACTCTTTCCCTTCCATATTTATATCACGGAAATTGTAACAAATTCAAATGAAATATTCAAACCTACATAACCTATATGACATAAATGACACAAATAATACTTACGTTTTGATTTTTTTTAATAGTTCAATTATAGAGGCTCTCTGAAATAGAGGTTCCGTTCTAAGTCATTTCTGTTACAGGTGGTCATCATCTCATAATCATAAGATAGAGAATAAAATTAAAAAGAATAATTTATCATAATATGTTTGATGATATTGTGCAAAAACGTTTAATTTATTATTATTGTCCGTTGAAAGTTAGTTCGTAGAAATGAAAATAATAAAGTTTTGTCTGTGCAATTGCGGACGAAGTTATCATGACGAATAACTACCGGAAATATATCCTGAAGGACGGTACGGTCGACATTTGTCGGGCATGCCGCCGTCCCGGAGAGTCACTCAGGCATATTATTTCTGGTTGTTCTCATCTTGCTAACGGCGAGTACTTGCACAGACATAATCTCGTAGCCAGGATTATTCACCAGCAACTTGCTCTTAAATACGATCTTGTGGACCACGAAGTGCCGTACTACAAGTACGCACCTGCGCCAGTTCTCGGAAATGGTCGTGCCACGCTCTATTGGGATCGATCTATCATCACGGACAGGACTATTGTAGCCAATAAGCCTGACATCGTGCTGGTTGATCGATCGCAGCGTCGGGCCGTGCTCGCCGACGTCACCATCCCCCATGACGAGAATCTCGTTAAGGCCGAGAAGGACAAGTCCAGTAAGTACCTAGACGGCTCACGAAATAACCGCCATGTGGGACTTATATTGAGACCCGAGCAAGCGAAAGATTCCAACATTAAGCCACAAGCGTAGCGAGTGGTTCAATAACTGGAATCTGGAGCTTTAGGGTCTCAAGGCACAAGAGTTGAACAAACTTTGCCGCCGAGTGTAATTCAACATTTTTCCCCTCACTATTGCGAGGAAAATAAAGACGACATACGATTACAAATCTTATCCACATGTACTTAAGTTATCTTGAAGAAACCATCATACCATCTTCATAATAAACCATGTACTATGGGCATATAGGACTCACTTATACTGGACTGGTGGTAAGTGATAGGAATTAGATTACTTTGCCCCACATGTGGATAAAATGCGTTTTTACACGCTAGTTTAAAAGGACAAAACAGCGCTTTTCGAGCTAGTGAGGGGAAAAATAATTTAATGAATTCCTGTAGGTAAGTTTGATCAGCTTTGGTTTGCTTAGGTACTTGTCACATTATCTAACGTAATATCTGTGTGTCAAGTAGTCAGTCGCAAGAAGTCATTTCTGATCATTTCAAGTCTAACTCCGTCATAAAAAAACTTACCTAATTGTGACAATAGTCTATGGAAAAGAGGCTGGAAATAAAAAACGTACGTTGACAGTTGTCATTTTGCAAAACAATAAATTGTTGTAGTATAATGTAGGATACAAAATTAAAATAAGATATTTCAATCTGAACTAAATCATAAGTTCTCGGCCGCTGGTTTAAAAAGTCCTTAGTGTCGCCGGTTAGCTTTCTACCTGGGGCTTATTTGCCTGAATACAGCTTTATAAATAAGTAAGTGTATGTCTTTATAGCTCACGCTTTATAGCTCACGGCTGGGCCGATTGGTGAGTGAATGTGGAGGTATATATATTAGGATAAACCTATACCTATTTTTTGTTAGCAGGCGCTGAATAAAATGTTGCAATAAGTCCCTTTTAAGCTATATACCTAAGGACCTTTATTCTACCACCCTTTAACAAGACAGCTAAATAGTTGAGTGTATAGGCAGCGGCAAAGACTTTCCAAAATTCCCCTAAGTTAAATCTATATTGCCGTTTACCTACAGCCTGATGTCTGTACGACCTGCTGCTGCATCCACCACCGGATGAAAAGCGCTGGCGATTCTTTTGTATCCTGTATGCCTGGCCTACGTCGCGACCGGAACGACGATACCAATGATCATGTCTTCTCCTCTGCCTTCTTTCATAAGAAAACTAAACGAAACTAAACTAAAGGTAAGGTAGTACCTAAATAATTTATAGAATCTATTTTAAAACGGGAATATGATACAATTCTTAACATTCGCTATCACAGTAATATTTATTTTCTTAGCATTTAAGTCCATGGCACACCGCTGCCGTCTAAACTTGTTCAAGGAGGAGGAGGATATGTTACGTTCTTCTGTCCTCTTTCCTAGCGTTTTCCCGGCTTTTGCCCCGGCTCATGCAGGGAGCCTGGGGTCCGCTTTGGTAACTAATCCCAAGAATTGGCGTAGGTACCAGTTTTACAAAAGCGACTGCCATCCCTAACCTTCCAACCCGAGGGTAAACTAGGCCTTATTGGAATTAGTCAGGTTTCACCGATAAAAGATTTTTTTTGGTAATGTTTATAAATTATAATCACTGTATTTTGGTGATGAAGTGAATTTAATTACCAAAATACGGTAATAATATATTTCATTACTATTAATTCCGAACTCTTTCCTGCGATTTGGTTTTTTTTTCGTTTGAAAGGAGTTCATTCCTCCATTTTCAAAGGCACAGACCATAGATGATGGTATTGGTGGTCTCTATGTTAGTTTATGTACGTAGTTTCACATAGTACATAAATATGTCAAACATTTACATTGGGGAACCACCAAATAGGTAGGTAAAGTGGTCTAGTTGACAAAGGCCGGAATTACCATATAAAACTTCCAATAATTTTACCTGATGATTCTGACGTCGATTTGATTAATTATGGTTCCGTACCTCAAAAGGGAAAAACGGAACCCTCATAGGATCACTTTGTTGTCCGTCTGTACGTCCGTCCGTCTGTCTGTCAAGACCCTTTATCCCAAGAACGCGTAGAGATATCACGTTGCTATTAATACCACATACCTATACAGGTCTGCAATTTCTTGAAGCTGTGAAAAAATGATGATTCTGAGCCCCGACGTCGATTTGATTAATTACGGTTCCGTACCTCAAAAGGGAAAAACGGAACCCTCATAGGATCACTTTGTTGTCCGTCTGTCCGTACGTCCGTCTGTCTGTCAAGACCCTTTATCCCAAGAACGCGTAGAAATATCACGTTGCAATTAATACCACATATACAGGTCTGCAATTTCTTGAAGCTGTGAAAAAATGATGATTCTGAGCCCCGTCGTCGATTTGATTAGTTATGGTTCCATACCTCAAAAGGGAAAAATGGAACCCTTATAGGATCACTTTGTTGTCCGTCTGTCCGTCCGTCCGTCTGTCTGTGAAGACCCAGAACGCGTAGAGATATCACGTTGCTATTAATACCACATACCTATTATATACAGGTCTGCAATTTCTTGAAGCTGTGAAAAAAATGATGATTCTGAGCCCCGACGTCGATTTGATTAATTACGGTTCCGTACCTCAAAAGGGAAAAACGGAACCCTCATAGGATCACTTTGTTGTCCGTCTGTCCGTACGTCCGTCTGTCTGTCAAGACCCTTTATACCAAGAACGCGTAGAAATATCACGTTGCAATTAATTCCACATATACAAGTCTGCAATTTCTTGAAGCTGTGAAAAAATGATGATTCTGAGCCCCGACGTCGATTTGATTAATTATGGTTCCGTACCTCAAACGGGAAAAATGGAACCCTCATAGGATCACTTTGTTGTCCGTCTGTCTGTCAAGACACAGAACGCGTAGAGGTATCACGTTGCTATTAATACCACATACCTATACAGGTCTGCAATTTCTTGAAGCTGTAAAAAAATGATGATTCTGAGCCCCGACGTCGATTTGATTAATTATGGTTCCGTATCTCAAAAGGGAAAAACGGAATTCTCATAGGATGACTTTGTTGTCCGTCTGTACGTCCGTCCGTCTGTCTGTCAAGACCCTTTATCCCAAGAACGCGTAGAAATATCACGTTGCAATTAATACCACATATACAGGTCTGCAATTTCACAAGGTCGACTGGAGGACTGAAGGACAAGGTGGACTGATGACCTGGTGAAGGTCGCAGGAGTCCGCTGGATGCGGGTGGCGCAGGACCGGTCATTGTGGAAATCTTTGGGGGAGGCCTATGTCCAGCAGTGGACGTCTTTCGGCTGAATGATGATGATGATGAATTTCTTGAAGCTGTGAAAAAACTCAATCTCTACATCAACGCCATCAAAATATACCGCCGTTTCTGTCGCATTTCCCATACATTTGCAATGGGAAGACACACTTACAGGAAAAAGTCCGATACCCTTATAACTGCCGCACATCGAGAGTTCCGTGCCACCAGTATTTTTTAGTACAGTCAAGTGTAAAAATATGGTGGTGTGTGCACATCTTACTCAAAAATATGTCCCAAAGCACCTTATGCCGGTGTAATAAGAGCGTAGTACCATATTTATGAGTCGATTATGTCGAACCATATTTTTGCACTTGACTGTACCTAAGGTTGGAGGGTGCGGAGAATCCTTTGTGCGGAACCCTCGGTGGACGAGTCCGATGCGCACTTGGCCGGTTTTTTGTTTGTTTGGAAGGAGTTGGTTCCATAGGCATTGGGGTTCTGTTGACATAAAGGAATTGGAGTAGGTACCTAAACTTTTAAAAGTTTAGATTAACAGCCGCGTAGGTTCGAATCCTACTATTCGGTGTTGGTGGTTGGTTAAGTGTTGTTGTAATTTATATACTCACCCCAGTAGTGTGTATTATTAAATTATAGAATACAGGTCAATTTCAACTATTTAATGATATTTATAAGTAATAGTGAAGCGATTAGCGATTGAGTGAAGTTCTCATAAAAACCCAAATACCTAACTTTTGTCAGAGACTAGACCAACGTCAACCGATTTTATCGCTCCCAAAAAAGCCCCAGTTAGAAACCAATTTTTATCGAATTCGTAATCGTCATCACCAGAATATAAGTAATAAATGTTCGTTTAAAGGTATACATTTGACTAGATAGATGTACGAGAATGTAGGTATCCGAACACATACAATTCCTCCATTGAATAGTTTTGTTTGTCGCAATTACACCTACTTGCTTACTTGATTTGATTGATTTAGATTAGCAAAAAAATAACAACGATTTTTGTTTCTTTTTCATGCGTCCAATCCCACTGCAATGCATCGGAGGAGAATATTATTAGTATGGGGTGAACCGTTGCCGGCGAAGGACGTTACCCTTTGATACAACTTAGACCACCACGGTGAAGTTAAGTATACCTATTATAAATATATTTCTCGTTATGTAAAATATGTAAGCGCGACACATAGAGGAACTGAATTCGTGTGATATGGATCTATCTTTGGTTATTGATGATTGACTGATTTCCTAGTCAAGTATCCCTTTTATTTTGCTGTCGTATGAGTCCGCTAAGATTTGCTACGGACATTTCAACTAACCATATATACAGGCCAATAATGATTACGAATATGATACATACATCAACATGCAGATAAAATGGTAAGATAAAAGATCGCATATATTACATGTATTTCCATCCCTATTTTACACCTAGGTAAAAATTGTGTGTAAATTAAACATAACTAAAGCTCATCTGTTAAATTGAATTAATTTTGTCTGCAAACAATACCGCAATGCTATGCAATGCCACAATAGGCAGCCAACGGGTAAGCGATGCACTTGTATCTCAAAATCGCGAGTTCGAATCTCGCTGGAGGCCTTGTTCTTCCATTTTTACTATTTCTACTTTTTTTTTTTATACTACGACGGTGACAAACAAGCATACGGCCCGCCTGATGGTAAGCGGTCACCGTAGCCTATGGACGCCTGCAACTCCAGGGGTGTTACATGCGCGTTGCCGACCCTTTAAAAACTTTAACACTCCTTTTTTGAAGAACCCCATATTGTAGTCCTTTGGGAAAACAGTGGCAGGGAGCTCATTCCACAGCCGGAGCGTCCGCGGGAGGAAGTTCCTCATAAACCGCACGGTACGAGACCATTTAGGCTCCAGGGTATGTGGGTGAACACCCTGCCGACGGCGAGCGGTGCGGTGGTAGAATGCAGCCGTTGGCATCATATCAAACAATCAATGTAATTTTTATAAAAGCCTTTATTGCCGACTGTTGTTTCCTTTCCATTGTCAACATACACTCATCGAGGTAATTCTAAGAATCTCTAATCTCAATGGGATTAACTATATTGGGGTTAACTACGAAACCCTAAACTACGCGTGACTTGACATGCTTTTGGCCGATTTTTTATATTTCCATTTGCCACATAGTTTAGTCAGTCAGCTTTTTGACCGACAACGCAACGCAAGGAGTATGTATGTATATACTCGTATGTTAAATTGAATACGGATTTAAACATCCTATTTGGTTTCTTTCAATTTTCTCCCTGACTCCAGATAAAATAAGAAAATAAAATTCAATTCAAATTGCTACTATTATTATTACTTATACAATAAGGCTTGTATAAGTTGGGATGTATATTATTTCAAAGGATTCTATTTTATTACATTTACTGTGAAGGTAAATTGTACATGCAACTTGGAACTATAAGTAGGATATATTAGTCCATATATGAGAGAGAGATATATGAAAGAGACTACACAATTTATTAATTTTGAGGATACCTACTTTACTAATAAATTGTTAATTATGATTTCAGAAACTCAACACTACTATATATAAATTATAAATTGAAAGAGATGTCATATACTACAGAAAAAGTGACCAAGTTCCCTGTGAGCAGGGCTGGGAGCGAGTCGGACTTCAGTACCTATTCAAAAAAGACACTATATTGTATATTTTTGTAAACATATAAATTGTATTTAGGTAGCATTGTAACCCAGCAACAAATTAACGATTAAAATGATAATTTGCTTAAGAATACAGAACGAACGGTTAGAATATTTTATTCCTATGGATATTTGTTTCTTTGATTTGACTATCATTTCCTTATCAATATCTATTTAAGCATTCCTGATAATCATGGGTTCTGTATTCTAATGCATGTTAAAAGTCTTTGTGCAATTATTTGCTAGGCTCTCCCATATTAACCTATCATATTCTAGCATAACCTCAATAAGATGATAACAATATAGATTTTTTATAAAATGATTTTGTTTGCACACGTTTTTAAATGTTTTTAGAATTATATAGATTTTATTTTTTCCGTCCCTCAGTTTTCTAGGATCCACCAACTCTATCCACCAGAGAATCATATAGTACCCCGAAGTTCACCGTGGTTTATAGTTTCGCTTGGTCTGAGTAGATATTTGCCTTTCTTAATCTCTACCGGTGGACCCTAGCCCCAGTGGTCTCTACCTACAGTCGCAATTAAAGAAATCGTAGCTGCCGAGATGCTACCAAATATGTGAACATGCACTCTTTGACTCTGACGATGTATCGGATGGCGACTGTACAGTGGAGTTCATAAATAGGTATCTGTGCAGCTGAATGCATAATATGTAAACGCTTACAACTTATTGTCAATGTCCTAAGGGTGTACAGATATTTTTGAAGCCTTGGAAATGCTCATATATTTATGAACTCGATTGTACCACATTTTTGAGTATGGATTTAGTAAAACCGCTTTGTTTGAAACCATAATATTGCCGAGAACCGATAGATATGGGTAACCCTTCCCTGAAGTCTTTCCCTGTCAATGTTCGAACCACTGGTAATGCACTGTAAGAGATGAAAGAATTACAAGATTTACTCATGACTAATGACTAATGTTAAATCACAATGAACTTCAGCGTGCTATTCAATGCCATGGTGACATAAGTAGATGGATCCTACTGGAAATTAGGGGTTCTGTAGGGAAGACTAACGCTTCGTCGTCGTCATCTTATAGTGGCTATGATACTCTACGACCTTATGGCCTCTCCACACAAGGAGCCATGAGGGGCGATGATATGGGATGCAGATGGTATGCGTCGAGAGGCGATACGCAATATTGCCATCTCGTTCTGTTGCATAGCTACATTATACGACTATCGTAACTCTTGATGGCCTGTCCACACAATGGCTCATCATGGATCACATTGCGGGGCGCAGCTATACAGTAGAAAGATGTGACAATATTACGTACTGCTTCTAACGCATAATTGCGTCCCGTATGATGGTCCAATGTGTGGAGGGGCCATTATACGACTATCGTAGCTCTTGATGGCCTCTCCACACAATGGGTCATCATGGATCACATTGCGGGCACAGCTATACAGTAGAAAGATGTGACAATATTACGTACTGCTTCTAACGCATAACTGCGTCCCTTATCATCGCCCATTATGGGCCATTGTGTGGACGGCCCATGAGAGTAGAAACGGACATTGGCCATAGTAGTGGGCAGCGTCTGGGCCTTGTGCAGCGTGTACCTACTCAGGACGCACGCTACGAATTGATATTAGTAACAGTACATGTGACATTATGATTTGACCCTCGGTTACAGTGCGATAGAAGGTAGAAAAAATTTTTTTCAGAATACTAGTTCCATATTTTATTAGTATCATATTTTATTAAAAAGTGGCAACACCGTAGTATCGTCCTTTTCAAATGAAGATGTGTAATAAAACGGGACAACACTATGATGTTGCGACTTTTTAATTTCTACATTTTCTGTCTCTGTCGACCGCGACGGCATGTGTTTACCGTATTGCAAGATTAGTACCTTCCTACAGTGCATCCAAGTGACTTGTTGCCATTTTATCGACTGTCATGCCATGCGTCACTTTCGCACTTGCATATTTGTTAGAACGTGACACCTATGAAGATAGCCGATAAAAATTCGACCACAATAGACGATAAGTATAAACCTGTAGTCACTTTTACAGAATTTTGCTACTAATGTTATTTTTTAATTTATTGTATCGCGATTTGAATGAAATAAAGCCGCTAAAAGTATTCAAAATGTTTTATTGAACAGTATACCTGCATATTTTAATAAGTAACCTACATAAAATGTCTTGCAAAGCATTTAGGTTCACAAACCCATTAAAACAGACACACGTACCAGCTATTTTCATAAACGGTGTTTATATGCTGATTTAATATTAGGTTGAAGTGGATATTTTCAGGAAGTACATTTTAAATTGTTGTTTAGAGCAAGTTTGTATCAAAACCATGAATCAATTTGCAAAGGTCCTAGAGATAGCTATTAGACCAAACTTTTTCGATAGAACAATCTATTTTATAGCAAACATTCAGAAATTAAGATAGTTTGCAATTTACACTTCAAAAGTATTTTTAGCGTTTAAAAGTGACTATATGGAGCCAGCATTTTCTTCACCTACTCGCCGTCTACTCGGTTTGTCTACTAGATACAAGATGTCGGTAGTAAATAAGATTGTAGATTATATTATAATAGCTAAGAACGGGAAATCAACAGTTTTTATTCATAAAAATAAATTGCCTATTTTACAATCAATTTAAGGCGCATACAACGAGGTAGTTGTAACAAAAATGCCTATTTTACAACCATGGCTCCATCTTGAGGTGAGTAGGAAAATCAAGCCGTCATTAATTAACTTTAATTGCAATTAATTAACTCGTAAAATAGGCTTATTTCGGCCCCTGCATCGGTTGGAGCGAAAATGAAGATTACAAAAAATAACATATAAAAATGCCTTTCTCATGTTATGTACGACATGTGTATACAATTTAGTTTTCGTAGCGTAGAGAGTGTTTTTTCATAATGGTATATTTTTCATCCACTAATTCCAGCCCTGTGCGTGCTCTGGCGTTGGGAGTGGTATACAAAAGTGTAGCATTCCTTATATTCTTTCAAATCAAATACGCTAAAACTGCTTAATTAACTTGGATTTTATAAAACAACCGTTTTCATGCTCAGCTTTTTTTTTTGTATAGCCCGGCCCCTGCACGCTTTACAATGTTGGTGCCATACAATTAAATAATGCTGAGGTGAAGACCTTTCAAACGAGATACGTTTCAATCGTATACACTCATGGTACAAAATGCCCATTCTCCTTTTAATGCCTTAAGGGACAAAGCTTTATACCTTGGGATATTAATTCACGCACTTTAATTTCTTACACACTAATGGGCCATCCTGAGGCAACAGGGCAACGCCAGTGCTCTGTGTGGTTATCTTTCCGTTTGATAATTTCTTTAAAGCATTGTTTTTAAGAGTACTGCCGTCAATCATATCTGTATCACAAGGACGCTGTCATATCCTAAGGCAGGTAGGACTCAATCAGTAGTTTCGGCACGTAATACATTGTGCGGTTAAAAAAAGTTCACTACACACGCATACACGAGCTAACTAGCTTACTCCAGCGTGTTATTCTTACTCCTTGCGCGATAGTCATGGGTCAATATCAACATGCGCTTATACAACCAAAGAAGTGTGTCGTTACACCACACATGCATTAAGTAATATATTTAAACTAGTGCGTGTGTGATAATATTTAGGCGCGCATATACGCGGCTACATGCGCTTCCAAGACGAGTTTATAACTTTATACAAATGTGTAAACCGCTCTTTGCTTAAACGAATCAAAACCTAATCGAAGCCAATCAATATTTTTATTCTACTCCTAACATTGCCATTCAATCGTGGAAACATTCCTCTTAAACTTGTTAACAATTTTCATGTACAATAATAAACATTAATTAGAATTCCGTTTAGTCCTACTTTACTATTCCGTTTTGTCCTATCAACAACATTGACAGATAGTAGGACAAAACGGAATTTTTTTTCCGTTTTGTCCTATTAGTAGAACTCAGCAGTAGGACAAAACGGAATACCTCACTTATACAGTAGCCGTTAATGAAAAACGAAATCCCGTGTAGCGGCATATAAGGCTTCGATATGATCAGGTACTGGCTTCCAGCGCTCACTTTCTATTTGTTATCTAGATTGAGGGCCGGGATGACACCGCCGTGGGAGCGAGCTGTTCCTAGCCTTACAACTTGACGAGCTTAGTGCGAACCGGTGTAAGTGTGACCTCACACCAGGCATCTAAGTAGCGTTCAGATTTACTGAATAATCGACCGCTCCAGGCTATCGGGCAGTGCACTTCTGGCCAAAGTCTGTCGTCTTAAGTGGTGCCCCTGTGGCCACTGTCGAAGCGCTTTTTTAACACGGAGAAATGCATTTTCTCATTCCACTTGGCCGGGGAAATAGGACAGGTGCGTTGCACTACCCACAAAACCATTCGTTGTAGCGATGTCTTGCAGCGATGGTGACAATGACACGGTGTCGTGCCTAGTGCAATCGCGGCTGCGATTGTCGAGGCTGTCTCCTCACTGAAGCTGAAGCTAGTGTGCATGGCGACTCCACATGCAGGCTTACATGACAACCTCTACGTAGGTAGCGAGGTGGTAAAACAATAATTTTCGAACCTGACACAAGACCACCCGAATCAACGGGCCCATATTTTATTTTACTCGAATGGTAGTTCAAATAAATAATTTGTTATTTGTATGGTTACCAGAACCTGTCAAAACTAGTGTTATTTATTCAGAAAATTCAAATCACAATTTCAGATACGTATACGGTCACTGTTTTACAACCTAAATCTAATTAATATAAAATAATAATCGTAATTCACAGCGTCTGAAAAAAAACAGGAGACGCGCTTTCTAAAATTACTAGCAATAGCTCGGTTGAAAAGTCAACATCAAATACAACTTAAGTTTCCCTTATTCTTCATATTCTTAAGCAAAGGATGTGGTGGCCACGGGTGTGGCCTCCGTAGCTCAGTTGGCCAGTTGGCTGAGCGATGGGCATGTATCCCTGAGTCGCGGGTTCGAATTTCTAAAGAAGACACCTACCAATACCTAATATGTTGATGAGTATCGAATGTGACACTTGTTTGAAATTTAAAAAGACATGTAGCATTAATACTAATGTTGTCTGAAATAAACGGTTTTTTTTTTAATTATTATTATTGGATGTTACGACTCCAGTCGCCATTAGAACAGCGTTGTGAACAGCACAGAGCCGCCAATTACTCGTTTTTGCCGCTCGTACTGCGCCCGCGCACGATTAGCCGTTATTTATTTAATTCCGGGGAATGGAAACTTGACGATGTGTTCACTGGTTCCCAACCTGCTTTCGGATTACTACGATTATTTTGTAGTTAGATAATAAACCACTCTTACTTAAATTATTTAAACTTTCGTGAGTGATACCGGCATAAGTTGCAACAGTTATAACTCACGTATTTTTATCACAATAGGCGTGACAAGTTTCGATTGCATCGGGGAAAGAGAGATTCTCTCTTGTATATTTGACGTTAAGCTTGTCAAACATGTAAATGTAAAAATCCATAGACATTGGGGTTATCAACGTGCTGGTGGTAGTAGTACAAAGTGCTATCATTACTGTTTTAAAATTGGAAAAGTTTTAAAATATTATTAGAATACGTTTTTATGAATGATGATTTGGTATTATATCTTCTAAGTATAAGTACGTGGTTTAAAGTACATATGCTTTCAAATACATTTATCTGAATGCACATGTGAAGGTAATGCGCGTTGCACGAAGGGCCTATTTAAAAAGGCTGAGTTTGATACAGTGTAAAACGTGGAGGGACACCCCGGGTTATAGTGACGCTATTATATTAATCAGATTGCAAGAAATCTCTTACTCCTTTCATTGTGACATAGTTGTATAGTGACCTAGAGTTCTAATTGGTTAACTGTATCTCCCTTACACCTAAAGTAGGGGGTGATTTGTTTTCGTTCCAAGTTCCAAGTGTTCCAACTTTATGTAAATTGCGAGATGGGATAGCTTTTTCAAATAGAATGGAGCTTTGCCAAATAATTTTTTGATAATAATTTTTTTAAATCTGTTGAACCGCAACTCAAAAAAATATTGTGCCGGTCGGTTAACTATGGAACCCTACTACACTGAGCGTGGCCCGTGCTCTTGACGGTTTTCAAAATTAATGTCAGTATGACTCACAAAATCTTAAATTGTATAAATGTTATCTATCAACATAGCAGTGTAAGTTGCACACTGAACTTTTCCAAATGTCTCGTATATATCTTGTTTGCTAATAGAATCGAACTCGCAAATGCCAAACCAAGAAATATAGTATTTAAGTGGCATCCAGTCCCAGATAGGTTGCGTAGCGTATCTAATTAAAATTTATGCGTACATACGTTCACTTATCTGACTTGTTTATATGTGCTGATAGTTAGTAAGAGAACTAAATGTATGTAGATCATTGGAAAACTTGTAACTCTACTCTACGACGAGAGGTTGTGAATTTACATCTACATTAATTAACTACTTCTATTGATCTAATACCTATATTGTAATATTTTTTATATTATTTTAACTCTGTATTGATTTAAAATACAGTAAAAACTAAAAACATTTAGAAATTAAACATGAATCAGGTATAGGATTAATTGGATTGAAATTAAACACTTTTGAAATGCGAATTCTTCCCGTCAAACATAAAGTCGTTTTTTTTTATTTACGGGGAGAACAGTAGAGTACGCCCACCTATTAATTTACGGTACGGAAACCTATTAATTTTATTGAAATTAAACACTTTAGAACGGATTAATCGCGTTTATTTTTATATTTTTGTATGTAGATAGTTTGCACAAGTAGCTTTTTTTACGCTACGCTTTCAATATTTGACTATGTCATATTAGTTCTGTCGATAGACCGAGAAGCAGATTATTGTCACTAAAAAAAACTATCCACCTATAATTTCCAGACAAAACTATCGTAGTTATAAAAAGATTTGCAAGCATTCAGATTTATCATAAAGTAACCATGGTGACGGGATTCCCGGTGACCCAATAGACTGTCTATCGGCAACTTGGAAATCATTATCTGCAGATTTAACTACCTACGCATACATATTAATTGGAAACACTCGCTTTGATTCAACTTTACAACTTGGGGCCGTGGAGGTTTACTCTGATGTAGCACAGTATAAGTATCTTAAGCATCAACAGTATATTGAACTACCTATTGAAAATGTGAGTCTACTAGATGTGATATTGATATGATATGAAATAAATTTTACAACAAGTCACAGTCACAGTGCACCTTGCGTCGAATAAGTGCCAGTGAGAAAGTGAGATGCACTGACTCGTGCCTTCCAGGTAGGTAGGTAGGTGCCAGTAGTACCTTCTTCTTCGTACTGGCGTTTACCCAGCTTATGTCACGGCTCAGGGAGCCTTATAGGTATTATCTTGGTTTCCTTACGAAGTTTTCCTTCACCGAAAACCGATCAAATTATATTTCATAAATTAGTTCTAAAGAACTCATTGGTACAAACAAACCGGGGTTTGAACCCGCGACTTTCGGATTGAAACTCTTACTGGGCCATCAACGCTCTTAGGTTTGTATTACCTACCTAATTTTAAACCATTTTGAATAATTTGAATCTATGACTATAGTGTATACAAATATATCATCTACCAACAAATTAGCTGGAAACATATTACGTAAAATGCTCAACTATATTCAAATGATATTTTAATTTCCAAAATATGAACTTTACTGTGTCTTCTCTTCTTCCTCGGTCCCTCACTGCTTAGGATAGCGACTATCTGTGCTCCGTCTTAATAGTGTGCGGTCATAAGCCATGTGCGTTACGTGCTTTGTTGCCATCAACTATCCTAATAACCGCATCAGACCATCACGTGGGCGTTGTACGTTGCGCACGCTTGCCATCCATTTGCCCCAAGATAGTCTGTCTTTCTAGGTCATGCTTTTTAGACCGCATGATATAAGGAGCTGAGGATGACTCCTCATCTCAAAACTGTCGATTCTTGCACAATCTCGACTTTTCAAGCTTCATGTCCCGGCACCATATAGAAAGATTGAGAAGATCAAAGATCGAGTCAAGCGCACTTAACTATGTAGATATGTTAAATTCAAAGTATCCTAAAAACAAACTCATCCAGGTTCATTACCTAAATTATTTTAACTTCATATGAAAAGTTGTGGAGGAAAAAGAAAATACTGGTATCGCTGCTTGTTTTGTGGGCGTAAGTGGACTTGTAGATGCAAATGATTGGAATCCTCGTACGCTTACCTTATGGCAACTGTTCGCGCAGTGGCCATTGCTTATGCCGTACTTTATCTTCCTACTTTAATTACTTGAAGCTGCATATGCCAGCTATTGGCCACTGACCATCGGTGGACCTTAAGCCGGTGTAATAAGGCTTACAAATGGTTAGTTGACAGTGGTAGCGATGGTACTAACTACTAACTAGTGTTGGTAAGGACTCGAGTCTTAAGAGTCTAAATTTGAAGAGTTCAACTGAGTTTTGCGAGACTGCGCTTAAAAAGCTTCAGTTTTTTTAGTCGCGAGTCGAATCCTAATTCGAGTCTCCTTGTTGCGACGCTCAAAATGACGCGAGTCTTTCAAAGACTCGGCCGTCAATTGTGAAGTTTGTTACTAAATATACACATTAAAAATCGTCACAAATAAAGGATTTTGTGTATTTAAACTATGATTGATATATGTGATGACAGACTTACTAATGTATCACCAAAGTTTTTTTGAGAAATTTCCATTTCCCAAGTAATCATTTTGCAACCGTATCTTTAGCTGAATATCATATTCCAAGTCTAACCTAATCTAGTTGGCAAATGTGAGTTGACAAATAATAATTTGGTAAACGTTCATCTGTCAAGTGAATCAAATCGAAAATTTGGTTGACAAGTAATATTAGGCAAAATAAAATTCGCAAGATCCCGTGATGACACCGCGCTTTAAAAATTGTTTTAATCATTTCGAGTTTTCCTTAGAAAGGACTCCAGTCTACAGGAGACTCGAGTCGCTAATAAAAGCGGCCAAGTGCAAATATGATTCGCGCACCATACCATAATTTTTTTAAACGGCAAAAAATCACGCCTCAAATTTATATTTTATTCTGCTTTTTAGTATTTGTTGTTATAGCGGCAATAGAAATACATAATCTGTGAAAATTTCAACTGTCTAACTATCACGGTTCTTGAGATCTATACAGCCTGGTGATAGACGGACGTAATTTACTGAGTAGGTAGTAGGGTCCCATTTTACCCGTTGGCTACGGAACTCTAAAAAGTGAGTGGTGTTTCAAAGCCGAGGACTCCAAAGACTCGAGTCTTTACCAACACTAGTACTAATAGCAGGAACACCCATAACTTGATCATAGATGGACTTTACGGCTTAGCTATAAGGTGTAGTTATGTCAGGTAAGATATGCCATGTGAACGGCGGAACTTTAGCTCGTACGCGTGTAAATTACTTGTTACAGCCAATAAACAAATAGTTTGTAACTGTTAATTTTCATACTGGCAAATGCTTATTACTGTGCGTAGTAATAGCAATGAAATAGGAGTCGGGTAAGTAGGTACCCATTTTGTTTATGCAAAATAGTTTGTACTTACATATATTATTTGAGAAAAGTCTGAGAGAAAATCAGACATGTAATGGCAACGTTAACACTTTTAACAATAATAATATAGACAAATTAAAATTGTACGATTTTGCATTATAACTACGAGTACAATCATATCTGGCACATTCGCGCCGGGTACAGTTGCTCCGGGGATTAGTTGTTATAATTAAGTAGAAGTAGTTTAGATTAATTTGAATGTCGTTTTATTATATTTCTTTAGTTAATTTTCTTGTCTTATATTTCATGTATTTTACCATGTACCAAAGTATGGTCCACCAAGGGTCTCAACGCCAAAAGCAACAAAGTTAAACAAGATTTATATTGCAAAGCGATATTGGTGCATAATGAAATATATTTAGCAAACCCCATACATCCACATTAAATAAAAGATAAAGTGATATTTAGACTACCAGATACACAGTTTATTATCATCTGTTTTAGATACCTATATCAGATGTCGTGGTTAAAAGGATACTTACTTCAATAAAGATAAAAATAATTAAAATTATTTTGAGTATACACCGATACCGTAACCACGTTTCAAGTACGAGTATAACTAAGCATACTCATGTTTACTGTTATAAATATAGGATAACAAATAATGTTGACAAAGGTAAGGGAATAATGTTGGTACTTGGTATAGAAGTAATACCTTGTTTTATTAGTTTGAGAAATTTTCATGTGATCGTCAATATAGCCAGCGACAAGCAATACGGAGTCTATCAACCAATTAGAAACCTCTAGAACCATGTCGAAATAACCAGTTATAAGTTTTTGTATGTACCTTTTAGTACCGAATAAATAACTACCAGCAGTAAAAGATTTCTTACAATCTGATATATAGCGTCACTATGCCATAGTAGTTCTACAGTGGTCTAGGTTTCCCATTCCAATAGGGGGATTGTGCGTGCTTGTATAAAGTTTAAATTATTACCAGCTAGGTAATAGTATAGACAACAAAAATATCGAATTAGTACGTCTGTTAGATCATTTAAAAATATTCGACACGTACTTTTTTTTTTGTTCGTCAAATGAAAAATTACAGAAATACAGTGCATTAAAGTTTTACGCGTCGACGTCACAGTTAGGTACAATTGTTACCAAATAGTTACGACATAGCCCCCACCCCGGAATGATGTTCTTCATCTTCGTACATTTTAGTTATACCTATTGAAAAAAAAAAGATAGCTATAATTTTTGGATAACCTAACTGACGGATTCAATAAAATAATAGCTTCCAACCTAGTCGTCATCTCTATTGCAAACCCATTCGTAGAGCTATCCTTCTCAGAAATTCATAGAATCATAACAAACTTCTATCCTATAAATAGTCACCATATACTACTTCAAAATTCTGCTTGGATACCTTTATTTCGCAATAAAATGTTCACACGTTCGTGTCACGAGGTATCATGTTGATAACAGGAAAATTTGCCGCGTCTCCCAAAAAGCTCTAAGCTATAAACTGTTACAATGTATCCATACTTAAACATCACGACTTTGTTTCTACAGTTTTTGTTCAGAATTTTGTACCGCATAATTAGCGCCGACGACAAGCTTTTGTACAGTTGCCAACTTGCCATATACATAGGAGCTTTTTAGCTGTCGTAGAAAAACTAGCGTATGCAACAGCTCATAATTGGTTCTTACAACTGACCCTTTTTATATCACTGTTGCATAAAATACTATTATGCAACAGTGGTATAATAAGGGTTCTTATAATATCGCTGTCAGTCATCTAATTGACAGATAGAAGTGCTGGAGTAGAAAAAGTTATTAATTAAATCTCCAAGATTAACTTATTTATCTTATGTTTTGTATGTTACGATAATACGACCGATCCAGTAGTGAATGGTTTTAGTGGTGGTAGTGTGAAAATACAAGGAGAAACAGTGACGAAACATGTGACGCCTTTGTTTACATTGTTAGGAAGTTCCATCGACGGCGATTTTAGTAAAATATGGGAATAATGGTTTATGTTAATTATGCAAGCTTTTCCAAGTTGTATGTTGCGGGTCAAATGGTGTGGCGTCTGACAGTTCTGACCTACCGCGAACATGGGAACAACCAAAATGTGTTCGACCTTGTCGCACTTGCATAGAGGGAGAGAGACGGAGATCTCTGACAGTTGAGCGATGACAATAGAACGCGATGGTGGTGGTCTTGACATAACTATCGTGAGAATAGTTTCCCTATGCATAAAGTTGTTTGTTTTCGCTATAAATAATAATAAACATTGTGGGACAATCTTCCACAAATCGACGTCCCACGGTAAGCTCAATAAGGTTATGTGAATACTAGACGAGGAATTATGTACGTATGTATAATATAAATACTTAAATACATAGACAGCATCCGTAACTCAGGAACAAATATTCGTGATGAACACACAAATAAATGCCCTGACCAGGATTCGTACTCGAGACCTCCTGCTCCGTAGGCAGGGTCACTACCGACCGTTGAGGCCACTTTTTGTGTTTTATTTATTTATTTATTATTCGGAGAACCAACAGCTAACAATTCAGGATAATTATATAACTTAAGTAACAGAGAGCCAATTATAGGTTCCCATCAGTAGTAACAGATTTACAATAAAGGTGTAATAAGACTACTTGGTGACTACATCTCTTCTTACTAGCGTTTCTTCCGGCTTATGGCCCGGCTTAGGGAGCCCGGGGGCCGCTTTGGCAACTAATCCCAAGATTTGGCGTAGGCGCTAATTTTACAAAAGCGACTGCCATCTGACCTTCCAACCCAGAGAGTAAACTAGGCCTTATTGGGATTAATCCGGTTTCCTCACGATGTTTTCCTTCATCGAAAAGCGATTGGTAAATATCAAATGATATTTCGTACATAAGTTCCGAAAAACTCATTGGTACGAGCCGACAGGATTTGAACCCGAGACCTTCGGAATGAAAGTCTCACGTCGTACCGCTGAGCCCCCAACACTTGTAGACTAGATGTACAGACTTATTACACCCATAAATAAGATGCTATGGGACATATTTTGAGTAAGATGTGTGCCATAATTTTACATTAGACTGTGAGTCAGTGTCAATAGCAGCGGACCATAAGAATGTTAATAAACAATTATAGGGTGGTACACTTTTATCTAGTGCATTGTTTTAGCAGCTACACTAGCCGTAGTCGCTACACTGTGCAATCAATGTCTAAAATATCAATCAGGGTCAAAATAATGTGAGCACTAAAGTGAAAAAGGGCATACTTATTTCAGCCCCTTTGTCAAAGTTATTAACTATCACATAACTGTAAACATGTGAATACCTAAGTAATTATACTTTTATTTGAGTAAATTTAGTATTTGACGACCGATTGGCGTAGTTGCTAGTGAACCGGTCTGGTAAGCCGATGGTACTGGGTTCGAATCCCGGTAAGGGCATTTATTTGTGTGATGAACACAGATATTTGTTCCTGAGTCATGGATATTTTCTATTTATTTATGTATTTTTATATTATATATATCGTTTTCTGAGTACCCGTAACACAAGCTTTCTTGAGCTTACTGCGGGATTTAGTCAATTTGTATAAAACTGTATTTATTTATAGGTACTTGAAACGCGTATAGGTATTTAGGTACTATTAACGTATTCGGATGCGCCTAAGTTGTACATAATGTTTTAACTACCATAGTCAAATGTTTATCATTACACTGCAAAAATAAAGAAAATAAGCCAGGATTCTTCACAGATCGGTACCGAACAGACACGGTTAGGATCCTATTGTCAGAAACATGCATGAGACGTCCGTAACTCAACTAACAACATGCCCAACTCACATATCCCCGCATCATTCTACTGGGAAACTACCTCTATTATAGCCGTGTAAGGATTATTTTGCAGTGAAGCAGGGGAAGAAGATACGAGGTAGGTAAAGGCAGTGGTTGAAATGCAGTTTGCACTGTAAGATTAATATCCGGCACAAAATGTTATGCATTTCGCCGGGATAATGCCGTGCCGGACACGGCACGTCTCGAACTATAGCCGGCTAGGACGCGCCTATACTCGTACTAGATTTTTAGGGTTCCGTAGTGAACTAGGAACCCTTATAGTTTCTGTCTGCCTGTCTGTCCGCAGGTAAGCTCAGTACCGTTAGTGCTAGTGTGAAATTTGGTACGAATATACATATCAATCACGCTAACGAAGTGGTGAAAAAAAAAGTGGAATAAACTTTTTTTTAGAGTACCTCCCCTACACTTAAAATGGAGAGTGTTTTTTTACTATGGACGCCTGCAACTCCAGGGGGGTCACATGATCTATTAAAATCTTGTACACTCCTTTTTTGAAGAACCCCATATCTTCGGGAAAACATCGGCAGGAAAAGATAAGATTTCATGAAAAGAGGGCTTTATGAAGACTTCCAAGGACTTCTACGGGTAGTAATGATGGTTTTTGCTTTTCAACTTGGTGCGTCTTTTAGATCGAAGGAGAGTCTAGCTGATTTAGACTTTTTAACTTCGGGCCCACCGCAAACATCGAAGATCGCAGTTTATATATCTCCAGTCTTTACGGTAATCTCCCAGATCTGAGTAACATCGAAGACAAGACCATTTTTTTACATAAACTAGAAAGCCACTTCCCCCAAGCGCAGTTTTACAATGGTAGTTCCAAAAAATAGGTTTCGTTTTAAATTAAACCCAGCTGTTTACAAAAGCTCTCAATTCAAGTTATCTGGGCTTCTCTGTCATAAGTTGAATCACCAAATCGCAAAACATGTCAGTCAGACCATTAAACACAGCCTGACACTAAATAATATAGCACCGTGAAGGCGTGTGAACAAAGCCTCCAAGTAATACAACCGTATTATATCCGCATATATTCAGCCGCATTAGATGCTCGTTTCATTCAATTTGCCATACAACTCATACAAGACAGCATGTTAACGGTAAAATACCACATAAATTGAATTCCGACAGACAGGTATTTTATGTATGGATATCGCGTTTAATTGTTATTGTCCAGACTGGGAATGCTGGGATACTTTCAGCGTTTTAAGTCAAAGAATAAAAACATGTCCGATTGCCAATAAGCACGAGTAAGTAGGTAGGTTTTGTTAGGTTGTACTTTTTGGTTGGTTGTGTGGTTGTGCTGATATATTTATACAATTTGGTATTGTGGTTAAATACATTTTTAAGCACGAGAAAAACATAAATTAAAACACGAGTAGGAGTGTTTTTAATCGACACGAGTTGCGAATTACCTCTTCGCACGTGTATTGTACGACATTTTACAGTACATATGGCCCTTTGAATATTCGACGCAGGAACGTAAGTGCTCAGTATCGCCCTAGGGCGGTATAATCGCACCATGTGTACACCAGTTAGATTAATCCCTTAAACAGGGGATTCTATTTTATTCCTGTAAATATTTTTTTTGTATTTTGGATTTTGAGGGTTCCTTACACCAAAAATATCCCCTTATAAATATATGTTAAGTACATAGTGACTACTACTAAAAAACACACTTAGAAACTGGAGGCAGATTTCAATTTTACAAATATACACTCAATTTACTATTAAGGTCAGGCGACCAATATCAATCGAGATTATATTTGAAGATCGGAATGCGCCTGCCGTGTATGAGGCGCTGCCATATTTGGTGCTCACTCATGTTTTTCTTATTACCCTGACAATCGCCTGTCAGTCCAGACTAGACGTCGTAGGTATACCTATACCCAGCCTAACATACAGAATGTATCAGAATGAAAGGCAAAAATAGAAACCCATTTATGTTTAAATCATAAATATGAGCATGGTAATTCATCAAAAATACGACAGTTTTTACGTGAGATATTAAAATATATATTTATTATTATTGTTTTGCACCTCCCTTGTATTATTTGTTTACAATGTTATTAATGACATCTCTTAATTATCAACTGACAGACAGGCGCCAAACCTTGTTGACGTTTGGATTGTTACTTAGTCACAAATAAACAGTTAACGAAGCGCTTGCGCATTGCCTATGACTACAGCCATTATTGAAATGATTACCTAGGTTACTTACAAACATCAATCACAGCGCATGTGCGTTGACATGACGATGTCAATGTTAATAAGTTGCCCCTAGCGGCCCTAGCTACACATCAACAGTATGCAATACGCAATGCACTGTCAAAAATCAAAAACGTACGAGAATTTCATTTAGTAATTTTATGCTATAAAACATGCACTTAAGCACGTAAAATGCACGTCATTACAATGTACTCCAGTTCGCGTCAACCAGTTTTAAGATTTGCTCTTCGTTGTGATACATACTGTATACTCTTCAAACCTGTTGTACAGCTAAGTATTTATGACTATTGTGTCTAGACAAAACATTGTATTATTTAACATGTCATCAACCCAGTCTGTCATGTCCCTAGCGCTTTTCGTGGCTGTTTGCGGGATTCGGAAACCAAACATTACCGCAAACATAAATATGACGTTTCTCGACAAAAGTTTCTACTTTGGCGGGTTTGACACCCGCGGTAATTTCATAAAGATTTGGATTTACAAAGTGGTCCCTTTTATTAACCAGCAGGACTAAGATGGTTCTTCACGAATGTCATCAAGCCCCGAAGCACCACGCTGACTAGTGTGACAATTCCTAGCATGACTGAATTACTTACTGCCGTTTCAGGCTTCCATAGGTTACGGAATCTGCTTACCATTGCGCCGGCTGTGTGCTTGTTTCCACCATTTTGCTAATTTAAATAAAATCGTTAGAAAATAGATAATTTCTTGGTGAAGACTTTGACAATTGTAACGAGATCTATTCGGTAGTTTTTGACATGAGAATGATCCTATGTCGGAATTTCGTGACATACGTCTTGTAACAAGTGTCAAGAGCTCTTCATAAAAGTATTCGTTTTTAATGGTAATATTTTTTTTATAAATGACATGTTGGCGGCAAACAAGCATAAAACCCGCACAAATGTAGCCCATAGACGCCTGCAATATTAGTAATAATGACGCTGATAATTGTCACACCTGTCGCCCTTGTAAAATTGGGGCCTGATAATGCTATAAGTTGATATACAAACAAGTTGTACGGATAGCGACGGTGATTCAAAGTGGATAACTGGTATCAGCTCGCCTATCATGAACGTCTAAAATTGGGATTGACGGGAAAACCTCTTTGTCACTCCAATATTTAATTGTGACAGAAATGGATATACAAGTCCGCAATCATTCGATTTTCGTGGTATAGCCCTGGCTCTCCGTTTGGCATTTTACCCCGCTGAAACACATACAGTCTCCGGCAACGCGTTGCATCCTACCTTAACAAAACAATCTCACGGTGATAGTGAGAAAGCTGCATATCCCCATTAAATCTGATAGAATATTGTAGTATTCACTCAAAGGATAGCGAGACTAAACCATAATAGCCATCTTCAGGCCCGGGACCACACCCTTCACATACATGTACCAAACAAATTACATGCTAGAGTAATGCTCACTTGCAAACAAACAAGTATGATTTTCAAAATTACCTGGACATTTGAACTTGACACTTATCACTGAAGATATAAAGCTTGTTTTGGCTAAGCTTAAGTCTGGAATGAGTGTTGATAAGCTGGATGCGTGGAGACGCGTGCATAATCGCATACGCATGATATATCTATCTATTCACGAGATATTCTGTCTCGATTGTGTTACCAGTAAAGCTAAATCACGAATTTCTGAGCAGCTTAAAATTATCTGGTGTTTTTTTAAACTTAGATCATTTAACCAACTGGACTAAGAATTGAGAGGTCCTTCTGCATGAAAAATGAAAAAAAAAATGAAAAATTGTTTATTGGTTTTCACAGGATGGGCAAAACATTATAAAGATTGGAATCTTCTAGTAAGTACATACAGTGTACCTGTATCAGACATAAAGCATATGACCAATGATCACGTTTAATGTATGGACTGACAACTAACCCAGAGTTAGACGCGGCTAACTCCGGGATATTTAGTTAACCCGGTTGGCGCGAGTGGTCCTAATCCATATTTCGGATCTATATCGGAATCCTTAAAGCTTGTTATCCTATTTTTGAATTCCCTAATACTGTTTGACATAATGATCATCGTCCTAATATTGCTTACCCTAACTAACATCGTATTAATCTACTTTTTTATCCCCGACTCGACTCTGTGTGAGGTCACACAGAGTCGATTATACTGCGGGCCTAAGATGGTTATCCACGAATGTCATAAGATAATGCTATAAGTTGATAAACTGACAAAGTTGCACGAATAGCGCGACGGTGACAGCTGCCAAATGACATTTGACAGAACTGTTTAAAATTATCAGAAATTGTCAGAACGTGCCGACAAACTATCGACTTATCCAGCAATTATCAGGATATCAGCTTGGCACCTTAGCCCCGCTGGTCTGCATTTGACGAGGCCTCGAAAAGCATTGTGAATGTTGTCGGCGAGGTGGTGTGGAGGCGGCGCCGGCGCAGCGAGCCTAATCGGATGGCGATATTGCTGATAAAACAATACGAGGCGGCTTGTGAAACGTAACTACATATTTCCTATGATTTAGATACGTTGTTATGTAGGCAAATCTAACCACCATCAAAGATATGGTGATAGGTGGCTAAAAATATCACAATATTCGCAACACAGCCACCTGGCTTCTATTCTATCACCATTTCGGCCACCTACGGCCTCCTAGCCTAGTTGTTATTGGTAGTGACCCTGCCTACGAAGCAGGAGGTCCCGGGTTCGAATCCTGGTCAGGGCATTTATTTGTGTGTTTATCACGAATATTTGTTCCTGAGTTATGGATGTTTTTATGTATTTAAGTATTTATATGTAATTGTCTATTACATATATCGTCGCCTAGTACCTACAACACAAGCCTTATTGAGCTTACCGTGGGACTAGGTCGATTTGTGTAAGATTGTCCCATAATATTTATTTATTTATTTCACTACGCTGACATGTATGACAACTCCTAAAAATACTGAATTACTGGCGTGTCATGCGTCCATAGGCTACGGTGACCGCTTTAGTTTTCATTGGTATTGCGTTAGTATCTTCATCTTCTTAGCGCAACAAGGCTCAGGGAGCCTGGGGTCCGCTTTGGCAACTAATCCCAAGATTTGACGTAGGCGCTAGTTTTACGAAAGCGACTGCCATCTGACCTTCCAACCCAGAGGGTAAACTAGGCCTTATTGGTATTAGTCCGGTTTCCTCGCGATGTTTTCCTTCACCGAAAAGCGATTGGTAAATATTAAATGATATTTCGTACATAAGTTCCGAAAAACCCATTGATATGAGCCGGCAGGATTTGAACCCGAGACCTTCGGATTGAAAGTCTCACATTATACAGCTGGACCACCAACGCTCTGATATTGAATTAGTATAGTTATATGAAATACCTAGCATATTAACCAACGTAGAGGACAAATAATGTCTAACAAATATCTATCTAGATCGTGTCAGATATTTTTGCAGTTTTCATTGCGCAAGATGTTATTACAGCGAGTACAAGAATCCTACGCAACGCCACAAATGCATTCCGGACTCGGATCAAATCGCAGATTTCGCAACGATCTCGCATCCTCGTAAATTACCCTTCCAAGAGCGGCTCTCATTAGCTCGCAATAATTACCTTTCAAAATAAACCAGCGATAGGGTTACCAGATGCCCTGCGTTTTTCAGGACAATTTTATCACAAATAACACTAACTTAAATAATTGTTACTTGTTAATAACTCAACGCATGCAACTTCAGGCGTGTTGTTAAATGCGGGTTGCCGACCCTTTAAAAACTTTAACACTCCTTTTTCGAAGAACCCCATACTGTACTGTAGTCCTTTGGGAAAACAGCGGCAGTGAGCTTATTCCACAGCCGGAGCGTCCGCGGGAGGACGTTCCTCTTAAACCGCACGGTACGAGACCAAATAAAGTGTTTTATTAACACTCATGTATTTTTAGTGACAGTATGGTGGACACAGTGAGTTCGGTGTGCTTGCCGCCGTTTACATTTTATAAACCAAATCTGCAGTCGGACGATCCCGGGATTCTGAGACAGGATCATCCTCAGCCAGGGTTGTCATCGAGGGCGGACGCACTGTGGGTACGACCTGCGTCGTTGCACACGGTACTTAACGCTTAATAATGGAAACCTATTAATTTTAATTTCAGGTTAATATTTAACATCAATGGCATTATAAGTTTCACGTGCTTGCTGTGGGTTTATCATTAGCATTGTAGCTCCTGAATTACTCAACTGATTTGAGTGCGGTTTTTTTTATCAAAAATCTACTTAGTAGGAATATTCGTCTCCAAAGTATTCAGTTGAAACTTGAACTAGAAATCCTGTGATTTCAGCCAACATTAAAGCTAAGCTTTTACCAGTCGGGGGTTTTAATTTTGTTTATTTATACTTGTAAGCCATTGAATATTGTTGTACAAATTTGCGGCAACACTATAACATGAGAAAATGTCATAAAATCAATGCAGAAATACAGCGAATAAACTAAAAAATGTTATACATAGCTGTTCCTTTATTTTTAAGATAAGAAAAATAACCGTCGATTTTCGCCGCGTTTCATCAATTATTTCAGTCATCTCTAGAAAATATTAAAATTAAATTACCTACTTATTTCCATTGTTACCGTTATCGTGAAGAAAACAATGAACAAACGAACACCCTGAGCGTCACTTGCACTAACCAAGGTTCCAACAAACCTAGAGTTAATAATCAAATTCCATTCATACTTTATAAATGTCTAACTCCGGATTAGTTGGTTAATCCCGGTTTAACTGAACCACACAGTGTGTACGTTCACAGAACATCCCCAACAACGTAATTTTTTTAAATATGTATATATATTTTTTAAGTTGTCCAAATAATGAGACTTTTAATCTGGTAACCCTACATCCCAACCACCCGTCCCTCTCTGCCCCGCCATTAAACAGATAAGATGAAACGTGACAATAAGATCTAGATAACTCCGTATCAGATGAGATCGGGATCACCCAGACATTAGTATTGCAGGCGTCAGATTATTTATCGCGATGGTTTCTGAGCTAAATAACCAGCTGGGTATTACTAATGTTACAACAGGGTGTTCTTGAGCATTTGCTTTAACTTCGTCATGTGGGTTTGTATAATTAAGGAAACAGAATGGCATAGTTAGTTTTATTAAATTCGTTTTTTTTTTCCATACAACATAATTAATGTTGCATCAACCGCTAATGCAAAACGTGCATTAGAATTATCTTTACCAAGTAAGTGACAACCGTAACATATCAATGTCATGTCGAATACTCATATTCCGTTTACACACTTGCAAATACCATATGAGATAAAATTAAATTATTAGTTATTTTCTAAATGGAGCTAATTAGAATAGCAGTGGCTTTCAGAAATTAATTAAGCTAAAGAATACACCATTGAATTTAAAGGAATTGCTGCAAAAACAAGTTGAAATCTTAAATTAACGAACATTTACCGCGCTTTACTCTTCGCCGCGGAACAAGCGTCGCGTTCGCTTGCATTTTGTTTTGCTCCAGAAGTAATTAACTTTTAAAAGTCCTAATTCAGTTGAAACATGTCATACCAGTAACTTATCTAGTTTAAATTGTGTTTTTCAAATAAAGGTGAAAAAATGACTTAACCAACACCGTTAATAGTGTTTAATAAACGATTATTCCTCATAATAAGGTGTAGTTGTTGTTACCGTCACAAATTTAAAATCACGGTTAGAACAGTGTTATTGTCAAAGGGTCGTAACCGCCGCGAATTTCATGGCGCTTAAGCCGTTTATGTTCCAACTTTAATGCGCCCGATAAACAATTAGCTCTTGCGATTTCGGACTTACCGGCTTTGGCTTAGCGACGAAGTTTGATTAAGACTGTCAAGATGATCTGTGCAAAGTGTGGCGCGTCACTCGCAACAAACGAACTAATTAAATGTACGGCATGTGAAGGTTGCCTGCATTATGCCTGTGCCGGGCTATCAGAGACCGAGTTCAAGAGGATACTCCCTATGAACCTCAAAAAGTGGAAATGTGTCAATTGTAAGTCTGCCAAAAAACCTGTCTCCGGCGTGCCAAAGTCGCCTATAGTACTCAACGAGCGCTCGGACGAAGACACCGGCAATTTGCCGTCAATTATGAGCATAGACACCGAAGCCTTATTGAACAATATGAACGAGAAATTCGATAAACTCTCTAAGGAAATGTCCGATCTTAAGACCGGTTTCGATATGAAGCTGGATAATTACACAAAAAATAAATGGCTGGTCAACAAAATTTCTTGAGTTGGAAAATAAAGTCCAGGGCATGCAGAGCGACATTGACTCACTTAAGAGTGCATGTGACGAGGCGCGAGGTGAATTGAGTGACCTGCGCTCTGAGACGGCTGGGCTGCGCGAGGAGAACAAAACACTGCATGATAATATTGACCAGCTCCAATTCAGAATGTCTCAGTCGGAACAGCGGGCACGCGATAATAATATAGAAATCCAATGTCTTCCAGAGCATGAAAAAGAAAACCTGGTAAGCTCTATTATGCAGTTGTGCAAGACAGTTTCCTGCCCAATTAAAGAAACGGATATACTGTCCTGCACTAGGGTGGCTAAAACAAACCGTGAGTCACCGCGGCCTAAATCAGTCATCATCAGGCTGCCATCACGATTGGCTAGGGATAAACTATTAGCAGCTTGCTGGAAATTCAACAAGGATAATTCGTCAGCTAAACTTAACTCGTCGCATTTCGGGCTGGGCGGCGACGTTGAACAAGTCTACGTAGTCGAACACTTAAGTGCTCAAAATCGAGAGTTGCAGGCTCAGGCGCGGATGCTCAAGAAAGAAAAAGGTTTCAAATACTTATGGACCCGTAATGCTCGTGTTTTGCTGAGAAAAGATGACTCAGCACCTATGATTTGGATAAAAAATTTAGAAGTATTAGCATCTCTTAGAGAGTAATTTTTTGTTTTTTTTGTTTTTGTTTTTGCCTGTTAGTATTTTTTTTTCTCTCTCTTTTGTTTAGAGTAATACCTAAAGTAAATACGTATAAATATTAGTATCCCGTATATATTTTATTCTTAGTAAAATGTCACAGTTAAATATATACTATCAAAACACAAGGAGCATTAGGGGCAAACTAAAGGAGCTCAATTTGGCATCTCTAAATTGTAATTATGACGTCATAGTTTTTACAGAGACCTGGTTAAATGATAGCGTATACGACGCCGAAATTCTCAATAGTAATTATAAAATTCATCGCAAGGACCGCTGCAGCGAGGGAAGTTTGAAGCAGGATGGCGGTGGTTTATTGATTGCTGTTTCAAAAAAGATTAATTCGTCCCGATTATTAACACTCGAATTGAACAACGAAATTATGTGGGTTCAAATTTCATTCTTAGTAAACAAAAATCTTAAGTATTTTAACATCTGTGCGGTCTACATACCTCCTCCAGTGACACAAGAGAAGCTTGGTACTCATTTGGATGGCATTAGTGACGTTCTTTCCCAAATTAATCAAGGAGAAAATTTAATTATCGGTGATTTCAACGTAGGAACCCTCAGCTGGTGCGAGGACCTGACTCGGATTGACTCGACTACCGCCAGACTTAATGACTGCTCGTCAGGTTTAAGAAGTCTAGTCGCTGATTTTATGTCTCTTCATGACTTACAACAATGCAACCTTATTAAGAACAAGGATGATAAATGTCTTGATCTCGTTTTGTGTTCTAACTTTTGCACTAAAACAGAAATAAGCTCGACTCCTTTATCCAAGGTAGATCCGTACCATCCACCATTGGAGGTTTCCATTAAATTCCCTAATATCACTTTTTTAAAGAAGATGAAAGTAGATAGGTACAATTTTTATAAAGCAGATTATGCAATCATTAACACTGAATTAAATAATATAAACTGGCAAGCCATATTGGAACCCTTGAATGATGTGAACGAAATGGTAAAAACATTTTATTCACATATTCAAAATACTATTACCAAGCATGTTCCCTTAGTTAAACCAAAGTCTGGGCAGTACCCAGTATGGTACTCAACTTGTCTAATAAAAATGATTAGAGAAAAGGACAAATTGCGTAATAGGTATAAGAAATTTAAAAATCCTTTAGACGAACTAGAATTTAAAGATTGTAGAGCACGATGTCACAAGCAGATAGATTTGTGTTATTTAAATTACCTACAATCTATAGAGTCTTCAATTTCCATAAACAATATGAAACCATTCTGGTCATATATCAGTAGCAAACGAAAAAACAAAAGCACATTGCCAAGTGAAATGATATATAATGGAATCAAATTAACAACTCCCACTTCAATTTGCCAAGCTTTTGCCGATAACTTTGCATCAGTCTATACAGTTACTGGAAATTCTAGGACAATATCAAGTGCAGTTAATGATAGTTTAGTAAGCTCAAACACAATAGGTAACGTAACTCTTTCTCGTCAATCAATTGAAAAAACTTTAAAGAAACTAGATACCACCAAGGGAGCAGGACCTGATAAAATACCAGCAGTATTTATTACTAATTGTGCCGAGCAGCTGGCATATCCTTTACATGTTATATACAACAATTCCTTAACAACCGGAGTGTTCCCTTCAGTCTGGAAACAGGCTAATGTCATACCTATCCCAAAAGGAGGCAATAATGCGGATGTTCAAAATTATAGACCCATCTCTCTATTGTCCGTCTTAGGTAAAGTCTTCGAGTCGATGGTTAATCAAGTTCTTGTGAGCCATGTAAAGCCAGTTTTAAACCCACATCAACATGGTTTCCGCAATAGAATGTCAACAGTATCCAACTTAGCAATGCACGTGTCTGAAATCTCTGAGGCTTTAGATAAAGGTACCCAAGTGGATGCCATCTATACTGACATTAGCAAGGCTTTTGACAGGGTCGATCATTATTTACTTATTAGGAAACTTCATAACCTAGGAGTACACGGTACACTTCTGGATTGGTTCACGTCTTACTTATCGTCAAGGCACCAGAAAGTGGTAATCAGTGGTCATTCATCTGAAACTTTCGAAGCGATATCCGGAGTCCCACAGGGTTCTCATTTGGGGCCTACCTTATTTTTGATTTTTATTAATGATTTGGCCAGGGTAATACGTCATTCACAATTTTCCTTCTTTGCTGATGATCTCAAAATAACTAAAGTAATTAATACACATTTAGATTCTCAGCTTCTTCAAAATGATTTAACACGCATCTCTGAATGGACAAAAGATAACCAATTGCCTCTTAACATCGCGAAATGTAAACACATAAAATTCACCAAAAAACACTTGCCTTTAAAAACTTCCTATATTATCGATAACTTGCCTTTAGAGGAAGTTTCCTATATAAAAGATCTTGGAGTAATACTGGACAGGAAATTATCTTACAGTAATCATATTGACAGTATCATAAAAAAGGGAAACAAACTTTTAGGTTTTATCTGGCGAAACTGCAAGATTTTTAAAACTATATCAGCTCTGAAGTCTGCTTATTTTGCTTTGGTTAGATCCCAGCTAGAATACTGTTCAAGTATTTGGAACCCACTTTACAAGTGTCATATTAACAGGATCGAACGCATTCAAAAACGATTTCTCTTTTTCTTAACTGTCCACCAAAAGAAACTTCGCTCGCTGCACGCGTATAAGGACCGTCTAGATTATTTTAAAATAAAGAGCCTTGAAGATCGTCGTTGGGTATCAGACCAGGTATTACTTCACAAAATTATTAATGGAGCTTTAGATTGTCCGCAGCTGTTGCGGAAAATAAATTTTTCAGTACCTAGACAACATTCTCGACCCATTAATTTTCGACCTTTTGCTACTAGCAGATATAGAACAAATGTTGGAACGCAGAGTGTTGTTCCTAGGATTTGTAAGGAGCACAACAATCTTTTTAAAGATACAAAAATTGACTTACATACTATGTCGCTATACAGGTTCAAGTCATTGTTGTACAAATATAAGGCTGGGTCCTATCCAAATTAGTTTTCTAAACAAACTCCTTCTAGATGTTATTTTATTAGCTATCTTCGCGTCTCGCCGAAAGCTGGAGTGCTACCAAGCCTGGGTAAATGCAGCGGCGGTACAGGATGTAAAGACCAGCGCTTTAAAAAAGGAGTTTAACTTTGCCTCCAGGTCCTTCAAAAGAGCCATTGCCAGAGCAAAGTCGTTGCACATTGGTAGGATTGGCGAGAAACTAGAGCGTCTCCCCTCGGGAACTCGTGCGTTCTGGTCTCTTGCCAAAGCTATCCAGGGGAATTTCTGCACGCCGTCTTTTCCACCTCTGCACACGGGAAATGATTCGTTGGCCCACGACGCAAAAGACAAAGCCGATCTACTGGGTAAGCTTTTTGCGTCCAACTCGACTTTGGATGACGGGGGACAAGCGCCGCCGACTATACCGCGGTGCGAGAGCTGTATGCCAGATGTACAGTTCCGCCAAAGCTTTGTGCGTAAGGCTCTTCGCTCCCTCGACACCCATAAGTCCAGTGGGCCTGATGGAATCCCTGCAATTGTTCTCAAGATGTGTGCTCCTGAGTTGGCGCCGGTCTTAACGCGTCTTTTTCGGCTCTCCTACTCTTCTGGCGTAGTCCCGACTTCGTGGAAGTCAGCTTTGGTGCACCCGATCCCTAAAAAAGGCGACCGCTCAAATCCATCCGACTACAGGCCGATAGCTATAACCTCCCTTTTCTCTAAGATTATGGAGTCCATCATCAATCGTCAGCTCCTCTGGTACCTAGAGGATCACCAGCTGCTGAGTGACCAACAATACGGTTTCCGTAGGGGTCGTTCGGCTGGTGATCTTTTAGTTTACCTGACACATTGCTGGGCACAGGCGATAGAGAGTAAAGGTGAGGCACTGGCAGTTAGTTTGGATGTAGCGAAGGCCTTCGATCGCGTTTGGCACAAAGCACTTCTTTCGAAACTTCCATGCTATGGGCTCCCCGGGAAATTATGCGAATGGGTCAGCAGTTTTCTAGCAGACAGAAGCATTAAGGTCCTAGTTGACGGTGAATGCTCAGACTCAATGTCTGTGAATGCTGGTGTCCCTCAAGGCTGTGTGCTATCACCCACGCTATTCCTCCTGCATATCAATGACATGTTGCAAACTAGCGGCATTCATTGTTATGCTGATGATAGTACGGGTGATGCCTCCTACACCGGCCGCGCCAATATTTCCCGGGAAAACGTCATTGAGAGCCGGAACAAACTTGTGTCCGAAATTGAGACCTCCCTAAAAGAAGTCTCAGATTGGGGTCGACTTAATTTGGTCCATTTTAACCCTACAAAGACACAGGTTTGCGCGTTCACCGCAAAAAAACTTCCGTTCGTCGCGTCACCTCGTTTTGAGAGCACTCCCCTATCTGCCACAGCCAGTATTGGAATCCTTGGCGTTGACATCTCGAGTGAAGTCCAGTTCCGCGGCCACCTAGAGGGTAAGGCCAAATTGGCCTCGAAGAAGCTCGGTGTGCTCAATAGATCGAGGCAGTATTTCACGCCGGCCCATCGCCTACAGCTTTATAAGGCGCAGGTTCGCCCGCATATGGAATACTGCTCTCATCTTTGGGCAGGGGCACCTAAGTACCAGCTTCTTCCTCTAGACCGCATCCAACGGAGAGCAGCTCGAATTGTCAACTGCCAACGTATTTCTGATCGGCTTGATCCCTTGGCGCTGCGTAGAGATGTGGCCTCACTCTGTATTTTCTATCGCATGTATTATGGGGAGTGTTCCGAGGAATTGTTCGGATTAATCCCTGCCGCTTCTTTCCGCCATCGCCCTACGCGACAATATTTCCACTCTCACCATTTAGATGGTTGGCAGTCCTCAACTGTGCGCTTTTCCCGAAACTTCCTGCCTCGCACAGCTAAACTGTGGAACGAACTGTCGCCAGCGGTGTTTCCGGACCGATACGACCTTCAAACCTTCAAGAAAAGAGCGTACTCCCACCTTAAAGGCCGGCAACGCACTTGCGACACCTCTGGTGTTGCGGGTGTCCATGGACGACGTTAATCGCTTACCATCAGGTGATTCGTTTGCTCGTTTGCCCCCTATAGCATAAAAAAAAAAAAAAAAAATTAGCTTTGAATTTGTCAATTAATGTTTTTTGTTTGTCATTCATTTCATCTTTTTGTTTTTATACTGGCTTCTCTCTTTATGTTTAAAGTGTTAATTAAACTTAGATTGTGTAGTCACAAAATGTAAAGCGTGTGATATGTGTAAGTTGTGTTTGCCTATAATTGGGTGAATACTCTGGAGTGATTTTGTACCTTTGATTAAAGTGTTTTAGTAATAGTATTGCACCTGTTGGCAAACCTGTATCAATAAATAAATAAATAAATAAATAAATTTATTTTCAAAATATAAACAGCAAGTGTAACTTAGCCAGAGCTACCTACCTCTACCTAACTTAAATCTTTTATAGGTCCTTGAGTACCCTAGTACTTAAATTATGAGAAAAATTATGTAAACGATGAGATTGCAATAAAAGTACAAAGTTGTAATCCAGTATTTTATTTTAAAAGGAGTTTATGCATTTAGGACACAATAAGTACATGGTTTTACGACTGGATTGCCGTAGGTAATATGCAAAAGAGCATTCATGGTTAGTTAAATAGTGGATAAGTGGACGCTAAAGGAAACTATTAGAAAACTATAAAACTTCGTCATTTAGAATTTCAAATCGCAAATAAACTTGAGGAAGTAGCGTTGGACGAATAATTTCATCACATTGCGCTCTTTCGATCCTACTGGGAGATAAAAAGAGTCCCTTTTTTTCTATTCCGTTAACATTTTTCAAATAATTTGTACAGCGGTTACAAAATGGAAAACAACAGCAAATTATACGTAGCTAAACCAACTAATATTATAAAGGGGAAAGTGTGTGTGTCTGTTGGTTTTTCCGTCTTTCACGGCAAAACGGAGCGACGAATTGACGTGATTTTTTAAACTTTCAATCATCTTGAAGGGATAGAGAAGTGACATAGGCATAAGGGCATATATATTTAAGGAAGTGAACATCAATAATAGACGAAACGCAACGAACTAAGAATTTTACATTGTCTTCAGAAGGACATTAAATAAGTAATATAAACAATAATAAATTAGCCAGGAACGGGGATATTGCAAGCAACGTTTACAGCCTATAAACCACGGCCGCCATTAACGCGATGACACGTTATTACGTTTTATTGCACTACTCCGGAATGTTAATCACGTGCATAATGACCGCAGTTATACAACTAGTACGGATTAGTGAGACAGTCGGAATTAGCCGGTTGGTAATAGGAAATTATAGAAATATAAATGAAGTATTGTGATAAAAATACGTGAGTGTTAACCGTTGCAATTTAATATCAGTATTACTCACGGAAGTTTAAATTATAATATACATATGAAGTAAGTAGCCACAGTCTTGTAAAAATTAAAACTCTATCTTATTTATTTTAGTGGCTGGAATGTCGTCTGTTGCTAAAAAATCGGTCCAGTACGAGTCAGGAAAGAAGGGTTCAGTACCATCGTTATCTATAAAAACGGCAAAAACATATCTGTTGTAAATACTTTCAAGTTTAGGTACGGAACCCTAAAAAAATTCCTCTTTCTCCCTCCACTCTCCTCCCTTCCTCCTTTAAATTTCTTACAAACACACATAAAGTCATAATGATAGATAGGGACAATCGATTATCTACGGCTTTTTAAATTTGACAGCCGTTTATAAAACGCTATAACATAATAACAGCATCATTAAGTAAGTTTGAGCTTTCTATCCGAAAGGAACACTGTTAATTTTGTTTAAAATTTAAACGCTATTTAACTGACTTACATTTATATCATGAAGGCTTCACAGGCTCATCAGATCCGAAACGCCAATATCTGTAACAAAAACAATTCTCAGATTCTAGTAAATTCTCACTGGACCGTTGAGGAATTCCGAGTATGAAACCACAAACTGACTATTAATAGGTCTTATATCAATGTAATAAGGCTGTCAAATGGTCAATAAAGATGGTAGTGAGGAGAGCAACAGTCGCTTAAATGGTGTGTCGCTGATAAAAAGTGATTACAGACGATTATTTATGCACGTCCGGTCGGTGACCGGCCTACGGACGGCTACCACGGACCGAACCAACTACCATCTACTTTACACAAGCCTTTAGTTTTTTTTTATAAGCCTAGAGACAGGTGCGGGCTGAAAAACAGCGCTGTGGAGCTAACCAGGCTCGCAGCAAATGCTGAGTCCTGGACCTTTTGTCGAACTTTTGTACTCTTAGTTTTTGTTATGTTTTTCTCGTATGTCTTTCTTTTGTGTGTTGTATTGTGTCTCTCAATATTGTGAAAAAATTCAAATATCTGGGTCATATAGTTAGAGAGGATCTAGACGATGACCTAGATATTGAAAGAGAGCGAAGAGCCCTCGCAGTCAGGGGAAACATGCTCATCCGTAGATTTGCACGTTGTACGAGGGAGGTCAAGCTAACTTTGTTCAGAGCGTATTGCACCTCTTTCTACTCGGGCAGTCTATGGGTAAAGCACACGAAACGCGTTTATAACGCGTTAAGGGTCCAATACAACAACATTTTCAGGATGTTGTTTAAGTTGCCTCGCCACTGTAGTGCGTCCGGCATGTTTGCCGAGGCGCACATAGATGGATTCCATGCCATCAGACGCAAGAGGGTAGCTTCACTGCTGAGACGAGTGAGAGGCAGCGAGAACAGCATCCTGAGGATGGTGGCGGAGCACCTCGACTGTCCCATACTAAAGTACTGGGTCAGTATTGTGACGGGGCGCGCAAATTAAATTAATTAATTAACCTATTCGTTCCTATATGTGTCGTTTATATGTGTAATACCTAGTGTGTAGAATAGTTAAGAATAATAATGATAATTTAATATAATTTATAATAATTTTTAATTTATAATGTAAGTACTAATTTATTAACCAAATATGGATTATGAATCTGAAATAAATAATTTTTATTTATTTTATTTATTTATTTTATTTGTTACTTATTTTCGCCAATAAAAGTTTTTTTTTTACACTCTTCGGCAAGACGCTCTTTGAAATTCTGTATTTAGGCTGAGACTCATCAAAACACTAGTTTTAAGAACCTACTGATTACAATCGTCGATCACCGATCGCGTCGGCACGAGCTGTTTGAGTTGTTGATATTGACTCCGACTATAAGGCTTAAGTAAAATCTTGAGTTTGGAATGAATTTTTGACTGTAAATAACATTCTAAAACTCTCCTTTTGTTCTATTCTTGATATAATGTATTTTGAATGAGAACTTGCATATTATAAGTCTAGACGTCATTGGGCAACCGGAGCAGATTTGGCCTGCCTTTTTATTGAGTTGTTAAGGAAAAATGTGCTAGATTGAAAGCCGCCAGCAATCGAGCTCCAGCTTCGATGGCAGGGTCACTACCATACCAACTAAGCTAGGAAGGCCGTTAAACCAATATATGGGCAAATTTTTATTTTGTTGTCGTTTTTTTTTTCGCGTAAGATTTGTACATTTGGTCGTGCGTAGATAAAGTTCCTTATTCTAGATACATATATACGAAATCTCAATGTGCGACAAAAAAATTGTACTCAATTTCCCACTAAGTTACGAAAAACCCATACGATTTC
The DNA here is from genome assembly GCA_949128165.1 of Lathronympha strigana. Lineage (NCBI taxonomy): Eukaryota > Metazoa > Arthropoda > Insecta > Lepidoptera > Tortricidae > Lathronympha > Lathronympha strigana. Next base: position 22,125,083 of record OX421913.1, on the reverse strand, counting down.
GTAACTCAGTGAAAAAAATTGTGGGACATACTGGGAAATTGGGTCTATCGTGAAGACAATAAGGAACTCTTCCTGTCTACCAAAATTCATTCAAATCTGAAGCGAAAAAAGAAACGACAATAAAATAAAAATCCGCCCATATACCAATATATGCCCACTTAACATAAGCACTATCAGAACAAATGTATCGGAACAAAATCATAACAAGGAGAAATCGTGCGCATCTAACCGATGCGATGTTGGTTCAAACAGCAACTAGCTAAACCGACATTAGGTGGACTTTATCCCGTTGTAATACGGCCTACAAATGATCAGTTAACAATACTGGCGGTACGAGGATAATGTCGACAGCGGCGCCTTATATGGTTGCTGTTATTGATAATACTATGCCTAACACTGCACTAAAGGCTCGAGGTGCATAGCGTTTCGTTCATTGCGATAACTGCATTGGAGAGACAAGAACGACATACTTACTCAGCTTAATTACACTAAGGGCCAACTTGCAACAATCAGGGTTAGCTACTAAACCGGAGTTAAGCGTTTTTAGTATGGAATTTGACAGCGAACTCTGGATTTGTAAAGCTCGAAGCAAATTATTTATTATTTGTAATCAATAAAGGTTCATGTTTTTTTTTGTTTTTTTGAGTAATCACACTCTACATATGTAAATTATAAATTCAAAGTGATGTCATATACTGGGCGTTTTTATTTTTTGTTGTAGGAAAATAATTTTAAGCTACATTGGAAAATTTTGTCTGTTTTTTAATCGCGACCTCTTTTAATCCTAATATTAAAAAAAAAGTGTTCTAAAATTTCCATACATTTTTCAAACTTTCAATTGCGCAACCGCTACCGCCATAAAAAATGGTGGCGAAATGGAAAACAAATCTTGGGAAACCATTTTTCTCCTACTAGGATTGAACGAGTTCACGATTTTGAATAGCATGTCCAATTTAGCAAAAAATGTTTTTTCTGTAATAAAAAATAAAAACGCCCTACATCAGAAAAAAAAATCTTTCAATTTATAGCAAACTCTGGGTTAGTTAACCTACCTATATGTTTCTTAATATTACCTACCAAACAAAACAGTCAAAAATTAATTATGTTACAATTAAAAGTAGATTTTGTTAAGTAGGTAATCAAAACCGCCTTGAATGCCCGTGAAACTTGCACAGCCCTTAAAAAATATTCTCTTAAATAATATACCCGTCACAATATCCACTAAAGATAGACACCACGCAATTTAAATTCATCTAAACCGATGTCTATATCGCGTACGCAAATTAGAGATGATGGGCATGAAAGTACACCGAGTTTTTTCACTCGATTCTGCGTCTGCGCATCTAAAATCGACCTCATACTTTCCATAAAGTCCATAAACATACCTCTTGTGTCGGCAACGTGTAATTTTACGAAAACGTTGTTATAATGCCCACGAAATTGCAGTGATTTGTTTCGAGTCGATCTGGCGTGCGAGCTTGCAATTATGATATCGTGTTGATTCTACAAATGTTATTGTTCTCTAATCTGGTGCGTGGTAAGAACTTACGAGTAGGTTCTTGGAGTGACTGGCCAAGTCCCAAGACAAAAACGATCAGGGGCCATACCATGACGTCTTAAAGCGATTCAATTTAGGTTCTTAACTGTGCTCAGTTGTATGTTGTATGGCAGCGACTCAGTTTGGGTCTTAAAATGAATCGCGTTAAGACGTCATGGTAAGGCCCCTCTGTGCTTAGCTTATTAAGTATAAGTTATTAATAAAAATTCGCCAGAAATAAGTCAAGATAAAAAACGTATGCTTATTAAGTTTAACTGTAAACTTTTCATTTACTTTTACTTGGATAGGTCGGTCAGCCGAATAACGATACAATACAAAATTAAGTATAAAAATAAAGTATTGTCTTCTGTTTCCGCGATTGTTGTTGATTGAAATTAAACACTTAGAACGGATTAATCGCTTTTATTAACACCATGACCCTATGTTTCGAGCCCGATCGTTTTCACAGTGTAACATTTTTAACTTTTTTTAAAGTAACTTTTTTTGTTTTACGGGATGAATTCGAATTCTCTCAGTCATCGTCTTAACCCTGTGAAGACGAGTGCTGTAAAGGGCTCGTAATGTAGGGTCACGGTGTTAATAAACGCGATTAATCCGTTCTCAAGTGTATAAAAATAAAACTAAACTGAAACTAGAATATAGGTAGATAATTAAAACTGAAATATATCTAAACCTTTTAATTCCACCGTTCGGGGCCACGTGTGTGGTCTCGGTTGGTAGACTTGGTAGCTCAGCTGGAAGAGCAATGAGCTGGTATCTCAGATCCCATCCAGTGTAACGTCCCTGAGCGCCTACCACGAACCGCGAACGAAAGTATACCTCCCTTTCGCACTTGTGGTTTCTCACTCAAGTGCGACAGAGAGGTGAAACTTCGTTCGTGGTTCGTGGTAGGCCTTCTGTATCGGAAACACGATTTCTTACTGACCAAGGTCGTGCGAGACAATACATAAGCTTTGGTAAAAATATCTCGCTACGCATTTTAAAACTGATTTCATAAATTGCAAACAAATTTAAGCCCTTTTTCATGTATTTAAAGTTACTTTTCGCATGCATTAGTAGAGTCTAGACACTTCATTGTATTCAGTTTTCGTCACTAGCAGTTTTTTTTTTCAACGTTCGATTCTTGGAACTAATATAAAAAGCCTGAATTGCGTCAAGTGAAGATGTTTAAAAAAAACAGCCAAGTGCGAATCGGACTCTCCCACCGAGGGTTCCGCACAAAGGATGCTCCCCCATTTATGATCTTAGGTAGGTACTTACTTAAAAGTACTGTTGGCACGGAACTCTTGGTGTGCGATACGGTTTTTGGATTTTTTCCTGTACATACACGTACTTGTACTACAAGCTCTTGCTTTTTGCCAACGGGCCCTACCCTAAACATTTTGATATAATACCCATTGCAAATGTATGGGAACTGCGACAGAAACGGCCGTATCTTTTGATTGCGTTGACCTAGAGGTTTGGCTTTTTCACGGCTTCAAGGGACCGCAGACCTGTGTCTGTGGTAATAATTTCAACTCGCTACCTCTACGCGTTCTTGAGATAAAGGGCATTGACAGACAGACGGACGGACGAAAGTGGGATCACTTCCACCCTTCCGTCCGTCTGTCGGCCAATGCCAAGAGACTATTTTTAGGGTTTCGTGCCTCAAAAGTACAAAACGGAACCCTTATAGGATTATAAGGTTTCCGTCTTTTCCTTTTGTGGCACAGAACCCTAAAAATAGTCTCTCGCACCGTTTTATGTTCTGTATAATTTACGACAGAGTGGAGATAAGAGTGTTGCTACATATGGTGGTGATTGACTTGTTCTTAAAATAAATCGTTCTTTTTGATAATATCTCTGACGGATGACACTTATGTTAGTGTTTTGTTAACATGACCCGAAAGTTACAATGCCGCAGTTTATATGGTATAAAGAATATTTAAACCAAATTCAAAGAAAAATATTGATTAATGTATAGTATAGATGAAAAAATTTACCTATAGGTGAAAAAATTAAGTAAGTCACCTGCGTGCGTACGGCTAAGCCAAGATTTTATTTTATTTATTTTATTTGCTAGGATTTGCTAAGATGCCAATCGCTCACGCTTTATAACGTATCGTAGCTACCTCTCTCTATCGCTCTTTCTTATTAGTGTGACAATGACAGTTGCGTTTCGTTAGCGACTGAGCGTGAGCGATTGGCATCTTGGCTACGCACCCTGTTGTATGTAGAAGTGAGCCATTCGAATAGACAATACATGTTTAAAATTTGAACACAAATAAAACCTTCCCGGCTCATTCCACGGCTCAGGGAGCCTGGAGTCCGCTTTGGCAACTAATCCCAAGATTTGACGTAGGCGCTAGTTTTACGAAACCGACTGCCATCTGACCTTCCAACCCAAAGGGTAAACTAGGCCTTATTGGGGTTCGTCCGGTTTCCTCACGATGTTTTCCTTCACCGAAAAGCGATTGGTAAATATCAAATGATACTTCGTAGATAAGTTTCGAAAAACTCATTGGTATGAGCCGGCAGGATTCGAACCCGAGACCTTCGGATTGAAAGTCTCGCGTCATACCACTGGGCCACCCACGGTCTTCTACATACCTTATACTAACTTATACAGTATGTAACAAAAGGTTAGAACGATACTTCAACAGCTGATAAGGTCAATGACCCTGAGTATGACGCAAGCGGAAAAGTTTCGCAATTCGAAAAAAACGTTTTTACTTTATATGGAACAGCTGATCCAAAATGCACCTATCGGCATACTAAATATTTTTCGGCCAATGCGGTGAGCGGTGTGTACTGTTTTTATATTTAAATGTGTTGTTGTCTTAGATCATGTCCCGAAAACCTGTTTTTTATTATCCGAAGTTTTGATCATCACGGTCCCAATTGGTTCGGATAATCGAGGTATATAGGTCTCTATAAACAGGACTGTGGCGTTTTCAGGCTAAAGGTTCCAGATTGTCGGTTATTGATAAGGTTGATTTCTAAGTGATTATTTATGACAGTAGAGCTTTATCGATAACCGACAATGTGGTACCTTTAGCCTGAAAACGCCACAGTTATGACCTAACTTGTAATAAGCTTGTATGTGATATTAGTAAACAAAAAGCCCAAGCCAATCGCCATTGGAATTCGCCGACATTTATGGTAATCACCTCTCAGATTGTTTATTCCAAGCTTACACTAATACCTCTTACATTTATTAGAAAGTAACGTACGAGACAGAAAAACGCACGTTCGACGCACCATTAGCTATAAATGAGACAACTGTATGTTGTCTGTTACAAACTATTACATCTAAACATTTCGCTACGGACGGACCATACAACTGTGACCCCGACCGAGGTTTATGATCAGTGTCGGTACTATCGGCCCAATTAAATCCTGACCCATCATGGAACTGTGTCATATTGACATCTAAAGTCAAATGCTAAGTAAAATCATACATGATACACTGTGATACAGTTCTATGGTGGGTGAGGATTCAATTGGGTCGATAGTACCATAGGTTGTTCTAGCATTGGAATCGCTATCGACGGCGCGATTCGAATACGCATCTTGTTCGTTCTTAACTGTGTGCTTACGAGTTTTAAATCTACTGTAGAAATCTATAGTTGCTAGCGTCTACAACGCACTGTCAGCGCATCTTGCTAGATGCTTGCAAAACTGGAGTTTATTAAACTTTTTAGATATGTCAGTTTTCTTCGGTATTATTATCATCATCTCAGCCAAAAGACTGGACAAAGTCCTCCCCAGTCCCCAGACTCCCACAAAGAAAGGTCACTCGCCGTCAAGCTACGGTCTCCCGCGACCGGAACCAGATCTTCGGTCCATCTAGCCAGAGGCCCTTACACTCTACGGATGGTATATACTAGGTAAAAACGTTGCAGAAAACTCGTATTTGCCCAGCATGAAAAGACATCCATCATGCCAGTTTGTAGGTTTCAACTACTTTTTAATCTACAGTATTTTTATTGGAGCATAGCGGCAAACAAGATACCAATACCACCCATGGAGCGCACCAAGCCGCGGCAGAAGACGCCGATGACGCGTGCCATACGCACCCTACTATGAGTGAATTCACAAGAGTGGCATTATTCACTCTGAAATTGTTTAATTATTTTATGACATATGCTTTACTACATTAACGCATTGGGATTACCTGTAATGATAATTGTATGTTTTTTTTTTTATGCTATAGGTGGCAAACGAGCAAACGAATCGCCTGATGGTAAGCGATTAACGTCGTCCATGGACACCCGCAACACCAGAGGTGTCGCAAGTGCGTTGCCGGCCTTTAAGGTGGGAGTACGCTCTTTTCTTGAAGGTTTGTAAATAAATGAAGTGAAATGTTTTTTGGCATAAAGGTCAAGTAAGACTAGACACGAGCTCACGCTTTGTGAACATGCGTCTATCACCGGTGACGTCCTCATTAATCATTCGCCGGTGGCGTCTCTGCGACATAAAACACAGAGATTACTATAGTGTTCCGACTTGCAAAGCTCGGGCGAGTCCACGTCCTGTTTAATCTAATTCACTGGTATGCATAGCTATTAGACTTATCTTATTGGGAAAGTATTTTAACTGAGTCAAAGGTAATGATACCAATAGGTTTTGAACTAGGGTTTTACTTCATAGACGGAAACGGCAAACGAGCAGACGAGTTGCCTGATGGTAAGCGATTATGAGGTTGAGGAGGGAGGTTGCCGAGCTTTGAAGGTATAAAGGTCGTCCTCTTCCTCCTTCATGTGTCGTGTTCTTCACTGCTGAGGGTCGTGACCTCCACGAATCAATCTTTGGACCATCGCTTTCCACTTGTTTCGGTCTTTGAGAGAGTAACGCATCATGGAGTTTTGTTTTGGTGAGGTCGCGGATCTGGTCTGTCCAGGCGGGTTCCACCACCAGACCAGATTCATCCTCTTGGTCTCTTTTCCCTGTACTTTACCAGGAACTATTTTCTTCGTGTAGTGTAGGCACTAAACTAGCTACTCGTAAAACTATTATGAAAATAATACTATATAATTATAATAACCTGTTGCTGGAAAACAGCAAGTACTATACACACTTCCGTAATTATATTTTTACGAGACACCTACTTATTTATGTAGAAAATATTGCAAATTTCCCAATGTAACGTATACATATACGCCTTATTTTTAATGGTTATTTCATTTAATTTATATCCAGTTTATTGTTGATTTTATTTGACATGACTACCAGCTTGAGTTAACTGGCTATAAGTAAAACTTATTACGACGTGACACGGCTTCGTTCAAATGTCAACCTTAAAACATAGATAATAAGGTTGAAATTGTAACCGTCCTTGCCTTTCAAACTATTGCAACTAGGCTTTACACTACAGTACTAAAAGGGTGTATGTACCAGCAGAAAGGAACACTGATAGGTCGTTTAGTTCCGAGTTGATGATGAGACTGGAGCTATTAAGTGTGGATAACCGTATAAAGCCGATATTGATATGCAAATGATATCACTTTCGCGTCTGCGCCGACCGTAAAGTGCGTGGCAGACGGATCCGGGCGGGCGTAAGAACGGGAGTTTCAAACCATTTCCATACAATATATGGAAGCATAAGGAAGCGAAAGGAGCTTAGCTCCGCTTAGCTTATTCGTTAGTTTTGCTGGTGTTTTTCAGCAAATCGAAATCCATCGTGCCTTTTTTGCGCAATGACGAGGTACCATAATTCTAACCAACCTAGTCCCTGTATCTTCTACCTGTCTAGAGTCTAGGAGAATAAGTATGTCTTTTTGTCTCTTTTTCCATTTACTTTGCAAGATAGTTTCTTGCCTTCTTGGTGGATGGGAGCGCGCGCGATACCTGTATTTTGACGCAGATGGAGTCTCGAACACTAACTACATGTTAACATAAAAACCGGCTAAGTGCAAGTCGGACTCGCCCACCGAGGGTTCCGCATAAAAAATGCCCCATCCCCATTTATGACTTAAATGTTCCATGTAATTAAAGATACTGGTGGCACGGAACTCTCAGTGTGCGGCAATTATACGGTAATTAACCGGTTTTCAGATTTTCTCCTGTACTTTTGCTACAAGCTTTTGCTTTTTGCCAACAATGTTTGAGAAATACGACATAAACGGCCGTATTTTTTTATTGCATTGCCGAAGAGGTTCGGTTTGTTGTCAACTTCAAGGGACCGTAGATCTGTGTATGTGGTATTAATTTCAACTTGCTACCTCTACGCGTTCCCGATAAAGGGCCTTGACAGACGGACGGACAGACAACAAAGTGGTACGGAAGTAAGGTTTGAGGAACGGAACCCTAAATAAGTAAAATGAAATTGTGTGTCATATCACATAACAAAATATGGAATAACTGTTCTGAACTAAAGATATTTTATTTTTATTTTATTTCACATACCTAATCTTAGGGAATTAGTATGACTACTGCGAAAATACGACTGACTATAGAGAAATGGAATGGTTAATTAGAAAACACTCCCCAATAAGGGGGCCACTGGAGTGCACTAGTGGACCAGGTCTGGTCGCCTGGTGGATTGGTGGACCATGTACCCTCTGAAGTGAAGCGCGAGAACAAAAGTCATCGGAAACAAACTTTCGAGTCTGTGTTCAACATTCCGACATAATAACCGTAACTTCAATACAAAAAAACTCAATTATGGATCGTCATTCGATTGCGCCGAGTTGTCATTGCACGTCTAATTCGAAAGGGTATCGAATAGTAACTTTGAGGGTGTGACTTGACATGTTTGAACGTGGCGTGGTAATGATTACTTTATTCTTTCATTTGACGTGTGGATATAATCGGGATATGTATGAGAACAATAGCTGTTTATGTAACAGTGATTTACCTAATAAGGATTCATAAAACTTGAGGGTCGCCGTTACAAAACGAGACGAAGCCTACTTTGTACACTTGTATCATAAATAACTATTATGCAACAATGATATAATAAGGGTTCTTAAAACTTGACGGTCGCCGTTGTAATAATAGACCCGAGAGTTTTAAGAACCAATTATGAGTTGTTGCATACGCTAGTTTTTCTACGACAGCTAAAATAGCGAAAAAAGCAAAATTTCGAAAGGTGGCAGAATGTGGAAGATGTCGTATGCCCACTATAGAAATTAAATCAGTTCTAATATAAGTATTGTATGAAAATCCATAGGAGCAGTGTTCTTATGGAATACCATAGACAACGTTATGTATACTTTTTTAATATCGCTATCAGTCATCTAATTGCTGGAGTAGAAAAAATCGTTTTATAATGCGAATTCGAGCGATTCTTTCTATCTTTTATTAGTTTGAACACTACCAACATCGATAGATAATTGCCATTGACGGAATAACCTCTCTATCAAGTGTGACAGAGAGAAAGATATACATTTTCGATCGCTCGATTTTCGTAATACCTACCCTACTGCCTACTCGTCTGTTTGATTCGAAAATGTCTTTACGAACTAACCTACTACTAACCCGGTCTAAGTATATTAATATGTCTAATACTCACGGGAGTTTTCTATTTAAAAAAAAGTCTTTACGAACTCTACCTACGATGCTATTTACGTTGCGAATCGTATGAAATGAAATTACATAAATACAATAACATCAAGATACGTATAGCAGAACAGACGGTTGACATTTCTGTGTCGACACGCGATGTTCAGTTTGAAATTAATTCAAAATCGATTCATGTTTACTTCATGAGGAGATTGGACCAGGATACAACAATGTATTTGTATACACAAATACTATGGGTGTCTGTACAGTCATGGGCAGCGTGATTATATTACATCGAAACGCATCTTGCTTGCAATGGCTAACATATTGTGTGCGCAATCCTCCAATGAAATTAGTGGGCCACAAAAGACTTTTGTGTAAGTTTATAATTTGAACCAATTATGAGCTGTTGCATACCCTAGTTTTTCTACACCAGCTTAAATAGCGTAAAAAGAAAAATCTAGAAACGTGGTTGAATAGGGAAGAAGTTGTGTCCACTAACGAAATAAAAAAAAAAACAACAACAGTGCTCATATATTGTATGAAAATCCATAGGAGCAGTGTTCTTATGGAATACCATAGACACCGTTATAATGAATACTTTTTAAATATCGCTGTCAGTCATCTAACCTATCTGTACTAGATAGAAGTGCTGCAGTAGAAGGTTTTTTTTTGCAAATGAGCGACCAAATCCTATGATAGTCTATCGACGAAACACGTGCAATAGGCGAATACGCGAAGACTATAATGACCCCTAAACATAACATAACTCACAAGTCGATTTTTTTTAAATTACCTATTAGAGTACACTTTAGACTAATCGAGAAAAATATTGTCTAACTGTTTTAGATAAAGCTTTGGGTAAAATATAGGTATTTGTTACCGACGCGTGTAAAATCAAGGAAAGATTATGCAAGTCATATTTTCTATCTTTATATTATTGGATTAAACTATTTGAATGTCACCTGTCATTTTATAACAAATTTGTCGAAAGCTTTCTTGAAGCGAGAAAAACCTACATATTTTCTCCAAAAAAATACTTAAGTACATCCAAGTACCTGAAATGTGTTAAAAAATGATGTAGATAACGAATAGGTTCCATGTCTAACGTATTCATCAATAGTTTCAATTTATATGAAGAATTCAACTTTTAAGGTCTTCTGTTAACTTCAATAAAAATCTAGAAATTTTCAAGTTGGTACATTTTGTTCATTAGTATTATAGAAATGCATACACCGAAATTATAAGAAATACATCAATAGCTCTAAATTTTATGATCTTATCAGTTCGCATCATAATTCGAACTCGAAGAGATTTGAGCGGGATAGTCTATCGCGCTACGGCCCGTGCTGTGCGACCAATCACATCACGATTACGCAACGCGTTTCTTACATTTCGTTTGTGCTACGTATTAAATTATGATCTGTAATGTAAATATTAATTTGTTAATTTTAAATTGTAATCCATATTGGTACCTAAAGCAAAATTGTTTTCTTCTTTAAATAAAATATTAAATGCACGCGTAGTATAAAATTATTTATTCAAATACTGTTTAATCACTATTTCTAAAGAAACCTCATTTAGACCGATATTAGACAGACGATGTGCCCTTTCAAAGGGTACGCAGTGAAAGACTTAGATTTTTTTTTAAACATAGGAGTCGTAAAAGACTTCGATTTTATTTTGACAAAAAGTGAGATATTCATAAGTAAATTTAAAAAACTTAGTTTTTGTACCAGAAGTAACTACTTGGTCAATTTTCGATGGTTGTTGTGCTATAATGACACTTACTTTATACGGAGGAATTGTGTAGAACACGCTAAAATAAGCATGTTTTGTACGGACAGTTTTTATCTAAAATCAAAAATGGCCGACTTATTTGACCCCAAAGATGAACAATTTTAGATCTTACTAAAATTTTCGATGGTTGTTGTGCTATGATGATACGTAGGTCAATTAGGATAGTAGGTCAATTTTTATGTTAGTATCGTTTAGAGCACGCTAAAATAAGCATGTTTTGTATGGACAGCTTTTTTCTAAAATAAAAAATGGCCGACTTATTTGACCCCAAAGATGAACAATTTTAGATAAGTAAAATTTTTGATGGTTGTTGTGCTATGATGACACCTACTTTTTATGTTAGTATCGTATAGAACACGCTAAAATAAGCATGTTTTGTATGGACAGTTTTTTTCTAAAATAAAAAATGGCCGACTTATTTGACCCCAAAGATGAACAATTTTAGATCTTAGTAAAATTTTCGATGGTTGTTGTGCTATGATGACACCTACTTTTTATGTTAGTATCGTATAGAACACGCTAAAATAAGCATGTTTTGTATGGACAGTTTTTTTCTAAAATAAAAAATGGCCGACTTATTTGACCCCAAAGATGAACAATTTTAGATCTTAGTAAAATTTTCGATGGTTGTTGTGCTATAATGACACCTACTTTTTATGTTAGTATCGTATATAACACGCTAAAATAAGCATGTTTTGTATGGACCGTTTTTTTCTAAAATAAAAAAATGGCCAACTTATTTGACCCCAAAGATGAACAATTTTAGATCTTAGTAAAATTTTGCGATGGTTGTTGTGCTATGATGACACCTATTTTTAATGTTAGTATCGTGTAGAACATGCTAAAATAAGCATGTTTTGTATGAACATTTTTTTCTAAAATCAAAAATGGCTGACTTATTTGACCTGAAAGATAAACAATTTTAATTCAAAGATTCAAAGTATTTATTTGCATCGAACACAGTATAGTGGGTCTTACAGTTAGAATGGTTAAGTCCAGTGCATTCAACCTGCATGCAGGCGTGCAAATATTTCGAATAGCGTGCAGTATTTACAGTACTATATACAAATATATTAACCTTTTATGTCTTAATAATTATATCTAAAATTATAAAAAATATGTCAAGATAGATAAAAATGCATGAAACAATGTGTAAATTATGAACAAAACCCAAAAATAAAAATAAAAAACAAAAAACAATTGTGGTAGGTAATGAATGCAAATGTCAATAAAAATTCAATATTAATAATAATTAAAATAAATATGTCAGCTATATTCTAAATATTCTTTAACACTGTAGAAGCAATGGTCTAAAAGCCAAGAAGTCAATTTATTCTTAAATCTATTGCCTTGCAGGAATTTTATGTCAACAGGTAATTTATTATAAATAATTATACACATATTAAAAGCATTCTTATCATAAATCATTTTATGAGCACGTGGTATATAAATCCATAATGTTTTGTCGGGTCTGTCTGTTATTCATAATTGCACCTCGCGTTTTGAATGAAGTTTGGTGGTTGTTTACAAAAATGCATATATCCCTTATGTACAAACACGGTAATGGCAAAATATGCCATTGTTTAAATAGGGGGACACATGGTGTTTGGTGGTTTAGGTCTTGCACCCGGCAGGAGCAGCTCCCGCCTTAGTCTACGATGGTTTTTTTTATCCGTCCAAATAAGATAACTTCACAGCTGGCTGTTGGTTGTCACTTTAGACAGCGAGCGAGCGAAGCGAGCGAGCAAATCCTCCGGGGCAGAACCGACACGGATTTGGTTAGGTTAGAAGACTAAGGCGAGAGCTTCGCTTCCCTTATTAAAAATAAATAACCTGGAAGTCTAAGGCGGGAGCGAAGCTCTGCCCGGGAAGGTCTTGCTCGCTCGCTGTCAAAATCATACCATCAAAAATATTACCAAGACATAAAATTGCTCATCTTTTGGGTCAAATCAGTCAGTCATTTTTTATTTTAGAAAGAAACTGTCCTTACAAAACATGCTTATTTTAGCGTGTTCTACAAGATTCTACCATAAAATGTAGGTGTCATCATAGCACGATACCCATCGTTTTTTTTTGTAATAGCCTGTTTTTGTGTCCCACTGCTGGGCAAAGGCCTCCCCTCTCCTTATCCAATCCTCCCTGTGCTGGGCAAGATCCCACCAATACCGCTGAAACGCATCCAAGTCGTCCCGCCATCTCTTTCTCGGTCTGCCTCTGCCACGACTATACCGGGGATGCCAGCTAGAAAATTTGACTGTCGTAAAATATCTTCTATCTTTCGAGTCAAATAGGGTAGACTGGGGACGATTAAAACAATTTGCCTTTAACCGTCTGTGACCGTCATATTTTTATGAGTTGAAAGATGTCCGCACAAAAACTTCATGGTTAGTTATCTGGTTCCTAAATAAAATATATTTGGATGGTCTATAATGCATAGTTTTTGACAATGACGTAATAAAGAAAATAGGGCAATGTGGTTCAATTGACCCCACATGACTGTCAATTGAAACACTATGTGAGGTCAATTGAAACACTCAAATATCTTCGGCACAATTAAAGTACTTATATTTGTTTTTATCTTTTTCATAACTTCCTCTGCATACAATGAGCTCATCAGAAGTTCGCAAGCATTACATAAACATTTCTCAATTTATGACCATCTGAAAAAAAACGATAAAAATACTTGAACAAAAAAATATAGCTCTTTTAGTCTTCTTTGTCGCTGCTACATTATACAGTTACCTTAAACAAAGTAATTTTAATGCAATTATAAGATATAACTTTAAAGAATCGCAGAAATAAGCATAATTATGTTTCATACAAAAGTGCTTGTTTCACCTATAACAATGTTTCAATCATAACCATTCCCACACAATTCGAGACAACGAGTGATGCAGACATCGGGATGTAATATTCAGTAATAGACGCCATAAAGTATTATATTATATTTCTAGCTTAAAATAATCAGTTTAAATTGTTTTATTATGTATACTTACTTAAACATGTATACCAAATAAAAAAAAATGTTCCGTAACTCTGATTTGAATTTTAGTAGTAGGCGACCTCGTTAATCAGTTGTTGCTAATAGTACATTGTGCATCTAGGGCGGTAAGAAGGGCATTACTTACGAGGGTCTATTGAAGCCCGACGCCGTAAACGGAGGGCTTTAAATGACCCGAGTTAGTAATGCCCTTACTGCCCGTGGTACACACAATGTTTTTCATCACATTTGCGAGGAAAAAAATAAACTCTATACAGGTAAAGAAACAATAATGATAAGCGGTAGTGTAGTTGCACAGTCCACAGTACTCCGAAGTGACTACGTGCTGCGAGCGCGTGGGGGGCAGGTCCTCCGCGAGCTCCGGGCGGGCGGTAAAGTAGTATGAGAATCCTTTAAAACCATGGGAATAATACAGCTCTTTAAGTGTAAGTATGCTTGCATATAATATCATCATTTACGAGCAGGTGTGATGAAAAATGTATTAATATGCTTGACATATGTGTTATTATATGTCAAAAATATCAAATCAACATATAAAACATTCTGTAACAAGTGTTGCTATATGGCGATATACCAAAATAAAATAACATATTATGTTTTTTATGTGACATAAAACAAAGTAGTTGTGCTCACCGCATCAAAATCAGTTTAGCCGAACGCGAGATAATCGTGTACAAAACAAACATAAAAACAAACATACGATCAAACTGAGAACCTCCTTTTTATGAAGTCACATATTCTCAATTTAACAACTAGGTCAAAAACTACACAAGTGAATAATATTGTCTTCTCTTACCGCGATTTTATTCATTGAAATTAAACACTGAAGAGAAGAGAAGAACGGATTAATCGCGTTTATTAACACCACGATCCTACGTTACGACTACGAGTACAAGTGAATTTGAAAAATGAAAGAACAAACTTGTGCATCGAATACAGAATCTTATATTATATTATATTCTTATATTATTATTATTTTTTTCGATATTTGTTCCTGAGTCATGGATGTTTTCTATGTATTTATGTATTTGTATATTATATATATCGTTGTCTGGGTACCCGTAACACAAGCCTTATTGAGCTTACTGCGGGACTTAGTCAATTTGTGTAAGAATGTCCTGTAATATTTATTTATTTATTATTTATTTATTTATTTATATTTCGCCCACCACATTTTTCAGTTCAAAGTCAAATATTATATATAAAAAGACTCGAACGCTGATCAACGGCTGTTAAAAACATTCGTTTATTCTTAAATATAACACCTACATAATTTAATTCGTCAAAATACAAGAGTGAACGAAGTTATAAGAAAATATACGAAAACACAAATACTTATTTTACACCGCGTAAACCTGTTTTGGCTCGTGGATACTCCCGTAACGCACCGGCGCTCGAGTGGTACTGGCCAAGTATTCAAACATGGCTGGTCATGTTTTCAGAGTGATGCGTCAGACGCGTAGGTATTATAGTTTTCGAAAAATTTGAATAGTTTCAATTGTCCCCTTTCTACCCTAAATCGGCCATTTTTGATTTTAGAAAAAAACTTCAAACAAAACATGCTTATTTTAGCGTGTTCTACACGATACTAACATAAAAAGTAGGTGTTATCATAGCAAACCAACCATCGAAAATTTAACTAAGATCTAAAATTGTTCATCTTTGGGGTCAAATAAGTCGGCCATTTTTTATTTTAGAAAAAAAACTGTCCATACAAAACATGCTTATTTTAGCGTGCTCTACGCGATACTAACATAAAAAGTAGGTGTCATCATAGCACAACAACCATCGAAAATTTTACTAAGATCTAAAACTGTTCATCTTTGGGGTCAAATAAGTCGGCCATTTTTTATTTTAGAAAGAAACTGTCCATACAAAACATGCTTATTTTAGCGTGCTCTACACGATACTAACATAAAAAGTAGGTGTTATCATAGCACACCAACCATCGAAAAGTTAACTAAGATCTAAAATTGTTCATCTTTGGGGTCAAATAAGTCGGCCATTTTTTATTTTAGAAAAAAGCTGTCCATACAAAACATGCTTATTTTAGCGTGTTCTATACGATACTAACATAAAAAGTAGGTGTCATCATAGCACAACAACCATCGAAAATTTGACTAAGTCCAGCGCACTAATTCTGGTAAAAAAACTAAGTTTTTGTTAAATTTACCTATGTATGAATATCGCACTTTTCGTCACAAAATGTAAATGTCTTTGACAACTCCATGTTTTTTGCACTTTCGGCAAAAAAACATCTAAGTCTTTTTCACTCGTCGTACCTACTTGCGTATTTTTTGCATGCAAATAGTCTTCCCACCCTCCCACCGCAAAAAATAAATACGCAAACAGATATACAAGCCGACACCAATAATATAAATAAACCTCGACACGTGTTTAATTGTACAATCGAGTTCATAAATATATGATCATTTTCAATGCTTCAAAAATATTAGGACCCTGACAATAACGTGTAACCGCCTTATTCATAAAAACTTAACAGACCCATATTATCACATATTATCACACGACATTGACATTTTGATATAACTATCTTGCGTAAACACTCAGTTGTAGTCATATTATCGACATCATTGTTATGTTATTTGTTGTTATTGACAGACAAGTGAGACAAGGTGCAAATACAACGACCTACCGATGTACGTACCGATTCACCGAGAGGCAAAGGCGCCTGGCGCGCCGGCTGTGATGTGATTGGTCAAACCGCCCCCGTTCCGCGCGAAACACACGCGATATTAATTCCCGCGCGTAGCTTCGAGCATTTGAATTACGCCTAGAATTGATAAGATAATAAAAGTTGAATCTTTCGATGAAATCCTTAGAGTTTCCGTATACATACTATTTAAATTATTTTGAACCAATGACCTTGACTTGAAAATTATGAGAATTTTTTTATGGCTAGGAGATTTTTTTTTAAATTCTAGTGCCTACATAAATTTAAGCTATTGATGAATGTGTTAGAAATGGGCTCTAATAGTTATCTTTAATAATATTAAATGCATTTCAGTTACCATAAAGCACTTGCGTAATGTTTTCGAAGAGTAATATTTTTTTTAAAGTTTTCATATTATATTGAAATAAGCTCTGGTCAAATATGTTATTAAATGATAGGCGACGTTCAAATAGTTAAATACGATTATCTGAAGAAAAAATTTTCCTCTTGTATATTTTTTCCTTAGATTTAAAAGGTTGGTAACGAATTTTTTTTTAATTCCTAAAGCAATATCAAAATCTGTTATCTTTTTTTTTTACGCTTTGTTCTAAGAGTATTCTAACCGTCGACAAATAATATCGCTCTTGGGAGTTGTAAAATTTTATTTCCTTTACGTACCGTACTACAAGTAATATACTCAAAACAAAAGCGTTGGTCGCCAATCGCCATTGGTAACGAAGTTGTGCAGGTTATGAACACAAAATATTGTCTGTTTTTCATTTTGTCAACTACAGATTAGGGGCGGGGTTCGGCCTCATCTGCTTTGTTAAGCAAATCTTTCTAAAATATGTCGATGCGACGCTGCCCGTGACTGTTCATTATATTACCCATATCAACATTCAAAAATGTGTTCTGTAACTTTTGCAGAGCGCTTACAAGTCTATAAGCATTCGATTAAAGCATTTGCATGTACCTAAACACATTTACAATAAACAGTGTGTACAGTCAACAACACAGCTGTGAATTATTGCCAGAGAATTAAGGTCGTGTATACATGTTTTTGGCACTTTGGCTGTATTCACAGCTGTGTTGTTGACTGTACGTCTATCTCCAAAGTAAAAAAAAAATACTAATAGGATTTGGAGGTGTAAAGGCTCTGAGCGTCAATATACCTAATATTTAAAAAAATATATGGGACAATTGTACACAAATCGACCTAGTCCCACGTTAAGCTCAAAAGGCTGGTGTTGTGGGTACTAGGCGACGATATGTATAATAAATAGATACATATACAAATATTTAAATAGGTAGAAAACATCCACAACTCAGGAACAAACATTTGTGATAAACACACAAATACATGCCCTGACCAGGATTGGAACCCGGGACCTCAGTGTGTAACATCAGTGTCTCTACCATGAGTTGCAATAGATTTCGAAGGATAGATTTCGACACGTTATCTACAGTTGCATCCCACTTCCACCAGCAAGTGCAGGCAAGATGCACTGACAGTGCGTTGACGTAGACGTTAGCGACTATAGATTTCTACAGTAGATTTAAAACACAGGTATCTGTATCTACGCGAGTAGCTAATCTCACGTTTGACAATCTTCCATCAACGTCCAATTATAAGGTCCAAAATAGGATTAAAGCAAGATACTGTCTATTTACGAACTCCGTATCATTCACTCCTGCAAAAGACCGATTGATAAGCAGATAGGTTTGAGAGCGCCGGCGCATTGAAACGTCTTCTGATAACATCTGACGATCGTTAGGATCAGTCACTCACATTAGCTATTCAATTATGCAAACCTCGTCGATCTGATACCAAAACCATACACAATATCACAAGGACTCTTAAAGCGCATAAGAATAGCAACAAACAAAATTCAAATAGACACACAAACTGATAATATTCAAACAAGATAACGCTATTCAAATTCGTGATCCATCAATACAAAGAAAGTACTTGACGTCGCTGGAGGGTGTAAGAACCGTCGCACGCGCAACTGGTTCATAAACATCTAGAACGAACGTGTAGAGCTTTGATTACAATCAATCCTTTCCGATCTCGAAGCCAAGTTGCACTGGGAAGCTCACATTCGAAAAACAAAAAGTGTTAAAGACAGGTACCAACATAATCACAAATATCTATACAAATATGCACCTTATTCCATTTGTAATACGGCGATAAAGGGATACATCTTTTTGACGTCGATTAAAGTCTACGAATAAACGCTCGTTACGCGAGGATGATAGATGACCGTGTCCGATCGCGCGACTATCTTACCCTCATCCTTTACGAACTCCTTATTCCCTTCCCCGAAGGTCGATAATCCAGTGAATATTGCTTATATGGGTGCACTGGGATGGGACTCGGAGTGATTGACAAGTCCGTGCCGATCCGATAGAATCGGCCGTCGTAAAATATGCCCAACACTAGTTAGTACACATTCATTGCTCTATCGCGCCCGTCAGTTTGAGCGATACAATTTCATTTCGACATTATCTGATACACAATAACGACATTATTCATGGAATAAAAGATATGCTTTGGAAAATACAATACAGATAAATAGGTATAATACCTATACATGTGAAAATGTTGTGTCTGGATGTTTAGATCGATATTTACTAATATTTGTAATGGGTACTTTAGTGTCTGACCGAAACATGTTTTTTTTGCCGAAACCGGAACCGAAACAGAAGGTTCGGTTTGATTCTTGTTTCGACCGAAACCGAAACCGAAATCTAACCTTTGATAAATGTGATTAAAACGTCGAATAAAATGTCAGTAAGCCGTTTTTTTTTTCAGATATATTAATAATGAAACATCTCCATTAACCAATGTCACTATTCCGGATTTAAATTTTAGCATTGTCTTTTCATAGTGATGTCATATTGCCAGCGTACCGAGCTCACACGACATCAGTCGACGCGACCCGAAAGTACGATGTTGTATAATGTAAGTTTCCGCGCGGCCAAAAGGTCCGGCTGGTTTTTAGCCGATACATGAATTACTTTATTTAACAATCAGCATAAAGACCTAGTACCTACGGTCACCTGCAATACTCGTAAATAGTATATTCCGCAATGATGGGCCGTAATGCGACATGCTCTTATGCTTGTATAAGTAAGATTATGTCAGATATTTTTGCGGTTTCAGAGCGGAGGATACTAGGTATTGCAGATGAATATACCTACAAAATGTGAATGGAGATCTGTATGGAACTGGTACGGTTAAAGATTAGCTAAAAGTAGGCGAAACGGCAGGTACATTCTAGTGTCTTAAAATGTTTACGTAACACCAATGTACGCATGATAAATGTAAATTACCTACTACTCGCGATACGTACTCGCACACAATAGGCAGGTATTTAAACGTGTCGACCAAAGTAAATAAATCCAGCTTGTACGCCACTAAATAATACGCGAAACCGCGTGCATTTGGGCAATAAATAATGACGTTTAAGAAAGTCAACAGGTTTACGCGGATAGCATTTCCCTCTACAATATATCACTTGGACCATGTACAGGTGTTGTTGCGATACTTACGATTGAGTCGAACACTCGGGCGAACCAGTGGGCTTCCCGCTAAGTGAGTAAGGGACACCCTTTTACCACTAAAGTCAATCACGGGGTAAGAAATTAAAACACACTAACGACGAAGAGAGGTATGGGCACGCGGATGCATATCGTTTAGTGCGGTAGGGCACAGCACAACGAATGCCGTCTCGCTCAAATCTGGAGCAGAGCCCACCTGGGGAAGTACCTCCACCTTACAGAAAACCGCAGTTTAATAACACTAGACCCTACTCATAGTGTTGTGTTTCTGTTGGTGACGCCAAGAGGATTCACTTTGTTGACAGCTGGGAACCCACGGAGCATAGCTTGCTTTGCTTAGCGTCAACACAGCGAATCCTCCTTTTTTTTAAGGACCGGCAACGCGCATGTGACACCCCTGGAGTTGAAGACATCCATAGGCTACGGTGACCGCTTACCATCAGGCGGGCCGTATGCTTGTTTGTTGTCATAGTATTAAAAAACGACGACGACAACCGCAGCGTCTACGGAAAGACCGTTGCTGCGTATCCAATAAATTCAACAAAGGACGCTACAACCCAGAGAGACAGCACAAACCACGCATCTTTTGTCAGGTATTGTTTCATTCCACGCCAGCTATGTATTAATGAAATAAACTTTTTTAAACATTAGGCCCAGTTACACTGGTTGACCTCAATGCTGGACTCAAAAATAGGACGAAATTAAAACACCGACTAACGACGGCCACAGCGTCCACGGTCCAACCGTTACTTCGTGTCCAATAAATTCAACACGGGCCGCGACAGCCGAGGAACAGGACACACCACGCATCCATCAACCGTTGGTATATTCCATACAAGCAATAGATCAGAGACCTTATCATGACGTCTTAATGCGATTCAGTTTAGGCTCCTAACTGTGCTCAGTTGTATGGCAGCGACTTCAGTTTAGGTCCTACCCCGTCACACTTGAGTGCCTCAGTGTTGGATTCGCTAACGCTCGGTATGAAATGAAATGAAAACACACTAATGACAGCCCCGGCGTCAAAGCCCACATCACCTATCCATCTCTTGGCATCCTTGGTATATTCTGTAACCTTCTATAAATAGGGAATACTAGAAATAGGTAGGGACTCATTCTGATATCATTGCGGTAAGGAGGAAACCAGTAAACATGTACTAGAAACGTAACTAAAAGAAGTCGAACTAAAAGATGTCCTTCTGTTCTGCAAGAAAACGGAAAGATTCGAAGAAGAATGTAGGATGAGAAGGCCTGAGTAGCCTGCAGCACAAACTTCAGGGAATTAGGCTGAACGAATGCTACAATTGCTCGACAGTGTGTGCAGCCGCCTGCGTCCGGTCGGGCATCCCTATAAACCTGTATCAAACGTTATAAACGCTATACATGGTCTGTGATTTGGAGTGGCCTATGGTCGGTAAGAAATTAAAACACACGGCTAACTATGGCGGACCGTCCACGACACGACCGTTACTTCGTGTCCAATAAATTGAACAAGGGCCGCGACAGCCGAGAGGAACAGCACACACCACGCATCCATCTCCTGTCAGCCATCCGTTCTCCACGGACACGTCACACAACCAACACACACCGATATATCAAAACCAACTTTAACCGCGCCGACTTTCGTAAATACCATTTAGATTCAAAGCGAATATGAGATATGGCCGCGTGGCGAGACGAATGACGGCGCTTGCGCATAAATCTTGCTTCCGAGTTGCGGTAATGATGAATAAAATGCATCGGCTATTGATTTTGTAATTATATGACCCGATAAAGTGATTGCGATCAATCATAAATTAAATGAGGTAGATACAAGAGGTCAAAGACGTGCCAATAGATTTATGTTCTAATAATTATTTAGCAAATTGGAATTGGATTAAGTTATTAAATCATTTGGATGGAGACTTCCAAAGTTAGAAAAAGCTACCTATTTTTATAGTCCACCGTACAGTTTAGTGCAGTATTCAATATCTAGATGATCATAAATCGACCAATAAATAATCTTAGATTCTGTAAAAAAAATGTATTAGAGTAATTTTAGTATAACGAATGTTGCCTGTAACAGAAACACTAAATTGAATCGTAGGTAGTCCTCGCTAAACTGAACAACGTTTGTTCAGCGACTTTTAAAAATAACGTGTGTTTTGATTTTTATTACGCTCTAAAGTTTGTTAGAAGACGCAATGTACTGCGAATTTTGACATTGTTGTACTATGAAGAGATACGTCAATTAGGCTGATGTTACTGTACATTGAAAATACTATTTAGTTTGTAAGAAAAAGTGAAAACCTACAGAGTACATCATTTTTAAACGTAGTTGAACAAGTTTGAGGAGTACCTGCGATTTAATGTATTGCTGCTGTTAAAGGCAACACCCGGTATTCTTAAACTTAAATAACGAAATCAATATTGAAATTGCGTTTTTTGTATAGAAGTTTTGGTTAATCGTCTTTCTATCATCAGCCTAGGTAAAAATTTAAAATTAATTTCAATAATAATAATATTCATCCAATTGCCATTAAACATCGACCCCAAAATTGGTAGACTTATTCAGAATACTTGAACCTTCTTTGCAAATGATGCTGACTTATACAGAGTTATGATAATGACATCAGCTGAGATAAGCCAAGGAGACAGATGTCCCTCGCCGGATGTTAGTCACGTAGTCACAAACACACATTCATGTGCTAATAGAGCGAGACAATATGTTATAATTGAAAGCATCCCGTGCGCGCGCGCCCGATCTTAATCGATGTTTATGGATATATTTCCACCTATTTTGAATGATCGATTATATTTTATTTCTATATTAAGCTAACGTGGTCATTTGCATTTTAACTAGAATCTAAAAGGGGATATGTACCTTACCTACAATGTACTTTGTTTTTCTGAGCACCCGATATTTCGGCACTTGCAAGACTTGCAAGCGCCATGTTCACTGAGTGACTTTCGGGCTGCGAGTTTTTAATTGTGGTCTACTCCGCCGCTCATGCGTACGAAATATCGGGTGCTCAGAATAATCCCGTTTTTAGATTGCAGTTATAATTTGAATTCTGTTCATTCAGGATACCGAACTAAGGAATTTTTAAATCAAAGTCACAAAACACAATGAAAATGTTTTTACATTGGAAGTAAACACATATTATTATTATTATTTTTTTTTTTATACTACGACGGTGACAAACAAGCTTACGGCCCGCCTGATGGTAAGCGGTCACCGTAGCCTATGGACGCCTGCAACTCCGGGGGAGTTGCTACACGCGCGTTGTCGACCCTTTAAAAAAGGAGGAATCGCTGTGTTGACAGCTAAAGGGGCAAGCTTAGCTCCGTGGGTACACCCCACTCCCCAGCTGTCAACACAGCGTATCCTCTTGGAGCTCTGGCAACCTTACTCACCGACAGAAACACAACACTATGAGTAGGGTCTAGTGTTATTTAACTGCGGTTTTCTGTAAGGTGGAGGTACTTCCCCAGATGGGCTCTGCTCCAGATTTGAGCGAAACGACATGTTTAGTAAGATGCCTAGAAGAGCTTAAACAGATGGCAAATGGACGCGAAAGGCCCCACAGGTAAAAAGCATAATAAGTGCAACATGAGGATTGACGTCACGAATAACACAAAAAAAAATTGGGAATTCGGCATTTTTATAACGCATCTATAAGCAGTCACACACTCGTCCCTTATCATGTCACTTGGCTGAGATTAGGTAGGTACTGCAGATTGTCCACAGCTGAGATCGAACTAAAATATTCTGCATTCAATGCATAGGACATAATCACTAAGCAACTCAGCACTCAACTAAAAATCTCATATCTCTTAATATGAGCCATTGTTACTTAGACATTTATAAAATAAAAAAATTGCGAATTGTACCTATTACCTAGAATGCTCACTATGGGTATGAAATTCTCTTTATGTTCCTCGGTCTTCCAAGCCATGGGATCGGTTATCATACACTCACGCCGCATTTAGAGAAATAACTCTATCAAACAGTACCATTACATTCCCCCAAACCAACGGTTACGGCTCAAATACCATGGAATCAGCCACACATTACCCTCCGGACTAAGCATCGAAGATTAACTGCCTAGATCCGAATATAAAGTCACGTCTGGGCTATTAGCTAAAGGGCTAAAGACAGATACACATGCAAGCCACACAGACGGCTTTCTTTCATTGTCTGAACTTTGGCTTAATTGCGACTGTGGTGGCTAGTTAGTGCTAACTGTGATCTGATGGCGAAGTGGGGGTTTTCTTACGTGCACACAAAAGACGTTGAAGACTGACTAAATCTTCACGATGGTTCGGTGAAAACACCGAATCGTGATTTGATTTGTGTGTAGGGGTAGGTATTTATGAATTTGGGTAATAGGTACAGAGTGTAAAAAACATGTCCTTTTTATACTCGGAAAATAGTTACAAGTTTATTTGGATGCACGATACTCTGAAGATATATGGTATTGCACAGCACGGCTGATGGGCTGAGCATGAACATTAAAGACACATATCATTGTCTGATCACACTTAGAAAGTGACAGGTATTTCTCGCGCGACATAACTCGCACACCGGCACGTGCTAACCGTGCTGGTTTCCACAAACAGGCCTTATTATGCTGATTATGAGCCGAATCAAGTCGCTGAACTTTGACGATTTCCACAAGCAAGCCTCATTCTAGCATCTAAATTACATTTAATAGATCGTTAGTCAAATCTAATGTAATCAAAACGTACCTTTGCAAGGAGTTAGGTAAGCCACCGAGCACTTAAGTTTGGTATCTAGTAGGTACTTTAACCCAGCTAAATGAAAAGTGTAGGCAGTGTCGCAAGGAGCAGTATTAAACGCCAGTGGTAATTCCATACAGTAAGCATAGTGAATTCAGACCTTGTCATAGTGACAGAAACATCAGATTTCTATCCACTATAACTAACACTGATTGTCATTGTGACAAAGATACAGTCACCCAATTAGAACCCTAGACCACAGTAGGACTATGTCATAATCAGAAATCGCTTACTGCTGGCAATTTTCACATTCTTGAGTGGCTTAGGGTTCCAATTACTGTACACTGTACGACGTGGCACAGAAATCAAATCCCTTCTGTAGGTACAGTGGGCCAAGAAAGTGGTTTTCCACTTTTGACAAAAGTTTCTGCGAGCTCTAACGATCGCTAAGGTTGACTTGACACTGACATAATATTATTGGCAGGGGAAATCGACCTTGTTGTCTCATGACGTTCAAACGAATCACAACCTTAGGGTGGTAAACACATTTTTGGCCGACTGTACGTAAACCTGGTCACCAATAGCTAGTAGCTAGTTAACCTCACTGAGTGAGCTAAGGTACACAACTGGCTATTAGCAGTCGTAAAAGCGGTGAACCAGCGCCCACACCTTCAATTTAACTAGGATGGCATTCTACAAGGAGCTAAATGACCATTTGGTAACCATATTGAACCGTGATAAGGTCTAATTTTGGACAGAAAGATGTTATGCAACTAACTTGCAGTTATTACACCATCGCTAGTAATTTTACACCATCGCTATTGATGTGGATTAGTAATTAGTAACATAAACCTACTTTAAACAAAACACCTTGGATTTAAGATTACATTTTTTTTTTTACCATTATTATATTTTATTTTATTTTATTTGTCGGCCTGTTTGACTTTCAATAAAAATGATTGCATACGATTCTTTAATGTTGACTTGGTGCAGTCAAATAAGTCAATACTATTAAATTTTTTATTATACAGGTTCAACATCCGATTAATTGGAGAGTTCTGGGCATGCCTAGTATGGACTCTAGAGAGACTGAATAGACAGCGTTCAGAGCTACGGGTTCTGAGAGACGGCACCGAGAATTTAATCTCTGCTAACAGAGAAGAGCTGTCCATACGTCCCGAAATAATATCATATAACACCGAATATATCATAGTCATAGCTATTGGACTATATCATAGTGACGCTATAAATCAGACTGTAAGAAATCTCTTACTGCTTGTCATTTTGACATGGTTTTAGAGTAGCCTAGGGTTCCAATTGGTTGACTGTACTTATTTGCAAAAAAAAATCTTTTGATATTTAATTACATGTTTGGATAACTGTGAGCTTTTCTGACATATTGTGCCGAATTTTGCACAATATGCTAGACTGCAAAAAAAACAAATACGTCCGTCTGTTAGATTATTAAAAAATATTTGACCCATATCTTTACTTCCGTTCGTCAAATGAAAAATTACGGAAATACAGTGCATTAAAGCTTCGTGTGACGTCACAATTAGGAACAAATCTTACGTAATCTTCGTCAATTTTACTTATCTTGAAAAAGGAAACAATACACGTCTAATAATTTTAGATAACCTAATGGACTAAATAGAATAATGGTTTTCCTAGTCGTCATCCCTATTGTGTTATGCAAGTTTTTTGCCAGAGAGGAAATGGTATTGTAAGCCTATTACTCCTACTGTTCTAAGCTTGTGTTGTGTGCTCTAAGCTCTCCGGAACTGACAAGAACGATTAGGCCGTGAATCCTTGCCCTCGCTCTTGACTAGGTTAATGTTTTGTTCATAATATAATGCTCCATGAGTATTCCGGCAGCGTAGCTAGTAGGTAAATTGTCATCGTTTGAGATCATCCTGACAACGCTCACTCCGGGAGACGCTTCTGAAGAATTATGTGTAGTTATTTTATGGACGCAAAAGAGCTCGAATGGATCTAAATATAATTGAGTTTTAAAATAACCTAGTAAAAAGAAAACTTTGATAGTAAGTAGAAACATTATAACTAATATTTGAAACGGGATAATTACCATGTACCTATGTTTGTTGACTCCGTGAACATGACGCTTGCAACAGTGTCGAAATATCGGGTGCTCAATAAAACATACATACATGGTAATTATCCCGTTTCAAATAGTAGTTATAATGCAAATGACCATGTTAGCTTAAAATCGTATATTAAGTAGAAACATTGATTGGGGATAAATTAATAATATTTTCAATAAATGTAGAATGTCGTTGCAACCTTTTGCAATAGCTGCAAATCCTTCTTCCTAGCGTTTTCCCGGCATATGCCACATGTAGGGACCCTGGGGTCCGCTTTGGCAACTAATCCCAAGATCTTGGTACGAGTCGCCAGGATTGGAACCCGTGACCTTCGAATTGAAAGTCACACGCCCTTACCGCTGCACGCTGGGCCACCAACGCTCTCCAATAGCAGTACATAATCATCTTAAACATCCAGTCCAATGCTTCCACTCATACAAAGAGTAATAAAATGCTAGAATTTATAAAAACATTAGCCCATATTTCTGTGTTGGTGAATTATGCGCGCTCCGCCCACCGCGCGGCAGGGCGCGCCGCGCTCGGTCGAAATAATAAAATTATAACGTAATAATGTAATAATATAATAACATGCTGGGCACAGTTCTGAAGCCTTGTGTGTGCTGGATGGGAGAAATCTTTCTGAGGCAGGTTACTGTGGAATTCTCAGCCATCCTCAGCCCATTATAAATTTACTAAAACGGGATTTAATCGCATAAAACTACCTATGAAAAGCTAACCTCCGACGAAGATATAAATATCTACTTGGCATAATCTGTTTTGTCTGAATCGCTTTTGTCATAATCATAACAGACTTGGCATTATAAATTTTCGCCGAATCTTCATTTAAAAGAAACATAATAATTTGGCATAATGCACAATATGTCGAGTATGTACTATTTTTGCTGAAAATATATTGGCATACTAAAAAGTGTGTTAGGTTACGGACTGTGTCTGAATATTCGAATTTAAATTCTGCAAAATCATATTATGCTAAACTCGACTATGCCATAACAGTTTATGTTACTGATTATGCCAAATAAAATCATGCATACAAAAATTATGCGAAGACAAGGAGAACCGTTTTTAAGTTATTACTTAATATTTTTATGAGTTAATGAACGCTTGTTTTCGCATCTGTATTTAACATAAAAAAATATGGGCCAATCAACTTTCAAGAGTCACCCTTGCCGGTGTGTTTTTGATTTTGAAGTTTCTACCGGACTTCAAGTTTTTTAAATTCTTGATTAATTTATCTACAACATAATATTGTCTCCTGTTTCCGCGATTGTTATTCATTGAAATTAAACACTTTTGAACGGATTAATTGCGAGTTGTCTACAACATTTTCGTTTCAAATATAATGGTTTTACCTTCGACCGATTACAGTCAAACCACGTTATCTCTTCCGAGCAATTGAAATGTCAAACTTTGAAGTGTTACCTATATTAAACGTCAACAATTATGACGATTATTATTTTTTAATACGTTTAACTAACGTCTGTGCGATAAAAATCTAGGAAACTTAGCCTATGCTCTATACAAACTCTACATATAATCGCCAAAAACAGAAACCTACCTACCTTTAAAAGAATTACTTAAAAAATACGAATGTGTGAGGACGCATGCGCAAATAATAAAATAATAGAAGCTCCGCCCATACCGAAGCAACAAGTTGGTCTCACGCGAAGCAACAGGTGAACATTTTAACCAACCATTTAGAACCACCAGCCAAGTGGAAGGAAATGAAACCGATAAGAATCTAATGAGGCTCGGTGTGTTGTCATTCAAGCAGTTTGGCAATAAATTCAATACAAGGAGCGGGTTTAGGCTCCTTTCCCTTCTGCCAAAAGAATATGCAGATTTTTTTTATCATTGACTGACAAGTTAATATGGCCTAGTTTACCCACTAGGTTGGAGTTTCAGATGGCAGTCGCTTCCGTAAAACTAGCGCCGTCGCCACATCTTGGGATTAGTTGCCTAAGCGGACCTCAGGCTCCCTGAGCCGTGGGCATGAGCCGGGAAAACACTTAGAAAACTGGACTCTCGTACCTACTGTCCCTCCTCAGCGAAAGGTAATAAACATTGACTTAATCGTAAATAATTCGTTCTTAGAGAAAACCGCAGTTTAGTAGCACTAGAGTCTAGACCCTACTCATAGTGTTGTGTTTATGTTGGTGAGTAAGGTTGCCAGAGCTCCAAGAGGATTCACGGAGCAAAGCTTGGCCCTTTAGCCGTCAACACAGCGAATACTCCTTTTTTTTAAAACGCGCATGTAACACCCCTGAAGTTGCGGGCGTCCATAGGCTACGGTGACTGCTTGCCATCAGGCGGGCCGTATGCTTGTTTGTCACCGTCGTAGTATTTAAAAAAACATAGGTACGTAGATAATCGATACGGTGTATCACAATAATTCCGAATGCAGAGTAATTTCGAAGATCACAGGAATAATTCCATCATCTCAAAGTCTCATTTCGAAATGACGGTACGTCTGACATTAGTGACATTCTAAATTGCCACAATACCTAGATCCTACACATTTTCCTGTTATATATGTCCAGCGCACAATACTTAGTATTTATGTATTAAGGGGGGTAAACAAGAAATCACGAACTTGCATAATACTTGTACCACCCGTGATACATACAATGTTTTTCATCACATTTGCGCGGTAAAATAGTATGCAAATCCATTACAACCATGGGCTTAATACAACTGATTAAGTCCAAGTATGCTTGCTCATAATATCAACGTTTACGAGCAAGTGTGATAAAAATGAAATAATAATAAAAATCTATTAATTTAGGAATCAACCTACTGCCTATCAAAGATCTATTCCCAGTAGACAGGTATCCAGTGGTAAGGAAATAAACCAAATCAATTATAGCTACTGACTAAAAGACGACTCTACCTATCGGACCTCTAAACCTACCGTTTATCTAACTGCAGGGCTAAGATAGTGTGATACTTGCTGTACCAATATGACAATAGTTTGTCAGCATTCTACGACAAATTCTGACAATTTACTCACTCGTGAGGCAACTCATTTGTACCACTAATTTTCCTCGTTTATCACAGTAGGTACTTCACACCGCGGAAATGTACCACTTCAAAAATTTTGTCTCAGATCTCAAATTTGTCATGCACCTCAAAATTTGTCACACGCTTCAATAACACCTCATTCTGTCTCGCCTCAAAATTGAGTCACAGCTCAAATTTGTACCAGCTCTTATTTGTCGCGGCTCCAAATTTGTCATTTGCACAACTTAACTATTGTTGTGATGCTGCTTTGTGAACCTCACCTCAAATGAGGTATGGCATTGTACCACCTCAGAAAATGAGATACTCATTTTAAACGTCCAACCTAACATTACAATTTTAAACAGTTATTAATTTGACATTATTTGGGGGGGTTTGCCATAATCGCCACGCTTGGCATGCGGGTTGGCGATCGCAGTGTCTCCACCGTTATACAGGGATGCTGCTGCCCATCCCCGGTGGTCTTGGTCGTAGTTTTAGGACATACCCGGGTCCCTGGTAAAGGTCGCAGGAGTCCGCTGGATGCGTGTGGCGCAGGACCGGTGATTGTGGAAATCTTTGGGGGAGGCCTATGTCCAGCAGTGGACGTCTTTCGGCTGAAGTGATGATGATGATGATGATGATTAATTTGACAGCAATCCCCGTCGCGCCATCCGTGCAATTTGTCTTTTTATCAATTGATAGCATTGTCAGATTTATAGCATTATCAGATGCTGTTCGTGGATAACTATCTTAGGCTTGCAGATAAAGCCCCCTTTGTTGTTTTTATTTATTTATATGGTGGGCACAACATCTTCCCTTTTCTGCCACTTTTTTAGATTTTGCTATTTACGCTATTTTAGCTGTCGTAGAAAAACTAGCGTATGCAACAGCTCATAATTGGTTCTGAAAAGTCTCGGGTCCGGGGTAACAGCGACCCTCAAGTTTTAAAACCCCTTAATACAGGTTTTAAAACCCCTTAATATATCACTGTTGCATAAACTACTATTATCTATAAAAGTACACAACAATTACAACTTATTTCCTCGCCGAACTGCGATAACGGTTTTTAGGCAAGATCGCTCGCGTAGGTAGGTATCAATGTTATTAAAAATATTAAAACATAACAATTCACTTACAGATAATCACACGTAGGTAGCTACTAACATAAACAACTAAAGATTTCTTGGAACTTGAATACCTACTAATAAAGTTAATTAAGAGTCGAGTCATACTCATACCAACTTCTGCCGAATAAATAAGTCATGATAAGAATAAACTATTTTCAATTTAAGCATATATATATGCATATGATAAATATATAAAAAGTTACAATTATTTTATATGTACTATACCGTTCAGAATTGCATGGGCAATTTATGAATGAATTCATTCATAAACTGCCCATGCAATTCTGAACGCGGTACATCTACTATTAACCTAAACATTTGCATCTGTTTGGCCTGATGGTTGACTGGTAGAGATTGCCTTCTGTAATTATCAACCTCACAACAAAATTACATTACAGGCAGAAGCACTGCAAAACAGTTTAAACAGTCTAATAATTGCAAACGAAATATATCTAATTTTATAAATACAATGATTCTTTTAAAATTAAGAAATTAAATAAAGTTAATTAAATTAATGTAACCAGATATAAACACGCAAAAAAACACCGGCACAAGAAACTAAGAATCCATAAAACTACAGTAGGTACACTCATATCAAAAAGTCTAATAAACAATTCCTAACTATAAATAATATTCGTGTCATTATCTAAACCCTTATCACCCAATATTGTTTCAACAGGTTTCGCAACTTAGCGTATGCACCGTATCGAAGATACTCTTATCATTAATTACTTATTCACAAAATTAAAGAATCAACTTAATAATAACCACATAATAAAAATAGCATTCTTATCAAAAGGTAGTTTCTAACTGAAACATGCAAAACTTACCTAGAACTTGACTAAAACTCCAACAAAACTAAACAGGACACGATTGTCAGATAATCACAGCACTCAGTTCAACACGACAACTGTTGCAGCGACCACTCCCGAAGACGCTCTACAGTGGAATGACGACGGCCCCGAAGACGCGGGAGGGGAGGCGAAAGGGGGCGTGGTCAGGCCCACGTCGAATGGTGATATATGCGCATGTTAACACTTTAATTCGTATACGCCTCACTGTCATACATTGTCAAAAATGCCCGTATTGTCTAGGTCGTAGGAGTTTAAATGCGAATAGTTTAGTGAAAGTCGATATAGCTCATTAATATTGTGACGAGATAAAGTTTTCGTTAAACATGATGGCAGTGACAGACTAATTATTTGGGAACGTATCTGAGTCGCTTATCTTTCTAGTGTGCTGAGAACATATGAGATTGGTGAGGGACCAGCGTTTACTTTCTATAGATGAGTCAGTCGACCTGTTTTTATGACAGCTTATGATATAACGATGACCACATTGAACAAAAGTAGCTTTCGCACTTATATTTTAAGTTAACAACTAAGTATAATGTACAATCAACCAATTGGTACCCTAGGCCACTGGAGGACTATGTCATAGTGACACTATAAATCAGATTGTAAGAAATCTCTTACTACTAGTCATTTTGACATGATTGTAGAGTGGCCTAGGTTCCAATTGGTAGACTGTACATACTACTACTAACCCTACGGTTTAAAAGGGGATAAGCCACGTGAAAGTCCTTTACGAAGTACCATGCTTCTAATACTTCTGAAACCGCCCCTCCGGCCGTTTTGGCAACCAAGTTTCGCAACCAGTTTTTAAAAAATATGTAATAATCCTGTTACGCAACTAGTTGCCTAAAAATAAATTATATTCCTGAATCAAAACTAGCATAGATGATAGTGGAGTTTCGTAACCAGTTGACGAAAAGGAAATAAATGTTATTATTGTTTACAACAGGATACCAAATAAGACTTTCATTTCTTAATTAAATATTATATTATTTTTTGCTACGACTAGCTAGTTGCGAAACATGGTTGCCAAAATGGCCGTAGGGGAAACCGCTAAGAAAGTTACTTTATGGCTATTAATATTTCATGACTTGCGTAGCGTCGGTGGCTTTCAATCCGAAGGTCTCGGGTTCAAATCCTGCCGGCTCATACCAATGAGTGGTACGAAGTATCATTTAATATTTACTAATCGCTTTTCGGTGAAAGAAAACATCGAGTGGAAACCGGAATAATCCCAATAAAGCCTAGTTTATTTACCCTCTGGAAGGTCAGATGGCGGTCGCTTTCGTAAAACTAGCGCCTACGCCAAATCTTGGGATTAGTTGCCAAAGCGGACTCCAGGCTCCCTGACCCACGGTATAAGCCGGGAAAAACGCTAGGAAGATCTATTGATGGCGTTGACGTAGAGGTTTAGTTTTTCCACAGAGTCAAGGGAAAGCAGACTTGTGTATGTGGTATTAATTTAAACTTGCTACCTCTACGCGTTTCCGAGATAAAGGGTCTTGACAGACAGACGGACGGACGGACAACAAAGTGATCCTATTAGGGTTCCGTTTTTTCCTTTTGAGGTACGGAACCCTAAAACACTGGACACTTCATTCTTGCACCAACTTGCAGTATAAATAATGCAGTAAGTAATTTGGGTTATTTGAAATTCGCAAACAACAAATCAATAAACAATTCCAAACCAGTCAATTACGTTCTCAAACAAATCCTTCCTCAATTGCATCCATTTCCGTTTTTGCAATAAAATCGATAATCAAAACTATAAAATCACTGGCACCTGTTTCCAAATACTCATATGTCACTTAATTGTAATACACAACGTCAACTTTGTTGTTCAAAAAATAGAATCCAAAGTCAAAAAGCAAGGGAACTAGATAGGAGGTTTCGAGGTTAATCAGCTGATTAGTGACTGCAATCAGTGTAGGAGCACCATAAGTCTTGTAGACGTCTTATTAGAACATCCCTCTATGGTGCTGTTCCGAAGGTAGGCCGAACCCAACTGGGGAACCAGTTTAATATTCCCTCCGAAGTGAGAAATTAGCTTAGAGATCCCGAAATGCTCGTAACTCTTCAGAGCGATGATGTCATCAAAATGGTTGATGTGGCTCTTGACAAAAATCTAATCGCAACCAACCGTTTTGATGATTGAGAACAGTGTTGTCTGTAGAAATAATTGGTGCTGGATTTCGGATACGAGATAAGTTTTTTAGAAAGAAAAGAAAAGTGGAAAACTCATGAGCTGGGATGCCCATCGTTCTGCCAACTGAATGTTGTAATTCAAATTCCTCAATGATTACCGAGGAATCGAAATTACTGTAGTGGTTTATAATATTGTTTCCAAATAAGTAAATGGATTACGAATGTAATCTCTGTACAGCAATTATGATTACCCAAGTATTTTATTACTGTAATGTATTGGTGTAGTAGATTCCAAAAGTAATTTATTATGCCCAAGTAGCCCAACTCTGGGAATGGGTTAAGTTTTTTATTTTCTTCCTAGCGTTTTCCCGGCTTTAACAACTAATCCCAAGATTTGACGTAGGCGCTAGTTTTACGAAAGCGACTGCCATCGGACCTTCCCACCCAGAGGGTAAACTAGGCCTTGGGATTAGTCCGGTTTCCTCACGATGTTTTCCTCCACCGAAAAGCGATTGGTAAATATCAAATGATATTTCGTACATAAGTTCCGAAAAACTCATTGGTATGAGCCGGCAGGATTCGAACCCGAGACCTTCGGATTGAAAGTCACACGTCATACCGCTGGGCCACCAACGCTCGAGTGGTTAAGTCCTCCTCCATTTGTCGTGTTCCTCACTGCTGAGGGTCGTGACCTCCACGAATCAATGTATGGACGATTGCTTTCCACTTGTTTCGGTCTTCGGTTTTTGGCGGTTCGGGTGGTTAGGTATGCAACTAAATAAAAATGGAGAAATACCTAGGCTAGTGCACTGCAAGTGAAGTTACCTCGAGGTACTTTGTGGCAAGTTATATATACTGTGTACAACTGTACATTGGTACATTGGTTAGAGTGAGCGCCGACGCTGTGCAAGCAATTGCAACATCCCCTAGAAGGATTTATAGCTACCGAGCGGTATGCCTTCATTGCATAGAAATTGGAATTAAAGATTTAATTAGATACGTACAGGTGGGAAATAAATAAGCTTCGTAGACAACTTGAATCGCGTAATTGATCAGAAATACAACTTCATTATTTGCTTTGCTGTTAAACATTGAAGTAAATTCCTTTTATTTATCTTCAATGAGCACTTCACTGATTACATGAGACTAAAAGCTCTAAGGTTTATGTTTGTTTTTCGGTATAAATGGGTAATAATGTGTTAAATTACAATGAAAAACAGTAGATAGTTGGCACTCGAACGTAGTAAGACTGAAATGCTTTTTGTTACACTCTGTACATACTTTCTTCTTCTTCGTGTAAAGGGATCAAAAAGCTTACATACTTAATTTACTTATATAGATATGTATGAATGAATGAATGAATGAAACGATGTACATATATTATACATAGGAAACGTTCATAACTCAGGAACAAATATTCGTGATAAGCACAAATAAATGCCCTTACCAGGATTCGAACCCGGGACCTCCAGCTTCGTAGGCAGGTCACTACCGACTAGGTTAGAGAGGCCGTTTTTATAGAACTGCCAACGTGTTCAGGTTTTTGGCGTAGGACCCACAATAATTCTTCCTTAGTACGATCTATCAAATCAACATTATATTTAAATTCAGGTTCAATCCGTCAATTCTAGGAAACACTAAGAACATAATTTCTTTATCCGCAGATCGTACCGCAGGTCGCAGGGGGTAGGGAGTCAGGTCCGCAAGTCGACAATTTTCGTCATTTTCTTTTTCTTGATTTCTTTCTTTTTCGACCACTAATTTTCGCCCTTTTTCGTATCATTTTCACAATGTATTAAACCGTATATTATACCGCTCATTATTATACCAGTGTATTTACAAATAGAGAGTATTTGCATTGTACAACGCCAAGACATCGTGAAAGGTGAAGCTCACAATCAGGAGATCCCGTGATTTAAATACCACACACCGCTCATAAATAATGTGTTGCAAACTGATGCCTGGGACAATGCTGAACAAATAACTCACCGAATGGCATTTACGTGTAACGAGATTTATTGGGACTTGTGGTGCAACAGGTGACAGAGAATATGCACATAGTAGGGCATGGAGAACCCTGCTAATATCAAAATGAGATAAACGCTAAACATATTAGTATAAAAGTTATCTTCGTTCACTCTTAAAAACGATAATCTCGGAAACCACAAACATAATCGAAGAGTTTGTACCTATATAAATTGAAAAATACGGATTTAATACAGAACTTGACTACGCATGCTGCTGATTTTTGGCAGGAAGTACCGCTTGGCAAATTTTGATATCTGTAAATAAAACGAGAACCTTACAAATTTCTCCAGCATTATGTATAATAACAATTAGTTAGTTTTCACTGAAGCTTGAGGTATTAATAACTGTTTATGATGTCATGTAAATGATCAAAGACAAGGACCTCATAAAATAGCATCAGTTTGCAACAAATGTTAACCTAAACAGAACGAAATAAGGCTGTGTTTCAAACTATCGGTTTCCAAAGATACGTTTCTAAAAGATGACAATGTATACTAAGCTATTATTCCTAATGCTAAGCAGAACGTAGCCTCTGTTGAGAAGAAGCTACGTTCTTGTATGGGAGCTCAAATTCAAAATTCAAATTCAAATATCATTTATTTGCTAGAATAGTGGTCGATAAAGATGTTACATTAAAATAATCAGTCCAGCACAATTCTGCCGACCTCAGGCTTCAGGCTGCTCAGTCGGATCCCCGATGCCACAAGGCAACCAAATCATCGACCAACATCCAAACGGCCTACCGCATATGTCGAAAAATCTAAATTTTCTTCCAGACGAATTTCCCATAAATTGATTGGCTGATATGCCCGAACTTATATGACCTGCAATTGAGGCGCAGAAACAACTTTCGATTTTCATTTGTTTCTGGCCTTACATAAATTGAGCTCTCAGGATTATTCCGGTGTTAGTTGAGGCGAGTGCACAGCAAGTGACAGTAACGCCAGGGTTAATGCTAGGGTGCGCCCGCACAGACGAGTGCGTCTGCCCGACAGCGGGCGTGGCGCGCGCATGTTTGCCGTGCCGACACTTTACTGTCAGGTTTTACACTGTTTACATTTAATAATATACTATAACAGTAATGTTTAATACCTACAATTTTAAATAATATTTGTAAATAAGGCATGATTTATGTCCATTGGTTTTTTCTACCACATAAGTAAGTTCTCATATATTCTTATCCGTTCGTTGCTAATGAAACGGTAAAGGTGGTCCGTGTTTACATCCAAATTTTGTTAAAAAAGTGGCATTGCCTCATGTTAAAAGGTCTAATAAATTCTTCTTGTAAGTATTGGGATCGAAGAACCTTTCGGCAGAATCCTCAGCTAAGGTTTGCTACAGCAACTCTGGCACGCACACCACAAACGACTTGAAGTGCTCATAACAACACCGCAGTTGAATCATTTTGGGGTTATGTCTAAGTGACATGTAATTCACACGCTTTAAGTACATCTTAAGGTTTCGATCACTTAGGGTATAATAATCTTGACACAAGCCCGTTATTCTTCGTTTGCTATATACCTGGCGTATGCCACGGCTTAGGCAGCCTGGAGTCCGCTTTACGAAAGCTACTGCCACCTGAACTTCCCAGAGGAACTTGTAGAGTTCCGGTTTCCTCACGATGTTTTCCTTCACCGAAAAGCGATTGGTAAATATCACACCAGCCTGTTGTAGTTTCTTTTTTTTCTATCAGTGCTGCCATCCATGTTACCATCACCACGCACTACGCCACAGCGAACAAGAATCCCAGTAAATCCTAGCGTTCAACATCAAAATCAGCTCTCATTAAGGCGAGTTCTAGTTCTAGCATAATTAGCTGGACATGGACACTATATCCCGTGAGAACGAGGACTGGCCGTGTTATGTAAAGTATACACCCGCTCACACGATACACGCATGGTTTATTGGTAGCGGTTTATAGATTAGATACGATGGTGCTGAATCCAAGACGTGGAGTAGAAGCCGGGTGCGTTCGTATTTCGTAGAAACCGAAGTGTCGTATATAAATTATCTGCAGAATTTTATTGTACAGACTAGTCAATCCAAAACTGGTAAAAACTTTTGAGTCTTAAGGTAGGTACTGTTGGGATGGATTTTGTAGATTATTTGTGGGATGTTGAATAGGTTCGAGGACATGAAAGCTGTTGGGTGCGCTAATATCTTTAGAAAGATTATTTGCAGATGATTTCTATGGTATAATTTCATTGTACATTAGCCGCTTTCCGGATTATTTGGGCAAAATATTTATACGCAAATCAGAGTCGAAAATTTAAGTGTCGTTTTCGATCTTGCTTATTCGAGTGATAGAATGGCAGATAAATAAAATTTCTAATAAGTATAGTTATTCTACTGTAGGCCTTCAGAGAGCAAATCGAAAGTGCCAGAAACGTTAATCCTCATTTTATTTTATAGAAGAATTTTGACGCAATAATAGCAAGGTCCTGTATCGATGTTTCTCTGTCTGATATTAAAAATTGTCTTGAAGCGTAACTAATCAGACCTCAAAGACTATTTTAAATTTGCTATTTTTGCTTTGAGAACGTTACATGGCTCTTAAAACTACGAGATTTTAGGCGTAATTTGATTCCATACAGTGAAATGTAAAAATATGGGTGTCCTATACTATAGCTTCTTATTCTGGTGTAATAAGAGCGAAGTTTCATATTAATAAGACGATATTGTCGATATATATTTGCACTTGACTGTACCAGGGTAAAATACACGAGACGTCCCTGGCTTTTTTTAATAGCCTATTTTGTGTCCCACTGCTGGGCAAAAGCCTCCCCTCCTTTCCTCCACCCGTCACGGCTAAGAGCATAACTCCGCCAGTCCCTGGCTTTACTTAACCATTTTACGAGCTTGAATACCCACACGGCTCCTTAAGATTCGCTATAAAACATTCATTTTCCCGTTAAAATTCATTACCTACCGCGGACCAGTATGTTAGACAAATTATGTACGATTAAGGACCGTAAAATCCTGCCGCCATTGTTAACTTTCCCAGTGAGATTGGTAATGATAAAAACGTATTGGTGTCAGAGATTGTTGTGGAGCTGAAAGCGCATGTTGCACCTATCTCGTCGATACGGGCCACGGGCTGAGCAAACACTGGGATGGGCCGGCGCAAGTCAAAGTGGGCAGCGGGTAGGGTTCCCAACCGTAGTGCACAAGCGGTACATTCGGGATTAACATGCAGGATTTGGCTATAAAATGCGGGACGACTCCTCCGGCCTAAATATGTAAGGTGTATCGACTGTCGACGTATAGAAAGGCATAAAAAAAATACCTGGTTATGTTTTTTAGCATTTATTGCATAATAGCATCACGGTAAATCCAAATTCAACGCATGGTCACGTTCATAAAACGTTCTTTTTGTGCTTAATATCCAGTCTAGCCTGAAAACGGGACAATCGGTGTCCCGCGCGACCCCCTTTGCGGGACGTGTCGTCAAGACCCCAGAAGCGGGACGTCCCGCGTATAGCGGGACGGTTGGCAACCCTAGCAGCGGGTCACCGCGGCTAAGGTAATAATTACCAGCTAATGTACAGTCAACTGCAAAAACATGTATCGACAAAATCGTCTTATAAATATAGTACAGTCGGCTCCATAAATATATATGCATCTGTATTCAATTTTAACCCTTCTTCCCCTGTAATAAGTTCCAGAGTGTTTAGATATTTATAGACGTGACTGTACTACGCTCTTATTAGGCACGTTCAGCTGCAGAGTTAAGTGACCCCCCCCCCCCCCCTGCATAGAAAGTTTGTATGCAGGGGGGTCACTTACCTCTGCTCACATCTCACTGTACATCGGAGCAAGGTGCTATGGGATATATTTTTGCGTAAGATATGTACACCCATATTTATACAGGTGACTGTAATATGGTTGTGTTTTTATCAAATCAACTAGCAGTGGCAAGAGACGCATGACTTGAAAGAAGATGAAATGATATCCTATACAGGTTGCAACAAAAGTCTCGAAGATACTTCAACACCTGATAACGTCATGACCGTGGAGTGCGATGCAAGTGAGAAGTGAAAAATAAACCACTTAGTATGGGCTGATCGAAACTGCACCTATCTTCATCCAATTTTTTTTTGGATTTCGTAATGTTTACACTTACATCGCATCTTAGGGTCATTGACCTTATCAGCTGTTGCCGTATCGTTCAGGACTTTCGTTACATCCTGTATAGTATACTAGGTGGTGCCCGCGACTTCGTCTGCGCAATCGATAATTTTATTTATGATACAACAGCAGTGATACAGTGTGATTGATGAGAAAGTAAATAAGAGAAGGCCACTTGATTTAGTCATTATCACATCGATATCGATCTCCTTAATACTTCAGTAACTTATCATGATTATCGATGAGAAATACAAACAACCACAAACAAACACAAAACACACAAACAACAACCAACAAGCAAGAACACACTTGTTTTTTTTTTAAATTGATTATTACCTATGAATTTTATTTGACTTTATAATTATAATAGATAATCAACTGTAAATATTGTAATACTTGTATTTGCATGTATGATATATACCTACTTAACGCAAATAAATGATCTGAATCTAAATCTGAAAGCAAATAAGAGGACGCTCTATTTTATTGATGACCCATGACATTTCGAGTTAGATGGGCGATGTTTCTCCCGCTATCTCGCATGCGCTTGCGCCACCCCCATGTTACCTTTCACCGTCGAGAGATATTGTCCATGCGCCATCCCCTGCTCATTACCATATACTGCGCGCGACAGCGGCGCAATTAACTATCGGTTTATTGTAGTCGCTACAAAGTGCGTTCGGCCCCGCGCGAGGAGTGCCCGCGTGTGAACTGATGAAAGTTGATGACTTTCAGTAGCGAGGCTGTTCTACTGTGGGTTTCAGAAGGATTTATTTAGTTGTATGTTGTATGGCGGATTTATACACCGTAGACAGTCTACTCGGGAAAACTGTCGTTTAAATTATTTTTGAATTAAACAGAGACGTCTGCGAACGAAAATTTACAATTTTATAATTGAAAGAAAAATGGAAAAAGTCGTCGGGCGGGATTCGAAACACCGGTTAGATCGCTCTGCCAATTTAGCTATCGACGCCCGATCAACTCCAGTGGATGTTTCCACTATTTTTTTCATTTGGTTATATGTACGCCTTAGGGAGGGCTGCGCGTCTCCCTAAGGCGTGGGTTCGAATCCCGCTGGACGCGGGAGTTTTTTTACAGTTTTCTTTCAATTATTAAATTGCCTGTACAGTCACGTATATAAATACTCTTCAGGGGAAGAAGGATCAAAATTGAATACAGATTCATTTAAATTTATGAAGCCGACCTTATGTGCTTTCTCTTCAGTAACAGGTACCACTTATTTCTAAACAATTTGTATGGCATTGGCGACTTATCGGCCATCGACAAACTGGTGCCTGGGCATTTTCAGAAAAAAGTGCAGCATTATAATGAAAACGGGTCCTCAATTTTCCATACGTACAAAAAAAATTGCCAGTTTTGTAACGGTCCATACAAAATGTATAAAAAAATGCTTTACGAAACTGACCAAAAAAAACGGGACAATCTTTTTCTTTTTTTTTAAACCACTAGTACTCGTGATTCTGGTTATAAAAAACCCAAAACTTCCTATATTAAAAAAAAAGAAAATGTTACCCTATTTTTGAAAATGTTCACCTTTTACTAAAAAACTATCATATATTATATCCTAACAGTATATGGGATATATAACTATGCAGAACATATAGATACACATACAGATGTTGAACATATAGATGTTGTAGCAGATAAAGCATGGCGGAAACGGCGCCTGTAAATAAGGCGGACATTTATTTACTTTCGCGCCGGCCTCCGGGGCCCTAAAATCCTACTTCTGGTAGACTTTTATTTATGTACTAGCGACGCGTTCCGGCTTCGCACGGGTTATTATTATACATATAAACCTTCCTCTTGAATCACTCTATCTATTAAAACCGCATCATAATCCGTTGCGTAGTTTTAAAGATTTAAGCATACATACAGACAGCGGGAAGCGATTTTGTTTTATACTATGTAGTGATGACAGAGTTCTTTAATGCTTAAACTGACATGACAGTTTGAATAATAATAGGATTAATATTAGGTATTATTTCTAACACGTGAGTAAGCGAGTTAATATTCAAAGTATAGCCAAATCTCTCTCGATGTGCCTGATATATTTCAAAACGTATGGGTTATATTTAGGATTCCATTTTTAGATCATAAAACCTTTCTTTTGAATTAATTTTAATTTCAATTTAGGAGAAAAAAAACTACGAGAAAAAAGTGGTCTCAAAATATTCAAACGTTTTATGTAATCTCCATTTTGTATTTTACCGCTGTAGAAAATGTTTAAAAATGGTAACGCAGTGGAAAAAAAATTAGGACTTTTTTTTTCTCCTAGTACCTATCATCGAAATAGCTCATGATTCTGAGTTGGAAAAACATAAAATTAACTTGTTTTACAAAAAAGAAGTTTTTTCGTTTTGTGTTTGACCCATGCGCTTTGTTGTGGTGTCTGAGTGAAAGCGCCATTTTAAGACCACCGGGTACCCCGGGTGCCCAGCACTCATGAGCGAGTTACAGGGAGCCATGTAAAGGTCAGCATACACGACTGCCGTGTGTAAAATAATTCGCATCGAAATCGGAACTGGCTGCGCACATCGAAGCAGTACACAGAGTAATACTAGCTAAGCTTGGGTTCGACTTATTTAAATTTCGATTTTGCCGACGGCCATAGAAACGAAAGTCCTTTTTGCTTGGTTTCCGTTGCTTATATGCACTTCTTTTTGTAACCTATGTAGTAGCTAATTAGTTAGTTATCGACATCCATTGTGCTTTGCGTGATAGCGAGGCAGCTCTACTCTGACCACCTAGTTCGTTCACGAAACCTATCATCGTTTAAGGTTGCAAACTGCCGCCTACCACCCAAGTGATATCCGGCTACTCTGTAGCCTATTTCTCCATTCGACTCCCTCTCCTCGACTCCTTTCATTTTCTCCACTCGCTGCTAGTTGATACTTTCGACCACTCTTTACAAAATGCGTCCAAGTCTTTACGCCATATCTAAATGCGTCCAAGTCTTCATGCCATATCAAAATGCGTCCAAGTTCTGCTCCGGTAGCCATCTTGCGGGAGCCACTTATGGCCCAATTCTCCGGATGTGACAGATACACTACACGATATTAGTCATGTCAGGCTTTTTTTATTTAACTCCATGATGGATAGTTCTGCACTGTACGGACAGTGCAAAAGCTATGTCGGACTCTCACCGACTAAAAATCCCCCGTTGGTCCTTTTTGACGCATCAGACCCTGGGATCTCCAGTGCACCAGTGCAGCCCTTGCGTCACGCCTGTGG
Source organism: Lathronympha strigana (assembly GCA_949128165.1). Taxonomy (NCBI): domain Eukaryota; kingdom Metazoa; phylum Arthropoda; class Insecta; order Lepidoptera; family Tortricidae; genus Lathronympha; species Lathronympha strigana. The sequence goes on along the minus strand of OX421913.1, from coordinate 22,081,622 downwards.
GTCCTATCTTTTGTTTTGGACGATAGCAGTCCCTGATTGCTCCCGTCTATGACCCCAAGGACTATCTATGACTCCTTTTAGTCGCCATTTGCCTGTGGTACAAGAGATACCGCCACCGTTTTCTACTGGTCATGTCAGTCTTAGACCCGTTTCAGTTCGGAAATCATAACACCTCTTGAGTGTACTGACTAATATCACATAATTTTACCCCAAACTAACACATAATTTCTGTACACTGTGCAGTACGCAAGAGCAGTACCAACGGTATCCCACCGAAGACTGATACTGCGATTTATGCCGAACAAACAAATTAGGCCAGCCAATATTCAACCTTATCTCGTTCCAATAAAGTCCACGAATGATCAGTAAAGTGTTGTCGATGGGGAGCAGGTCGTGCAGTTATCAATGACATAAACAGCGAAGATCTCGCATCCGGAGCAGGTGCCGATAATTATGCGGATAACTTGAAAATGCGTGAGAATTGCATGGTGCTAAGTTATCAACATATCTATCTATCCATATTCGTTTGCAGTGCGAGTGAATGTGCTCTGAAATTTTGCCAGTAAATTAATAATTTTAAAAATGAAATAACATGACAGTTGTCCATTGAAAAATCCAATCAGAGGTTTTAAATGTCATATTTTTGCGCCGAGAATGTTTAAGAAATTTGCAGACAGCAAATCTCTGGCCTAGTACCGCGAAATTTGAACTATCGAGTATATCTCTGTCATACTTGCATATTGGAGTAAACAAGAGGATTTACCGTCGATGCCAAGTTTCGATGTTCGTGGTAGGCCTGCTGAATAGGATTTAGACAGTCCAAATATGTGTTACATAAAATATTGTTTTCCCTAAACAGGTCCAAGAAAGTTAAAGAAAATAAAAGGTATTTTAAATTACAAACAAAAAATGATAAAAAAACAGTGATACCTACGGCCTCCTAGCCTATTAAATAATATTTAAAACGGGTTACTCACGTAATTTAGTCGATTTTCGCTCGACATGTTTCGTTCGTGCTATTGAAATAAGTCGTCATCCGAACTTCAACCGTGATTGTGGTTGGTCAGTGCCTCCCAGTTGGAAAACGGTTTTGGGTACCGCGTCAGTGGACTGTGTGAACGTGCCCTTAGCGAGTGACGTAGTGAGTGTTGTTTGCAACCCGGTTGGCAAAAGCGATGATAATGAGAACGAGGGTAGATCGTCCGCCGTGTCGCCCCCCGCGCCGCTACCACCGCCAGCTGCAAGTACCAGAGCAGATAGGGCATTAGCCCGCAGTGTACTACTTGCCTCTGTCGCGAGTGGGCGCTCCTGATGACGTTCTTCGTAAAGAACGAAACATGTCGAGCGAAAATCGACTAAATTACGTGAGTGACCCGTTTTAAACATTATTTAATATGTTCGAGTCTCACGAGAGTTTTATAGTTAAAATAGCCTCCTAGCCTAGTTGGTACCCTGCCTACGAAGCAGGAAGTCCCGGGTTCGAATCCTGGTCAGGGCATTTATTTGTGTGTTTATCACGAATATTTGTTCCGGAGTTAAATGTTTTCTATGTAATTTAAGTATCACCTAGAACCCACAACACAAGCCTTATTGAGCTTACCGTGGGACTAGGTCGATTTGTGTAAGATTGTCCCACAATATTTTTTTATTTTTATTTACTTGTTATGTTTCATTATCCTTTTTAATGTAACATTAGTTATATATCTACTATAGGAACAACTATTTTCGACAATTTGACTACTAATGTTAAATGGCTAAACAAAAAACCATTATAATCATAACAACTAACAACATAGACCTTGTAATGACCAGTATATTAGAGTATAATATCCGGTTACGGCTAACAATGTGCGCGATATCTCACCCAGTTTTTGCCATATTTCTCCGCGCCCGCGCATTTGTATCGCGGCGTGACGTCCAGTATTTATTTACACCCCACATGTCTCCTTCAAAACACGATATGTATTAATGACGGTCTACTTGGCTGTCTGGACGGTGATTTCTAGGGTACAACTGGATTTTTACTTCGTATCCAAATCGAAGATTACATATATTTACTAGCAGCAGTATGTCCAGCCAGAAATATAAGTAAGGTTTGTCGGGGCACATTTGGGCACCCACCCTAGGTGAGAGGCACTAGTGACCTCATTCTGTGTAAACTGTGTTCCTAATGCGGTATTTGTGTAGTCTGCGGTGATGGTAGGTACACAATTTAGTTTTCCCCTCACTAGCGCTGTTTGATCCTTTAAAACTAGCGTGGAAAAACGCATTTTATCCCTTAGTGGGGAAAGTAATTGACTTTTCTCTAATTCCACCCGTCCAGTATGAGTGAGTCCTATATGGCCATAGAAAATATGCACAATCGGAGGTCACACCTTAAATTGGTCAGGTCTTATCCCGCACTTGGTGAGCTGTTGGCAATATTTAATTAGCAGTAGCGTACTATATGACCGATTTTGAAATTGAGTTTTGAATGGTTTGTTCAAGATAACTTACATGTGGATTTTTTTTTATCTTATGTAATCTTTATTTTCCACGCGATAGTGAGGGGAAAAATGTTGTATTACACTCGGCGACAGAGTTTGTTCAACTCACTCGTGCCTTGAGACCAGTTATTGAACCACTCGCTACGCTCGTGGGTCAATTTTGGTAACAGTTAATGTTGAAGTGAATATGATAAGCTAATTTTCATAAGGCTGTTGGGGTTAATGTAATGGGAGCTACCGTATTGTCGCTCACCAGGCAGCGCCACTCATGCGTGGGTCCTGTGTCAGTATGAGAGAATTGTCAAAGTGACGTTTGAAATGTTCCCGAAGGACCCACGTTCCACTAGCGCCCCTAGCGGAAAATCGACTCGCGGTTATCCTCATTAGCCATAAAAAATATTCGTTAATTGAGAGATACAGATCGAAGGTCATTGGGACCAGGAACGGCCTTTAGTATGAACATCGCGTGTCCTCAAGGCAGTTAAGGCTGTAAGGTAACGTCAAGCTACGGGTCTAGGTCTAGAACAACTGGCGACCGCGACCTCTAGGTTTTGCATTGAGGATAAGGTTGGTGAATTACAATATTAATCTAATATAAAACTATAAATAGCCGCCCTCGGCTTCCAAGTTCCCTCCCAAGCCAGATTGTTCGGTAAAAGTTTCGCAGACGTATTTTATTCATATTTTATGGTTAAATTCTAAATTACATCTATCTGAAACTCTTGAACACTCTCAAACTAAAAAAAATGTGTACCATAGCCTTTTTTTGAGAAAGCGTTTAAATCCATTTTTAATTCCATGCGCCGACGTCGAGCGACGTTGCTTTGCCGCCAACAGCTGAGCGCGGACTTCAGCTAGGTGACAATGTAAACAACGAATTGTTATCAACTAATGACGAGGAGGGGAAATGGCAACTGGTAGAAAACCGTAAAATTCGCCCAAAGTATCGTTTCCAGGGCAAGTATGGAGTTGCAAGGGACTTGCAGTGTAATTTCAAAGCGGCGGAAAAGAAAGTACCTGTCCTCATTACGAACGTACATAAGGAAACTACGGAAAATGATATGCTTCAATATATTTACAGACAAACAAAGGATAACGTGTCATTAAAAGAAATACATATGCAAAAACAGCGAGATTATAAGGCATATAAAATATTTGTATCGAAAAGCAAAATACATATGTATTTGGATGAAAAAATGTGGCCGGAAGATATTATATTTAGACGTTTTGTAAACTATTCGAACAGAGGAAACTCTGTAAACGGCCTTGAAATCAAGAAAAACGGCGAGCAACGTAAATAAAGTTTGTACTTTCGCAAGTTTTAATTGTAAGTCTATAAAACGATCCATAGATGGTGTAAGGGACTTATGTCGTACCTGTGATGTGATTGCCTTACAAGAAACATGGTTATTGCAGGAGGAAATATGTTTCTTGAGTACCGTGCACAGTGAATTTGGGTTTACGGGAACGTCGGCTGTGGACACGTCAGCGGGAATACTACGAGGTAGGCCGTATGGCGGAGTCGCCCTACTGTGGAAGCACAGTGTTTTCTCGGATGTGTCAGTGATTAAATGTGACAATACTCGAGTATGTGCAATTAAGGTGGCGGTTAAAGAACGTTATATAATTATAATGAGTGTATATATGCCTACTAATTCATCTGTTAACCTGCCTGAATTCACGGACTGCTTGGGTTCGGTAAGTGCAATTATAGATGAATACGGCATAGAATCAGTTTATATTTTAGGAGATTTTAATGCTAACCCGGGGGAGCTGTTTTTTAAGGAGCTAATAGGGTTTTGTAGGGAACAGAATTGGTCATGTATTGATACAGAGAAATTAGGTCTATCTTCCCTCACTTATACATTTATTAGCGAAGTACATGTAACCCCGAGTTGGCTCGATCATGCTATTCTTACCCAGGCGGCCGTGCTTTCAGTACGTAATGTTCGTGTCAAATATGATTCATTCTGGTCTGATCACTTCCCCCTTATCATTGAATGCGATTTAGATTTATTGTCACCTAAACTACTAAATAAAACTAGTTATCATAAAAAAGTAGTGTGGGGGGAGAGAACAGATCAGCAAATCGACATTTATAGGAGAGAGGCTCATTCGAGACTGAGGTGCATTGATTTTGATAAAAATTTCACAAAGTGCGCAGATGTTTATTGTGATAACGTGGCTCATATGCGTATTCTGGATTGCTTGTATAAGGACATTGTAAATGCATTATGTGAGGCAGCGATGTGTGGCAGGAGTTGCAAATCCAAGGGGTCAAAAGGCAAGCGGATTTTGGGATGGAATCAACACGTTGTCGGCGCTCATCGGGTGGCTAGGGCAAAGTTTTTCGATTGGGTGTCATGCGGAAAGCCTAGGTCCGGTATAATGTTTGAGGAGATGTGCAGTAGTCGAAAAGTGTTTAAATCTCGGTTAAAGTGGTGTCAAAATCACGAGGAGCAATTAAAAATGAATACACTCGCAGAAAAACACTCTAAAGGCAATTTCCGGGCCTTTTGGCGTGATACAAAAAAGATGACAGTGCGACCAGGTCTACCGATGAGCGTCGATGGGGTGAGTGACCCGAAAAGCATAGCCGACACCTTTAAGGATCAGTTTCGTGTGCAGTCCCCCTTAGGTCCGCGCAGGACGGTGCCCGTTACTTTGACCGGCATGGCAGTGGGGATAAAATTTACAGCTAAGGCTGTCACACAGGCAATAAAGTCTATTTCAAGAGGTAAATCCCCGGGCCATGACGGTCTGAGCATCGAGCATCTCCAGCATGCCGGTCCGCACTGTGCAAGAGTTCTTGCTATGTTTTATAGTCTCTGTATGAGTCACTCGTATATGCCTAGTGATATGTTAGAAACGATGGTAGTGCCTATCGTTAAAAACAAAACTGGGAACCTGACGGATAAAAGTAACTATAGGCCCATTTCTTTGGCAACAATAATTGCGAAGGTGTTTGACTGGTTGCTTAATACACAGTTAGACAAATATTTGAATCTGCACGACAATCAGTTTGGGTTTAGGCCTCATCTGTCCACAGATAGTGCAATACTGTGTCTTAAGCATACAGTCAGATACTACAATGACCGTCAGACTCCGGTTTACGCTTGCTTCCTTGACCTTTCCAAGGCCTTTGACCTGGTGTCTTATGAAGTACTCTGGGCCAAGATGGAGAAAATAAACACGCCTAGCGAATTAATTAACATCTTGAAGTATTGGTATGGACACCAGGTCAATAGGGTCAGGTGGGCGGGAGCCATGTCTGAGGCATATGGGTTGGAGTGCGGAGTGAGGCAGGGGGGGTTGACGTCTCCCGCACTCTTCAACTTGTATATGGATGAGCTCATCCGCGAGCTCAGCGGTCGCCATGTCGGCTGTCATGTGGATGGGGTCTGTGTCAACAACCTCAGCTACGCGGACGACATGGTGCTGCTGAGCGCGTCGGTGTGCGGTCTCAGACGGCTACTTGGCATTTGTGAGGAGTACGCCACGAGTCACGGGTTAAAATACAATGTGTCAAAGAGCCAATACATGGTATTTGGGGCTGGCAGTAACCGACCATTAGTTGTACCGCCCGTAACTCTGTATGGTGAACCACTTGAAAGAGTGAAGAGTTTTAAATACTTAGGGCATGTCGTTACTGCCGACCTGAAAGATAATGTTGACATCGAGCGGGAGCGGAGGGCGTTGTGCGTGAGGGCGAACATGTTGGCTCGTAGGTTTGCGCGGTGTTCTAGCGAGGTGAAGTTAACGCTTTTTAAAGCGTACTGCACTTCGCTGTACACGTGCAGCTTGTGGGCGAACTACACGCAAAAGGCGTACAATGCACTCCGCGTCCAGTACAACAACGCGTTTAGGGCGGTGATGGGGCTGCCTCGCTACTGCAGCGCCTCGGGCATGTTCGCGGCGGCGCGCACGGCATGTTTTCACACCACCATGCGACTGCGCGCGGCGTCCTTAGTGCAGCGGGTGCGAGCTAGCTCTAACACCGTTTTGGCGATGATCGCAGACAGACTCGACTGTCCCTATATCATGCACTGCTGCGACAGGCATGTTAAAACGGGAATAGGTTAGTTTTTTTTTAAGTTAGGTAGTATTGACATTTTTATATTTTTGATTAATTATTTGTGATTTTTATTGTTTTCTTTTTAGATGATTTTATTAATGTGATTTGTTTTTATTTTTGATGCAACTATTTTAATTTTAATATTTTAATTTATTTTAATATGAATTGTATGATTTTATCTATGAGCCTTGAAGCTTGAAATAAATGCTTTTTTTTTTTTTTTTTAATCCAATTATTACATCGTATTTAAGAGGCCACAGTGGTTAAATTGTTATCAGACGTCTAGATCTCAAAATTATTATATATATATATATACCTACATAAAACTAAAACATATTTCCTCCAAATTTGTAAACGTGAAAACATGATTTTTTTAACAATAAGCCTCGAACCTTTTTCAAACATAGGTCCTTTTTACATGTTTTTGGTCCGAAAGTCGAAACCCTTCAATTTCTCTACAAAAATTGTATATTAGTTGTAAACAGCAATTATCTGATTACCGGGTATTTTGACGCGCCCACCTACTTATCGTCATTTAATTTTTCGCGCGCAATAAGATCTATCCCGCTACTTTTTCTCGAGCATGTTGACTCTTAACGACTAGGTACAGACTTACCTAATCATTTAATCACTCTTGCTCAGAGAAACATGCGCCTCAGAGAAAATTATAATGCATTATAGCATTCGCTGACAAATCGTCTAATCCGATAACAAACGAGTATTGCCATCGATAGTTCTCAATATTATTACCGCCGAGGACGGGTTTCCACCCACCGCAGGCGTTTGATTAAGAGCGAGCTAATGAAATTAATAACCGTGGCTCAGTGCTCGAGCGCCTCCCCGCTGACAAATGATCGCGTGGAATTTCACACGGGTAGTCATATACCTCCGATGCCATCCTTTACTTGGGGAGTTATACAACTCGAAAACGTCGCAAAACAGGTATTTTATCGAAGAACTCTCCTGCAGCCATAACAGGCTATGATAACGCTAAAATTGTGTTTGTTCAATGTTTTTCTTTATAAACACAAAACATCGATATTGACAACATCGACAACACCTCAATCAGATCCCCGCCTCCGGCATAGAATCCAGAATACTGGCGGAGTTTCTTCTTTGCACTGCCAAACTCAGTCTCTGGAAAAGAACAAAGTAAGACGACGAATATTGCCTGTGAGTTGACGAAACCTGCGTTTTGGATTGTTTAAGGTATGTGCCCTTTTTTTACTTAATAAATAATTAATCAAAGTAAGTAAGTGGTTCCTAATATCAAAATGTAGTTCCTAATAGCAAAATGGGTCGTGAATTTTAACTGCCATGTTCTTATCGACGACAGCCGCCAGTAAATATGAGCGTCCCTAATCAACTTTATTATAGCAAAAACATATTATCGTTTATTTATTAAATTAATTTAATTCCTTTACCTACGCTAGCGAGCGGTATATCACGGTGCCGTCTTCGCAGATGAATAACCGCAGTCGCAGGGCTGCAATTATACTCGGCTCAGTAAAATTTTCCCCAAGCAGTGATATAGTGGTATCAGGCGCTTGCCAGTGTTTATCACGCTGCACTTGCTGGAACGAGATCGTCGACGAGCTCTAGCCAGCTCGATAAATCTGCCGCACTTAACTCGCAACCGGTAAATAACTATGGGATTTCCGCGTGCGATGCGCCCGCGCATAAATCTGTGCCCGTATTGTGATATTGTGTTGCCATTATGGGGAGGCTGGACGTCTCATAAATACATGTAAGCTAAGCTTGACCGTTACCGTATCTCTATCCGTCAGCTGACAGAGTTTGCACACCAAAATGGGTAGGAAGTTTCCCACGGAAAAGGGAGATCCTATCAGAGCAATTTTTGAAAATATCTTGTAAGCCATTTCTGTCATCGAGGCAGCCTTTCGCACGTCCTAATAGGGCAGGCGCGGCCGCAGCGCGATACTACACGTGTTCCAGCGAAATTACCATTATTATCGATCATCTCGCGCCGGCGTCGTAACGACCCTGAATAGGCGCGACTCGGCGAATCTTATCGCCCAGAAACCAGTATCCCGTTACGGCCATCTGACAATTTGATGCTTGTTTGTTTTCTGGGGTGAACGACACGCTTATGTAACCTTTACGTCACTGAACCTATCTCAACGTGCAACAAATCTCGTTTTAATCACGCAACTAAGCGCGCATCCTTCCTCCCTCCTCGCGTCGGTTTCCTCAATGTTGAGGGTCGTGACCTCCTCTAGGAAAAAGTTTGCTGCGTATAATCCGACGCCATTTGTTCCTGTCTGCAGCCATGTGTAGAGCCTCGTGTACTGTGGCGTCGAGAGTGGACCGGATCTGGTCAGTCCAACGTGTCGGGCTCCGACCTCTAGGTCTCTTTCCTTCTACTTTGCCAGTGACCATCAGCTTTTCCAGGTTATCACTGCTTTTCCTAGCCACGTGGCCAAAGTACTCAAGTATTCTACGTAAGCAGATGGTCGAAAGCCTAGTCTGGACTTTGAGCTCACGCAGGATCGACACGTTGGTGCGGTGTGCTGTCCAGGGAATTCCCAGCATCTTACGCCAGCACCACATCTCAAATGCATCAATGCGGTCACGGTCGGCTTTCTTCAAGGTCCACGTTTCCGCACCATAGGAGAATATGGAGAATACCAAAGTGCGCACAAGATTGCTCTTGGTTCTCAGGGAAATATTCTTGTCCTTCCATATCTTTCCAAGCTGTGCCATGGCCCCTTTCGCCATCCCGATTCTTCTCCGCACCTCGAAATCGCAGGAGCCATTGTTGCTGATGCTTGAGCCCAGGTATATAAAGTTTTCGACTATCTCCAAGTCAAGTGCCCCAGTGAGCTCAAGCTTGCCTGTGCGATTCACGACCATGATCTTTGTTTTGGATCTGTTCATAGACAGTCCAAGTTCTTCGCTGATGCGCTCCATCCTATTCAGTAGAGTGACCATCTCAGCTTCATCTGATGCTAGTAAGGTGGTATCATCTGCATACCGTAGGTTGAAGATCTTGCGGCCACCGATGGTGATGCCTCCCTCCCAGTTGTCAGACGTACGCCTAATAATGTACTCTCCGTATATGTTGAAAAGGATAGGCGAAAGGATACAGCCTTGTCGAACCCCTTTCCCAAAACTGAACGGATTTCATGTTGTCCCGTCAATCCTCACTATACCTTGGCTGTTGTGGTATAGTGACTGCAGGAGTGCAGTTAGATGGTGAGGTACACCCAGCTCAGTCAACACCCTCCATAGGCAGTCCCAGGTGACACAATCGAAGGCTTTGCTTAGGCGCGCATCCTTAAGAGCGAGCAAAAGAGAGCGGGATATATCTAATTGAAACAGCACGAAAAAAATAAACCGCCTAATCAGATAATTGCTCTTTACAACTAAACTACATTTTATGTAAAAGCTTTTACCAGATTTAAGAACTACTTATTACTCAACAATTTAACTAAGAATCATTTTAATAAACGTTCTAAGTTTCTAACCGAAAAATGTAAAAATGGGCTATGTTTGATAAATAAAGTATCGAGACGTTACTAACCGTGTTTTTACGTTTAACAGTTTGAAGAAGATGTAGTTGTTATAATTATTGAGATCTAGACGTCTGAATGATAACAACTTAGCAGTTGTGGCCTCTTAAGCGAAGACCCTGGTGCAGAAAATTGAATTGTAATTGCGCTCTATGAGAAATGCTAAATGGCCCATTCTTTGATTGCCACAGCGCGCCGTCTGCGTCGAGTGCTTAGCTTATGGCAATTATTGCATATTAACCGAATCGGTCTCGCGGTGCGTCCACGATTTATATTTTCATTAAATTATTGTGGTGCATACGTCTGTGATTAATGCTCGTATACGTGTGTTATCTCGTTGTGCGCGAATTATTGAGACAGCTTTGTTACTCAGTCTGGTAATTTTATTTACGGACTGTGAAATTGGATACTGAGAGTAAATGCTCATTTGTAATTCGGTTAGAATGTGCGAAATTTATTGCTGATATATAATATATTAAACAGCATTCCTGTATAATTGACTGTTTAACGATTTAATCTAACCGAATATGGGAGAGGCTTCTGGTAACAGAGGGTCAAACACAAAACGATGTTTGGAGTATTTCCGTTGGATTATTCAAAAGTTAAGGGCTATAAAGCTTGATTTTCTTATTTAAGCCTTATCTACATTAAGGGGTACTCACTTTCTATTGCATTGTATGATAAACATCATTACTATATTTCCACAAGACAAAATACAATTCAATATAAAGGGAGTACTTTTTATTGTGGATAAGGGTTCAATAAATCAACCTGCATTGCCCTTAACATCAACCTATATACCTGCATTAAACATCGTTTTGTATTTGACCCCAGAATCAACATGATTTTTAAGTGACATGTGGGACTCTTTTGCGAATCTCTCGGGTATCTTCTTGTAGCCACACCTATGCATATAATGGTCTTAGGAACGTTTAAGGGCATGGGAGAAATTCGCGAGTACACGACGCTGGCACGCGCGTAAATCTGCCGCAACTGTTTACCTTATTTCATTAGAATGTCGTGAGAGAAACGCTTTTTCACTAGTATAATCGCTATATAAATATAATATACAATTAAATAGTGTAGTTAGTAAATATATAGGATGTTCTTGAGCATTTGCTTTAACATCGTCATACCTATATAACCAACCTACCTACCTACCTACATAATTAAGGAAACAGAATGGCATATTTAAGCTTATTCAATTCGTTTTTTATTTTGTATACAATATAATTAGATGTTGCATCAACCGCTAATGTAAAATGGGCATTTTACCCATACTATAGTATGCTAGTGTCTTTGAGAAATTAACTTAATTTAAGCTAAAGAACGCACCCTTGAATTTAAAGCAATTGCTCAAAAACACGTTGCATAACGTAATATATGCATGCAGTTAATGGTCCTAGGAACCATGCCTCTGGGGGGGGGGGGCTTACGGGGTCTTTGTTTTGTTTTTCTTCCTTATGGGAAGAGCTGAGTCTAAATCAGAAAACCTTGATTGTAGTTTTATGAGACATTGCGATTAAATTATAGCACGGCCTTTATATAGCCATATATTTTTGTAGTCGTTTTGTGATAATGTGACACGAAATTTTTCAATATTAAAGATACCTAGGATGTTCCTTTATTATCGATACTAGTCAGACTATACTGTGACCCAGAACAACTAAGGCATTATTCGTGCATAGGCAGAGTATTACTGCACTTTTCTTACGCTTGTATTGCCATACCGAACAAAAAGGAAGGCATTCAGTTTTTTTTTATCTACTGTCAGACTTCGTTTGGACTATAGTAAGTGTGGTTCCCATAAATCCCTTATTAGGATATGTGCCTTGTCAATCATGACAAATATGCAATTTACACAACAAAAACCATAGCGCCGCCACATGCGCACCCTAGTAAAAATAGGCATAATAAATCGTTTAACACAGATCCTTTTTAACATTTTGCAGGAAAAATATTACAGGCATCAAACATCGACGATTGGATTGGTTATCTGCAGTCCGTCCCCATTTCTCATGCAAACTTGGAAGGGTTCGGCGCTGATATTCACATTGTTTGCAGTGCTCATTTCCTCGAGCATACGGTATAGGTTGACCTCTGAGCAACCATTGGTACTTGTAAGATTCATTGTATGATCTATGACATATTTACCGTCGCCATGACGTCATCGGACCACTTTTGGTTGGACTAAGAAGGAATGTTAAAGGAATTCGATGAAAGACATGGCAGAAGCATTCATCGCAATTTCGGAACAAACCACGTTAGCTACTCTAGGAGTCTAGGCATCCGTGGTTTCCCCCGGAACAGATGCGTTCAACCGGATCCCGAACTTCTTTAAGATATACTGTATGTATATATTGAAACATGTCCACGTGTCGTATGTGTTATGTGTGAAACATGTCACCGCCTACAAAATTACGTGCTACATAGTTACACTAAAAGCTATGAGAATAAACGTTACGCCAGAGCCTGTCCTTTAGTTCTAAATTAGGGTTACCTATATCTCAGCACTGGCACCGGTTCTCGCTAGGCCATTAACTCCAAAAGCCTTCGGAACAACACCCCTGGAAAACAATCAAGGAGGCTCCCTCGAACGGGCCAATCAGCGGAAACAAATGACCCCATTTGTCTGGCCCTATTGGACTGAAACAAAAGCGCGGCGCAAAAATGAAAGTCTTCATTTGCATTTTGACTTAAAGTTTAGTGGGATGTGGAACGATATTTATTGCAAATAAATAACTTTGCACATTTCATGGATTTTTAAAACAAATTGTATGACCAGTTTTTAGAGTTCCGTAGTCAAGGTGGCAAAAACGGAATGTGAAGACCGGAGCCTATTAATCCAGTACCTACTTCTCTAGGAGGCAAAATTGATACGGATACGGAAGTTTCTCTTAACCTACTTAAATAAAGACGACCGGTTGGCGTAGTTGGTAGTGACCCTGCCTGCTAAGCCGATGGTCCTGGGTTCGAATCCCGGTAAGGGCATTTATTTGTGTGATGAACACAGATATTTGTTCCTGAGTCATGGATGTTTTCTATGTATTTGTGTATTTGTATATTATATATATCGTTGTCTGAGTACCCGTAACACAAGCTTTATTAAGCTTACTGCGGGACTTAGCCAATTTGTGTAAGAATGTCCTGTAATATTTATTTATTTATAATAAATAAATATTGTGGGACAATCTTATACAAATCGACCTAGTCCCACTAGACGACGATACATATAACAGATAGATACATATAAATACTTAAATACATAGAAAACATCCCACAAACAGGAAGCAGGGTCACTACCATAGGCTAGGAGACCAATCTACTTGTAAAATTTGTTTGACGTATTTTAAAAATAAATAAAATAAAATAAAAATCCATTTATTGCCACAACTGGGGATAATCCTTAAAAAGATAAACATTACAGAAAAAAAAAATAACTTAAATAACATCTTCTACATTATTAAAAACAAACAAGCAGCAAAAAACAAAAAAAAAACATTACATTAGAATAAAAAAAACAGAAGATAAAGAAGAAAAAAAAAAGTTATAATTTTGAGATTCCCTCGTCTCGGCAATGGGTCCCAGTCTCAGCTTGTGCTAGATAAATACACAGACTGTACCTATCCAGCGCTGATTTTCAGACTGGTCCCGAGGGTAGGTCGGCCATGGTGCTAACGACTGTCTAAGTCAGTTGATCTAAGCAACTAAATAAATTATGTAATATAATATGAGTGTGCCAGTGTTTGAGTGCGAGTGTATGTGTGAGTGTATTTTCGTTCGACGATAACTCGAGTATCGGTCGCATCGTTTTGTAATTTGCCAGGTAGTTAGATTAAATAAATAAAATCTTTATATTTAAATATGAGCCGCATCGGTTAAGAAATTGTCGAGATATAGAGGTCGGACCGAACCACCAGTTACAAGTAAACCAGACTCATTTATTTCGCTTCCACCCTATAGTAGGGATTATACAAGCGATTTTATCGAATGCTAATAAGCAGTATATAAGCAATATCGACGTAGAGGCATGTAAAGCGCCTCTATTACAATATGGTAAATTGGTAATACCATGTATTACCATTAACATTTTCCATCTACATCTACCGTTACAATTCTCTCACTCTCTTGGGGTCTATCACCATTTTATTTAAAGTGCACCGTTCTGATAGGTAGGTATATATTTTTTCATCACACTTGCTTGTAAATGGTGATATTATATGCAAGCATACTTAGACTTAATGAGCTGTATTACGCCCAGAGCTCCCGGAGGACCTGCGCCCCACGCGCGCGCCGCCGCTCACAGCGGTGTACAGTCAAGTGCAAAAATATGGTTCGACATAATCGACTCATAAATATGGTCCTAGGCTCTTATTACACCAGCATAAGGTGCTATGGGACATGTTTTTGAGTAAGATGTGCACATATTAATATACTTAGACCGGGTTACTCACGTCTATAAAGTCGAAAATAGCTCGACATCACGAGAGTTCACGGGAGTTTTCTATTTAAAAAGATGTGCACCACCATATTTTTACACTTGACTGTACTGTGACTGCACTACTGCACTACCACTTATAGTTATTGTTGATTTATTTACCTAGTAGGTAAGTTTATTTATTTCCTCGCAAATGTGATGAAAAACATTGTTATCACCGGCGACCGGTTTACCTTAATTCTTAAAGTTAAGTTGAACAAGCTCCCCGCTTACGCGGTAACATAGTGGTTCATTTATAACAGCATTAAACGAGACGGCGTAATGACGATTAATGCGCACTGTTGTCCGATAACTCGGATAAGTCACGGTGCGATGCGGGTGGACCTAACTTTGGTGGTACAGTCACCTGAAATATCTGACATGTCCTTGCGGCGCTATAATTAATTGTGTCTTTTCCGTCCTTCTACAGGTATTATAAAAACCCCGAACGATACTTCAACAGATGATAGGGTCAATGACCCTGAGTGCGTTACAAATGGAAAAACATAGATTTTTTTTTCATTTTCTATGGAATAGCTGATCGATAATGCACCTATCTCTATACAAAATGAAAAATTTATAAGATAAGATGTGGGTCAGAATCCACTTGGATCGCACTCAGGGTAATCTACTCTCTTACGGGTTCACTAATTTAACGAACCCTTGCGTTGCGTCAAATAATGCAAAATTGATTGACGCAAGTAATGATTGACTTGATTGTTTGTCAATCAATGCAAAATTGTTCGCTAATGTCATTTTGACGTTTTTGTTCTGTTGAAATTATACACTTTAGAACGGTTTAATCGCGTCTATAACACCATGACCCCACGTTTCGAGTCCTTTACAGCCCTCGTTTTCACAGGGTTACGATGATGACTGAGTCTGAGATGATGACTCAGTGATCATCTTAACCCTGTGAAAACGAGTGCTGTAAAGGGCTCAAAACGTAGAGTCATGGTGTTAATAAACGCGATTAATCCGTTCTAGTGTTTAATTTCAATGAATAACAATCGCGGTAACAGAAGACAATATTATGTTTTTGTTCTGCATTGTGTCTATTTTTTTTAAATAAGTAAATGCTTATAACGCTCGTCTTGTCTCAACATTGAGACAAAATACTGTTTGGAAGGGGAGTTGTCCATTACCCGTAGTCCGCGTAATCCGCCGGACATTAATTAATGCACATTACCTATTTAAACCGATTACGAGCCGGAAACTCGCCAAGGAGGATTACTAAGATCTGTTCATTAATTATTTTAACGGTGCTGCTTTATCAATTTTGGTACAGTTGAACACGGAAATATCGGTACGTTTTAGAATTATTGTACATGGACATATTACGTACGGCAAGTGGATAGTAACCATATCATATCATTTATTTCATGTCTACCATGGTACCAAGAATGTTCAATATGTATTGTTGGACCCTGCTAGGGCGAGACATATTCTTATAGCTAAACTTAACGTAAACTTAGCCTACGATAACAACGAAAAAAAGGTGAATGGGCGGTGAATGACTGTTCGTTGTGGAAATCTTTGGGGGAGGCATTTGTCTAGCAGTGGAAGTATTTGAAATGATGATGAATGATTAAAATAAGGTAGTCGACCCGTTTTTATGTAAAACTACTGTACATTTATGAGATATTTATACGGGTCCATAATCTCCATATTTCAATACCTATAGGTGATTATTATTTACTTTGAGGTATTAAAAAATGTAAGCAAATGAAACCCCGTGACTTGGCAATTTGGCCCATAAGATTACAACATTGCGTATTAGTTACCTCAATACAGAATTATGAGATTGACCTCATTGATCTACCATCTAAGTCGCGTGGTTTTGTTTGATACATTTAAATACATAAAAGTACAGATTATAGTTTCCAAATCACGAAAAACGAATAAATAAAATATCGTTATTTAATCGAGTGCCTAAAATTACGAAGGTGAAATCTTTGTTTCGTTAAACCAGCTAGATAACACCCCGCCATGAATATAGGTCTCGTATTGCCCCATTTGTTACAGTTATTACGTCCCAGCTCATCCTATAAGACACGGCCACTGCCCAGCATCATTGTGACGGCTTACCGACCAACTCAACAAATCAGCTCACCATACCCATCTAAATATGCACTTGAAGATTACAGTATGGAGTTCTTCAAAAAAGGAGTTTACCTACAAGATTTTAATGTCACGCCTATTGTGATAAAAATACGTGAGTGATAACCGTTGCAATTTAATTGTGATTAATTTCGAACATTTTCCACTTGCATCCCATTCAGGGTCATTGACCTTATCAGCTGTTAAGTATGGTTCGGGACTTTTGTTTACTGGATTATTGAGAAAACTCGGGTAGCGAAGGGAGCCAAGTTCGAAACAGGCCTAAGAAGATTAACTGGACTAAGTATGAACTCGATCATTGTCCCCCAGCTTTACCAAGCTCCCAAGATTATTTGTAAGGTGTTACGGTGTTAACAAGTTTGGCACAAACTCTCTTATTGAATACGATAAGTAGATCGACCGAGAAGTTTCCAATTCAATTAGAAATCATTAATATACAGTGCTGTTAGGAAGTTTCTTCAGAAGATTATAAGTACGTACACCTAGTACGGCATCGGCATAAATGGAAAAAATCTTCGAGAAACATAAAAAAACGTATGCAAAGTATCCAATTGCACAGGTTAACCGTTCAGTCAATGTGTGTAATAACAAACAAAAGTAATAACAATTCTGTATTAACATGACAACATTCAGGAAAATGTTTGCGCATAAAAAACATTAATTTTTTTCAATATATACAGTAAGTGTAACTTATCTAACTACCTACCTCTACCTACCTTAAATCTAAAATAGGTCCTTCACGCATTGTACCTAGGATGCTGGCGGCATTTCCGTGTTGTATCGCAATGCTGATAAGTTGTACGAACGAAGCCATATGATTGATGAATAAATATGATTTAGTTATGCCATATGATTGTTTTAGTTTAGTCATACTTATAGATTTTTGTTGCTGTTAAATTAATTGCATATATTGTAAATTTATTTAAGTTGAAAATTAATAAATATCATTTATCGCAAAAAACAAAAAAAAAAATATGATTAAATAAATAAATAAAAATTAAATAAATAAATAAAAGCCATCAGCTCTTCGGTCACCGAGATATTATTCGCATTGATATCGCGCAATTCCAGTTAAGAAACTACGTATATCCTTCCGGTTCCTTGCCTCGAAATTGTGGTACTATAAGTAATATTGCACGTTTCATACAATAAAGATTAACTTTTAATAAAATTTGGTACTTACAAGATGTTACATGGAGTTAGATATCCACGGCGACCGCTTTCCATCGGTACTTTTATGGGACAATAAGTGTTTAAAACTATCTCTATAATAAAAACCGGCCAAGAGCGAGTCAGACTCGCCCACCGAGGGTTCCGCACAAGGATGCTCCCCCTCACCCCATTTATGAACTTGGGTACTTAAATATACTGGTGGTCCGGAACTCTCAGTGTGCGGCAATTATACGGTTTTCGGATTTTCTCCTGTACTTGTGCTACAAGCTCTTGCTTTTTGCCTTTCGTAACTTCACGAAACGGGAAACTAAGTACCCTATATATTTCGATTCCCATTGCAAATATATAGGAAATGCGATGCGACATAAACGGCCGTATCTTTTGATTGCGTTAATGTAGAGGTTTGGTTTTTTCACAGCTTCAAGGTACCGCAGACTTGTGTAGGTATGTGGTATTAATTTCAACTTGCTACCTCTACGCGTTCCTGAGATAAAGGGTCTTGACAGACAGACGGACGGACGGACGACAAAGTGATCATAACGGAACCCTAAAAATAATCACATTATCTCGCTTGTTCTCATGACTTAGTGCCAAGGCTTATAATAATTCGCTACGCATGCGTGGAATACCAGACTATGACAAAATGATGGAAAAGCAACCAACATCCGAATCTTTAAGTGCATTCATCAGCCTCGCATCATCGCTCATTAAACTTCTCGACGTAAAACAAACAACGTTACACAACTCCATACACAGCTTAATCATGTAAAAACACAAAGTTCCATAAGGGGGCCTTCAAAGCCGCCGGCCCCTCGGGCTGAACGGTACAAATGGGCCCATTCGTCTAGCGCTCCTATTTCAATGGCTTACGTAAGCCAACGGGTTTTGGGTGGCAGAGGCATCCGATACATATGGATGGGTACTGGGCTCGTGCGCGAAAGAAATTAGATGGACGCAGTAAAACACTGTCTTTTTTTTACCAGGACAGTGGCAAACAATCATACGGCTCGCTGAGTAGCCTATGGACGCCTGCAACTCCAGGGTGGTCACATACGCGTTGCAGACCAATTAAAACCTTGTACACTCCTTTTTTGAAGAACCCCATACTGTAATATTTCGGGAAACCCTCGGCAGGGAGCTCATTCCACAGCAGTGCGCGACCATTTTGGTTGAAAGGTGTGTGGATGAGCGCCCTGTCGATGGCGAGCGGTGGTGAAAAGTGGACGTTGGCATCCCATGTCAAACAACTCTTGAGAACATAACCTATTGTATAGGCGATATAACTTCCCTAACTAAACTAAAATTCCATAAAAAAGAAGGATTAAGCTGACTCAATCATAAGACGCCTTATAAAATAAATGAGATTTAAAAAAAACATACAAGGAGCAAGCAAAGTACTCTCAGTCTATGTATATTATGTAAGTATGTTTGTTTGACGATAAGTCAATTATCGTTGATCGGATCATCCTGAAATATGGCAGGTTATATGTGATAACTAGAATTCTTAATTTCAAATTGCTCGAGGGGTTGCTGAGATATAAAGGCCGCGATTTCGCGTTTTCGTGAACCGCTAGTTTAGCAATGAAGCTCATAAACAAGCGATGAAGTAGTTTCACTGAAACACAAGCACAATATAGCCTAAAGGGTAATCACGCCAGAAACATATATGGGGACGAATACACGGTCCTAATGGCAACATTGTCGCTAACGTATCAGAACAATGGGTGCTCATGTGTACACGACCGTCCAACTAACGGGATTAATCTAATTGATTCTATGAGAATAATCGCGGAATCGTTAAGAAAACTTAACGAGTGCTGAAAAGGGCTCTAGACATAGGGAAATGTGGTTTTAATTGGAATGACGAAAAACAGCTACGACGCCTTCTCCTTCTTCCTAGCGATTTCCCGGCTCATGCCACGGCTCAGGGAGCCTGGTGTCCGCTTTGGCAACTAATCCCAAGATTTGACGTAGGCGCTAGTTTTACGAAAGCGACTGCCATCTGACCATTAGGCCTTTTTGAGAATAGCCCGGTTTCCTCGCGATGTTTTCCACTAAAAATCGATGGGTTAATATTAAATTATATTTCGTACATAAGTTCCGAAAAAGCATTGGTACAAGGCGGCAGGATTTGAACCCGAGATCTTCGCGCCACCAACGCTCTAAAATACATCTGGTGCACTCACTCGTCTCTCTAATCGCATTGAGCAGAAACATGGACGGTAAAGTCAGCTGACCGCAACGGGGTTGATGGAAGAGGATTCCATGAACAGCCCACCGCACGAACATCTTAGTTCTAAAACTGCTCAAAATGGAGAACGCCAACAACGCCCGTCCACCGCCTGTCTACAGTTTTTTTTTTTTTATACTACGACGGTGACAAACAAGCATACGGCCCGCCTGATGGTAAGCGGTCACCGTAGCCTATGAACGCCTGCAACTCCAGGGGTGTTACATGCGCGTTGCCGACCCTTTAAAAACTTTAACACTCCTTTTTTGAAGAACCCCATACTGTAGTCCTTTGGAATGCGTTACTTCGGCTCCTAATAATGGTCACCGGAAAACCCTGGTCTGACCAGGTCTCAAACAAACCATCAGACCAATTAACGTCGCAGTACGCGAGGTAGTAGATCGCAGCCGCTGGAGCCAGTTGACAAGCTGAAGGGGTTTCAGGATCCTCAGCAATGAGGGAGCGATGGAGAAAAAGGAATCCGTTTTAAAGTGTTTCATTTCAATGAATACTAAATTAACAGCGGTAAAAGAAGACAATATTATGAATAATATTAATTACGATTCCAATATTACAAATACAATAACTAATCCCCAATTAGATACCCAGAACCATCCGTAGGTAATCTTAATAACGAATCTCGGTACAAATTTTCTCACCGGTATAACCATCGTGGACAATGTTAATTGACCATTTTAAACCCTATTGCAACGGTGTAAGGTCTACCAATAGTCAGTTAATTAGTGTTGGTAAAGACTCGAGTCTTTGGAGTTCTCGCCTTCGAGACTCGACTTACTTTTTTAGACTCGTGACGTGACTATAGACGCGTGACTGGGTGGGGCACGCGTCACATCTGCATTAGCAACAACATGCATATGCTACATACATAGAGTTTCTCGCAGACGTATTTTATAGAAGACGTATTTAGCGGTTGAAACATATATGAAAATACCGTGTTACGTTACTTACGTTTAGGGCTTCCAATACCGGTATTTTTTGTATGGGCAATACCGGGATCCCGGGATCGCCCATACAAAAAATACCGGTATTGGAAGCCCTACTTACGTTACCATTGTCGTGTTGTATAATAAATCCCTATTTACCCGTAATGCCATCTCCATTTACTCCGTGCGTCAGTCATTTCTAAGGAAAACTCGAAATTGTTAATAAAAAACAAAAACTATGAAGATTGAAGACAAAATTTACGGCCGAGTCTTTATAGTAGGACTAGAGTCTTTTTGAACGTTTGAGAGAAAGGACTCGACTAACGACTATAAAGACTGGGAACCCTTTGAGCGTCGAGTCTCACAAAACTGAGTTGAGGTCTTCAAATGTAGACTCTTAAGACTCGACTCCTTACCAACACTAGAAAGTGATGCTGTTTGTTACATCGCCAACACTGTTAGACTGACCAATTGTATTCTCTATTGCAACGAGTTAAGGTCCACTATGGTCAGTTACAGGTTTCTAGTCGCCATCAGATACATCGCAGCTGCCGAGGCACTCACAAATATCTGAACACGCCCCTATTGTCAAAGGTATACAGTGCATGTTCAGATATCTGTGAGCACCTAGGTAGGTCAGATATATATGATGGTGTTTGTAAGAATAGTATCTGGTTTCAATTAGGTTTTGCTCGCAGCCAGCACAATAATTGGAGTGTGGCGCGAACTATGAGATATGAATGGAAATACGTTGTTATCTGGAAGTGCCCATGCCGTTAGTTTCTTTAGTTAATTAATAATAATAATAAATATTGTGGCACAAATCGACCTAGTCCCACTTTAAGCTCGATAAGGCTTGTGTTGTGGGTCCTAGACGACGATATATAGATAGATAAACATAAATAACTCAGGAACAAATATTCGTGATAAACACACAAGTAAATGCCCTGACCAGGAGTCGAACCCTACCTCCTGCTTCGTAGGCAGGGTCACTACCAACTAGGCTAAGAGGCCGTTAAATTAAGGTAAGTTAAAAAATATTTAAGGAAAAAGTAGAAAATGAGATCAAAACTTAAAGATTTTTTTTAACAATAACTATTATAGACAACTGCGGCTAGGGATTAGATTTTTAAGTAAATGGAACTTTAATTTATTTTTGGACAAAAACAGTGAAGGAGCGTTCCTTATTTGCGGAGGGATATTATTACTTGACTGGTTAAACAGAATAAATTATGGTCGAAAACAGTGGAATACATGTTTAAACGACTTTGGTTCAGCGTTATCTGTCTATTTATTTATATATAGATGTTCCAATCTGCCGCTCAACGCATACGCCAGAGAACCTGGTAAAACAATACAACTTCCAGCAACTCTACCTCCCCAAACAAAAGATTAATAATGTTCATAATATCGCACCGCGATGCCGGCTAGATACGGGGGTGTGTCGCGGGCGGGGCCCGGAACAGACACTAAATCTACGAGTAAACATTACGGCAAACAATCGGCTATCGTGACGGAGATATTGAAATGGATATTAAGAAGGCACGCTGCGGGGAAACTTTGCTTTTATAGACACTTGTTTACATGGGGGCTTTAAGAGGACACAGGACAGGTCAGTTCTCGATACAAACGTATGTACTTAACAGTTTCCTCCTTGGTTTTTTCAAGCTAGAGCCATGATTTCTTCAAACCAGTATTATATTTTCAATATCTGTTTTGATATTTTTGTTGTTTAATTATTTTTTTTTTCAAATATCAAATACAAACAGTCTGACACAGATAATAACAATACTCAATATTCTGTTTTGAAAAAATCACTTCTCTAGCTTCAAAAACCAAGGAGAAAACTAATATTAAATTGGAACGGTTAACACTCACAATAGGCGTGACATGTTTCGACTGCATCGGGCAGTCATCGTCGGACAGACAGAGTGTGTTGTCACCTTCGAGGAAACTGGCTGTATGGAGAAGTGACCCTGTCCTGTTTGTTGATAACATCGCAGAGGAATCGGAATATGAAAAGGGTTTTGTATAAATCAAGAGTAAAAGAACTTAAGAGGGCAGAGAGCGTCCAGTGGCTCCCTCAGTTGGGGATTGTGTTTCCTGATAAACCTTTTAATTTCTCTATAACCCCCATCATTGTTGTAGTCCTGCTATATTCACCAAATTTCCGTATGTTGTAGTTTTATATTACTTTGGCTTTATCAGCTAGGTGTTATTGCAAAAATATGTGTCATAGACCAAACATTGAGGACATAGAATGACTACTAACTTAAATAAGCAGTCACGCTTCCACACTACATCAGTACAGGGTACAGGACTGCATATGTGCATTGCCCGCGAGTGTCTTGTATGCTCTGTCTAGTAGTAGTCGTGGTAGGCGGATGCCTTAGTTGCTCTTTGCACTGGTGTCACACTATATCACACTGTACAAATCACATCCAGTGCAAACGGGGCAAATCACATCCCGTGTCACATCCACCTTACTGTATTTTATTGAAATTAGCTCGATGCTAAGTCCTAAGAAGGCGTTGAGCTTTCTATCCAGTCTCCCACAGTTTTCCCGGAACGGGTACAAGCAAACATACCTTAAACACTTCGGAGATCCGCTGAAACCGCAGAATCAATTTACCTTTCCAATACAAACCTATAAAGAACCGATGTTACTATTGCTTTGCGAGTCGAACACTTAAGCGAATACTTCAGCACTCTTGTTGTCGTGCATACGATATTTTACTGTTTCCTCTTCGGTGGTGAGATACTCGTAAAGGGCAACCACCTGCGGCCATTAACTACAATTTTGTGTCAAGTAGTAATTTAGTATCAAATCGCCATGGTCGAAACCAGCCTCGACAGGATGATGATGTGGCCACAGTGGTTCTGCTCAGAGTTGGCCTCACCTAATGTGCTCAGTGTTGAGAACATCTTGAATGCACGGCAGGTAAAGGCACAGGCATCACGATCGCGCCAACCTCTCAATTTCAGACTTATTTGTCTGTTACGGGGCCACAGTGGTTCTGCTCGGAGTTGGCCTCACCTAATGTGCTCAGAGTGTTGAGAACATCTTGAATACACGGCAGGTAAAGGCACAGGCATCATGATCGCGCCAACCTCTCAATTTCAGAGTTATTTGTCTGTTATGGGGCCACAGTGGTTCTCCTCGGAGTTGGCCTCACCTAATGTGCTCAGAGTGTTGAGAACATCTTGAATGCACGGCAGGTAAAGGCACAGGCATCAAGATCGCGCTTACCTCTCAATTTCAGAGTTATTTGTCTGTTATGGGGCCACAGTGGTTCTCCTCGGAGTTGGCCTCACCTAATGTGCTCAGAGTGTTGAGAACATCTTGAATGCACGGCAGGTAAAGGCGCAGGCATCACGATCGCGCCAACCTCTCAATTTCGAAAACAAAGCCGCTTCAATCGATTATTCCGATGCTTGGCTACCGTTACGACCAACTTACCCGTACTACGGTTCAAAATTTTAATATTGTGATACACACTTTCGTACACCAAGAAGAAAAGAAAAAACCATCACCATGACCAACATAAAACATTTTAACATCTATATTTATGAAGACCTTATTTTAAAAAATCAAACACTCAATCATATTAAAATGAGGCATGCCCCACAGCAGACAATATAGGCTGTTAAAAAGTATTACAATTTTATAGACTGCTTAGACAACCGCTGTTAGGTAAATACTAAATACCAACCGGTGTTGGTTTATCTTGCAAATTGTATCTAAAATAGTCAAACCCAGCTTTCACTTCCAGCTTCAACCGAATCCCATAGTACGAACCCGCAGAGGCGCAAGAAATAGAAACTCTTATAAAGACATGTTCGATTTAAAATTCTCTCCCGTACAGCAAAAAATAGGTCTCGGATGCGCGGATTATGCAGGCGTGCCTCACGATCTAGCCCCACGCTGGCTTGAAAGGTCTTATACGCCGTTTGGGCTTATATCTGTCACTGTGAAGGAATATAATTCTTGCAGCGATTGGCTCTTATGACACCACGCTTCGCATTTGTTTTGCAACTTCGGTCTCAAAGACTTAAGCGCCAAGGGATCCAAGAACCTTTTGTATACAAGACAGTTGTCGTGGTCGTTTAGGTAAGCAATGTTGCGGAGGAGAATGTTGGAGACATGCTTTCCATCTACATATGGCGCGAGCACGGTGCCTTTGAATTCGAGGCGGGGAATGAGTGATACGGCGCCAATGTAATGACGAAGCCACACTTGGTCTAAGCTCCGAGCTTTTTAGGGCTAGGGATGCGAGGTTGTGGCGCCCGCGGTTGCTGGAGGTATGGGGAACGGGGATCTGATATCGGTTTTCTCTTTTCCACACAAAAGTACCGTTCTTTTTTCGTTCTTTCAGCTATTTGGTTTATTGTTTGATTTTTAAAAAGGCAATTTATTAATGCGAAGTTCTTTATCATGTCATATGAAAAATCAAAATAATTAGCTATTACAGGGTTTTTCAAAAACTGGTTTGGATCCCGGGGTAAAAGCCTCGGTTTCCTACAATTCATTGGTACTCGTGTGACTTAATGGGTGGAATTGGTCCAGCCACATTTCAGTGACTATTTATTTTTCCTGACTGCATGACTCGTCTGATTCTTAAGTTTTCTGTCCTTGTCAGACTGTTCTGTAGCTGTACCGTCCTAGTCAAATGTCCTATCAATTTTAAAATGATATAAATAAGTTATCAGCTAGTCTCGTCAACATGGAGGATGGAAGCCCCAACACAGGGGTTTCATGAGAGGCATCACTAGCATTACCGCGATTCTAAACAGCGGACACTGCGGTGGTTGGGTCATGTACACCGAATGAACCCAGAAAGATTACACGCCAAGTTTTGATGGGCCAGATAGCAGACGCCAAAAAATCCGTGGGACGCCCAAAGCTAAGATTTAAGGACTCCTGTAAGCGTGTCATGGAATTGGCGTCAGTTCTAGTGGCTGGGAGGTGCGTGCTGAGGGAAGACCTGAATGGCGGGAGATCTCAGTACAGGAATGTTAAGACGTAACGAATAGTGGCTGAAAAACTTAAACAAAAAAGGTAAACGTCATCACACCAGTGACGTGGCCACGGTTCCAGTATCACAACAATATGCGACTTATGCTGCAAGAAGTGTCGTGCAGCAGGCTTATACAGCCATAAAAGCAGCTGCATCAACCGCTTTAACACCTGACGTAACACAAGGTTGCAACAATCATCCGGGAGGCAGCTGTGGCCATTGATGACAAAAGGCGTAAGTGTGGGAGAGGCATATGGCGACACAGTCCAGTGTGGATAGAGATTAATTCCGTATGCATATATTGAGCACGTTAATAAAGTATCAGTATCACGAAACCACTCTAGATATCAGCTTTAGCGTCTGAAAACTCTCCTTGTAGGTTTTACAACTCTTCGACGCTTTTTTATAGACAACGTGGCCCAATTTCACGGCGACAGGTGCGACAGTTGTCAGCATCATTATTAATTGTATTACAGGCGTCTATGG
Organism: Lathronympha strigana; assembly: GCA_949128165.1. Classification (NCBI taxonomy): domain Eukaryota; kingdom Metazoa; phylum Arthropoda; class Insecta; order Lepidoptera; family Tortricidae; genus Lathronympha; species Lathronympha strigana. The sequence continues at coordinate 22,055,079 of OX421913.1, read as the reverse complement.
GCTACGGGCGCCGCTTACTACTGTGCTGGCTGTATGCTTGTTTGCCGCCAACATGTTATTTATATATAAGAACATCATTATTACCATTAAAAACGAATACTTTTCTGAAGAGCTCTTGACATTTGTCGCAGCAAATACGACATACGGGTATGTCACGAAATCCGACACAAGATCATTGTCATGTCAAAAACTACCGACAATTCTTTAAAACATTAATAGATCTCGTGACAATTGTAAAAAAATCTTCATTAAGAAATTATCAATTTATTGACGATGCTTTACGATTTCCCCGTCAGCCCGCGCGATGGTGAGCGGTTTTCGTAGCCTATGGACGCCCTTAACGCAAGTAATTCAGTCATTTTAGGAATTGTCACACTTGTCAGCGTGGTAAAATTGGGGCCTGGTGACGTCATAAACCTAGCACCAACAAAGTTTTAGGTACTCACCGAAAGACCATCACTATACCACACCAACGAAGATCTGAAATAAGAAAGAGCTCTATTAAAAAGATTGTACCATCAAATTAATTAATATGCGTACACATAATAATTTAGTCGACTGTTATATCCATACTGATTAATTAATACTTGGTCGAGCTAAACAAAAGCTCCCGGAAAAGTCCATATAAAGTCTTGAGTAACGTACAGCATGAAAGATTTGGAGAGTAGCGAAACCTGAATCGGTCGATCTCCAGATCTCCACCGATGAGCAGGTGCCAGACGCCAAGATCCAGTAACTTTCGTGGCTCGTTAAATCGTCAATTGTAAAAACACGAGTGTATGCAGCACTCAAAAATTTACGATTTTAGGTATACATTTTTACTGATCATTTGACAATTTAAAACGGAATATTTACCATGTAAACTCAAAAATATGTCGCCTAGCCAGTTCTTATGTTGGAGGATTAAGATCTATGGGAGATATTTTTGAGTAAGTTGCATACCTATATTATAAATTGAAAATGTCATATACTACAGAAAAGTGCCCAAGATGAGCAGGGCTGGAATCGAACCAGCGACCTCCTGCTTTCGCGGCAGACACAGCAGGGCATCTCTTTTAATTTATTAACGAACAAGAAAAAACATTTACTTATGATTATAAATTGAAAGAGATGTCATTTACCTACTACATAAAAAGTGACCAAGGCCCCCAGTGCCCAGGGCTGGGATCAAACCACCAATCTCCTTGGTCACTTTTACTCTAGTATATGACATCTCTTTCAATTTATAATTTATATAATAGTAGTGTGCCTACTTAAAAAGATGAACCAAAACATTTATTACAAATAATAAATGATTTAATTCATGTTTTACAATTATTGCATACCTATAAGCATCGTTTTCCGTGGCTATCTGTTTGTTTAGAGTTTAACGTTTTCCTAGTTTTAGTATTTCTCACGACAGTTGATAAGTAAGTTATAATGTGCTTTGCGAACGCTCGATCAAAAGCTAATAGTGTTTAGGGACCAATAACGAGGCAATATCTATGCAAATTGGCTGATATCACGAAAGTTACAACAAGTACTCGTATTACGTGGAATGTTGTTCCTAAAGCTTTTTAAGGGAATTAAATCGCTTTTTAACGATAAAATCATTTCAACGACCTGGCCCCTAATTTACCACGCTAACAAGTGTAATAGTACATTACATACCAAGGCCGTTTAAGTGGGAAACGCCTCGGATTCCATGTAATTGTCGGCCGAGGCGAAGCCGAGGTCGACTAACATGTGATCCGAGGTTTTCCCATTTACCGGCCGAGGTTTGTATACTATTTTTCAGCCCGACGGAGCCGGCAGGCGGCAATTTAGTTTAGCGTAAAGTGGCGCTTACCGGCCGGAGGACTGAAAAATTCGTTTCAGGCATCCATAGGTCAATAAATAGAGATTTTTTTGGTGAAGACTTTATGGCAATGGACACGAAACAATTGTGTTTTAAAGAATTTTCGTTTTTTTTTGACATGAGACTTTTTCTGTGTCGGAATTTTGTGACATATGTCGTGTCAAGAGCTCTTCACAAATGCATTCATCACAGTGATGCCCGCGAAGGTGACAACACCACTCTGTCTGTCCGACGATGTCTGCCCGATGCAGTCGAAACATGTCACGTCTATTGTGATAAAAATACGTGAGTGTTAACCGTTGTAATTTTAAATAAATAACATGTTGGTGGCAAATGAGCATACAGCCCGCAAAATAGTAAGCGGCGCCCATAGACCGAATGACACTGGTTTGTCAGACTACTACTCGCCTGTCTAGGACCAAAATAGGAACACAGTCTGGAGACTTATGTACATTGAGGACTTGAATGTTGAAATTTCTGCTAAAACCAGAAGCTAATAGGCGATTAATCAGTGTTTTATATCGTGTTTTATGAAACTGATATAAATCTACATCGTAAAAGTACGGTCTGCGGATATAGTTCGTGAATACTTTAGCACCTTGCAATTTTACATGCTGTACAGTCAAGTGTACAAATACGGGTGGACACAACTGATTCAAAAATATGTCCCATCCCATAAGCTGTGATCGGTTGCACGCTCCAGTTGTAATTTAAATAAAATAATAGTAGAATTAGAATAGTATTAATTATATAACTTAAGTCATACTAACAATATTATGAGTGTAACTTTTACTCGAAATAAATAAATTGAATTGAATAAGCAACTCATTCCGATATAATACATATAGTAGTACAGTCACGTTCATAAATATCTATAGACTTTGGAACTTATTACAGGGGAAGAAGTGTCAAAATTGAATACAGATGCATATATATATTTATGAAGTCGGCCGTACAATATTTATAAGAGGATTTTGTCGATACATATTTTTGGGGAGAGGCAGACCGAAAAGATGGCGACACGACCAGGTCCAATACCTATGACAATTCCTAACTAACGCTGACGATCTTCAGAGCAATTATTTCCGGAAATGTTCGATCAAAAATTTTTTTGTGTAAGAAACAAGTAGACATTTGTAAAAAAAAAATTTTTTTGTACAATATGTTACCCCCCCTTAAACATATTTTTTTTCGTAATCTATAGGCAAAACTAAGTAGCGGCACACAAAATAGACCTGTAGCTGTAATATCATTACCAGAGGCTGTATAGTTAGGTATACTGAGTAAAACCGCTGTGACATACGGACGGACGGACAGACGGACCGGACGAAACTATAAGAGTTCTGTTTTACCATTTTGGCTACGGAACCCTAAAAATGCACTTGACTGTACTTACTCATCTTCATGTTACAAACAACAAGTTTTTGCAGTCCTCATAGCGGAAGATTGACTATTGCACGGGAGGTGGCTATATTAGATATAATTATGATGCCATGCGTCACTATCACCTTCATAGCTTGCCGACCCGGAGGGCAGAAAATGAATATTATGGGACAATCTTACACAGATAGACCTAGACCCAAACTAAGCTCAATAAAGCTTGTATTATGGGTACTAGATGACGATATAATAGTATATAACAGTTAGATACATATAAATACTTAAAATACATAGAAAAAATCCATATCTTAGGAATAAATATTCGTAGTTAGCACACAAATATATACCCTGATCAGGATTCGAACCGGGGACCTCCACCTTCTGAACTGTATGGCTACTTTTAGAGCCGACTGTACATTAAAGTATGAAATGTGGCAAGCCTGCATATTTGTTGCCATCATAAAAGCGGAGCGTAATAAATAACAATAAATAACAATATAACTTCGCAATATTTTATTAAGATATATATCATACGATATTTATAGTTTTATAAGGTAACTTATCCGCGAATGTCATAAGATAATGCTATAAGTTGATAAACTGAAATATATTGCATGGATAGCGCGACGGTGACAGCTGCCAAATGCAAAGACATTTGACAGAACTGTTTAAAATTATCAGAAATTTTCAGAACGTGCCGACAAACTATCGTCTTATCCAGCAATTATCAGGATATCAGCTTGGCATCTTAGCCCCGCTTAATATTATCTTACACAAAGAAAGCCGTAAAAATATATGACACGCTTTAACTTCAAAATAAGGCTGTAACAGATTTTTGATAAGGTGAAACTAGCGATTAATAACTTTTTGAAGAGTAATTTAAGATTGATTGTTTTTATTTAAGATAAGATAAGATAAGATGATTTATTGATAAAATACAAGAATTTTATATGTCATATTTAAAGCTAGGTACATAATTTTTAGTAAGTATAGGTAATATCATTATAACTAAGTATGTAGGTAGTGTTTAGTTTAGTAGATGTTTAGTTTAGTTTAATAGTAGTTCATGCAACAGTGATATAATAAGGGTTCAATATCAGTATGACTCACGAAAGTTTTAGTTATATGACTGTCAAGGATCCATAAAAAACTCGAGTCTTTCGAGAACTCACAAGTGTATTTCCATACGTGCCAAGGTAAAATAAGGCAAATAAATAAAAGACAGTTATAGTCTAAACCTAGCAAATTATTTTCATACCGGGCTGCAGTAATTACTGTATTATACGACGCAGTTTTATTAGTAAAAGTAATGGTAAGTACTATTCTACTGCCGGATAATTACAGTGGATTTAAATATATATTGAGATGGAGAGCAGGGTTAAACTTGCCGTGGGTAAGTTATTTCGATGGCAATTAATTTGTGAAATGCGTCAGTCAGTTAACATATTTCTTAGAAAGAAATTAAATGTGGAAAAACTCTCGACCCCGGATACACACCCACCTACCTGCCAACTTAGCTACAAACACACGTAGACCGGAATTAAACTTCTGTGATTCGCCCTTCGTGATTACATTATATTTTACTTGTAGTAGCACGCGAGTGTGCTGCCATCGTACACAATTTTAGAGCAACATTTTATAAAAAAATATCTAGCTCAGTCTGAGGGTACTTTCATACACGTTTTGTGTGGCGGCCATCGTACATGTAGTTTTTTACTGTCCGTGTTAATTAATTGTTAAAATTAGGTTTTGAAAGTGTTAAATAGTGTATTCAACATGGGCAAGCGGAAATATTACGAGGAAGATGAAGAAGATTACTTGGAGAGGAAGATTCGTAGTTTTGGAGAGGAAAAAAGCAAAAAGGCGGCGAAGACGCCGTCATCGGAGTTATAGTCCTATTTCCAGTGTGTCGTCGTTAGGTTCGAATCGTTAGTGTGATGTAGAAGATCCCGATCCCCTGCAGGAGGATTCACAATATGAAGGTAAGTTTGTTGTATGCCATCACGAACTTCCACGACGCCTACAAATTGCAACCGATTTGATAAGTCTACTCTGTCTACTGTACGAGTACATGACATCTATTGTGCGATGAGTATAGTCCGTGAGACTTTTACCGATCCTTGTTTAACGCTTAAATTCAACCCGTGAGGTTGACCGGTGTATAAATGGGTAGCACAAACATTCCGCACCACAGCACTCCGCGAGACTATGCCATGTATTGTAACTATAGTCGTAAAATACTATATTTGAGTTTAGAGTATAATCCGTGAGACTATACCATAACAACTTATCTTTTACATATGCACCAGTCTAGAGTACAGTCCGCGAGGCTGTATCATGACATTTTGGTACATACCTACTTACACCTAGGTGACTATGCGCGTCTGGAGTACAGTTCGTGAAGCTGTATCATGACATTTCCATACATACTCGTACTTTGTAACTATGCGCGTCTAGAGTACAGTCCGTGAGGCTGTATCATGACATTTCGGTACATACCTACTTACACCTTGGTGACTATGCGCGTCTGCAGTACAGTTCGTGAAGCTGTATCATGACATTTCCATACATACTCGTACTTTTTAACTATGCGCGTGATAGAAGGGGTGGTATAATTTATATAATTTAGATATATATAAACACTTAGGTATGTATAAATGAAACGTCAGAGCTTTTGGGCGGTCGAATACCAACTGGTTTATTCATCGAGCTGTAAGTAGAGTGAACCTATTTGTTTACATTATGGGTCGTGACGTCATACAACCACAGGGCGGCTATCACGGCCTTCCTGCAAAATACTTCGCTCTCGAAGTATCAAATCAATTTGCACATACAGCATCAAACCACAGAATCAAAATAACAAACCAGTGTATACTGAACAGTCAAAGTCATCAAACAGACTTATAATGACCAAACATGAGATTATTAAATATTATTTTGAAGCTACCGCTCATTCGGAATGCAGATTCCCCCGAGAAGAATGAGCAAGAAACTCTGTATAAGGGGTTGCTCTTTTCATAACACATTTTTTTGTAACTTAGTACAACAAAGTATACAGTTACATACACAGTAAACTTATTACATTCTAATTACAAGTTTTATGTTTTCAACACAATATAAGATTAATGATACGATTAGTAAATGGCCATATATTTTTTTTTTTGCAGCGCTTTGTTTTCTTATAGAAGTACTTCCTTACATCTATCATCATAAACTTTAATCTAATTACATAATTAAAGTATCTTATATCGTAACTAGATTTTTACACAACTAAATATCATAACACCTTAAAATAACTACTTATAGTTTTCTTTGCAGTAAACTTAGCGTACCTGAAAGCAAACAAATATTAGAATCTGTAGTTTACACCATCATATATCAGTTGCCACTTTTAATCATAAAAAAGGACCCCTTTTTTTTTTTACACAGCTAGGGCATCGTCCCGTTAAGTACTTAAAGTCATTGACCTTTATTTTTTTGTGTGTCACCAGCTGTTATTTTATTATTGTTTTTCAGCGGTGTAGTGGCAACATGTTGTATGCAATGGACTTAAGGTCGCAATTAGAAGATCTTTACTAGTTATGGATTGCTACTAGCTCATTCACAAAAATGAATAGCCAAGCCCAGCTGATTTATATCCAACAGTATAATTGGCGATTACAGCATACTTATAAAAGTAGCAACGCCCAATATGCGGTCTCGCGCTTTCAAGCAACTACCTCAGTCTGCTATTCGGCCGCTCACGCAAAACATTACGGTCTCGCGCTTTCAAGCAACTGCCACAGTCTGCTATCCAGCCGCTCACGTAAAACATTACGGTCTCGGTGCTTTGAAGCAACTGCCACAGTCTGCTATCAAGCTCCTCACGCAACATATCTTTAAAGCCGCTTTCTCAGCGCTTTATCTTTTAACATCGCTGCCACAGCGAATCAAGCCACTGCCTCAGTGCTTTATCTTTTAACATCGCTGCCACAGCGAATCAAGCCACTGCCTCAGTGCTTTATCTTTTTACATCGCTGCGAATCAACATTATACAGCGCTGCCACAGCGCAAAATGTCATTTATGTTTGTACAGCGCTGCCACAGCGCAAAATGTCTTTTTTTTTTTAACGCTGCCACAGCGTATAACTCAACACACGACCTCGACGTTATTTTTACTAGGCTATCACGGCTATCACGCTATCATGGCCTGTGCATTTTCTCCTGCTTCTCGATTCCACAACCGTAAACGGTCTTTAGGTACAATTTGAATCGTTTTCTTTTGTATATTCTTAACTTTGTACCTATCTTTTAGCAAACATTTTTCAATAGAAAATGGCCCATTATAACGTGGATCTAGCTTGCTTAATCGAGTCCGTTGTTGTTGCACATAGACTATGTCACCTTCCTTTAATTTTAAATTGTTTCTTCGAGTTCTGTCAAATCTTAATTTGGTTTTTATTGCATTATTTCGAAGTCTCTCTTCAGCAGTATTTCGTAACTGATCTAAGTCAATCGCTGACTCAATTTCAGGAAGGTCAACATGTATACGTCTTATCGCAGGCACTTCTGACCTTATTCCTGTCAGTAATTCCATTGGTGTACAACCTGTACTCTTTTGTACAGTCGTATTAAGTGTTAACTGTATTTTCCAAATAACGCTCGACCATTCTGACCCTCGCTTAACTTCACAAGCAAGTAAGTTCAAGACTGTTGACACATATCTTTCAGCCTGCCCATTTGCTCTACTTGCTCCAGTTGCAATGAAATGTATTTCAATATCCATTCTTTTTAATAACTCCTTGGTTTCTTTGCTCGAAAAGTTTGTTCCTTTGTCAGTGATTATTCTTTTTGTAGTTCCGAATAAATAAAGAGGCGGTTCGAGAGCTTTAACCAATTGCGAACTTGTTAGGTTTTCGAGAGGTAATATCATGGTGAACTTTGTATAAGCATCCACCAGTAATAGTATATATCTATACTTGTCATTTACTGTTCCGAAAGGTCCTGTACAGTCAGCATGTATTGTGTGAAACGGGATTGGTAACTTTTCTATAGGGTGCAGAAACCCTTGTTTCGGTCCACATGGACGTTTTGCAGATAAGCAGATAATACAATGTCCAATGTACTTTTTTACAAAAGAAGACATCTTAGGAAACCAGTATCTTGCTCTGATTGATTCTAATGTTTTGTCTACGCCGACATGGCATTGTTCATCATGATACAATCTTGTTAGGTTAAATCGAACCGACGATGGTACGTAATATCGAGTTTTCTTTCCATTATCAAACACTCTCATTAAAATACCGTTTAACAAAGTGTACTCTTTGAGTTCATCAGGACTTTGTTTTACTCTTTTTATAAGATTTTGTATTTCTTGATCTTGTTTTTGTGTTGCTTCTAACCATGTTATTTGGTCGTTAACTTGAATGTCTTCGACATTTGCTTGCTCTGCTGGATTTCGACTCAAAAAATCAACGTGTTGAATGGCACTCCCTTTGCGGTATTCAATTTCGAAATTAAAGTCCTGTATGTAAGTCCACCATCGGGCCACTCTTGGCAGTAAATCTCGTTTAGTTGAAGTGGCTTTTATTGCATTGCAGTCGGTGACTATCTTAAATTTAATTCCCAGTAGATATACTCTAAAGTGTCTTAAAGCATTTACAATAGCGAGAGTTTCTAGCGCATAACTATGATATCTCGATTCTTCTGGTGAAGCCTTTTTACTATAGTACGACACGACTCGCAAATCTTGTCCGTGTTTTTGAAATAAGATGGCACCAAACCCAAGACTGCTTGCATCAGTGTGAAGTTCGGTTTCCTTATCTGGATCAAATATTACTAACAATGGTTCATTTGTCAATTGATCATCTACAAGTGGTAAAGGATATCTCTCTTTTACTGTAATCCTATTAAGGGCTCGGTAATCAACACATAATCTGTCACTTGAGTCCTTTTTCTTCACTAAAATGACTGGCGACGCGTAGGGCGAGGTAGATTCTCGGATTATATTGTTTTGCAAGAGTTCTTTGATAATACTCTGAACCTTAAGTCGTTCTGAAGACGACATACGATATGGATGATAAACAATCGGTTCTTGTGTCGTAGTTCTAATGCTCATGACGGCAGTTTTTATTTTACGAATGTTATTGTTAGTCGCAATAAGACCAGAGTGCTTATTTAGAAGTTCTCGTAGCTTTGACTGTGCTTTGTTCGGCGCTTGACTCACGGTGCTATTTATCACGTCGTCGATATTATAAACATTTTCATGAGTTGGGCATTGTTGTCGCCTTATAATTCGAGTATCCTGACGAGTTGTTATGAACATGATATCGTCCGAAGTGATGGCGTCCCTTCCAACTATTGCGTCATACCGGATTTCTGAGTCTTTGACAATATGAAAATCGATTTCTAGAGCAATGTGTTCAGATTGTAAGATTGTGGTAATCTTTTCAGTAACAGTTAATATATAACCGGACAAACCATTCAAATAAAGTACTGAAGGTGTACGGTGAACACCCAAAGATCTCGCTACGGAGTCCCTCATTAATGAACGTGCGGCACCACTATCAACAAGTACATGCATTAATTTCCCATTAATTATTACTGCAGTTGTAGTACATACCTTTCCTTTATCAGTGGAACAGTTGATCTCCTTCGACTTCTTATTGTCAAATCTGTTTTTAGCCCAACACTTTTCATAAGTGTGGCCGACTTTATGGCAAAAAGAGCACTTTATGTTTTTTTCTTCGCTCGTTGAAGGGCTGCTATCGGCATGTTTTTTGTATGGCACGTTCTGTATTCTTGCATGGCAATCACGTTTGAAGTGCCCAAAACGGTTGCAACGGTGACATCGTCTTGATTCTAGGGATGACATTTTTTTTTTTCTTTGCTGTCTCTGTATCGTCATAGGTAGTCGCAGTAGTTGATGTACCAGCCGAACTTTTAATAGGCACATACCTTGCCAGTCTCTCGAATAATTTACTTATAGAATCAACACTGCTGGCTATAGATTTAGCATAAGGATCTGTTATACCTCCAGTGATGAGTTCTAAAATTTCAGACTCACTGAAATTTATCCTTAATTGTTTGAGGATGCGATGCTTTTTTGCCGCATACATAGATACCGTTAAATAATCTTTACTTAACATATTTGCTGCGATTCTAAAATCTCTATGTAAATCTCTACATCTTGGAAAGGTTGTTTGCAAATCTTCTTTTAGTGTAGGCCAATTTCTCACAGCCGGTGTCCATTCAGTGTAGAGGTCTTTTGCTGGTCCGCTTAAGAATGGCACGCACCTCGCTATAGTTTCCACATCATCCCATTTGTATTTCAAAGCTAAAGAGTCGACCTCAGCACACCACTCTGCTACTTCAATAGCCCCAACAGAAGGATCAAACGTTGGCAAAGCTATAGCTTTACTTGTACTTTTATCACTGTTAAATGTGTCTATTTCACTTTCACTTGTCACGGAAGTCACCGATTGAATTTGATCACTATTAAGTCTTTTTCTACTTTTCCGTTTATTGTTCATTTTCACTTTTTTTTTCGGTGTGGGTTTTTAGATTAATTAATTAATTCGCGTATCCCACTTCTGATGATAGAAGGGGTGGTATAATTTATATAATTTAGATATATATAAACACTTAGGTATGTATAAATGAAACGTCAGAGCTTTTGGGCGGTCGAATACCAACTGGTTTATTCATCGAGCTGTAAGTAGAGTGAACCTATTTGTTTACATTATGGGTCGTGACGTCATACAACCACAGGGCGGCTATCACGCGTCTAGAGTACAGTCCGCGAGGCTGTATCATGACATATCGGTACATACCTACTTACACCTCGGTGACTATGCGCGTCTGGAGTACAGTTCGTGAAGCTGTATCATGACATTTCCATACATACTCGTACATTGTAACTATGTGCGTCTAGAGTACAGTCCGTGAGGCTGTAATGTGACAATTATTATGTATACAAGTACAAACACACTGCTCATTGTATTTGATACTTATATGCGTGAAAGTAGCTGTTTATACTTTGATTATTATGTTCAAGTGCAAGACGGGCCTCGCTGCGAGTTGTCAATGCTACGAGTACCTACCTATTTATTAAGAATTAGCGATTGCTAATCCAATATTGTCGTGACATTACAGAATTCCACCACGATAAATACATCGTTGACGTCGACGACGGCCCTGACAACTCGGCGGTAGGCACTTGCGGCCCGCGCTCAGTGATAGTGTGCACCGATGGCGCCAGCGCGGTGCCACTGCCGCCGCGGCCACCCGGCGCGGCCGCCCCCAGCACGGCGCCGACGCCTGCATCCGCTCCCGCGCCTGCAGCCGCTCCCATCGATGCTAGTGGAGTCGGCGAAACAGTCAAAGCGTTACCATCGCTATCATCAGGTATCGAATTAGATGCAGGTATATTATCTATACTTGGCGATGAGCCTGTCAAAGAAGAAATATTTGGGCCTTCTATTCACAAGGACATTGCCACTAGATGGTCGGTTATCTTAATCAATGGGATGAAAGAGGATACTAAGAATTGTATCGTTAAAGACTTTGACACCCCAGACAATCTAAGACTAGCACAACACCCGTTATTGAATCCCGAAATCAAGGCTGCATGTGGTGAACATATTCTCAAGCGCGATAGCATTCTCGTCGAAAAGCAAAAACTGCTCGGGACTGCTATAACAGGTGTAGCCAATACACTGTCATCTCTCTTGACATCGGATGATACTGTCGAAGATTTTAGAAATAAGATTTTAAAATCTCTTAGCGATACGGGCAGACTATTGTGCCATTGCCACTTACATTTTTCTGAGACGCAAACTAGGCGTAACTTCCTGATGCCCAGTTTAAATAAAGAGGTCAAAGAGAATATTAAGGACTTAAAGCGAGATAGCATGCTCTTTGGTAAAGATTTACAGGAGAGTTTAAAATCGATCAAAGCGATTAGCAAAACTGGGACAGAATTGAAGCCTGCGGCCACCAAACCCAAGTGGCAACCTAGGGACCAGCAGGCGGGGCCGTCAACCTCTAAGGCTTTAAACTGGAGGGGCCAGCCGTCGCCGGCGGTGCAGCCGCCGCCTCGACAGACAGCAGCGAAGACGAGCTCGGCACGTGGTGGGCGGAGGCCGCCGCCGCCGTCGGCGCGCCGCACGAGCGACCGCAGAGCGCCGCGGGCGCATCACCGGAGCTCGCGCCGCTACTAGACCCAGGAACTGAAGCAGAACCACAGGCGGGTAAACTTAAGTATTTTTATACAAAATGGTTAGAGATAACAGATGTTCTCACTATTTTATCCTGGGTTTGGAGTTTACGTATTCCTGTGTCGGAGCATGTTTTTTAGTCAAACATCCCTACAGATACACCTGAGTCGGTTTCGCATGAATCGAGTATGAACGAGGAAATAAATAAACTCATTCGATGTGGTGCTGTTGTTGAATGTGAGCCTTGCGAAGGTCAATTTTTATCTAGCATTTTTCTTATAAAGAAAAGCAATAGCATAAACAGATTTATACTAAATTGGAAATCTTTAAATAAATTTATTTACACACCTCATTTCAAACTCGAAGATTAGGACGGCTATGAGACTCCTATCAAAAAATGCATTCATGTGTTCCATGGACTTACGAGATGCGTATTTTTCTATAAGTCTTGGCAAAGAGTATAGAAAATACTTACGTTTTCAGTGGTTGAGAAAATTATACGAATTTCACACGACGAACAAAACTATTATTGATATCATTAGGGTTCACAATAAATACTGAAAAGTCTGTAGACACACCAAGCCACACTGCAATTTTCCCTGGGTTTTAATTTGATTCGGTGGGATATACCATTGGTGTTCCAGATGACCAGAGACAAAAGATTAAAAATGATTTATTACACTTTTCTTCTGTCAAAAGATGTAAACTTCGTAACTTTGCCCATTTGATATGATTACTCGCATTGGTATCTATTTGTCCGGCAGTACCGTGCGGCTGGATGTACACCAAAAACCTTGAGAGGACTAAATTTCTCTATTTAAAAGATAAATGACGATTACGATCAATTTATCAACGTACCGGCTAGTTTAAATGAAGACTTGAATTGATGGTTTCGTAACATAGATATATGCAATAATCCAATACGAACGGGTAATTACCAGTTAGAAATATTTTCGGAAGCATCTCTTAGTGGTCGGAACAGGAGCTGACTCAACACATTAATAGTTTAGAGTTATATGCCGCCTTTTTTGGTTTAAAAATATTCGCGAAAAATTACAGAGATTGTGAAATTCTGTTAAGAATTGATAACTCCACCGCGATTTCCTGTTTTAATCGTATGGGGGGCATTCAGTTTCCCCACTTGACTAATATAAGTAGAAAGATATGGCAGTGGTGTAAGGGTCCGACCCCGAGGTTTATATATTTATGCCTCGTATATTATTTCGAGTGATAATTATATTGCGGATGCTGAGTCACGTCGAGTGCATGCAGACATAGAGTGGGAACTAGCGGATAGTGCGTTTGAGACGATTTGGAATACATATATATATATATATCCGACCCTGCAGAGGGTATTGTTGTAGTGCCACTATGGCCCACGCAACCTCGGTTTCCCCTCTACGATAGCTTAACCATTTTTAAATAAGCGCATTGAGTTTCCATAAAGTCCAACCTCTTGTTTTGCACCTACAGCGGCGTTCGTGAGCCGCAGCGCTTCACCCTCGGCCGCAGACGTCATGTTAGCATCACTAACGGATAGTACCATAAAACAGCATGATTTTTATATAAAAAGATGGTATCTTTTTTCCAACAACATAAATTGTAATTTTTTCGAAGGCAGTGCAACTAATGTATTAGATTTTTTCCTATTTCTTTTCAATCAGGGAAATCAATATGGAACAATTAATACCGCAAAGGCGGCATTATCACTAATTTTGGATCCAGATGTTATGAACACTGCTTTTATCAAACGTTTTATGGCTGGTGTTTACAAATTACGAACACCACAACCTCGATATAATTGTATTTGGGACCCATCCATAGTGCTTAATTATTTAAGTAATCTATATCCTAATTCAATTCAATTCAATGTATTTATTTCGAGTAAAAGTTACACACATATATTCTAATGAAAATCTTTCTTTTGAGATGTTATCAAAGAAACTAACGACTAGTTTGGCACTCGTTACGGCACATTGCGTGCAAACTCTGTCGTTGATCAGACTCGCTAATATTAAAAAATGTGATCAAAAATATATCTTAAATATAACCGATAATATTAAGACGTCGGCGATAAATCGCACACATCCAAAGTTGATCTTGCCTTATTTTGATGAAAGGCCTTCCATCTGCCCGGCAAGGGCTTCAGAGTGCTATCTAGATTCGTCATTAACAAAGCGACATACCAATTGTGTTTTTTTTTTTTTATTAGTTTTAAAACACCCTTCAGAAAAGTTGGGTCACAAGCCTTAAGTAGGTGGATAAAAAGGCTACCTTGTTAGAAAGTGGCATTGACACGTCAGTGTTCAGATCACATACAACGAGACACGCAACCACATCTGCTGCTAATCGTCTAGGTGTAAGTTTAGACGTGATAAAAAAAAAAACTGCCGGTTGGTCAGCGAATTCCCGGACATTCGCTAGATTTTACAACAGAGAAGTGGTTGCAGACACCTCAGAATCACTTGCTCGTTCTATCTTGCAAGGTAACCAAAACTAAGGAATATAAGTATTCATTTCTTTATAGTGGTACAGTTATGTTAATATCAAACAGGTTTTTGATTATAATTTTCTATATGTTAAAATCCTGTTATTTATTAATTCATGAGCGTTTTACCCTCATTTCTTAGGTAGCTATTTCGTGTTACTCTGAACATCTACAAGTAAAATATAATGTAATCACGAAGGGCGAATCACAGAAGTTTAATAGAAAATCAAACGAACTTACCTGTAAGTGAAGTTCGATGACTATTAAACGATGTGATTCGCCCGAGTGATTACAACCCTCCCTACCCTAACCGGATTATCCAGGTTTTTTCCCGTAAAGACACGAAATAGCGCACATATGGCCTTTTGATATTGGTAAACGTGTATGAAAGTACCCTCAGACTGAGCTAGATATTTTTTTATAAAATGTTGCTCTAAAATTGTGTACGATGGCAGCACACTCGCGTGCTACTACAAGTAAAATATAATGTAATCACTCGGGCGAATCACATCGTTTAATAGTCATCGAACTTCACTTACAGGTAAGTTCGTTTGATTTTCTATTATTTAACCATATCCTTTTATAATTGTAAAGCATGAATCAAATCATTTATTAAATATAATAAATGTTTTGATTCATGGTTTTTGACATTATAAATTGAAAGATATGATATATAATGTCCTTATAATTTTTTTCACTTTTTCTTGTTTTCTATGAAAGGTAGATGTTTCTGCTATAAAAATAATAATTTAGTATTAAACATAATTTTTCAAATTAAGGAAGCGACACTTCAAACAAAAAGCGCGAGTTGACATATCAAGCCAGCCTGAGTAGTGCATACCAGGGATGGTTTGGTGAGTAGATACTGTGAAAGGTACGGCTAGGAGGCCGTAAACACCCATCTACTATTGCAGCAGGCTGTAGTGCCCTCCCTGGACAGCAAAGCAAAGGCAATATTGCCTTAGCAATGGCAATAAATAAGGATTGTGAAATAGAGCCATAAAGCATCGCGCATTATGCATTATGCGCTTGCAAATGCAGTATCAATCGTTATGCAGATGCGGGCGATGCATCATTTGGACAGGCCTTTTATGATGCCTAATTAAGGTGAAAGTTTAGACAACATAACTTGAACCAGGCCCCTGTTTCAACATGGTGACAACTAAATAATATTTAAAACGGGTCACTCACGTAATTTAGTCGATTTTCGCTCGACATGTTTCGTTCTTTACGAAGAACGTCATCAGGAGCGCCCACTCGCGACAGAGGCAAGTCGATAGTCGGTTATATTATTTAATATGTTCGAGTCTCACGAGACTTTTATAGTTAAAATGGTGACAACTGACAAATGTGACAATTGGTATCATCATTGTTACTGGTATTGCAGACGTCCGTGGGCTACGGGCGCCGGTTACTATTGTGCGGGCTGACTGCTTGTTTGCCACCAGCATCATTTATAAATAAAACCATCATTATTGTCACCCTAAACTACTACTTTTGTGAAGAACACTTGACAATTGTCACAAACAGGACAATATGCCGCGAAATTCCGACACACGATATTCTCGTAACAATTGTGATAAATATTCACCAAAAAATTACATATTTATTGAGGATACATGACAATTTAATTTAAAATATCAATGAGTTAGCAAACAAGCACGAGCCCGTCCGATGGTAAGCAGATTCCGTAGCCTTTGGACGCCTGTAACGCCAGTAAAACAGTCATTCTTGTCAGCGTGGTAAACCCATTTGTGGTAATTACAACTACTTGGGAAATACTTGAGAACACACTGTGCCCTTTGTCGAGCGGTGGACGTCTTTCGGTTGAAATGGTAAAATGATAAATGTCGAGAGTTTTAGGTATATTATTGATGGTAGTTTGTTATATCTATTTGCGCATTTATTTTTGCGGCGGGAGGGTGGGAGCTGGGAGCATTAATTGCATGCAAAAAATACGCAAGTAGGTATAAGAGGGAGTTCCAGCACTTTTTCATATAGTCTTGCTTGGAACGTGACATTTCGTTAAGTGCCAACAGCCTATAAAGTTTTAACAGTTATGGTAGTTCTGTGTTTAGATTTGACACGTAATGCTTATGCCAGTAAGCTCTTTTTCGTATGACACATTTATCGCGTGTATCATAATCAATGCAAAATTGTTCGCTAATGTCACCTGACTAACGTTGAAAAAGTCTGGAAATATTCCGAATTTTTTCCAGACGAATCGTTTTTTTTCGGATTCTTTAGGAAAAATTCAATGAAAGTTTCCACTCTATATTTCAAGTCTAAATCAATGTATATTAGGTCTAACTTACACCTACAACAGGGCTACATCGACGACATTGAGGAAGAAACAATTGAAACAGATGAAAGGAGTGACAGTGATAGTGACATTATTTATTTCTTATATAACCCGAAAACTTCGGGAAAAAACCGAAAAATTGATTAAATCATGAAAAAAACATCTTTTGACGTTTTTGTTCTGCTGTGTGTCTATATTTTTTAATAAGTCAATGTAGTAAAGCTATTTCGAATGTACCATCTCCAGTTCTGTAACAAAGTGGATTAGAAATGCAGTAAAATCAATTTATTTATTAAATTTTCTCTCACATCACTTAAACTGCAATTTCGATCGTATTGGCTCGACAAGGTAAACAAAACATACTAAAATAGAAAGCACATGCATACGATTCCTGATTAGAAAATACGAATAAAGACTGACCAAACCCCGTTACTTTATCCCGACACCGCAAGTTCCGTTGCTTCCCGAGCATTTGTTTCAGCTAAACCAGAATTTTTATGTGATCCATAACTTGATGACTGTCTATTACTATCAGACTGGGGGGAGCACCGTGGTTGAAAGTCCACGATCTCATGATGCTCTCCAAAACAGCAATGCGGGTTGACGCGGCAGAGTTAGGTAGGTAGTCTCTTCCCCGCTTTCTGTCAGAAAGGGTCCGAGGTGATAGTCCCAAACATCCACACATTGGCCTTCCCAAGGCTCTGGACGGATGCGTAAATGCATTCTCCCCGCGTAAAAAAAGTATATGAGACTGTATATTTTGAAGAAGTGGATTTTTTTGGAAACTGCTCTTTAAAGTCTTCGAGACTTAGTACGATTTTTATCGTCTTTTTCTATTGTGACAAGTTCTAGAAAGAAAACTTGACAACTCACTCAACTGACTTGTTTGTTAAAACAAATCAAATTATTTTAGTTTGATTTACCTGTCAAAATATTTATTTAATTCTATGCCATTCTTACCAATAATAATGACAATACCTAATACAAATGAGGGCTCTAGCAGATGTACTACACAGCTAAATTCTCCAGACAGCATCTGCGTCTTCTATCCATATCCCCACGTAAGCCTACCAAAAGACCGGGATGTATAGGCTCGTGATTGCCAAAATCCAAAACGGCAGATAATAGATGAAAACGCAAAGTTAAAGAAATGACCGCGTAGAGATCAAAATTTACTGATCCTTTAATAGCACAAAGGTTTATGTAGATATCATTGAAATCATTTAATACAACATGTCATGGGATATACGAAGAACGTTTAAGTTTGATAACATACAAATGACGTTTAGGACCTAAATAATCTGTCAGTTTTCAACCTCACTATACGATGCGAGTCGGTTCCTAAAGAAGATTCTGAAGAAGAATGAATGACCTTCTTCAATCATGACTGGCTCTGGTTGGAGGCAAATACCGGCCATATACGTTCGGCTATATCCGCCGGATCCGACTATCTATGTATGGGAAATTAATCTGGCGGATGCCCCGCGGAAATACCCACTGTGAAGATCTGACGGATTGCCCTAACGTATATGGCTGGGTTTCGTCGGCCACCTGAGCAGAGCTGGTCCAGAGAGTATGGAAAAGCTTATACTCACAAGAGGAATGGCAAGGAGGAGAAGGAGTGGTCGTATGGCTACGCGTTGGGTCGAAAGAATAACATCGGCGACCAAAGCAACGTTACAGGCCAGCATGCACCAAGCCCAAAACCGTTCGGCTTGGAGAGCTTTCGTGAAAAGTGTTCCAGCTCGTCACGTCCCTCAGACATGAGGACACGACAAAGAAGAAGATATGGCTGGCAAAAGGTCCACCTGCGTTCGGCAAGTAATTGAAATCGCATCGAAAGTATTCATTTCTATATTCATACCGCCGCTTGCTACCGTCGGCTCTCACGACTCAATCTAATAAATAGCACTGGTATTACGGGAAATATGCAGTAATAAGATATCTGGTAAAATTTACGGCGATGGCGATGGCGAATGTTAATAAGAAATTATAGGCAAGCGCGAGTAAAGGTTGCATTCCAATGTGAGCTACCGTATTATCGCTCACCAGGCGGCGCCACTCATGCGTGGGTCCTGTATGAGTGTGTCAGTATGAGAGAATTGACATAGTGAGGTTGGAAATGTTCCCACATTCAACTAGCGCCCCTAGCGAAAAAATTTACTAGCGGTAATCCTCATTGTAAACACACAAATAAATCATTACAACTAAATTTTTATTATTGGTGGTGGTTTGTTATATCTGTTGGCGTATTTATTTTTTGCGGCGGGTGGGTAGGTATCACGGGTTGGCACTAATTGACTAGCAGGTTTGGCGGAATAACAAAGTAACATTATTTTCAGTCCTCCGGCCGGTAAGCGCCACTTTACGCAAAACTAAATTGCCGCCTGCCGGCTCCGTCGGGCTGAAAAATAGTATACAAACCTCGGCCGGTAAATAGGAAAGCCTCGGATCACATGTTAGTCGACCTCGGCTTCGCCTCGGCCGATTACATGGCATCCGAGGCATTTCCCACTTAAACGGCCTTGGTATGTAATGTACTATTTCGGTGTCAATACAACTCTATTGCACGGGGATTAGAGTGCTTCTTCAGCTATTTTTAAGACCTTGGCCGACTGGATATATCTGCTGGCGATAGTACATGTCTGATGCCTTTAATGAAGGGAGGGGGTGAAGGAGTCGCAAAATCGCCAAAAATATGAGTCAATACTGGACCAGTTCTCCCCCTTTTATAATGCATGGTAGGTGTCTTACTGCGACTGCCCGACTGCTGCTGCAGTTGTAACTAAATTCAAAAAATAAGGCATCGCCGCAACGAATCGAATGCAACCTTTAAGAGGAAATGCGATGGGCTGT
This sequence comes from Lathronympha strigana, assembly GCA_949128165.1. NCBI lineage: Eukaryota > Metazoa > Arthropoda > Insecta > Lepidoptera > Tortricidae > Lathronympha > Lathronympha strigana. The sequence continues at coordinate 22,035,019 of OX421913.1, read as the reverse complement.
AGCATTCCCCATACAATAGCGTTAATAAAGTTGCCGGGGTTGTCGTTATTGCCTATAAGATCGATATTTATTGAAATTTTCGTGCTTACGGTGGGATTTAATAAAGAGGTGTGTTAGCTTTTCATATTAAGCATTTTGGTATTTCTATAAATCATTAAAATGTGTACTTTAAATTTCTAAATATTTTGATAAACAATCCTAAGACAGTTTATCAAAATATATACTGTTACTGATTAACGGAAATAAATATAATCGGTTCGTGCTATCTCCCGATTGGTCACGCCATCTTGAATCGAGGTTTCCGGTGGAATGGCGGCGAACGCTTTGGGGCGAAAAGGATGACAGATCGAGTGATGGCATGAGCTCGTGCGAATAATAAGAATTGTGTGAAAATTACCATCTTTAGTGATTGATTTGTGCTCGTCGTACAATTGTATTCAAGTTTCCAAGAAATACAAGTTGTTCTACATATTGGATTGTTTTACTGAGCTGACGTTCTTCAGTTCAGAAGGCGGGATTAGCCGAGGTTAAAGTAAAAAAAAACCTTGGTGAAAATACTTACGCCCTTTAAGGTACGTAATTATTACTATCACTTTGTTTTGGTCCATTTATTTACATATATATTTGGATTTTGGGATAGTTAGGTTGTCTGATGTGAAATGTAAGGGTGCAAAATACCGATCTTTATTGTTATTATTTTCGTACTTGTTCCTTGTGAACACTATACTAGTACAATGTTCACCCACATAAATATATTCTTCTTCGACTTAATAAGTTGTCCCTAGTTGAATAAATAGTAGTATGCTTTTGTTTCTAAAACTTGGTTTCAAGAGCAGTGGTGACATACAACTTTTTCTAACCTACAAATCTTTTGAAGTAATAAATAGCTTGATTTTTTTTTATTAGTCGTAGGATTTAACATTAGGGACATTACAACCATTTAATGATAAATACGTTACAAAAATATATGTCACAAATACACTAAAATCAGTAATTCGTGATTGCCGCGCTGTTTACATTGATTTATTTCATACTTTCCAAACTTATGGAAGTTCAGAAATACCTTATACTGATAGTTTCAATTACTTTAAGTTGTTTATAATAGTCAACAACAGAGTATTAGCAATTTTACAAAACTTTAAAACTTACGAAAGATAAGAAATACATTGAATCGATATTTTAAGCTTTACAGTTGTTTACATTAGTCAGCAATAAATTGTTAGCAATTTTACAAAACTTAAAAAAAGTTCAGAAATACCTTATAGTGATAGTTTCAATTACTTTAAGTGATTTACAATAGTTAACAACAAATTATTAACTATTTTACAAAACTTTACAAACTTACAAAAGTTTAGAAATACTTTAAATAGATATTTTCAGCTATTTACAGTTGTTTACATTAGTCAGCAATAAATTATTGGCAATTTTACAAAACTTTACAAACTTACAAAAGTTCAGAAATACCTTATAGTGATAGTTTCAATTACTTTAAGTGATTTACAATTGTTAACAACAAATTATTTACTATTTTACAAAACTTTACAAACTTACAAAAGTTTAGAAATACTTTAAATAGATATTTTAGCTATTTACAGTTGTTTACATTAGTCAGCAATAAATTATTAGCAATTTTACAAAACTTTACAAACTTACAAAAGTTCAGAAATACCTTATAGTGATAGTTTCAGTTACTTTAAGTGATTTACAATAGTTAACAACAAATTATTAACTATTTTACAAAACTTTACAAACTTACAAAAGTTTAGAAATACATTAAATAGATATTTTCAGTTATTTACAGTTGTTTACGATAGTCCACAACAAATTATTTGCATTTTTACAAAACTTAACAAACTTACGGAAGTTTAGAGATACAATAGTTTGTAACAGGTTTACAAGAATTGACATAGTTACAAGTTACAATAAACTGCCAACTAACTAATGGTGTACTCGTATTAAGAACGTTTACTTTTTGGTTAAACTTTGCAGTTACAATTATGCCAAGTGGGCACGAAGGAAGCCCAGGACCTTCTCGCAAGAGAAAGAGAGACAGGTCATACGACGAAGATGACCGCAGCTCTCCAGAACGCCAACGAAGCCGGTGGTCAGGACATCGCAGCAGCCGTAGTCGACATAGAAGGAGCAGGAAGGTGAGACGTTCAAGGTCTAGTCGACGAAGGTCAATTAGTTCATCTCACCGTGAGCGAAAGCGAGTTAGATCGCGTACAGGTGGACGCTATGTATTGACACCACCTAGACCCGTTCAGTCGATATCGGAAATTCCAGAGCCTGCACCACCAGAACCACGTAACTCCTCCGATAGTAATAAAGAGTTTACTGATTTTGCTGTACAATTTAAAGAATTCATTCAGGCTATGAAAACAGGTGGTACCCAAGAACGATTCACAACTATGAACGTTATTCCAGAATATGACCCAGCCAAACGGACACAGACTATTAGTACATGGTTGTTAAAAGTAAACGAGTGTGCACAGATTTATGGCTGGACAGAGCGGCAAACAATTCATTACGCTTTGCCGAAACTGGTTGGCCTCGCGCAGCAATGGTATCAAGGGTTACCAAGCCTTTTATTTTCATGGTCTGAGTGGCAGGAAAAGTTGAAAACAGCTTTCCCTAGTGATGAAAATTATGGACGGTTGTTGACTGAAATGTTGGCCTGTAAAGCGCGGTTTGGCGAATCATTAGAAGAGTATTTTTACCAAAAAATGATTTTATTAAATCGCTGTAATATATCTGGTAAGAATGCGATAGATTGTCTCTTGTTTGGTATAGAAGATAGATCCGTACGGACAAGCGCAGAGGCTGCTCAATTCACGGAACCCGATAAATTATTAGTATACTTGAGAAACGTTAAAATTACAAACCCAAAAGAAAGGAACAGCGCCACTTTACAGACCAACGTTTCAGACCATAAACGTTCCAAGTTTTATAAATCGGTACCAACTATCAGTGAAACCAAAAGTAAAACAAAATGTTATAACTGTGGCGAGGAAGGTCACCCATATTTTAAATGTAAGCTCCCGATCAAAAGATGCGACTCGTGTCATAGAGTAGGGCATTTTGCCAACGATTGTCCCGTTAAAAAAGAAAATACTGAAAAAAAGACCGTTTTACGAATATCACTAAAACATGATAATGATATGAAATATTATAAACCTGCAAAAGTGAATGGTAGGGATTTTGAATGTTTCGTGGATTTTGGCAGCGAATGTACTGTGTTACGAGAATCTGACGCTCGTAGATTATCAGATGATTGGATTTTGACAGATTTGCCGTCAATCAAGGGGTTCGGAGATGGTTTAGTAGATTGTATAGGGAAGCTGAATGTATCGCTTGAAATAGATTCAGCTCAAGCAAATTTAGAAGTTCTGGTTGTTCCTGATCATCTCCTTAAGGTTCCCCTGTTGGTAGGGCATACGTTCACTGAACAGGAACACGTCTTAGTCTATAAAACCAGCAAAATACTAAAAATATCAACTCAACCAATACAAATTAAAGAAAATATATCATTATATGTCCACGAATCACTAGATGTGAAGGGTTATACTGTTGTAGACGTTCGTTCAAAGTCGGCATATAATGGCGATCTGTTTATTGAGCCAAGTATGTGTTCACAACCAGAAAAAGAATACGAGCTTCTGCAGAGTGTAATTAACATGGTTAATGGTTGTGGTCAAGTTGTAGTTAAAGGTTTTGTGGCAGAGGGCTTTCGTTTAGATAAAGATGCCTTAATAGCCCGTGCTATACCCTTAAAGGAAGTGTCTAAGCCTGCAGAATTCTATATCAATAGAATTGAGAGTATTAATAAAAATCCGGACGCCAATTCTTTGATTGATGAAACGATGTTGAATGTGGATAAAGATATAGAGCATGAAGACCGACTTAAGTTGATTAATTTGCTTAATGAGTACAGAGATTGCTTCGCGTTCTCAATCAAAGAGTTGGGGTGTGTATCCAACACAGAAATGAGTATTAAACTAAACGATCCTACACCTGTGGTGTATAGGCCCTACCGGTTACCTCACGCTGAGCGGGAAGTAGTTAGAAATATAGTTCAGGAATTAGAAGAGTCAGGTATCGTACAACAGTCTTCATCGGATTACGCGTCACCTATTCTGTTAGTAAAAAAGAAAACGGGTGATTACAGACTTTGCGTAGATTTTAGAACACTTAACAAGCGCACCATTAAAGAACACTACCCTCTTCCGAGGATAGATGATCAATTAGATAACCTTTCCGGACATACATTTTATACAAGTTTAGATTTAGTTTCTGGTTACTATCAGATTCCCATGGCTGAATCCTCCAAACGGCTGACGGCTTTCATTACGCCGGACGGGCATTATGAATTTACTAGAATGCCTTTTGGCTTAGTGAATGCACCGTCAACTTTTCAGAGGTCAATTAACAACATACTAGGTAATGCTAGATTCAAAGATGCGCTTGCTTACATGGATGATGTAAATGTTCCCTCGAAGACTGTTGATGAAGGGCTTGCAAAGTTAAGAGATGTATTAAAGCTGTTTCGCTCTGCTGGATTGACATTAAACCTAAAAAAATGTTACTTTTTGATGCGGAAGATTAACTATCTAGGGTTTGAAATTAGTGAGGCCGGAATTAGACCTGGTGCGAGTAAAATAGAAGCTGTAGAAAAATTTCCAAGGCCTACTGACCAACACAGGGTTAGACAATTTGTTGGATTAGCGAGTTTCTTTCGCCGGTTTGTCAAGGGATTTTCAACGATTGCAAAACCGCTAACCCAATTGCTGAAGAAGGATGCCCGTTGGTCGTGGGGAGAAGCTGAAGAAAATGCATTTGTTAGTTTGAAAAAGGAACTAATTAAACGACCGATACTGTCCTTTTACGATCCTACATATGAAACGCAGGTTCATACGGATGCCTCGAAACATGGGATAGCGGGCATACTTCTTCAAAGAAGGGATACGGACTCTCCATTCACTGCTGTTGCTTATTTTAGTAGGCAAACTTCGCCAGAAGAAGCAAAATTCACCTCTTATAACTTAGAAACCCTTGCTGTGATATGTTCAGTACAGCGTTTTCGAGTATATTTGATAGGCATTTCTTTCACAATAGTTACTGATTGTAACTCACTTCGAGCAACGTTTGACAAGAAAGACATGTTACCAAGAGTGGCACGCTGGTGGAGTATACTTCAAGAGTATGATTTTAATATTGTATACAAGCCGGGCGTAACTATGTCTCACGTTGACGCGTTGAGTCGGAATCCTCCAGAATTAGAATCTGTTCCTGTTCTCAATATTCGGAAGATTGACTCCGATTGGATTACCACGGTACAGAGCAGCGATTCCGAGCTTCAGAGGATCGTTAACATACTGAATGACCCGGAAAGCAATAACATTATAGATATTAAGAAGAACTACTTGGTCAAAAGGGGGTTGTTGTTTAGGAAAACTGAGGACGGCGATCGCTGGGTTGTACCAAAAGGCGTTAGATGGCAGGTGCTTAAAGCTAGTCATGATGATATTGGCCATTTTGGTTTCGACAAGACCTATGAGAAAATTAAAAGTAATTATTGGTTCGCTAAAATGAGACGATTTCTCAAAAAATATGTTGATTCATGCTTAGAGTGCGCACATGCGAAAGTTCCTTCTGGAAAAAAGGCTGGTGAATTACATTCAATTCAAAAGGTGGACCGGCCTTTTCATACAATTCACATCGACCACTTGGGCCCTTTTGTACGCAGCAAAAGGAAGAATGCATACTTACTGTTGATAATAGATGCGTTTACAAAATATATAATGTTAATACCAGTAAAAAGCACGAAGGCTGTTCATGCGATTAGAGCTATTAAACATTACTTTCATACTTTTGACGTACCAAAACGGCTAATATCTGATCGGGGAACATCGTTCACTTCTAAAAGTTTTGAAGAATACTTACATTCTCGAGGAGTAAAACACGTCCTCAACGCAACCGCGACACCACGTGCAAATGGACAGGTAGAGAGGTACAACCGAACGGTTTTATCCTCTCTCACTGCCGCCACTCACGGTAAATCAGAAAGGTTATGGGATGAACATGTCGACGAAATTCAATGGGGGTTAAACAACACACTTAATAAGGGGACAGGTAAAACTCCCTCACAGGCTCTTTTTGGATTTCAACTTAATGGAATGTCTGATTCAGTGTTACAATCACACATTGATAGTGATGAAACAACAACTCACAATGGTAATGAACAAAATTCACAAAATGAGTCACTAACAAATATTCGCAGTGAAATTTCTGAGCACGTACGGTTAAATCAAGAAAAACAAAAAGCAGCATTTGATAAGGGTAGAAAACAGGTCGCGTTTCAAGTTGGTGATTTAGTCAGGTTAGAAAGGGACGTACCATCTAGTGGACAAAGTAGAAAGCTGGTACCTAAACTTCGGGGACCTTACCGTGTTATTAAGGTACTCGACAATGATAGGTACGTTGTAGAGGACACCCCGCTTTCCCGAAAAGGTAATAGACCGTTCAGCGGGATTTTCTCAGTTGACAAAATCCATCGTTGGATGGTATTTGATAGAAGCAATGATATTGATTCTAGCAGTGAAAGTGATGAGTCGTAACTTTTGGTCGGTAATGTTAGATGGATATGAAAAAAAAATATATGTAAAGATTGTTATATATTTGTTGAAAGTAATTAATAATTAGTAGAATATTTAAGTAATTTTTACCATTAGAAAACTGAATTAATAAAAATATAGCTAACTTTGTGTTACTAATTTAAATTACAAGATTATAGACAGTACTCGGGGCATGTCGGAGGCTCCAGTATTTTGAATAAATTGAACTTTGAGACAATATTGGAGACGTGTCGGGGGCTCCAATAATGTAGTGAGACAGCACTGAAAACACGACAACCTTCAGTGCTGTAGTTACATTTAATTATGTAAGTTATGAAGCAGTATTGTAGACACGTCGGGGGCTACAGTGCTGTAACTTACAGAAAGAAACAAAATGTGAAATATTTAGACGAATTAATGTGAAGGATTAATTACATTGTGTTGATAACTAGAGTAGTTACAATATAATAGTAATTATAAGATATTCTAATTCAAGAATGAGAAATCCTGATTTTATGTATCAAATTTGGTTAATAAGTATTAAGATGTAGTCGATTTTGTTTTAATTTTTATATATATAATGTATACTTGTTACTGACGTTTTATCGAGACGATAAACAGTCAGGAAAGGCCGACTGTTAGCTTTTCATATTAAGCATTTTGGTATTTCTATAAATCATTAAAATGTGTACTTTAAATTTCTAAATATTTTGATAAACAATCCTAAGACAGTTTATCAAAATATATACTGTTACTGATTAACGGAAATAAATATAATCGGTTCGTGCTATCTCCCGATTGGTCACGCCATCTTGAATCGAGGTTTCCGGTGGAATGGCGGCGAACGCTTTGGGGCGAAAAGGATGACAGATCGAGTGATGGCATGAGCTCGTGCGAATAATAAGAATTGTGTGAAAATTACCATCTTTAGTGATTGATTTGTGCTCGTCGTACAATTGTATTCAAGTTTCCAAGAAATACAAGTTGTTCTACATATTGGATTGTTTTACTGAGCTGACGTTCTTCAGTTGTGCGTTGCGGGTACAATAAACTTCAATAAAGTCCAGCTCTTGCTGACTTAAGGTCACATACAATTCTGAGACCATACAGAGGCTGAACGTTACGCAGCGTTCCAAATTATTTTTAATGGTGTAAGTCGTACACTTCAAATTGAACCGTTTGCATGGGTGGGAACATACCGTTCATATTTTTATTGGCATTTACAAAAAAACTGTATTATGTTATTTATGTTAGCCTACCTTAGTTATCGGGCATTAGATATTCGCAATTGATGTTTTCCCCTGGTCAAAGAAAGATTGTTTCATAATGTAACCTAAATATGTGACGCATTAAACTGCGGAATGTCCTGTATGCGATAGTTGGGCAAATCACCACGTCCACGGCTAGAAAGTGTACCGGTGTAACGACAGGGCGTCACGCCATCGCCATGGCGTACGGGGGCAGGGTCATCAGATCACGTATCCAAGAACATGCCCATGAAAAGTGGAAAACCTTCACCGCTTGAGGTCTCACTTGCTGTTCGAGCTGTTGAACTTGAGATCAATATGCAAAATTAACCCTTACCCAGTTTAAAACCTAAACTGAATCGCGTTAAGACGTCATGGTAAGGGCCCAGCACCAAATCCCGCCATCACTACGTGTTGTAGTGTGCGTGACCATTACCTCTGGTGCTAAAACCAATATATTTTATCAGTAAGATAGTAAGATACCCAGTAGAATAAACCCATAGATATTTTGGTATAGTATCTTTGTTGTAATTTCTTCACCTTTTTCTGTTGGGACTTAGAGTCAGTCTATCTATCCTCACTCAGAAGACGCCAAGGGCAATTCCCTAACCTAAAAGGTAGGATTCAAGGCTATCCCTGACAAGAAATCACTAAAACTTAATAAAAATTCATCTCTTATATATCTCCAAGACAACTGACAACCCTGTCCTTCACAATGGCGTATTAATTTGGAAGATGCCCGCGGCAGATCACGGTCCTACTATTTGCAGTAACTGACCCATCTTCGACCATATTCCACCGAGATAACGGCTACTAATAGTAGTTGTATTACCTGACACAGATACATGACCGTTTATGACCCTTATTACAATGGGAGAAGAAGTACTAGTAATCAGTTAAGTTTACAGTCGCCATATACATCGGAGCTGCCGAGGTACTCACAAACATCTGAACACACCTCTATTGTCATATCTGATGGCGACTGACCAGATGTAACCCCTTTGGCAACTACATAAGGTCCACATGGAGCACGCTTCCTACGAACATCGAAAATTGAACACGGAAAAAGCTCTTTGTCACTCCAATATGCAAGTGTGACAGGGAGATACAATCCGCAGTCGTTTGTTTTTTGTTTGTACCGTTGGCACCTGCGGCGGTGGCGGGTGGTACACGGTAGTGAGGGTCATTGTTAGGGGGTCACGGGGACTCGGTGAATGTCAAGTCGGACAGTAAATTGCAGGTGCCTGGGGGTTTTGATGAGGTTCGTTACTCTCACAGAAAATAATGTATTTTAGTAAATTAGTTAACAGTAAAAGATGTGAACAATATAGTTTTATGAAGAATAGTTATATGTAGAGATTTGTAGACAATGTAGCATCATACACCGAAGCCTGCTTCCTGCCTGCCAGCTTGTAATATGTGCCTAAATTGAAAAACAAAAGCTCAGCTCAGCTCTGTTAGATATGGGGCCAATTTGCACATGGTCCTTTTTCTGACATTTTTTGCGGGGCGAAATGTGCAACACAAACGCACTTCTTCATACATTACATACAAAAAACGTATACCCATTTGGGCTTGTACCTTTGATTTGAAATATAGATTTTTATATAATGAATCCCTGTTGCATAAATAATCCATAGCGGTATTGCGGTAAGTGGGTACATATTTAATTTGACATTTTATTCTTTATTTTTTGTTCTATCGGCTATAAAAACATCGGTAGATACATAAAATATAAAATTCACGTCAAGTTGTATAGGTCAGTTTTTGTAACAGAGTTCTCAGTATCACTCGTCAGTTAATTTTTTAAACTTTTTACTTGTTGCCATCCGTGTGGTCCTACCATTTGGATTCAATAACCATTTATGCCAGCAGAGCTCATAACAATATTTCACCGATTAGATCGCCTGGCATTGTCTTAGCACGTTATTACTGGGTCATAAACGCGTCGCATCGCAAGCTATGTTCGTAGCTTCCCATGCGCAAGCGAGCTGTTGACTATCGTCATACCCAGAGACCCACATCTAGGAACCCTTATAAGATCACATTGTTGTCCATCCGCGATCCATCCGTCCGTCTGTTTGTCGAGCGAGACCCTTTATCTGAAGACCGCGTAGAAATAACAAGTCGAAATTAATAGGTACCATAATACTGAAGTCTGCGGTCCTTTGAAGCTGAGAAAAAACCAAACCTCTTTGTCAACACAATCAAATGATACGGCCGTTTATGTCGCATTTCCTAAGCATTTGCAAAGGGAATCAAAATGTATGGGTATCTCCCGTTGGCCTTGAATCACGGCATGAAGCAAAATTTGTCACAAAGCACCGCATAAGTAAGGAAAAAATCAGAAAATTAGAAAATTGTTGTCCATTGAGAGTTCTGTACCACTTGTCCGGTTCTTATTTTATTGTAGATCAGTGAACCGGCCTGTGAGGAGGAATATAGGGATGTCGCTGAACTATTTTTTTTTTGTTTAGACTATGAAAAGGGCGATTAGAGCCCCGTCTAAAAGTATAATGTGTTACCCTTCTTATAGCCAGAGCTAATAGAAAAATCGATAGAACTCCAGTTTACAAAAAAAAAACTACTCATTCCAACGCACGTTATACGAGTATCATTAACCAATAGCTAATAGACTTTCAAAAATTGTCTATATCTTATCTATCTATATCTTGGGCTGCCATCCGTCCGGATTTCCCCGGATTTGTCGTATTTCCAAAATAGGATCATTCCGCGGAAATCCGGAGCCCGCCCGAGGAACGCCCGTCCGAGCCGAATTTTTAAAACCGGCATGGGAAATTGGCTTATATATATTTTAAATTAGAAATTGTTTTCTTTAGTGTCCGGGGAGAAAACGCAATGTCAGTTGGACGTGTGGGATTTATAACTATTTGTTCAGTGTCGGCAATGTAGGAGATGGCAACCCTAAGCATATCAAACCTACAAAAGCTACAAGTTGTCGTACAAGTGTCTACAGAAGTGGTAGTCGAACGCTCGCTCTTGCTCCGTAAGTGATGAATGTAACCCAGCTTGCTTTATGTCCCGCGCGAGACTCACGATGCCAATTCCGGGGACAGTTGCGGGGAAAGTCGGGACGATTTGTTGGGATCGTGGCGATAAGTGGCCCGGCGTGTGGAGCGATGTGTCCTTACACTATATATTATGACGTTTTTAGCGGTATGGTTTCCAGTTTCCACATTGTTGATAAATAATAAATAAAATAAATATTGTTCGACAATCGATCTAGTCCCATGGTAAGCTCAATAAGACAGATATTTGTTCCTGAGTCGTGGATGTTTTCTATGTATTTATGTATTTGTATATTAAATATATCGTTGTCTCAGTACCCGTAACACAAGCCTTCTTAAGCTTACTGCGGGACTTAGTCAATTTGTGTAAGAATGTTCTGTAATATTTATTTATTATATTTTTATTTACAAATAAATGCCCTGACTAGGATTCTAACCCGGGACCTCCTACTTCGTAAGCAAGGCCACTGCCGACTAGGGTAGGAGGCCGTTAAAGATAAGCCGGATCCAGGCCGGATAAGTTTAGTTTACATATTAATCACACAATACTGGATAAACATAAAGATGAGACCAGCCTAGACGAGGATTTCGGATACAGGCTTACGTCAGTTGTCTTCAACTGCCTGCCTGAATTATAAATACTTACAATAATAAACATATACAGTAATATAAAATAATAAAATAAACGCATCGGCAACCGAAAATGTGGTACCTTTAGCCTACGAGTAGTAACGTCGTAACTTGGTGGATTGAATGTGAATGGTATGATCTGTCATGCTGACGGTTGGGAATCCGTTTTTATTAAGGTTTACACAGTGATATTACTGCACTTAATCCTAGTCGCACGTATGTCGTATAATTTGCACATCGGTCTGTGTTATTTTTATTTCCCATCCTTACAATTGAAAAGATAACTGACAGTTATCTTCGTTTTATGTATTAAAAATATATGGTATGAATTAAAAAGCAACAAGAATATGAGAAAAAGGGGAGGGAAGGGAAGGGAGAAAAATATTTGGAGACCATCTACGTCAAACATCGGTTTTGCTACTTAGCCAACAGCTCCAACATTCTGTGCTACAATACGGTAGAAAGTATAATAAGCCAACCACGCCAATAGGTCACCGTATCCCTCGCAATGGCTGGATCAAGACGTTTCCGTCATTACACATGGTTAGGGCCTCGGGTGTCCCGCAATCCATCAAATTACAAGTCATCGACTTAATATCCTCCGCCTTCTGCAATGTTCTGAAAACATGGCGAGCGAAGGCATCGCACTTATATGTATATATGTGTTTATCTTATCTAAGGGCCCTATCGGATACACTTTCGACCCATGGGGATCTTTTGAGCAATTGCACTACCGCACTACTTAACAGCTTATGTAAAACCATGGATGCACTACATACAGACTGGGAAGTTAGCTAAGACTATTCCCATCTTCTCCCAACTTGTGCTTCATACGTCACATAGCTCGCAAAGTTCCTAGCAACGTGAAGATACTGATGATGGGAATGGGGATGATGGCTCTAGATCACGGGGAAGAAGACCAACGCGGTGGTGCGATCATGCAAATATAAGACCTAGGAAACAGCAGCGCCTTCCAACAGAAGTACCTAATCTTTTACCAGGTGGCCCCATACTCTGCATCAAAACAATGTGTATTTTATTTTAAAATTAATTTGATTCAATTAGGCATTTCGCTGCCTTTACCCGATCGTATAACATTTTCTGGTTGCAATTCAAAGCATATGCTCAATCATACTCATACTTGCACAAAATCCAATTTGCACAAGCAATCATGTGCGTTAAGACGGCAGAACGATATACCCAAATGGCTTGCACAAAGCGTTAATAAGCACAAACTACGTGCAAATGGTTTGCGCAAAACGCTCATTGGCGCAAAACTTGCAAAGCATGCGCTAGTGCGCGTAGTCGTCCCTCTAGCGTTTTGTCATAGAAATACGACGCATGCAACATTTTTATGGCATACCGCGACGCAACGCAACTATTTTGTGAGTGGGGGCCTTCCTTATACTGTTTAGTATGGCTAAGACACTCACCCATAAGAAAGCGATAGCAACGTGGCGCCTGGACCTTTCAATAAGCCGCGCCGCGCCGAACGTAATTATAATGCGCGCGCGCAGCTCCGAGCGGATTTATAGTTTGCGTTATGGGACTGAATCCGGACGGATGCGAACGAAGATATATATTTGGTTATTGACAAAAACAAACCAAATTTCTTAGAAAGAAGGAAAATGGAGAAATGTATGAACTCGGGCACGACTTGAAAAACTCTTTTTCTTTTTAAAATACCTACATAGGTATATAAGCGAAAAAAAATCATTTTTTAGTTTACCATTTTGTCCGTGTGATAGGTGTTTAAATATATATTTACTTGCATTAACATGTTCTCGGCACTAAACCCGCGACCCCAGGACATATATTAACTAGCTAATGAGAATTTGATTGGACAAACGAGATGGGTATAATAAACCAATTAAAGATGCAAATTAGAAATTACGACTCGAATACTTTGAAGTCGTAAAATTACAAGTCTTTACATGTTTATGTAACTGCATCTAAAGAAAATGGTAATAAACTGTTTCTTTTCACTCGTAAATATACAAATATTCGTGATAAACACACAAATAAATGCCCTGACCAGGATTCGAACCTGGGACCTCCTGCTTCGTAGGCGGATCACTACCAACTAGACTAGGAAGCCGTTAATTCAACTATAGTTGACGCCCCAAGTTTAATAGGTTAGGTTCGTTAGGTTTCTTCAGATGCCCGAAGAGCAAACCGCACAGAAATAAAAACGAACCGGGACTCACAGAATTTAGGGAAAAGCCGAACGTAAATTTGGTGATTTTTGGTGCCCTTTTATATTCTAATGGGTTTACATGTTTTGGTGGTAATTTTGATAAATTCATAGGCCATTAACTTTGTTTGTATAGGATATGTACTTTCTGTATGTAATTTAGTAATAAATTGGTGGTGACTGGTGACATAATTTTTATGGTGAAACAGATTTCTTTTTGGTGATCGATTTTACTTTATTTTGTTATTACTTACTATTTTGGCTCAGTGATCCAAAAAGAATCTTGGCCTCCGAAACGAGAGCATGCCACCTGACCCGATCCAGCGCGGTTTCCTGCCATGAATTGGCATAGAGCTGGCGCAGATCCGCCTCCACGACATCACCCCAGCGGTACCTGGGGCGCCCAACTGGTCGACGCCCGGTTGGTCGCCCCACGTACGCTCCTTTAACCGCCCGATCCTCCCCCATTCTAAGTAAGTGACCGAGCCAGCGAAGTCTGGGAGATTTCGTTTCGCCGATGATATTGGGCTCAGCCACCAACTCTTCAATCTCAGCGTTCTTCCGGATCCTCCAGGTGCCATCGTCTCTTCTATTTTGTTATTGATTTAACATATTTTTAAGTCAATTAAAATATGTTGAATCAACCACAAAATATCGTAATTTTATTATAATATCAATGGGTCTCACGATAGTATAAATTCGATTTTTAAAGTCTCTTAAAATCAATTTTGATTTGTACAATTGTATATACTTTTGAACACCTAACCCTGTAAAGCACTTATTCTGCGGCGGACTGTACAGTAATGACAAATGACAGTCGTGACAAAACCTCATAAACAAATGGATGTGATGATTGATTCCACGTCAATCTGCAATACTCAAGTTAATAGTCTCGCTAAGTGTCTACAACCTGACTACAGATTGTTTGCCGACAAAACAATTTACTTGGCGGGTTGAACATAGACTACAGCCCATAGATAGACTTTGCTTTATGAAGAGTTTAAGAGTCCTTATTCTTTTTAAAACGCTCGTGAATCTAGCACTTTTATGGTGTCATTTAGCGAAAATCATATTATTTTTATTTTACTATTTTAAACATCTATCGTGTTTTAGTTTAATACTTTTAATAGCAAACAATCTATATGTATTTTAATAAATACTAGCGCCCCGCCCCGGCTTCGCAGGGGTGCAATGTATTATACATAATAATATAAATCATCCTCTTGAATCTATATCTTTTAAAAAATTGCATAAATCCGTTGCGTAGTTTTGAAGATCTAAGGACAGACATCGGTAAGCGACTTTGTTTTATACTACGTAGTGATTTATGGAGAAATCTGACTTTTAAAAACCATTCGAAATGAAACAAATGTTTGGTTTGCGCACGACACTCGAAGCTAGAAACTGGAAAAGTACGCTTGAAAATAAATCGATTCCTGCCGGGTTTCCTTGCGTGAGCCAGTATAGCACATTTTTCCTTAACGACTAAAAGAAAAACCAGCACCGGTTCGGCCAAAGAACATTTTGATCCTCCGCCATTGATAAACTGCCCGCCGCACCTGTGAAGCTCGCCCGTTTACTGCGTATTTCGCGAATTTGTTGTTCCTAACGCCATCTAACATGAGTAATCAGTGACATTAACCCTGCGCATGATTGAGATTGATGAAATGTAGAATGTGAGTAGTAAATAATTGGATGTAACCATCGCATGCAAAACAACAGCTAACTGTTAACATTATGCCGTCTATCAAGTTTTTGCTAATCATGCCCATCTTGGGCTTTCTTTGTTTATTTAACAGTTAACTTTTGGATTATTTTAAATGATGTGACGGGGAGTTGAAAGTTTCAACTCCCCGTCACATCATTTAAAATAAGCTTATGCTGCCTCAAAGTCAATAGCTTCATTTACCCAGGTTTCAACTTGAAACCTGGGTAAATGAAGCTATTGACTTTGAGGCAGCATAAGCTTAGAGCATAGACAATGGGAGAGCAGATTGAAAAACTTGTTATTAGTCAACTATTTAACTAAGAATCATTTTATAAACTCGACGGTTTTGACACTGACCAAAAATATGTAAAAAAGAGGTCATTACTTTTGAAAAATAAAAGTAGTTGTATTTTCATATTTGCTAGTTTGTAGGAAATACCTATGTTATTATTTGAGACCTTGAAGTCGGGTTACCCTCATCTGGCAGAATATATATTGGCAGAAACACACTTCGCAGCAAAAATATATACTCTAGCAGAAATATATACTTGCCATAATAGTTATTTGGCATAATAATTTGGCAGAATGCACAAAGTGGGTTAAGTTAGGGTTTTCTGCCAACTTACTCGCGTATATCGCGCTAAAAAATCTGCGAAAATCTGCAAATCAAACTTTTCCTCTGCCATATGTGCCATGAATCGAATTTATGACAAATATATTCTACAAGACAATAGTGAACTCTAGAAGTCTCAATGATAACAACTTTGGCAGTGTTTGTGACCTCTAAAGTACAGTCAACCAATTGGAACCTGCATGCCTACCACGAACATTGAAAATTGGCATTTACGGGAAAACCTCTTTGTCACTCCAATACGTAAGTGTGACAGAGATGGAGATACAAATCCGCAATCATTCGATTTTCGTGGTATGTCGGCTGTAGGACTATGTCATACATAGTGACTAGTGACGCTATACATATTGTAAGAAATCTCTTACTGCTTGTCATTTTGACATGGTTCTAGAGTGGCCTAGGGTTCCAATTGTCTTCGCATAATTTTTGTATGCGTAATTCTATATAGTCATAATTCGTTTCACGCATGAACTGTTATGGCATAGTCAAGTTTAGCATAATTTGTTTTGGTTGAATTTAATTGGTCCGGATTGCGGTTGCAATTCGTTCACAGTTGGACACTAACCTAACGCACTTTTTAGTATGCCAATATATTTTCCGACAAAATATTGTTCGAAATTTTTAAAGCAGGTACCTCACATCGGGGGTTTGCGTTTTGCCTCTCAATCGCACCGAAGAAAAATGTAAGTGGTGCGAGCGAGAGGCAAAACGCAAATACCCACAGTGTAGAGCGTCCATAACATTAATACCAAATTGTTTCTGCTACAATAAGATTAGGCGAAAATCGATTATGTCAAGAGAACAAGAGCGTTTCGGACAAAAAACATGCCTGATAGAGGTCACCCGATGATGATGATGACAAAATGTAAACAAAAACTTTTAGATCGATTTTTAAACACCAGTAAACCACACTTTTAACGGCCGGTTTCCTTCCGACGACAAAATCGACGGCAAAAGGATATCGAATCACTTTACATAATTAACATCAACTTAACATGCGGGGAATTGTCAGAAGCAACTTTGTATGCAAATGGTGCGTTTAAAATACAGGTGCATATGTTTACGTAACACTGACCTGGCATAAATAGTTAAAAAGGATTTAAAAGTATATATATGCAACTTGCATTTCATATAAAATTGGTAGTTTCATGAATATTATGCATCAATTATCAATACAACAACACAACCCGGTCGCTGCCTTGTTAATTTAAAAAGTATTTTTTTTATACCACGTCGTAAACAAGCATACGGCCCTGGTCGAAAGCGGTCACCGTAGCTTATGGACGCCTGCAACTCCAGGGGGTCACATGCGTTAAAATCTTGTACACTCGTTCTTAAAAGCTCAGAGCTTAAGAACTCATTCCACAGCTGGAACGTCCGCGGGAGGGACTTCCTCTGAAACCGCAGAGTCCGCGACCATTTTGGTTGCAAGGTGTGTGGATGAGCGCCCTGTCGATGGCGAGCGGTGCGATAGTGTAAAGTGGACGTTGGACCAACGTCCACTTTTCACCATCGCACCGCATCGCGTCAAACAATTCTTCAGAACACAACCCATTGTACATACCGATAGAACACACATAAGTATAAAGTGTCATATAAGAACCTCGCGTTGCCTCGCTTAAGAGCGGGCAGAGTGTTTGCCGCGGACACGAAATAGGCATTTAGCGGCCCCGCACTGCTCGCTATCTGTGTGCGTGCGCGCACGCACACTACTACACCGGCGCGTCATTATTCGGGCGTTAAAAGGTTATAAGTTATAACTTAGAAATCTTAGAATTCCTCATTTTTATAATCCTTTGATACAGATATTGTATTAATTCACCTAATATTTGTTCGGTTTTTCCAAATGATTTTATTATTTGTGTTTGTATTTAGTACTAAAGAAAGGTACCATTCTGTCGGTTGTTGATAAGGTTAATTTCTAAACTAATATTTATGACATTCGCGCCTTATCGACAACCGGCAGAATGGCAAAGTGCCTTTTTCTAAATAAAAGCACATTTTTTATGATTTCATATGTGGCTATTTACGGCTAAAGGTACCTTATGGACGGTCGGCGCTTACGTCGCGTTGCAGCGCATTATTATCAGCGTCTTTGTTAACAGCGTAAGCGCCGATCGTCCATAAGGTACCTTTCACCGCAAAACGTCACATATTATGAAATCGTTAAAAAATTGTGTCGTTTTCTTGGTAAAAGTACCACATTGTCGCCTGTTGATAAGGTTTTCCAAGTGATTCTTTATGACAGAAGCGCCTTATCATTCTTATCAATAAGCGCAATGTGGTATCTTTCTTTACCCAGAAAACGTCACTTTTATAATATTGATTATATCAATATTTATAAATTTTGTAAGGTTGACTCCGATTTGGATAAAAATCGATATCCGAGGATCCGACGAAGTGATTAACATGAATCCAGAGTCAAAATGGTAAAATATTGTAAAAACCGACGCCATCTTGGATTTTGTAAGATCAACTCCGATTTGGATAAAAATTGATATCTGACGATCCGGCGGGGTCCTTAACATGAATCTAGAATCAAAATCGTTAAATATTGTAAAAAGCGACGCCATCTTGGACTTTGTGAGATTAACTCCGATTTGGATAAAAATCGATATCTGACGATCCGGCGGGGTCCTTAACATGAATCCAGAATCAAAATCGTTAAATATTGTAAAAAGCGACGCCATCTTGGATTTTGTGAGATTAACTGCGATTTGGATAAAAATCGATATCTGAGGATCCGGCGGGGTGATTAACACGAATCTTGAGTCAAAATTGTAAAATATTGTTAAAACCGACGCCATCTTGGATTTTGTAAGATCAACTCCGATTTGGATAAAAATTGATATCTGACGATCCGGCGGGGTCCTTAACATGAATCTAGAATCAAAATCGTAAAATATTGTAAAAAGCGACGCCATCTTGGATTTTGTGAGCTTAACTCCGATTTGGATAAAAATCGATATCCGAGGATCCGACGGAGTGGTTAACATGAATCCAGAGTCAAAATTGTAAAATAATGTAAAAACCGACGCCATCTTGGATTTTGTAAGATCAACTCCGATTTGGATAAAAAATTATATCTGACGATCCGGCGGGGTCCTTAACATGAATCCAGAATCAAAATCGTTAAATATTGTAAAAAGCGACGCCATCTTGGACTTTGTGACATTAGCTCCGATTTGGATAAAAATCGATATCTGAGGATCCGGCGGGGTGATTAACATGAATCTTGAGTCAAAATTGTAAAATATTGTTAAAACCGACGCCATCTTGGATTTTGTGAGATTAACTGCGATTTGGATAAAAATCGATATCTGAGAATCCGGCGGGTTGATTAACATGAATCTTGAGTCAAAATTGTAAAATATTGTTAAAACCGACGCCATCTTGGATTTTGTAAGATCAACTCCGATTTGGATAAAAATTGATATCTGACGATCCGGCGGGGTCCTTAACATGAATCCAGAATCAAAATCGTTAAATATTGTAAAAAGCGACGCCATCTTGGACTTTGTGAGAGTAGCTCCGATTTGGATAAAAATCGATATCTGAGGATCCGGCGGGGTGATTAACATGAATCTTGAGTCAAAATTGTAAAATATTGTTAAAACCGACGCCATCTTGGATTTTGTGAGATTAACTGCGATTTGGATAAAAATCGATATCTGAGGATCCGGCGGGGTGATTAACACGAATCTTGAGTCAAAATTGTAAAATATTGTTAAAACCGACGCCATCTTGGATTTTGTAAGATCAACTCCGATTTGGATAAAAATTGATATCTGACGATCCGGCGGGGTCCTTAACATGAATCTAGAATCAAAATTGGAAAATATGGTAAGAATCGACGCCATCTTGGATTTTGTGATATCAACTCCGATTTGGATAAAAATCGTCAGATATCGATTTTTATCCAAATCAGAGATAATTTTCCGAAATCCAATTTGGCGTCGGTGTTGACATTATTTAACAATGTTGACTATGGATTCATGTTATGGACCCCGCTGAATCGTCAGATATCGATTTTTATTCAAATCGGAGTTAATCTCACAAAATCAAAGATGGCGTCACTTATTACAATATTATACAGTTTTGATTCTGGATTCATGTTAAGGACCCCGCCGGATCATGAGATATCGATTTTTATCCAAATCAGAGTTTATCTTACAAAATCCAATATGGCGTCAGTGTTGACGTTAATTAACAATTTTGACCATGGATTCATGTTATGGACCCCGCCAGATCGTCAGATATCGATTTTTATCCAAATCAGAGTTAATTTTACAAAATCTAATATGGCGTCTATTCTTACCATATTTTCCAATTTTGACTTAAGATTCATGTTAGTCACCCTGCCGGCTCCTCAGATATCGATTTTTATCCAAATCGCAGTTAATCTCAAAAAATCCAAGATGGCGTCGCTTTTGACAATATTTTACGATTTTGATTCTGGATTCATGTTTAGGACCCCGCCGGATCGTCATATATCGATTTTTATCCAAATCGGAGTTGATCTTACAAAATCCAAGATGGCGTCGGTTTTAACAATATTTTACAATTTTGACTCAAGATTCATGTCAATCACCCCGCCAGATCCTCAGATATCGATTTTTATCCAAATCTGAGCTAATCTCACAAAATCCAAGATGGCGTCGCTTTTGACAATATTTGACGATTTTGATTCTGGATTCATGTTAAGGACCCCGCCGGATAGTCAGATATCGCTTTTATCCAAATCGGAGTTGATTTTACAAAATCCAAGATGGCGTCGCTTTTTGCAATATTTTACGATTTTTAATCTGGATTCATGTTAAGGACCCCGCCGGATAGTCAGATATCGATTGTTATCCAAATCGGAGTTGATTTTACAAAATCCAAGATGGCGTCGCTTTTTACAATATTTTACGATTTTGATTCTGGATTCAGGTTAAGGACCCCGCCGGATCGTCAGATATCAATTTTTATCCAACTCGGAGTTGATCTCACAAAATCCAAGATGGCGTCGCTTTTTACAATATTTTACGATTTTGATTCTGGATTCATGTTAATCACCCCGCCGGATCCTCAGATATCGATTTTTATCCAAATCGGAGCTAATCTCACAAAGTCCAAGATGGCGTCGCTTTTTACAATATTTAACGATTTTGTTTCTGGATTCATGTTAAGGACCCCGCCGGATCGTCAGATATCAATTTTTATCCAACTCGGAGTTGATCTCACAAAATCCAAGATGGCGTCGCTTTTTACAATATTTTACGATTTTGATTCTGGATTCATGTCAATCACCCCGCCGGATCCTCAGATATCGATTTTTATCCAAATCGGAGCTAATCTCACAAAGTCCAAGATGGCGTCGCTTTTTACAATATTTAACGATTTTGATTCTGGATTCATGTTAAGGACCCCGCCGGATCCTCAGATATCGATTTTTATCCAAATCGGAGTTGATCTTACAAAATCCAAGATGGCGTCCGTTTTAACAATATTTTACAATTTTGACTCTGGATTCATGTTAAGGACCCCGCCGGATAGTCAGATATCGATTTTTATGCAAATCGGAGTTGATTTTACAAAATCCAAGATGGCGTCGGTTTTTAAAATATTTTACAATTTTGACTCTGGATTCATGTTAATCACTCCTTCGGATCCTTAGATATCGATTTTTATCCAAATCGGAGTTAAGCTCACAAAATCCAAGATGGCGTCACTTTTTACAATATTTTACGATTTTGATTCTGGATTCATGTTAAGGACCCCGCCGGATCGTCAGATATCAATTTTTATCCAAATCGGAGTTGATCTTACAAAATCCAAGATGGCGTCGGTTTTAACAATATTTTACAATTTTGACTCAAGATTCATGTTAATCACCCCGCTGGATCCTCAGATATCGATTTTTATCCAAATCGGAGCTAATCTCACAAAATCCAAGATGGCGTCGCTTTTTACAATATTTGACGATTTTGATTCTGGATTCATGTTAAGGACCCCGCCGGATAGTCAGATATCGATTTTTATCCAAATCGGAGTTGATTTTACAAAATCCAAGATGGCGTCGGTTTTTACAATATTTTACAATATTGATCCTAGATTCATGTCATGGTCCCCACTGGATCCTCAGATATCAATTTTCATCCAAATCGGAGTTTATCGCACAAAATCCAAGATGGCGTCGCTTTTTACAGTATTTTACGATTTTGATTCTGGATTCATGGTAAGGACCCCGCCGGATCGTCAGATATCGATTTTTATCCAAATCGGAGTTTATCTTACAAAATCCAAGATGGCGTCGGTTTAAACAATATTTAACAAATTTGACTCATGATTCATGTTAATCACCCCGCCGGATCCTCAGATATCGATTTTTATCCAAATCGGAGTCAACCTTACAAAATTTATAAATATTAATGTAATAAATATAATTTATAATTTTTTAATATATTTGTAAATATCTGCTCCATCATCAGACCTTGGAAACCATGCATGGCCCAAGTGCTCGTCGAATCAAAACTAACGAGTCTAAACACGAAGGTATTCTATCAACTGGTTCCTGAGTACCAGTTGACACTTTACTGCTCCACCATCAGACCTTGGACACCATGTATAGCCCAAGTGCTCGTCAAAACAAAATCTACGAGTCTGAACACGAAGGTATTCCACCCACTGGTTCCTGAGTACCGGTTGACACCTTTTTGCTCCATCATCAGACCTTGGACACCACTCACGATCCAAGTGCTCGTCAAAACAATACAAATGACTCCAAACATGGGGGTATTACATCAACTACTGCCTGAGTTCCGGTGGCCGCCTTTCTGCTCCATCATCAGACCTTGGACACCACCTACGGCCCAAGTGCTCGCCTAACCAAACCTAACGAGCCCAAACACAGGGGTATTACATCAACTACTTCCTGAGTTCCGCTGGTCATCTTTCTGCTCCATCATCAGACCTTGGACACCAGTCACGGTCCAAGTGCCCGCCAAAACAATACAAATGAGTCCAAACACGGGGGTATTACATCAACTACTTCCTGAGTTCCGGTGGTCATATTTCTGCTCCATCATCAGACCTTGGACACCACTCACGGTCCAAGTGCTCACCAGAACAAACCTAACGAGCCCAAACACGGGGGTATTACATCAACTACTTCCTGAGTTCCGGTGGTCATCTTTCTGCTCCATCATCAGACCTTGGACACCACTCACGGTCCAAGTGCTCACCAGAACAAACCTAACGAGCCCAAACACGGGGGTATTACATCAACTACTTCCTGAGTTCCGGTGGTCATCTTTCTGCTTCATCATCAGACCTTGGACACCAGTCACGGTCCAAGTGCCCGCCAAAACAATACAAATGAGTCCAAACACGGGGGTATTACATCAACTACTTCCTGAGTTCCGGTGGCCACCTTTCTACTCCGTCATCAGACCTTGGACATCTTCTACGGTCCAAGTGACACTATATACAATGAGGTATAAACGAAACTAACTCTGTATGTCATTCATTTTGAACTGGTTGCTATTGCCTATTTCCTTTGGAAACACAAAAAATGGTAAAAAAATTCTTATACCGTTTTGCTACCTATAACGCAGTATACGTACACAATGAACATCGATTTATTTCAAGATGTAGACGCTCCGCAGAGAGACGTGGTGTCGCTTCGAACATTCGGGGCCGACTGACTATTTCGAGTGTTGCTCACTTGTTATATTTCAACGATCAGATTCCATAGTAATTTTGTATGGCGGATTTTTAGGACGTTTTAAAAAAATCATAATTAATTAATGAACCAGTATTATGTAACAAGACTATACGAATTCAGTAGCTTGTATATTTGAGATTGGATAGAGTTAGTTTTTAAAAATAAAGCAAATGATTTTTCATTCACTTTGGCATAAACGCTGACACGCGTTTTTCTCAATTTTGCTGCGTCTTTGCGTA
Source organism: Lathronympha strigana (assembly GCA_949128165.1). Lineage (NCBI taxonomy): Eukaryota > Metazoa > Arthropoda > Insecta > Lepidoptera > Tortricidae > Lathronympha > Lathronympha strigana. The sequence continues at coordinate 22,011,019 of OX421913.1, read as the reverse complement.
GACATATTTACTAAACTGTACATTATTGTAGATTGTAAATACACGAATATGGTAGACACACTCTTTGAGATAATAATTACATGCATCTTGTATGTCTTTGCAAATAATTGAGGACGCCACAGTCTTAACCGTAACTGTCGTTTACGTTGAAAACACTCTGCCCCCTCTTAAGTTTGCTCGGTAAGCGCCCGGAACACCCAGATCCCAGTGCATTCCAATGCGCGTGGCAATTGATTTCCTACCGCGCTAATTTACAGAACGAAGCTGTTTACGAGGCAGCTGACCTGCCTAACTAATATGCAATAATTGGTCTTAAGGTACCTGTTGAAGCCACGCGTGCCAAGCTGTTATTATTCAGACGTCTAGATCTCAACATTATAGACGTCTAGATTTCACACATTGTAAACTTACTAAAACGGGGCTTAATCGCGTAGATACTTTGAAAACGAACCTCCGACGTTTCAAGGGCGACATTGTCTCCTTGGTCCCGGAGAAAGACTGGCTGAGATTGACATCAACATCTTCTAGCTGCGCGGGTTTTACGAACTACCCGCACTTACACGATTAAGCCCCGTTTTAGTAAATTTATAATATCTAGATCTCAATATTGATAATTGCTACTCGCCTGATATTCATATAAATAAAACTTCAACATATTTCCTTCAAACTGTTCAACGTGAAAACACGGTAAGTAAAGACTCGATACTTTTATTTTTCAAACATAGCCCCCTTTTTTTTACATGTTGTTTACCGGGCAACTGTCAGATATTGCCAGATCTGGCGGATATTCCCGAACGTATATGGGTCAACCAATAGGAACCATAGGCCACTGTAGGACTATGTCATAGTGACGCTATAAATCATATTGTAAGAAACTTATTGTTTGTCATTTTGACATGACATTTGAATGGATTAACCGTACTTGTCAGGGAATACAGGACATGGAAATTATAATTTGATATTAAAATAAATTTAAATAATAAATTTAAACAAAACTATTACAAATAATTTTATAACCATATACGATTTATCCGCGCAAGTATGCGGTCAATACAAATTACAATTAGAATCGCATTTCCTGCTCTGAATACGGCGAGGACATGACATTACAAAAGAATATAATTTATACAAACCCATTTCGGCTCACAATAGAGCGGCGATAAACCCATTTGCCGTATAAATCCGTCGCTAGCACGGCCCTTAAAACCTATTAGGAGCCATTAAATAACCTCAGTAACCTTTTCATCTACCGAAAACCATTTAAGTTAGTCCCGGTCACGGACCATGGATAAAACTAGATGCCGCTAGCCGCTAGCACGCTCCTCAATGTGAAAACCAAACGTTGATGACTACGCACAAGTCTGATTTTAGGCATCACAGCCTCAGATTCAAAACCACTGAACCAACTTAATAATTGAAGTGCCGGTTCGTGTTTGTGGCCTGGGCGATATTTTTTACCAAATTTAATAGCGAATAGAGTTTGTAAAACAGTCAGATTCATATTTATCGAAGGTTTGATTCATTCGCTACCGACTGCTTTATGACGTAACGTATGCGTTTTATGAATGGAAAACGACTGTTTTTTTTTAAATCTGAAAAAATTGTAAAGCATTAATTAAATCATTTATTATTTGAAATGTAACCGAAATACGGTTAGAATGTCACTTCCTGTCACTAAATAATGTAAATGTATGTACGCCCTAGGTATAGGGCGTTGATTCTTTGCTTATCTTGAGCCCTACTAGCAGAATAAATATTATAAATTTTAAATGCAAAATGCAAAAAACACATGCAAAACAAGAAGCATAATATGCATATTATGGAGAAGGAGGAAGGAGGGGGGAATAAGGGTGCCTGCGAATAGAAGGGTCTTTATAAAAGTCAATTCATTATTCTTCTTCTTTGGACGTGACGAGCTGGAACACTTTTCACGAACGCTCTCCAAGCTGAACGGTTTTGGGCTTGGTGCATGCTGGCCTGTAGCGTTGCTTTGGTCGCCGATGTTATTTTTTCGACCCAACGCGTAGCCATACGGCCACTCCTTCTCCGCCTTGTCATTCCTCCTGTGAGTATAAGCTTTTCCATACTCTTCTGGACCAGCTCTGCTCAGGTGGCCGAAGAAATTAAGCACGCGTTGGGTGCAAATGGTAGAGAGTCTCGTCTTAATACAAAGCTCATCAAGGATAGACGCGTTTGTGCGGCGTTCAGCCCATGAGATCCGGAGCATCCTGCGCCAACACCACATCTCGAATGCATCTATCCTTCGACTGGCGCGAGCGTTAATGGTCCGGTTAGGTTTAAAAGTTAAAACAGTGTCTGTATGTTAGTCACGCCAATACGTAGTTTGAGATGGAGCACATGCTGTGTCTAGTTCAATGTGCTGTCCGTGTCGGGGGCCCGACTGTCTCATTATTTCCAGGCATTGTGCCGTTTAGGTCTAGCTCTATCCTAGACGGCTGGATGGAAGATGGGCGATACCTTAATTGACGAAGCCCCGAAACCTTACACTGCTGAATAATAATGGCGTATAATGCCTTATCGAGAGAGAGCGTTAAGCAGAAGCTAAAATGTAGAAATTGCTTTAGCTGGCCTTATACATTCGGGTATATCCTTTTGCATATCCGACGGATTGCCCGAACTTATATGGCCGGTTTTTAGCTGCCTGTTTATAGTGTTTATTCCCCTTGCATATTCGATTCGAGCGATAACGACAAGGCGTAAGCATAACAATCCACAAGGTCAACATTCGCAATTTTTGAAAATCTCTATAGGTTAATCTGTACTTCGTTTTTTTTTAAAATTTGATCAATCGTGCGATTGTCGTCGTGCGATTTTTAGGAAAGCGATTTAAAAACTGGCATATTTTTGTCTTATTTTCTTCATTAATAACGGAATTATGTAATCTTATTTTAAATTTTCCAGAGACGGTTGAGATAAAGAATCAAAATATGGTGACTTTAGTAGCCTATTCTTAGGACAGTTAGTCAATACATGAAGAGCTCAAAGTAAGATGAGAGTAGATACGTTTTAGAGGCCAAACTTGGCCTTAAGCCGTTAATGGGAGGTGGGGGAGGGGGGGACAATGCGCTAATTAAATCGTCGCTGCTATCGGCGCGCGCGGCGTGCATCTTGCTAACGGCGCACATGGGGCCGCGTTCGCAACGTTCGTTAGACGCTGAAGAATTATATAGAAAACTAGTTTTCCGCCCGCGACTTCGTCCGCGTAGAACACGGTTCCAGTGTCTCTACCAGTTGTTATAGATTTCGACACGTTATCTACAGTTGCATTAATTTTCCACCGGCAAGTGCGAGAAAGATGCACTGAGTGCGTTGAAGGTGGAAAGCACATTCATACAGTTTCCTACCCTATTTTATCGGGATTGCGTGTAACCTTTACAAAGTCATATACATGGCGGCGTTAAGTAATTTATCTTATTTATCTTATCTTGGATGGAGACCACGGCTTGGCAAACGCAGCGTAGGACGTCCACCCACAAGATAGACAGATGACCTTATGAAGGTCGCCGGGAGACGCTGGATGCAGGTCGCTTCCAACCGGAACACATATGGAGGTCCAAAGGCCTATGTGACGTCTTATGGCTGATATGATGATGATGATCTTATCTTATCTTATTTTACTTATCTTTTATGGCATTACTTGGAATAGAATAATTTTTACTACTCTTACCTATTAGCTTTAGCACTAATATCGGAGCACGAAAAATAATGAACTTCATTACAAGATTATGGGGCAACCTAAAAATATAACGAATTGAATGTTATAATTATAAATATTTCAAAATTCGATTTTGGTCTGTTAAATATACTAATGGACGATGCACAGCACAATACTATATTTATGAGAAGACCGGTAACGCCATCTATTGTGATGTAGACTGAACACCGAAGTTTCTTTCCTATTTGCAACCCTTTTTAAACCCCTTGGGAGTGGAATTTTCCAAACGGCTGAAATCACTTTTTTTTATTCGAATCAGTAACTTTTTCACAAAGTCTATAGTTAAAATAGATAATCTCCACCATATAAACTTTCAACACCCTTTTCTCCAAATAAAATAAAATAAAATAAAATAAAATAAAATAAAATAAAATTCTCCAAATCGCTGAAATTACTCTTATAAAATTTTAATAACGACACACATCAACACAACACACAACGACACACACCGACAACCTTTACACAAAAATTAAAGACACTAGCTAAAAAAAATATTCAACAACCTTTTACCCCTAAAGGGGTACTATTCGAAAACGCTAAAGACACTTTTATTTCATTTTAATTAGGAATCTGTTCACAAAGTTTTAAGTTGCGATCACTAAAAAAACTTTTTTTCATACTAACTTTTAACCCCGTTTTTACCCCCTAAGGGGTGGAATTTTAAAATCGTGGTAATAAAGCACATAGATCGGAACGACATTGCACACAAATTAGGTGTCCGAATGAGTCCACGAGCTTCGGGTGCTAGCGGACTTAGGATGCATTGTTTGCGAGTGCTCAATTTTCTATCGAAATTGCTTTAAATCGTTAACGGTCTGCGCTTTGTATCAGTTTAATGGGACGCGTGATTAAGATTTTAATAAGGTGGACTGACCAATTAAGTCAAGTTTAGGGGCCGTCACCATTAGATGTATCAGAGCGCCTGAGGTGTGCATAAATATCTGAAAATAAATAAAATAAAATATTTAAAACCTGTCACCCACGTAATTTAGTCGATTTTCGCTCGACATGTTTCATTCTTTACGAAGAACGTCACCAGGAGCGATCACCCGCGGCGGAGGCAAGTCGTACGCCACGCAAGTCGAACTCCTGAAGGCCTAGTATAAAAATAGTACGACACTTACTTCACGATTTCAAATTATGTTTGCCGTTTATTTAAAATCATCCGGCAACGACCCCTCGATACGCTAACGCGGTCGAGAAGTTAATGTCGTACAATTTTTATACTAGGCCTTCTGATGAGTCTAGCGAAAATCTACTAAATTATGTGAGTAACCCGTTTCGAATATTATTTAATATGTTCGAGTCTCACGAGTTTTATATAGACAGCAGTTAACAGAATATAATCATGGCTTTGAAAAACTTGAAAATGTATATAATTAACACTCGAAAGTGTTCCAACCATCGACATCCATCTTCGATTTATTCTTCCTTTCCATAGAGTTAAGTTTCCACTTACGCTTTCGGGTTTTTTATAATTTTTAATTAAAAAAAAATCTAGAATGCCTTTCAGGCAATGTATTACTAGCTTTATAAGCCCCTCTGGGCATTGTAGACCGACCTTTATTTTTGTTTTTATTATTTTTAAATTTTTGTATACTTAGGACGTTTGCACAAGTAACTTTTTTGATTGACGGGGAGAATTCGCATTCACTTTCATCTTAACCATAAGAAAACGAGTGCCGTAAAGGGCTCGAAACTTCGGGTCACCACGGTGGAAATTAACGCGATTAATCCGTTCTAAAATTAAAATGAACAACAATCGCGGAAACAGAAGACAATATTTTGTTTTCTACGTATTTGTTTAAATCATCAAACACACCAATGCCATAAATATACCATTAAATATAAAAGACGAATTGACTTTCTGCCCCTTTATTATAACTGCACATAATGAACATATCAATAAGAGATGCAAATTAGCCGCACACAATAGAGGTGCCCGCACTGCCATTGTGGGCAAGGTTTATCTAATAACATAGCTACGGCAGTGGTAGGCAATTAACATTGTAATCAAATGACACAGAGCACTCAGATAAAATATGACAATAATATCTACGCAGTCATTAAGCAGTGGTCCCCAGGTAAGAGGTAAGGTTTCAAACTAATGAGTCTTTCGGAAGTTACGTACGAAATATAATTTTCACACCACCTATTCATGAAAGGGTTTTTTCTGTTCAAGCTAGAAGGGATCAATGTGGCACTTTTCTTCACTGCTGGGAGGGATCAAAGTGGCTTTTCTGTCCAAGGACATTTTTACGTTTTCGGGCATTAACTAGTGGCATCGTAGTGTTGGTATGGTATGATGCTTTTTCGGTCTGGTTTATTTTCTCTTAGTTGGTGTGAAAAGCAGTATGTGTCACGCGGTATAAACATATTTTCGTCTTGGGCGTTAACGCTTGAATCCCTCATTACGCTCAGGATACTACAATAGAATCCCTCACGTTCGAGATGATTCGGAATCATATTCATCGCTTAATTCGGAATTAAATGTATCTACGCCCTCGCCGAAAATATATCATTTTGATCTCTTGTAACACCATCTACTAATTAGCCAAGAGGGATCAAAGCGGCACTCTTTTTCCCTGGATAAAGTGGCACTTTTCTGTTCAAGGACATTTTTACGTTTTCGGGCATTAACTAGTGCAAAGTTGCGGTCCCAAAGTTCTGTCACAAAATTTGTGAGATTTCACCACATCATTGCTTAGTTTTATAACGGATAAATAAATAATAGGTAAGTTTAAAAACTTGCATAACATACTGCTAAGCAACTTGGAAACCTAGTTATCCTTACAAAATGTATTTATCATAACAAACAAAATGCGCAAGCTGGTAGGCACTGGAGGAAGGCCAAACTTCGTGGCTTATACTCGTATAGTCGATTTTTTGACGTTCAAACCAGGCTTGAGTGGGGTTGGCTTTGTGTGCAGGTGCAAAATCCTGCTGGGACACAAAATGTCCTGAAAATAGCGTGTTGGGCAGATCTTTGACAAGGTCATCCAAACCGTCTCTTGGTACACTTTTGAACTGATTTTGACCCCATTCTCGCAAAAATTAACCTCTGTTTGACCGTAATAAGATACTCCCAACCAAACCATCACTGATCATGGATGATGCTCATGTTGCACCCGCGAACTCTTTTACCTGCTTCTTCAGAGCTCCTAGCGTACAGTCAACCAATTTGATTCCTAGGCCACTATAGAACTTTGTCGCAGTAACTACTAGATAGTAACAACGTCAGTGCGGGTCAAACGATTATCAACTTTCAGATGACAACATGAAATAAACGTAAAGAGTTCATAAACGTTTATGCTCGATGACATGAACAAAAAAATTAGTAAGTTTTGACAGACAGACAGTGACAATTCAAGTTAACATTCTGTCGTCAATTTTATTAAATTGGGTAATAAAAAATACTCAAAATATGTATTTAAATGCCGGCAGCAGATATATATGAGAGAACTCGTATAGTAATATTGCCTCACGAAGGCTACAGCAGACGTGACATAGAAGAAAAGATTGAACGTTTCGGTAAATTAGGTTTTACAAGTATGAACGGTATTCTAGAAAAATGTTGGTTTATTTTCATTTTAAGTTAATGCTATTATATTATTTTCAGCGAGCTACAGTGGATTTGTTGGTCAATCGATAGCCAGCGGAAGGAGATTTAAATGATCATCGCAGTCGCAATCATCTTGTGAGGCGAGTAACTGACGAGCAAAGAACACAAATGCGTCATCATTACGAACAACATGTCTCCACTAAATATTTATCTAAACATTATACAAAGTGAGAATGCATTTACCCGATATTAAAGTTATTGTGCTTCGATTTAATTGTTATTATCTGTATTAAAGCATTTGCATAGTTAATGGAAAGTTCTGTTTTCGTTACTGTCCTAATCCTACTGTCTGTTTACAATAAAATATTTTTTCTTGAATATTCTTGATGATTCTACAAAAACATCATAGATACTGTGATATAATTCATTTTATCCAGGAAAATATGCTTGAAATATATTTTCTTATCCTACGAACGGAAAAATGTTTCTTTTCAAAAAATGGTCTCCAGGCTTCCGTGGCCTGTTTCAGTGATATTTTGACAGAACAGTATTTTAATTTCCATTCCAATTTCTAATATAAAATTTATTAATACACATGCAAACTCCTTTACTATTTATTGATTATCGTTGACACATGTTCGCAAATGCTGAGATGTCATTATGACATGTATCACGCAATAATCAATGTCACAGAAGATAAACAAATTGATTCATTGCGACATGGTTCTAGAGTGGCCTAGGAATCAAATTGGTTGACTGTACACCCTATCATTCTGTTTATTATTATTTTCTTCAATATGGAAAATTTTTCGTCTGTAAAGAGGATATCACGGTGTCGATCTTTCGCGTATCGCTTTATCAACTCCCGGGATCTTTTAAGCCTTATTGCTTTTAGACGGGCATTAAGTAAGTGCCCACTCTTTTTGTATGCTTGTAGACTAAGATCTTCATTTAAAACCTTTTTGACGGTTTTTCTACTGACCAATCTGCAAAGCTATCAACTTCTGTTTTCGGACAAGATTTCTTGCTATACGTGACCTGATCGCTTTGATCACTGCTGGTCGTCTTACGGAGCGTAGCCGGCCAGTTCTTTTCTTGTCCTCAACATTGAAGACATCATTGTACCTATCAATTTTGAGCTTTTTGAGCAACTTGAAAATGATACTTGGCGAGTGCTCAGAGCGGTGCAGTGCTAAAACAGCAATTCGGTTTTCTTTCAATGTCCACTCCATCGTGATGAAACGCGGCAAACGATTGTTTTTTGTTTTAAAATAATTGCAAAGCGTTCAAAAATGGAATTCAATAAAATTTTCTTAAAATCATGTTCTTAATTTAAAAATAATGTGCCAGTGACAGAACTTTGGGACCGACTACGTACTAATATCATGGTTAAGTTCCCAAAATGGTATAAGTAAATGCACAACATACATGTTATATTACTAGACCTGTTTACAATTGTATTAAGTGAACTACAAGATAACAACTATGCATTGCACTTAATATGCAGCTAAGCCTGTTGGGTATGCAATTACATACAATTGTCGTGAATTGCTTTGTCTAGAGGTGACGGCACCGATTAGTTTAATATTATAGCCTAATATGTTACGAACTAAACTATAATACAATCAAAGTTTTTTTTAACAGCGCCCGCTTTTTTGGGGTCCTTTAGTTGTTATAGTTAAGATAAGTCAATACAATATACTAAAAATCATAGCTAGTACAATTTTTTTTGCGAACAGAAGTATTTGATACACCGCCTACAACCATTGGAACCGAGCACCCACCACGAACATTTAATGTTCTATATTTCCCTCTATTTACCGAGGAACCAATTATTTGATGTCCGATATCAAATACCACCAAAAAGATAATAAACATTGAGGACAAGTACTAAAAGGGTACCAAATCTTGGCGAAAGATGGATTCCATACAACGCCCACAAGCATGGCGGAACTGGAGGCGACCCTTTCAACCTGACGTCAGAATGACCGGCCACTCCACCTCCAATATTTCCTGATTTTTAGCGAGGTACTAATTCCTTAATATTAGGTACCAAATAGTACGAAAAAGGTACTAAATATTAGAATAACTTCCGACACAAAAATCCACCGCGGTCCTATCATCCTGACGGTCACAACAAAATGCCATAGTCATATAAAAAAGAGCTTTATTTCTTTTGGTTCAGTTAGTAGCTTTCTAACTAAGATACACATCTGAGCGCCTACCAAGAACCGCGAACGAAAGTATACCTCCCTTTCGCACTTGGGATTTCTCACTCAAGTGCGACAGAGAGGTGAAACTTCGTTCGTGGTTCGTGGTAGGCCTTCTGGCCAGTAGTCACGCAATCCGGACACTATGCACCGCAGTAAGGAACGCTTGCAGTTCGTGGAAACACTTAAATAATATTGTGATAATTAGTACCTAAATACCTAACATGGATAACAGTTTTGCAGCGATTAGTGCTAAATTGGAAATTGTACATACACCAAACTTGCTTTGTCCGCAAAGAAATAGGTATTTTACTATTATAAAATATGAATATTTTTTTGCGCATTTTAAGCTGGTCGGTAAAATATAAGAACATCTGGGGACATGATGTTTAAATGACCATGGTCAGGTCTATTGTTCCCAGGATGCGACTGCCCTCCACGGCGGTCGCCGAATATATACGAGTACTCCTGTTAACGGAAATAAAAAACACGGTGTACTGCATCTACGTGTGTATGTAAATAATTCAAATTCAATGCCATTATACTATTTTTATTATATATTTTTTTTTTAATTATATTATTCTTTTTTTTATTTATTTTTTTATTATACAGTTTTACGCATTACGATTAAGGAATACAACCCGGGTAATACCCGAGAACCCGGGTTTTTCTCATACCTAAATACCTCGAGTCGCATTGTCTAAAAATAATGTACACATGAAGTGTCATTGAATTCGCTTTGACAATCGGCGTTTGATTCCGTTTCCGTCTCGAGATTTAATAGTATTGTAAATCCAATCTAAGTAGGGGCTGACAGCTGTGTATGCTGGTACGGGTACAAGACCTCTACCTGATCTACACACACCGATGACCCGGCCGTTGTACGCCAGCGGTCCTCCGGAGTCCCCCGGACGAGACTCCTGCTTGTTATTCGAACATTTCGGCGCTACACACAGTACACTATTATCCGAGGGATTTTTTTTCAACCTTTGACAAGGAACCACGACAGCCTCGCCCACTTGAAGAGGAAGTGTATGCATATAATTAACCAGAACTGTGTTGTCGAAGTTGAGATGCACACCCTTGTATGGATGTCCAAATCCGGCGTATTTAACTGGTAGTCCATATAAAGTTTTGTAATCGAGTGCCAGGAGTTTTACTTGCGCCTTATTTGGCATTTCATCAACAAGTATTAATCCAATATCGTTTACCCGAAGGTTGCGATTGTAGTTAGGATGACCATACATTTTGATCACATTTGAGTACAGCTTGCTTTCGTTATGTGGTTTAGTAAAATCTCCATATCTGACGACAAAGGTACGTGGTTGTAAATTATAAATGCAGTGAGCGGCAGTGAGGACCCAGTTGCCTCCTATATGGCTGCCGCTGCAAGATCGGTAGTAATACGACCCTTTCCTGAATTGCAGCATTACGGCGTAAGGAAACTCGTTGAGCGAGTCCACGTTTCCTCGGTACACGCGCAGGTCTCGCGCTGCCAGTGCGCCGATTCCGCAAAACATTAAACAGCGAAAAATTAGTGCCATTTCAAACAAATTAAACAATGTCACTACACGTTCAATTTGATGAAACTGTATTCTGAGCGAAGTTACTAAACATAAAATATTTTAGTTCTGACTGTTATATAATTTTTATGGATTTAATAAACGTACGAGCATAAAGATAAGAAATGAATGTTCATATTCATATCAAGGTTCAAATAGGTTATAAAATAACTACTTTGTAAATAGGAAAATTTAAATCTAACCACGTTTTCAACCGTCGCATAATTCCATTTTTACCTGTTAATTTGAATTTTAATAGGTAATAGGAGCAAGCACTCGCTCCATACGTACAAAAAGTTGCATTGTGAGTTATCTTTACCTATCTATGCCATAATTCTGGAGTCCGTCTATGATAAGTTTCCTAGATTTTGATAGGACAGACTGTGGAAGTGGAGTGGTGTGAAGTAAACGAAATAATTTCATACAAGTTCGACGTTTAAAATAACACTTTAAACTTTGTCAGTTAATTTGCTTGGAAGAGATAACGTGGTTTGACTATATCATATATAATTCTTCGTGATTTTAGTATAAAAATGTCCCAGTGAACCTCTGACAGTAAGCTAATAGCCTGGTCAATGAGTGCTCAAAAAGGGGTCATGGGGAGACAAACATACTAAAAATCCTTGCCCCTCCGTTCTGAGCCGGAGGGGGGGGGAGGTGACTCTTAACCGTGGCAATTTCAATGTATGACTCACGAAAGTTTAAATTATATGTATCTTGTACAATTTACACCGGTACCTGGTACTGAAACGATGTAATATTTTATCACAAAATTATTTAAGTGTTTTCGCGAACTGCAAGCGTCCCTTACTACGGTGCGGGGTTCACTCACCATATGTATACGTACTCCTCAACATACTCCCCACCGTCCCCGTATTCAAAACAAAGTTTAAAATTGTCTATATTATCTAGATACACCAAAGCTTAGTGTCCGGATTGCGTGACTACTAGCCAGATGTGTATCTTAGTTCGAAAGCTACTAACTGAACCAAAAGAAATAAAGCTCTTTTTTTATATGACTCTATGGCATTTTGTTGTGACCGTCAGGATGATCGGACCACGGTGGATTTTTGAATCGGAAGTTATTCTAATATTAGGACCTTTTTTGCACTATTTGGTACCTTATATTAAGGAATTAGTACCTCGCTAAAAATCGGGAAATATTGAAGGGAAGTGGTCGGTAATTTTGACGTCAGGTTGTTAGGGCCGCCTCCAGTTCCCTCGTGGTTGTGGGCGTTGTATCGAATCCATCTTTCGCTAAGATTTGGTAAGTACCTTTTTAGTACCTTCACAATTGATTTTTGGTATTAATTTTCGCCGTATGTAATTTGTAGGCCGCAATGGACAGCAAACAAGCGATACTTTAGTAAATCGTTAAGTTGCATGGTAGGAGGGATTTTCTCATATTCTATCGATGTCAAAGGACTAGTGTTGTACACTGCGATGTTTCATGCAATATCACTGTGCAATTCAATTTATAATAAATTTATGTGAAAACAACTGATCATTTCGTGTTACGTTTCTGTATAAATTATAAAGTGAGAAACAGTAAAGAATTAGAATTTCGTTTCAAAGGTCGAAGGAAACAATACAATACAATACAATACAATAACTCTTTATTGCACCTCAAAACAACCAAAATAACACAAACTGGTATAGATTACACATGAAAAAGAGGCAAACAACAGGCGGTCTTATCGCTAAAGAGCGATCTCTTCCAGACAACCTTTGGGTAGAGGAGACACTGCACTAAGAAAAGTATACATACAGTAGGTGGTGCAAAACTGGAAAAAGTATTATGTGAGAACCAAAATATATGACATAAACAGAAAAAACAAATCTACAAAAAAAAAACACACAATTACATATACATACATATATATATGTTCATACCAAAATACATAAATATATATAAATATATAAAAGTGGAAGTGGTAGAGAAATTCGGGGCCACGGGTGTGGTCTCGTCTCGGTAGCTCAGTTGGAAGAACGATGAGCTGGTATCTCAAAGTCGCGGGTTCGAGTCCCGCCCGAGGTCGCGAATTTTACCACTTTTTCTTTCTGAGAAATTTGGTATCGTTCGAGGACATTTCTGCTTTAAAATAATAGTTTATGATTCTTCTTAGCGTTTTCTCATTTAAATAAGGGAAGCGACACCGACACCTAAGAGAAGTAAGAAGAGCCAAGCGCGGTAACAAGCATCGAGAAAGTTAGAAAATATCACCCCTCCCAACTACTTTTGGCAAAAACTCTGAAAAAGTTTGACCGAATACGTTCCCTTTCCATGATGGGCCATCTACCAAGCATGTCAGTAGAACATACTACAACATTTCTTCTAACAAACTGTGCTGCATTTAATATTGTCTTCTGTTACCGCGATTGTTATTCATTGAAATTAAACACTTTAGAACGGATTAATCGCGTTTATTAACACCATGATCCTACGTTTCGAGCCCTTTACAGCACTCGTTTTCACAGGGTTAAGATGATGACTGAGAGAATGCGAATTCTCCCCGTCAATCAAAAAAGTTACTTGTGCAAACTACCTACATACAAAAATATAAAAATAATTAAAAAAAAAAAATAGAGAGGATGGCTTTTCGGTACCACCAGCTTGGGATCCTGTTTTACATCTCATCAAGGATCAAGCACGACACAGAACTGGAAGACCTTAGTGTGGACTTTGTTTGAAAAGATTGAAAACGGATAAAAGAGGCAAAATGGGGTAGTTTTCTTGTCGCTTCTTTCTGCTCCATAAGCCAGTTAGGGAAGCGTTCGTAAGTTGTATGTATGTTAATCCTCATAGGGTTTAAACATTTTTTATTTTAATTATAGAATGCCTTTCAGGCTATGTACTACTAGCTTTATAAGCCCCTCTGGGCATTGTAGACCAACCTTTGTTTTTATTTTTAAATTATTTTTATATTTTTGTATGTAGGTAGTTTCCACAAGTAACTTTTTTGATTGACGGGGAGAATTCGCATTCTCTCAGTCATCATCTTAACCCTGTGAAAACGAGTGCTGTAAAGGGCTCGAAACGTAGGATCATGGTGTTTATAAACGCGATTAATCCGTTCTAAAGTGTTTAATTTCAATGTGCTGCATTTGTCCCCTGGCTGACGAGACAGAATAACAAGAAATAGTTGATTCAACCAGCTGCAAATTTGTTATGTAGACGGAGAGGTAAACAGGTTATTTAACGCAATAAAGAATTCTTCATTTCATTAATATAATAACTACGCGTTTTCATTCTAAGATAATAATCTCAACCGAAGATAGATAGCACACTCAGATATAGTAAATACGTGTTTATTGCAACGCACAAAGTTAATTCCACAGAAGCTTTAATTAGCCGCTTCGGCAAGTTTCTAATAGTAATAACGATATATTAGCCGACAGTTATTTGTTACAACCTGTTATTAGACGGCTGAAAGTTAATTTGTATGAACATGTTGCTTGGCGGTATTAATATGCAAAGTATTTATGCTTTCTATATTTTTCTAAATATGAACAACTAGGAAGTCAAGACATTCTAAATTTGCGCAGGAATATATTTTATCTTCTAGTTGGTTTAGTCAATATAACCAAACCTAAATTGACTTGCGAAATTGCAAAAGTAACTTTTTGAACCGATTTCAAAAAAGGAGCAGGTTTTCAATTTGAATTTGACCCAATATTTTTTTGGGGTACCTCAAAAGGAAAACACGGAACCTTTATAGGATCAATTAATTGTCCGTCCGTCCGTCCGTCTGTCTGTCAAGATCCCTCCGGAACGCGTAGAGGTCGCAAGTTGAAATTAATACCACATACACAAGTCTGCGGTCCCTTGAAGCTGTGAACAAAGGAAACCTCTACGCCAACGCAATCAAAAGATACGACGTTTTATGTAGAATTTCCCATACATTTGCAATGGGAATCAAAGTGTTTAGGGTACTTCCCGTTGACCCAGAATCACGAAATTTGGCAAAAAACAAGAGCTAGTACCACAAATACAGGAAAAAATCCGATACCCGTATAATTATGGCACACTGAGAGTTCCGTGCCACCAGTATTTTTAAGTACGTAAGGTCATAAATGGGGGGGGGGCATTCTTTGTGTGGAACCCTCGGTTGGCATGTTTAGCTCGCACTTGGCCGGTTTTTTAAAATTAAATTTAGTATGTTAGGCGATTATTTAGAGTTCCGTCGCCCGATTTGAGTAATTATTTTTTTACAATTTTATAATTTTATTTTCGTCGGGCCTTAGTGTCGGCCAACGTGCCGTGTGTTATGGAACCTCCCGGCTTATGCCGAACAGACCGCAAGAGGCCTGATGGGCTTACGTTGGTTCCGTGGCACAGAGGTCGGTGTCTTTTGTGGGATGCAACGTGCGTCAGTACCTTTGCACCGTCCCACTTAAGTCACACCGTCAGGTCAGCTGGATCGGCCGCAGAGCACGCGGCCAAAATGAAGCATACCAAATACTCTGCTCTGGAACAGATGTATGACTTTGTGCCAGGTTGCAGTCGAGACGGCGGGACCTTGGGCCACGGAGGCCAAAGAATTCGTGAGTGATCTGGGTCGGCGGCTGAGAGACAGGGGTTGTGACCCTCGTTCCGGATCGTATCTGGTGCAACATATCTCCCTGGCCATTCAACGTGGTAACGCTGCTAGCGTTATGGGGACGTTTGGGCCGGGTACGATTCGGGGCGGTTCCTTCAGTTAGTTTTATTATTAGTGAATAAGGACGACGAGGCCTAAAGCGGATGTCATCATTGATTTGTGTGAGACGAAGCCTGTTGCGGATTTTCATTTGTGGCCACCTGACGAAGCCTGCGTTGTGGATGTTAACACATGACTTTTTTTTTTCTTTTTTGTATTGCTATTTTGTTTGTGTTTTAGTTTTAATTTTATTTTTAAATAAAGTATTTTATAATTGAAACAAAAAATTCCCTGCTCGACGCGGATAATTTTTCCATTTTTCTTACAAATATAAAATTGTAAATTTCGTTCGCAGACGTCTCTGCTTGGTTTAAAAAATTTTTTTTGTTCCAAAGGAGTCACCTCCAAGATGTTCAAATTTGGTTCGGGCATGGCGGCGGGATCCATGAGGAATTCATTTCCAAAGGCAAATGCATGATGATTTTAGTGTTTTCAATTTTCATATTTAATTTTCAGTTTAGTAAAGTAGATCTGATGATGAAGAGCAAGGATAACATGTGGATTTGTTTGATTTTTTTTGTACCACAATGGTGGCAAACAAGCATACAATCATTTCAAACAATTGCATATCTGCAATTCATTGTGAGAGGCTCTTGTGATTAGTACAGATCGATTTACAAAAGCTGGCGCGGATAATATATGGAACTGTTTTTCATTTCATACACATTCCGTGCCAGCTTTCGTGAATCAATCTGTACCTACAGTTCTACAAATAATTTACTAAGGGATTGGACCCTGCCATACATAAAGTATCAACCCTAGATAAAAACGTATGGCCAATTAATTGTAAAAGAGTTGGCTATATGTAAAGTCTAGTGACACCTCTCTACCCCCAGCCCTCATACTGAAGTTGGCCTTCAGCCATTTTGGATGTCGCTTTTTGTGGGGGCCCATCTTGTGTGGGTGAATCACCATCTGGCCGAAATAAAATTGCATACCATTTTATAAGGCAGGCACCCGGTTCTATACTCATAACCCATAGTTAGTCAATCACATTCACATAATAGCCCAAGTGTATTTAAGATCCCATTAACTCTCATTAGTCCTTACACACTGGCGGCTGCTGCCTCTGCGTGCGTCTTATGACTCGGGCAGGTGCAACATCAGCTTGGTGTATCCCTTACATTTCATTAAGAGGCCATCAATACGGTTTGTACGGAAAAGCAACAAAAGCTGTTTTTTGACGTTGAAATACAAAGAAACTGTGAGCTGTTTGTTAAAGTTGTTAACTATGTTTGATAGCTTATTTCCTAGTGTTTAACTTGTAAGCTTCTAATTTGAGTAAAGCTCAATGTTTTAACTTTTACTATACAATTATTGGCAGTTGTTTTCTGAAAAGCGCACGGAGACAGAAGTTTGACTTCGATTATTGTTAACATGATACATGAAAACACATGTTTTTCTAGGTTGATATAATATTGCAACATGGTTTTATTTAACTTATAGGCCTCATATTTCCAATAATTTACACAGATACCTATCTAGTTCGACTTTGAATATGCACATTTTTCGATAAAAGTACACTGCAAACGCAGGGATTTTCGCAGTAATTTTGACAAAATATTGGGATGATTTGTATACAACATTAAAGTTTATTCTTTTAAGAACATGCTGAAATCGAAAAAATCACTTTTTGTTTAAATTCCGTATTTTTTTTTAAATATTCAAATGGTGTATAAAATCCAATCCGCGCTAGCCTAGTCCTCAGTACCGCGCGCGCGCTCGTAGAGGTAGGATCTGTGTTGTTCTCTGTGGACTGTACAATTTGCTTGTTTTGTTGCACGAGTACGTGCTGGAAGCGTTTGGAAAAGTGAATAAACCGCGACCAACTACTGAGATAAGCATTTTACATTTTTGACTATATTATAGACCTGTTTGAAATAAAAATTTGAAATGATTTTATCGAATGTGATTGTACCGCAACCAACCCTTCTAGATACTTTCAGTAATACAGAGTGTTTATTAAGACGGACAGTATGGAGAAATTTTAGGTGTATTAGGGTGACGGTACCCATTATGAACACTTTAAGCTGACAAACAGGAGTGATGGACACTATATTCTTAATTCAAATGTCATATGATTGTCAATTGGTTGACACAAAATAAATGCATGAAACTTATTTCCTCATAATAAAAGTGACTGTACGTTACTGGTTCCTTGTCCATTACTGGTGCCACCGCCCTAGTCAGGGATAATCATATTGCTATATGAGCAAAATCCGGAATAAAACCGGCCAAAAGCGTGTCGGACCAAGCATAATTGAGGGTTTTGTAGCGTTATACGACATAAATATTGTGCAAGCAAAAAGGCATAAATGTCTTCAAAATATCAAGGGACTTAACTGTATGTTAGCAATTAATAGTTTTTGGCAAAAACGGCTAGACAACCTTACCACGAAACTTATTTTGAACAAATTCGTTCAAAATAAGTTTCGTGGTAAGGTTGTCTTATATCTTAACTTCCTAAAGCTTTCACATTTTTAGGGTTCCGTACAAAAGGAAAAAACGGAACCCTTATAGGATCACTTTGTTATTCGTCCGTCCGTCCGTCCGTCCGCCCGTCTGTCTGTCCAGACCCTTTATCTCGGGAACGAATAAAGGTTGCAAGTTAAAATTAATACCATAATATACACAGGTCTGCGGTTCCTTGAAGCTGCAAAAAAACCAAACTTCTACATCAACGCAATCCAAATCTGAAACTGCCGTACACTGAGAGTTCCATGCCACTTTTGTGCGGAGCCCTCGGTGGGCAAGTCCGACTCGATCTTGGCCGGTTTTTTGGACCTCCCGATACTGGATCAACCAATTTTTTGTACAAGAGACCTTTAACTTATTTCTAAGGACCTATCAGATGATGTGCCACAAGTAGATATTTGACAAAAAATGGAACTCAAAAAACGGCATTTTTATTTTTTGTTGTACAAAAATCACTTTTTGCTAAATTAGAAATTTTTATATTTATTCTACTCAGAATCGCAGCTCTTTCAATCCTAGTAGGAGAAAAAAAGTGTCCTAAATTTTCCATACAATTTTCAAACTTTCTAATGTGCTACCGCCATACTGAATCTATGAAATGATGGTGGCGAAATGGAAAACAAATCTTGGAACACTTTTTTTCTCCTACTGCGATTGAAAGAGCTCGCGATTCTGAATAGAAAACAATTAAAACTTTTCATATTTTCAAAAAATGATTTTTTTACAACAAATAATAAAAAACGCCCAAAATATGCCTCCGGATTTCAGTTAAAATTACAAAACGTTTAAATAAAATTATTTAATTACACGTCCCTTTTTTCATCTTATCGGCTTTGTAACCTTCAATATAATATCACCACCCCAAAATAGAATTCAGATTGAGTTTAAATTTTGAAAAAAAAACTTTTTAGTAGTTAGGTATGCTTAGAAATGTACCAATATATGTATGAATATGAAAACAATGAATTGGATCCGGAGGCAGAAAACAAAATCCTATTCCAAAATAACTTCGGATACTATTTAGAGACATTTGACGTTTGAATAAAATTATTTTTAATCTTATGATAAACACAAAACAAATATACAAATTACTCGTACATTTTCTAACACCACGTACGCCAAGTAATAGTTGATGTTCTGGCGCAAGTATCAATAATGTTTGGTCCGCGCGTCAAGCGTCGCGACGCCATTAGCCTCGCGACGGTGCTTACAATCAATGAATGCTCGCTCCCGTTCGCACTAACCGCACCTGCTATGCCGTTCGAAGAGCATGGCGATAATAAGTTTGTATACCTGATTGTAGTGTGTGTCCGCACACAGATGCGCGTTCGGAGCGCAACTGGCGGTAATAATATTGAAATGCGAGCGGGCGGATTTTGTGATAGCACTCTTAAATTGTCAGCATATTGGCTCCAGCTCCGCGTACGCATCTCAAAGGCCTGGAACACCATCGTTCCGTGACGGGAAAGACCACAATACATTATCATATAGTTAAATTGGAATGCAATGTTATATACTTTTGGAAAATTGTGAGTGCCATAAATACTTATCTATTTATTGGACACCACTTCCTAGGGCTTATTTATACAAGAAATAAGTTTCAAGACTAAACATTAAATACGAGGTTTGAGGACCTAGAGTGATCTATGCACCTTTGTATAGGATATAGGATCACATCACCTCTAAATAAAAAGTTACGCTAATCTAGTATGAAGATAACCTTAACTATAAGTCGAAACTGAGATATTCCATAAAATAAACTTACCGTAAGTTCTTCAGGAACTGTTGTAGCACTTGCAATTTTGAAAACTAAGTTCCACAAGCACAGTCAATTTAATTCCACACAAAACATAATATATTTTTGTCAACACAAACTGACACAATGAAATCATAACAAACAGGCGATGTCAAATTAAATAGTAGAATTGGTAGACAATTATCTAGCAACTCTGGTAATTTGTTGAAAAATATATTACAAAATCTACAAAAGGACACAGTTTAAAAAAAACATAAAAATAACCAGGTTTATATGCAACTATTATAAATAAAAAAAGAGAAAAAACATGTTCACAATAGAAAAGTAATTCATAATGTCAAAAATATTTCGTAAATAAATTACTACGATGACTTTAATATTGACTCTGGCAATTTTTATATTTACTAGGGATGCGATCAAGGAATAACTTTGTTATGTCCGTTATAACCATGTGAAATAACTGTTATTGTAATATTACTAACGACGAAAATCCGACCAAGCTCCGTTCGGATCGTTTATCGAAAAGTGGAACTATAGAAAAAAATTATTTCACACTTGCTAATTGGAGTGATACAGAGATTTTTCAGTTAACGGCCTCCTAGTCTAGTTGGTAGTGATTCTGCTTACGAAGCGGAAGGTCCCGGGTTCGATGGTCAGGGAATTTATGTGTGTGTTTATCACGAGTATTTGTTCCTGAGTTATGGATGTTTGCTATGTATATAATTATTTATCAATTATATACATCGTTGTCTAATGTCTAGTACCCATAATACAAGACTTATAGAGCTTACTATGGGACTAGGTCGATTTATGTAAGATTGTCCCATAATTTTAATTTATTTATTGAATGCCAATATTCGATGTTCGTGGTAGGCTTGCTGTGTGCGTACCATGAGTTGCATTCGATTGCAACTGCGGCATTGGAAAGTATGTCCGTCTCGCTCCTACCACCGCTCTGGCAGGAGTGAGACGGACATACTGTCGAATTCCGCAATCGTAATCGAATGCAACTCATAGTAAGCACACTGGTATAACTTTACTGTCGATGCTTCGGCAATACTACAGACTGCTTTTTATTTTTAATATTTTGTGTGCAGTAAATGGTTTGAGGTTAAAAATGATAAACGGGCAATTTCACTTTTAGGGACACCCCCCATTTTTATGATGTCCCACGTGTTTAATCTTTGTTTACTCCGTTACGTATTATTTTATTCTAATTTTAATAATTTATACTTATAGAACACATATTTAACTAATAGTTTCGACAAAAGTTTTAGTTAAGATAAGCATAATATAATTATAGTATATTTTTTAAACAGCCAAGATACCGGTTTTTAACGTGTCCCACCCTTTTAAAAAAATTTTTTAAAATTTAAACTGTTTATTGCATAAAAAACAAACAACAAACCATACAATTAAACTTAGTGTTAATCTTTACATTTTAAGATTATATTACTAAGTACTTATTGAGGAATTTAATCCCCTCTATTATAGCTAATTAACTACAATAATTATTATCTCTGTAATATATTTAAACTTTTTCCATCCTTAATTTAATCAGTGCTTTTTTTATAATATTCTTAGCTCTAGTAGGGTTCTCAATTACATTATCAATAACATCAATAGGAAAGCTGTTTAGAGTTGTTGCTATGTAAGTAGACCATATTCTGTTACCATATTCGTTATTATTTTTTATGCTTGTGAAGTTAGGTTCATTAGAGAGACTACGTAGATTGCCAAACCTTTTGTATCTATTCAGTTTTCCCATACAATGCTTGTATTCTAAAATCACAGATAATTTAGCCTTATCATATACATTTAGCACTCTACAGTAGCTAAATAATTTATCATAGTCATTTCTATTTTCTTGCCTGATTTTGAACGGAACTATGGCCTTTAGTAATCTAACTTGTATATTGTATATTCTCTGCAGGTAAGTTTTATATGTTCTTCCATAGCTTGAAATGCCGTAACCAATTATGGAGTCAGCTAGCGCGATGTACAATAAACGGAATACACTGTATGGCATTCTTTGTTTAATTATGCTAACATTGCTGAGCACAGCTCTTAGTCTATTGCATACAAAATCAATATGAGGTCCCCAGTTGAAAGAAGTATCAATTTTTAAACCCAAGTATGTGTGACTGTTGACAACCTCCAGTGGTCCACAATTGTCACCACAGCAAGTTCCATCTGCATGTATACATGAGTGATCATGGGCCACGATCCTAGGAGTAACACTAGTTTTAATGTGAGGCGAGTGAATATGTAATACTTTAGTTTTATTATAATTTATAGATAGACCTAGATCATGCGCCCATTTACATAACAAGTCGAACTCATTCTGCATTTGACTCTCCGCTACATTAATATCAGTATTAGCAGTTAAAAGGCATGTGTCATCAGCAAATTGATACACAGAGGCCGCCTGAAATATGTTATTCATGTCATTAACATAAATCAAATACTCAGTTGGTCCTAAGATCGATCCTTGTGCAGTGCCATAATAGGAATTTAAGAGAACACTTTGCTCACCTGCAATGCTTACAGTGTTACGTCTATTATGGTGGTAATGCCTAAACCAGTTTAACACAGGCCCCTGAATACCATTTTGCTGAAGCTTCCTGAACAATATCTCGTGATTGAGGGTATCAAATGCTTTACTGAAATCAATCATGACTGCAATCACATGCTTCCTATCATTCAAGTGCTGGTTTACTTCATCAGTGAATTGTGCCAGTAACTGAGTTGTATTCTTGCCTTTCTGGAAACCATATTGTTTTTGATGTATAATGTTGTTACTTGATAAAAAATCGTTAAGTTTCTTACCTATGTATTTTTCTATAATCTTATCAATTACTGAGAGTATGGTTATTGGTCTGTAATTGTTAGTGTTCAAGAGGCTACCTTTTTTGTGTATTGGGCGGATTAAACCTACTTTTAATTTATCTGGATACAAAGAAAGAGAGATACATTGGTTGGTCAGGTGAGTAAGCACTGGTGTCATTTCCTTTGTTAATATTTTTATGTCTTTAGCTCTTATTTTATCATATCCTGCACTTTTATTTTCACTAATATTATTAATAATTTCTTGCATAGAATAACTATCAATTTTGCTAAGATTAAGCGATACCAGAGGGACATTACTGTAGGCGTTCTCATCAAGAAGTGGGATGTTGCAAGAACTTAACACACTAGCTACATTACTCTCAAAGTCATATGCGAATTTATCAGCAAGTTCTTTTGCCTTCATTTTAAATGGTTTAATTAAGACATCATCAACAGCTTTTACTAACCTTCCGGTTAATTTGTTAATTATTTGCCACATCTTTTTCGGATTTTTAAAATTGTTACAGATTTCTTTTTTTGTTGCATTATTACGAGCTTTTGTCATCATCCTATTTGTTTTGTTTCTATATTTTTTATACAGAAGTTCATTATGCTTATTATTAGTGTCTTTAAGATATATTTTAAACAGTTTACTTTTAGTGTTAGACATTTCTACTAATTTATCTGACAGCCAGGTGCAATTTTTAATCATATTGTTATTAATAGTTTTCTTTACTGTGCACAACTCATAAGCTTTGGTAAACTTATTTACTATATAATCATAAATCTCATTTGGATTTTGAATTTCAAAAACTGGGTTCCAATTAATTTTAACAAGTTCTTGTTTTAATAGACGGCTATCCAGCCTGTCAACTACTTGGGTTTTACTACCTGTAATACCTGCAAGACTAATCCCGGTGCTAAAATGATCAGCTATTGAATCATATATTACTGCTGAATGAACAAACTTCGTGGTTTTGCAAGTCACAACGTGCAATGTTTTTCTACTAAAGCTGTTGAGATTAAATGTTACCTAGAATATAAAGGGTCTTACGGGGGACATGAACAAAGTTATAAATTGAATCTTGCTGCTTTTGAATGAAAAACTAAATTTAAATAACATCGCTTGAAACTAATGCCACCTGACACGTCAGGTTTGTAACGATCAAAACTACATTGAAATTTCTACCAATCCAAATGAAATTTTGGGAATTGCAACATTAATGACACGTGATCAGTCGGCAAACAATTTTACACCACCAGTACGAGGCAGGACGTTGTGGAGTGAAGTTGTGTCAGTGGACTGCAGACCGTATACGTTTCGTCAGTCAGGTTTGTGATCAATTTTCTGAAATTATATTAGCTTTTACATACTGTTCATATATTAGAGGTGGAAATTGGCAAGCTGGCAACTGTTTTTTATAAAAATAAAAGTTCTATTATGTAAGATGAGTTCAGTGTTAAATTATGACTGTAGTTAAGTAGAAAAACGTGACGTCAGGTTTGTAACAAATCGCTCCGTTACGTATAGGCTGACCTGCAATGTTACAAACCTGACTTCATTAGGGTGGTATTACATGGGCCTTCCATTCGAAATCTCGATATCGTCAGTATTTTGAAAAATAATGTAGGAACAATGCATTGAATACATAGGGCATTTTAACTTTAATTTTATATAAAATTTGATCTTTTGGTCGTGATACGAGATTTTATCAAAGTATTGACGATTGTTAAATAAATTTTAGTTAGACTCTTAGTAGGTAGATACAGTTATTCCCAGAAAAGATGCCAAAGAGATTTTTTTGTTGGATAATCCATTATATTCTATGAATGAATATATAAATGATGCATAGATTTTGACGATCCACTACAGGAGATACTATTGTGACATTGTATGAAATTTTATATCTTGTAATGATTTGATTTATATACTCTTATACCTATTCTGACGATCATAATATGAATACTTGTAGATTGACATGCCTGCAATTTATAATGTAATATGTATTATGAAATAAATAAATCTGAATCTGAATGTGTCTAAATTAAGTGAATTGAA
The DNA here is from genome assembly GCA_949128165.1 of Lathronympha strigana. Classification (NCBI taxonomy): domain Eukaryota; kingdom Metazoa; phylum Arthropoda; class Insecta; order Lepidoptera; family Tortricidae; genus Lathronympha; species Lathronympha strigana. The sequence goes on along the minus strand of OX421913.1, from coordinate 21,986,130 downwards.
GTATTAATCATTGATAAGTTTAACATACTTAACCAATTCAAAGACTCATTATGTTCCTAAATAATTACCGCAGTATCCTATAATAAAACAAATTAATACATTTACAGTTTTTTCATTACCTATCCGCATCATGTAACCCCAGCCTAATAATTTTCAGCTTGTCAGTTTTGTAACTGTCCCACTTGCTCAGTTGCTTTCTTTGGTCTCTATTTCGTTTTCTATACGCTTAAAACCCAACGTTTCTTTTTAATCGTGAACTATCTAAAATATACATTTAAAACAAATGCAACTCAGAACGATATTTTCGAAATGTTGACAGAACTAAACAAAATAAATAACATAATGGTATCAATCGTTATAAAACTGACCTTAAAATTTATTTTCAAGCAATATAAGCTGTTCGTTTTATAAAACGACCTGTTTATAAGAAAACATAAGTAATTTGCAGCAAAACAAATGCAAAATATAGCTAATTACTTTTGTAGTTAAAGCGTGTCAACAAAATATACATTGTTACAAAACTGACCGCTCTGGACTACACTGTCACGTTTGTTTATCAATAAATAAAAAACTAAGCGTATTTATGTGGGACTCATCACAGTTTTATTAACTTTAGAAAATAAACTTCATTTTAGATTAGAACATTTACCATAAAAACAGGATATTTTTAAAACTCATAATTTTGTACCAGGTGCACGATTTAGTGAAAATGCCCAAACGATTCATAAGTTGGCAGTATTCGACTTATGAATCGCTTAACGTCTTCGTGTAAATTACAAACATAATGCAAATAAAAGTAAATAACGTGCATCATTAGAAAAAAAATATGATTGTTAATTAGTAAATGTTTTTCAATGACGTGTTAATTTGTACTTGTTTTTAGTAAACGGTACCACTTTGTCGGTTGCCGATATTGCCATAAAGTTTCATTCAGAAATGAACCTTAACAAAAACTGCCAAAGTGGTACTTTTTACTTAAAATGAGTACAAAATACAAATGTACACATCATTGACAAATATTTTCTTCTGACAACAGTATTACTGTCATTACCACCCACCACTTGGTAAACTAAAGTATAAAAAGAAATGAACCATGACACCCTAACTACGCAGCAGACAACCTAGAACTGAGCTCTCTGGCGCAAACGTACAAGGAAGTCAAGGAGACCCGACTCCAGGTGAGCTGGGAAGAGGGTTGAACAAAGAAGAAGAGTAGAATTACTGTCATTGTATCAAGATCATGACAGTATTGTGACTACGAATCATAAGTAATTTAGCGTTAACAATCTGTAGCCTCCCTTACTGAAAAAACTACATTCGCTAAGAACGATTGTTCCTTAGTCCACGAGCCACGAAATGAATCCTAGACTAGCCCTCCAAAGGAGTGGATGTGAGAGTCGTGAATGGGAGTCCTGTGTTTGCTATTTAGTCAAAAAAAATTTATACAGATCAGGGTTTAAAAATCATTAATTTAAGTAAATCATTTTATATCAGTTTATACTTACAAACTAAAACAGATAAGCGTGCAGACTTAAAATGATTTTAAACTATCTTTCACCATTTTGTTTTGTGAAATATACCAAATAAAAAATAGAGCAACTTAGCACACTATTCTCTAATCAGAAAAATATCACTCGAAACTCGAAAGTACGAGTTCATTTTTTTTGCCATACTTAGGTAATTCCCAAACTAATAACTAAAATTAAATAAAGCAAGGATATGGTATAAATCCGTGCTTTTTAATTATTTAGGTAGATAACAATTTATTAATATCGACTACCTTAGCTATTTCATTACCAATAAGCATTATTATACAATTTAATTTTGATTACTTATCACCTAAACATATATTTAAAGTAATTCGTACTGTTAAAGAATTGAAATAAATTATGTCAGTAATTTAAAGAAAACGAGGAAACTTAAAATTTAAAATAAATTAAAAAAAAATTTTTTTAGTATGCTAGATTCTAAATTACGTATACCTCAGATAACTCAGACGATATGCAGCAGATCCGTGTCATCTCTATAGAAGCTCAGCGTTAATTCTTAGCTGATCATTAACATGCAACTAATTTCACTTATCAGGTCGTTGATCGTAACATTTCCGTTACAAATTGATTTTTGCATGTGTAGCACGAAAATAGCGTCCCGGGCGTCGCTGCGTACGCGCCGGCAGTCGGGACACCAGCACTGGACGCCCAACCCGTTCCCGTGTTCCGCCCTAGCACAAAAATACATCCGACATTGCGTGAACTCTTATCACATCACCACTCGTTTTGGAATACAGTGCAGTGAAATTAATGTTTAAACGTTATTTAATTAATTGGAATGTGATTTTTGATGTGTATTTGGACAACGTCCAAGTGTATTTGTGAACTGTGTAAGTGCAAGGTCTGCCCTTAATTGTCTGGTAATTTCCATGCCTTTTGTTTCATTACCCTTGTGAGAAATCATAATATAAGAAAAGTAATACTTTATTAACTACGTTGTAGATTTTGTCGAAATATTTCATAACTCACTTATTTTCACTTGACACTAAGTCGCACATCATGCGACTTAAAGTAGGTATCTTATTGCGACAAACTTAAATCAACTATAGGTATATGTTTTAAGCCCACACATTCATTATAAGTAGGTACTATAAAAACAAAATATTCACCTATTTCCATCAAAAACTCAAAGAATCAAATATTATCCAGTTTATATTTAATAGTAGTTTTATTATCAAATTGACTCTTAATTTTAATGAAAATATTTTAAAATGCTATTTTTTTTGCATAAATGTCATTTCCTTGTTTGAATAACAATAACAATGTTGTAAATATGTTACTAAATGTGATAGCAATACAATTGCAAGTCACATTGATTTGACTTTTTTATTGATTTATTTTATTATCATTATATGTGTTTAAAAATTGAGTATAAGTATATATATATTTTTAGCGCATTAAAAATTAAAGTAAAGTACTTTAGTTTTTTCTTCGAATAAGTATTATTAAACGTTGGTGTGTAACTTGGCTACGCCACGAAGACTAATAGGTTAACATCAGTTTATAACAATTGATCCAGTCGTTTCGATACTAGGAACTATGAAATGTATATACGAGTATGTACCTACATATTGTTATGAACATGAAGCTTCCGCTGGACTTTCCGTAAGAGGATTTAACAAGAGAATGTCGGGTTGTCCTTAGTTTACCGTCCGTCATAATATTCAAACTTAAAGTGCTTTAATAGAAATCATACTCATAGCAATAAAAAAGGAGTATCTTCGCAGCTCTTACGACTTATACGCTCTTTTAACCGAGAAGATACGTCTTTTAGCAAAAAATCAAAAATGGCTTACCTGTTAAAGTTCAAAATAATTTTCCTTGAAAGTCTTTATAAAGTATAGAGTCGAAAATCTTCAATAATATTTTATTATCAATATTCATGAAGATGATATTCATATCAAGCAATATTCATGAATTTTTCCATATTTTTTGGACTTGCGGTTCAAGCGTTAGAGGGGGGGACACATTTTTTTTACTTCCAGAGCAATTATATCCGAAAATGTTAACCTTATCAAAAAATGTTTATAGTAAACCTCTATCTTTTTTAAAATATCTAACGATATTTAAACGATACCGCAAACCACACACTTTAGGGTTCAATCGAAAAAACAACCCCTCCCCTACTTTACGTGTATACGAGGTATCCTTAAAATAACTGTTTTTCGACTCTATACTTATTTAAAAAAACACACTATCACTTTCTCGACATGATTAATACGTAAATTCATACTAAAAAAACTTTCTAGTACTAACGGTCACTTAGCTTAGGAAAGCCGCACACGTTCGTGTGCGGCTTGACAGTTGACTACGGAACCCTAAAAATGACAATTGGATCTACATTATGCGTGACAATCCTTAATTATTATTCATATACTCGTAGTATGGTTTATTTAATAAAAATATCTACCTAATATTTTCTTATAATATAATATTTTATTATTTCTTATATATAATATTCAAAAACATTTAAACTTTTAAACCCCAATGCCACGATTGTGTGGCTTAAATTTATTCATAAAATACAATATAGGACAATAATGACCTAACTTCAGAAAAAACAATAAAGACATAATCATATCTATAATGTCAACTAGTAATGTTTCTAGTATTGATTTAATGCAGGTATCGGATAATTCGGATACCGGTATTTTCTTCATACAAAAATAACTGTATTTTTTCGTTATTTTTGTTCTTTAGTTTATAAATTAATTGTTAATGGGTCAATCTAGTAATACGAAGACGATTAACTAAATGTAATATTTATAAAGCACATAAAATATTTTAAAGTATTGGGCTATTTCAAGATTAAAAAATAACCGGTTTCAATCCCTTTAAATAAGCACTGTTTAGTCCTTATGAGGCAGATATTACATACTAACATTTGCCTCCTACAACGGCTTCAACAAATACAGAAATATAGATGACAAGCAATTTTTAAGCAGCAAATAATGACATATATACCTAAATCTTCATTAAAAGGTACGTAAAAAAAGTAATGCACAACTTCGAATCTAAACCAAAACAAGTATTCGTATTGCATTGTTGGTCACAGACTTAACTGGTAGTATTTAAAAAAATGTACCTATGTTTCTTTTGTTTATTAAAATGCAGATGCAACATAAATACTTTCGAAAATAGGGCAATGTGTGTTGTCCTGTTGTCACAATATCACAAAGCCATGAGGATCGAGAGATAGTGCAGTAGTTTGCAGTATAGTATATAAACATATGATTATAAGCTGACGTCACAAGTGACGTCAGGAGATCTGTCTGGATCACAAGTCTGGACATCAAGACTTGGCACTCATCCAGAATCACTCACTCGCTGATTTCTCACAAATAATGACCATTGTAAAGTATCTCATGCATGGTTTCCGCGGTCTTACAAATCGGACAATTTTTAAACTCACGTAATTGTGTTTCCGAAACTAGTTTCAGGACCAACTACCTACTTCAGTTACTAGTACAATAAATACTTATGAATCGTTACTTTCGGTGCTTTAGCCAAATAAGGTATACCATGGATATTTTTGTTACAGGATGAATAAAATGTGCTGGTAATTAGTCATGAATAACGGCACACGGCGAGCCTTAACAGGCTCTATTCACAAAATCAGAGAATTTGAATTGGAAAAAGTAAGTCTTACTTTAATGCATAATATTTACTTGAACCATTGCTTTATTAGGTACAGTTCAACAATTCTATTTTTACCAACATATTATTTATATCGAAGGTGAAGTTTAATCAAAGTTTACGATCTCAAAAATGTGGTTTCATTACAAAATTTGTCATTTTCAGGCCACGGCTATTTCTATTCTGTGCCCTCATTATTCAATCTAAATCATTCATATTTTTAACTTTTACACAGGTGTGTCTGGTTGAAGAATTCGACATATTGCAAATAGTAGGTGAAGGATGGTTTGGCAAAATACTTCTTGTAGAGCACCGAGCTTCCGACACAGAAATTGTACTGAAAGCCTTACCCAAGCCCTATGTATCCATACGAGATTTCTACAGAGAGTTTCATTATGGTTTACACCTTAGTGCACATAAAAACATAGTAACTACATTTGATGTCGCTTTTGAGACTGCTGGATTTTACGTATTCTGTCAGGAATATGCACCTTTGGGTAAGACATTATGAAATCATGAGAATTGTACTAGTTAAAGTCAGCGTCAGAAATATCTTCTTCTTTTTCCTAGCGTTTTCCCGGACTTCCCGGCTTATGCCACGGCTCAGCGAGCCTAGTGTCCGCTTTGGCAACTAATCCCAAGATTTGGCACAAATCTCTATATCAAAAAAATATATACCATATATTTTTGACGCTAACTATACAAGTATTAATGTAATATTAACTTAGCCGTTTACACTGAAATTATTTTTATTCGTAAACTTAAAAGAAATAACATTAAGTGTTCCGTCAGTAACCTAATTATAAGGTTTAAAATACAGTCATTTAATTAAAGCGTGATGAAGACCAATTTAGCTGAATTTGCTCTCCACTAATGCGTATATTTGGAAAACGGCCAAACTAAAGTTGAATGAATATTTAATCTGACTCATTTCTAATGCCGGTTATTATAAATCAAATCAAGTTATCCCACCTATCTTCTTAAATTAAAATACGCTTATAAAGGTAATCCTTGTGAACTAAAATTTTAATTGTGAAATCGAATGTACGCAAGGGGCGTAGAAATGTAAATAATCATATTTTTCTTTTATTTTCAGGTGACCTCACATCTAACATGCTTGATACAGGAATTGGAGAAAGTCATACAAAACGAGTAGCAAGACAATTATCTTCAGCATTAGAACATCTCCATCAAAGAGATTTGGTGCATCGTGACGTGAAACTTGATAACGTTTTAATATTTAAGTCTGATTTTTCACGAATAAAACTTTGTGATTTTGGAGAGACCAGAAAAGTAAATTCTTCAGTCCGAAGAAGGAACGAATGGCTACCGTATTCTCCACCTGAAGTATTAAAACTACCCATGGATGCGACCTACAAGTAAATATTTTAGAACTAATAGGAATATCAATCCCAATGAAAGTGGCAGACATGCCAACTTTATAAGTGTTATTTAAAAATCTAGTAAAACGAGTATACATATAAAATAAGATAGAGGATACTGATCAAAATTAAAATAAACTCATTTAATATTTTGTTAGTATTATCAAATATTTAGAAACACATGCATTCGATGCAGTTAATTATTTCGTAATGTATACATAAAACTTTTTAAACCAACATTTTAATTTATGAGCAACAGAACTTTTGAATTTATGAGCAATAGACTGAGGAACATATGGGGAAATTCTTCACTGAACTATGTTTATAGTGAAATTGCTAAGAATGTAAGCGCCCATTACTCACTAACATAATACGTATTTCTATTTTTAGAGCGTTAATAACACACGACGTTTGGCAATTCGGAATTGTTATTTTCATTTGCCTTACCGGTTGCTTGCCATGGCAAAAAGCTGCTTTCGACGATCCACGATACACAAGGTAATTAGTCAATGTTTAGTGATTGTTTTGTGTTTTACTACCTACCGGAGAAAATACTTACTTGAAACACTTTGATAGAATGAATTTGTCTTGAGTATAACTACTAACTGCTGATATCTCATTAAAAAAAAAATCACAGAAACTTAATCCTTGCGGGTGTTGCGCAGCCAAAATATGTTTGGAGTTTTTTTTTTCATTTACTTAAGTGCGTTTATGTTTCAGCTTCTACAATTGGTATAATAGTGCAAACCCCTTGAAGAAACAACCAAAGCTATGGAAAATGGTATCATCAAAAGCTCAAAAAATGTTTAAGAAGTTGGTTGAGCCTAGAGAAGACAGGAGAGCGATAAATTTTCAAGAACTCTCAAGGTATTATGACGACCGATGGATGGCTAAAGGTTACACAGACAGAGTTGGTACGAACAATTATTTATTAAAACACCACCATGATATCATTATCATTGATAACTATTTGTGTTTTTTTATTCATACATATATTATGATTGGCAATCAAAGTTTTATTTTGTGTTATTAATAGACAATAATAATATTTAAAAATTGTGTACGGTCGTTAAACTTCCAATCATAAGGACGCTCGTTCGACCCGCCGTTCTTGCTAGAAATTTTTTTGAAAGTTACAGAAACTTTGTAAGAAATACCATTTCATATTTTCCAGTCGATTTTTTGGTAAAGAGAAGCAACATGAGGAAGTCCGTCTAATTTATCCCAGTAAGGCCTAGTTTCTTCACTGATACGTATTTTTGGCACTTTTGCATTGTTCATATATTTGTAGCTCTCTGTACATAATATCAAATGAAGAAATCAATAGTATTTCACAATAGGATCGTCGAATCTTAAAATTAAGAAAGAAAGAAGCGAAAGAGACCCTTAAAGCTCTTAAGCGAATGAGTAGAACGTTAAGGTAGAATTCTTGCTCATGTAGAGAGCCTGGGATCTGCTGTGGCAACTAATCCCAAGATTTGACGTAGGCACTAGTTTTACTAAGGCGACCGCCGCCTGACCTTACAACCTAGAGAGTAAATCGGTCTTATTGGAATTAGTCCGGTTTCCTCACGTTTTCCTTTACTGAGAAGCGATTGGTAAATATCAAATCATATTTTGTACGTTAGTTCCGTAAAATTCATTGACACAAGCGACCAGGATTTGAACATACGAACTTTGGATTGAAAGTCGCGCGCTCATACCGCTAGGCTACCAACGCTCTTAGGTTAGGTTAAGGTAGAATTATTGTTTTGTAATTTAATGTTACATTTTCAGCGGGAAGTGACATAGACGAACTTTGCCCGTCAATGTATAGTTTCCACAGTGACGTCAATGAAAAGAATATCCTTTTAAAGCATTTCCGAGACAATGGTATTGAGACTACAGTAGACCGACAAGCAAAGAAACAAAGAATACGCGATTGGATACAAAATAGCGTTATTGAAGAAGGCGATGAAGATGTACGTCTCATTTAATTTTTTTTTCTTGCATGTTAATAATTTACAATAAGTTATTTGGTTTTTTCCCACGATAAAATTGATATTAAAGCTTTTTAATTTGCTTACTTTGTAACACAATGATTCTAAAATGTATATTTTATTGCAGGACGAAGAAAATCCAGAATTGATGTTTGATGAAGAAAGCGATGAAGAACTTCAAGATACGTCTCGAGGACATCCAATCGACGAAAGTCACCGAGTTACTTTGCGTTACGATACTGAAAAGCATATTAATCCTAGAACCGGTGAAATCATCGAAGGGGTCAAACCACCACCTGAGAAAAACCCACTGTCCTACGATGTACAAAACATTGAACCAGTCGCCCCTGCAAATGTCGTTCGAAGGTATGGGATCAAAGAAGAAGGCTCATCTCATAGCTCTACAAAAGACAGCGCATATGGGTCAATGGAAGGAAAAGTAAATACGAACTCTACCACATATAGAGTAGAAAATAAACATATTACAAACGTAGAAAAGTCATATAACAATTCACCTAGTAGATCATTAAGTGGATCATCTATACCAAACCGATCACCAATGACCACTCATGCTCAGAGAATACAGAGAACTGAAGAAGTATATTCGAAAGAAATCGAAAGCGCAAAAGGTAGTACATCAACACTGCATTCCGTAGGAAATTCATCAAGATCTAATAGCTTGCAGATATCACGCAACGGCTCTCTTGACAGTTCATTAATTCAAGTTAATAATATACCACCTCAAAATGATAATGTTATTCCAGCTTCTAGGCCAAACAACCAAGTTGTAACTCAAAATGGCTTCAGTCCTGCTGCGAGGCCTCAACATACAAAACCGCAGGCCTACGTGTCTTTGAAAGAAACAGCGTACGATATCGTGCGCAATGAACCTAGTTCTGCGACGGAGAACAACACAAACTTAACTCAAGCATTAGTTCCCGATAGTCCCTATACTTCTATGATGAATATTGTTCAGGGACAAATTAAAATAAGTCCACACGGTAGTGAATCTAACAGGAACGTAGTTAATGTTTCGGTAACGAATGTTAATCGCAGTAGAAATAAATGATTGCTCAAATTGGATCATTGGTAAATTTAATGAAATAAATACAACATGTAAACAATGTAGTTCTGTAGGTTAACCTGATCAATATCCAAATTGTAAATTGAGTTACATTTGTCATAAAAAGACAAAGGAAATCGTCAGTGACATAAGTATGACTTAACATTGACTCTCTGATATAATATTTAACGTTTACATGTCAGAACTCATAATTAATAATGTTCCACCAACTAATTTCATGGCGGGCGTTAAATTTATAGCTCTCTCCAAAGCTATCATTACCACTTTTAAGTATTATAGGTAGGTTGTTTTTATTACTTACTTATATGATTAAGTAAATATTATAATAAGTATAAACAAATTCGAGACCTTTTTTTATATCAAACCCTTACTAGATTTTATTTTTCATGTATTAAGCGCGGCAAATACATGTTAATAATGGATATAAGATATTTACTAAATATCAAAACATATACAGTAAGTGTAACTTACGTACCTACCTTAAATTTAATCTAAAATAGAGGCATCCAGGCATTAGCAATAGAGTAGTGCAGTGATGAAATAGAGTCAAACTACGTTATCTCTTTCATGTAAATGAACTGACAAAGTTTAAAGTATTATTTTAAACGTCAAAATTTTATAAAATTATGACGTTTACTTAATACTTTCAGTCTGAATCAAAATCTAGGAAACATAGCATAGATGGACTCTGCTTCACGTTACATTAACGTTATCTCATGAATTAAGGTGATCTGTTTGTCACATCCTCGGGAGTGCGATTTTAAACAATGTTTTATTGGTGGAGATAGATTTGAAGCATCAATAATAAGTATTTAAAAAGTTATATTACAAACTATAACTGTTTTAGTTTGAAACTTTTATAATTACAAGAAGTGGAACTGTCATTTTGGCGCAACTGTATTAATATGGTGCAAAAATGTGTAATTTTTGTTATTTGAAAATATACAAAGCAGAATGTAGATATTCTTTGACTATAGTATTATTTTTCATAATGAGTAGTTTTTAATTTTTTATATTGTTTGCCATTGAAGAGCACAATCTGGAAATCGTTAAATCAAAACCCATCTCGTACTTAAGGGGCTTCACGCAGAATTCTACGTTTTTTTTACGAGTTTTGACTCGATATTCCGCTACGAATACTATAAGTACAATTACTAAACAATTTGTCATCGATTCATCAAACTCTTATCTTGAGTTTCAAGAGACATATTTTGAAAAAAAATTATAGTTCATTTGTAATTTTTTTTAAACATGGTCTAAAAGCACATTTTTCAATATTCTAAAGAAGTTTATGCTGTTATACATATATGTGAAATCTACATGTAACTGTTCCCATTTGATGTTTATAAGATCCTAAGAGAGGTTTTAAATTTAAACTTATTGGTATAAAAGTTATGTACAAAAAACTGTTATTTTGGACTAAAATTTCCAAAGTATATCTCAAACACAGTAAATATTTAAGTAAATATGATAAGCTAATTCTGCAGGCCGTTGGGGTTCATGTGCCATAAAAACTACTCGAAAATTAAGAGATACCGATCGAAGGTCCTTGGGAGCAGGAACGGCCTTAATATAATTTGGTATTAACCAGTTGCCTTTCAGTAAAGAAAAAATCGTGAGGAAATCGGGAAGCCTTTAAGCCTCTTTTGGTCAGCTTGTAAACTATAGTTTAATCCCTCTTGCGCTTGAAAGTACCTAGGTGTGCTGGATTATTAGTATTTACACTATTTACATTATTTTATACTATTTTCTTTGTAGAGCGTTAAACACTTTTTCAATATGGTGGCTGTGATTTTTTTCCTTCACTTCACCAGAGTAAATATATATATCAAAATATCAGTTTTTACATTAAATTCAGAAACCTATTTTCTACGGATATTTATAAATAGTCAATTAAAGTAGGAACGCATGACGCCCAGTTTTTGACTGTTAATTTATTTATATATTAGGACAATCACTGTGGTATGACTTGGCCGCTCCACACAATGAGCCATGATAGGTGATGATAAGGGACGCAGTTATGTGTAAGAGGGGTTGCGCAATATGTACTTACATCCCGTTCTACTGTATAGCTACGTCCCGTACAATGGCCCATGATGGTGCATTGTGCGGAGCAGCCATAAATGTAGTCTGACAACTACAGTAGTTTTTTTTAATTTACATGCGTCCCTTTTTCGGAGTGAAATAAATAGGACTCCCTATAAATTAAAAAAAAATATATATTGCGGCCTGTGGTTGTCACGCATTATACAAATTCATAGTTTAAGTAATAGGATAGGTATATACATTTATATTAATAGATTAAAACAAAGACATTTTTGTTACTCAGAAATGAGAAGATATTTATAATTTTTTTATAAGATTTCAAAATAAACATACAATTCACTTTGGAGCATTTTTATTTCAATAACCTATCTATTGCATACCTGCGATAGTATTTTCCGCTATGAAGGCAGCAAAAATATCTGCATTATCCTTTTTGTACAGCCACAAGAACGTTATATTATTGTCTAAAATAATTTTGAGAATACTGAACAATATTTTTGACAATGCTTTTAGTGACCAGGGGTAACAGAAAATCGGGAACAGTAGAGATCAGGAGACGGGGATCAGAGAGCTTTGTCCACCAGTGGGACACAGAAACAGGCTAAAAAAATGTTTTGTGATGTACTCTTTCTATGTACCTGCATACATTAAATGTAAGAATCGTTATCCATCAACGGTGGAGATCAAGGGGAGAGTCCCGTGCACACTGCTACTATACTAGCCCTTATAATTATTGTTTAATTCGTCGCTAAATGCATAGTAAAATGTATGATATAACGTGTTGAAAAGTAGGCTTCTTTCGAACTGCATGCTGACCACGAACATTAAAAATTGGCATTGACGGGAAAACCTCTTTTTTACTCCAATATGCAAGTGTGACAGACATGGAGATACAAATCCGCAATCGTTCGATTTTCGTGATATAGGCCCTGACGTCAGTTTAATTTAAATTGCTCACGTTGTTCGTCTATTAAGATTACTGACATTCGTTCGTAAGAGGCCTACTTCCTACACTTGTGTTATAGATAGCTATTATTTAATTTATATTCATTGGCTTTTGATAAATTTCAAGAAAAAACGGTTCTTACAAATGACCGTTATTTGAGTAAAAACGTTACAAAGGTGCAGCACTACACAGTGTAACCATCAGCGGCTCGGCTCCTCTCGTCTGTCAATATGACATTTGCTTATTGTGATACCGCGCGTAGAGTATCTTATTAAAATTTAAATGGAAAATAAGCACTAACAGATTTCTTATTTCGTTGTACATTGGATAAGTGATAATACGAAGTCTATAGTGAAACAAATTCCAAACGAATTATGATATTTGGATAGCCAAAACTCATAAGCGGCGAAAGTATAATGCATCATAACCTCAAAAGCTGAATTTGTTTTCCGTTATATTTTTTTCAAATTTGTTAAGTTTAATATGCAGAAGTTACAAGATAGTGTTTTTTCGATCATTAAAACTACTAACCTTTCACCGGCAGTGTTCAGTTATCTGCAACCATCGGAAAACGCAGGTAAGTTAACGACTAAATTTATAAATTCGTAGGTAGTGGCAACGAAAAAAAAACTCGATTTTTATGATACGGCGGAGGTCGCATCTTCCTCTGTTAAGACTAGATTGATGTAATCTCTATTTTTGCTTCTGTATGCGTTAATGAATTAAATACTTCTATTATCGTACCCATTTCTTGAGTTCAACGTAATCTATACATAGATTTACACCACTGCCTATTTAAATAGTATTGTAACAAGTAGCAAGAACAGATTTCCTTATTTGACTATTGACGGATATTCAAATGTTAACTGTAAGATACTCCTTTAAGGAATAAGTTCACCTTTGCACTTGAAATCATCTCCAAAATTTATAAATCAGCTGTGTTACATTGAACCTATGATTGACAACATAATGCTGATTAATTTTTATATTTAAGTAAATATCTTGTCTAACATGTTGTTTGTTGTTGCTTTTCAGAGAATGTTCCTCTAGGTGGTATTCTAAATGACACCAAACATGGTTGGCTGGCTTTGGGCTCCAAGTTCTGTGTGGTTGATCTTAGAACCGGACTGAAGGTGGCTGCAAGGACTTTTGGAGTCCCTTACAGGTAGGATATGTTTTTGAGACCAAATGAGTAGGATTACATATGTAGAGACCTACAAAATAACACTTATAAAAAAGTGTTTAAATACATACCAAATCAATTATAAAGCATGAAGAAAAATTGAAAAGAACCTTATTATTCATGTTTTTAAATAGGCACACTACTATATCTTGTTCCTAGCATAGCTTTTGCATCTGTACTTTGTGTAATTTAATTGTATGTGTAGTCGTACCATCTTCTAGTTTGATGCCATTAAAATTCACTAAATATGTTTATTTGGTAGTTATATTCTCATTCCATGATGGGTCATACCAAGCATGTCAGTAGAACATACTACAATGTTTCTTCTAACAAACTGCTGCATTTGTCCGGCTGACGGGACGGAATAACAAGAAATAGTTCACTCACCCTCATGCTCATTGCAGCACTGCCGACTGTACAATCACCAGCGTTATAGAACTCCCCACCCCCCTAACCGAGAACTCCAAGCAGCTGGTCATCAGCCTCGAATGCGAAGACCTCACCGGCCTCATCTGCATACTCCACGTCAACGGCTCACAGATCCTGCGGTGCATCCAGACGGATGTGGTGATTACTGAGATTGCGGTGTGTGATGAGGTGCCCGATGGACCGCTGACGTGTTTCGATGGAGTGATCATGGCTGGGACGAAGAGAGGAGAGATATTTGCTCTTGATCTAAATAGAGCTAGCCTGATTCAAGGTAAACATATTTTATTTATATGAACAGGGCATAGATATAGGATAAAAGTACTGGATACCGAATCAGCCGAAAAACAATAAATACGCTGCAGCTGCGACTCTTTTTCATATAGTCTTTAAAATCACCGTTAATACAACTTCCTAACAAAGTAAACAAACCTCCATATTGATTGTAATAAATGGGCGGATATCGGATGCAAAATACGTCAATTTACATAGTAGAAATGTCACAGTGAAGTATGCAATATGACGTATATTTCATCCGTCGTCCGCCCATTATAATAACCTAACCATAATGATAAAAAAAAATCGTTAAGTCTTTTATCTTATGTTTTGTATGTTACAATAATACGTTATACGACCATATCAGTAGTGAACGTCTTCAGTCGTGTTTGATGAGGGTGTGAAAATATACGGAGAAACAGTGATACACACTTGTATCACTGTTTCTCCGTTATAGTTTTGTTTACATCTTTTGTAAGTTCTATTGACGGCGATTTTTTTTGTCTATGAATTTGACACTTAATGCTTACGTCAGTAAGCTCTTTATCGTACGAAATATTTATCATTTATATCATCATCAATACAACTTTGCTAATGTCACTCCAACTCTCATTATTTGACGTTTTTGTTTGAACAAGCTGTAAAATCCACAAAGAGTGGTGAAGCAAAATACAGAGAAATGCTCTGAAGAACTCTTTGACATGGTGCCTCCGTCTCGTTTTTACCAACGCACCTCCCGCCAAAGGAATAAGGTTCACCCACATTTCCTGGATACATGGCACACCAAGAATAAACGGGCTTCTCGCTCGTTTTTTACCCAGAACATGTAAAATGTGGAACAACCTACCTCCTGAGGTGTTCCCTTTGCGATATGATATGGGGTTCTTCAAGAAACGAGTGTTCAGGGCTTTAAAAGGCTCAAAGGTCAACAACGCATGAGTGGCTCTTCCGATGTTGCTTATATCCATGGGCGGCGATGACCGTTTCCCATCAGGCGGCTCGTCTGCTCGTTTGTTACCTTTCCCATAAAAAAAAAAAGAGAAATAAGAAAAACTGGCAACAACAGAACATACGATTTGTAGTTAACATGTTCGATTTTTAAAATAGAGAAAAACAACGCAACATGTTCTATATTACAAGAAACCTTTATAAACAATATCTCAAGCAATTGCCTTGTAAAATATAATTTTGTAACAATGTGTGTACTGTGTTTTTATAAAAAATCCAGGCACTCGACCAGTTTTTTTATTAAAAACGTAACAACACAACTTATGCCAAATTAAGGGATGAGCAAAACGACAGCTCCATGGTATGAAAAAAATCAAATAAGGCTCTAAATCCAATTGGAATGAATATTGGGCCATTCATTCTTAAAGTAAGCTTAACTCCTTTATTTTTTCCAGCATTAAAAGACATATCTCAAGGCTACGAGCACCTAGTCCGGACAGAGTCCAACCCAGCCAACCTAGCCTACCTCTCCCTCAACGCGGTACCACAAGTAGACCAACACAGAGACCAGGCCATAGAGAACGATGACCACCTAGCCATAATCCTGAATGAGAACTCACTAGTGGATGGACAGTATTTATTTAGGAACCCAGATGGTTCGATACGGATGAAAGCTAAAGAGGATCATATTAGAGTGTCGTCGCTCCAGTATATTCAACAGTTGGGTAGTTTGGCGGTTGGGTTTAATTTTGGAGCGTTCCAAATTTGGAATATGATGAGTTTGGAACTGGAGTTCGCGTCGCAGGTCAATAGGGAATGCTTGCCGGTTACGCATTTTGGATTTCAGGTAACTTTAAAATGATCTCGAATATTTTTGGAATAATTATTTTATCAACCCCTTGTCGCTATTCTTGGCTACATATCTTACAATACCAGTAAACTGCATGGGCTTTGGTCTTTAAGTTTTTATTATCATTGTTATTCAAATATACTGAATTGCACAGCAAAAAAATCTAAATACTCATCAGATCAGAGCAATGTTTTGATGTGTATTTATAATTTTTTTTCTCTGAAAGTCAGTATTTCAGTTAGGTTATGGTATTTTTTTATGTTATGCATATAAATACTAAGGTAAGGTGGGAGAAGATTGAATAGTTGTTTGGTGAGATAGACAGTGTTGTGTTGAAACCCTAGTAAAATAAAAAACTGGTTAATTCCTTTTGGTTGTCTAAATTAGGAGGCATGGGCAAGGACTATGTTTTTGTACTCTGACAGTAAAACTCTGCTACACCTATCTTACACAATATATTAAAATACATTTTTGTCTAATAAATGGACCGGTTAAGATGGAAAGGTCGAGCTATAAGGAACCTTTTAAATATTACGAGATAAGATTGAAAATCGTCGAATTTTAAACGGCACTTCGGGCGATCACTGTCGACTGAGCGGGGGATCGTAACAAGATGGCGGCTTTAAGGATGATAGCAGCACTAAGAAAAATTAATTAAATAGGGGGTTATATGAGGCTTTTCATCTTACCCCTTTCTTCATCTTCTCCCACGTTACCTTACCCTTATTAAATACAAAATATAAATTAACGCAATGTATATTTCCAGGAGCCCTGTGACGACCCTAGAGCGTTCTGCTACCTGTGGGCAGTGTTCTCCGTGATGGAGAGGTTCGAAGAGGAGGAGTTCCCGCTGGCCGTGATGTACTCCCTCACCTACCAGGGCAAGAGGATGCTGTCTGATACCAAGTGTCTATATCAGGTATGTATGTGCAAGATGGTGATACTAGCAGGACTACTTAGCAACCTTGGAGGCCTTAGCCGATTCCGTGGTTTTCCCGCTTTGTAGCGGAAAGCGACCACTCACAAAGAACTCGCCTAGCGGGTTCCCGGCGCTCAATGTGTTAACCACCATGACCAGTGAAACCTTTGTCGAAACGTCAGTAAATAAGGTAAATAAGTAAATTCGCGTTAGACCCGTTTAATAATTATGTTTAATCAATATGATAATCAAGACCAAGTGCGGGTAGTTCGTAAAACCCGCGCAGCTTGTTGCAGCATGTTGATGTCAACCTCAGCCAGTCTTTCTCCGGGACCACGGGGACAATGTCGCCCTTGAATCCTCGGAGGTTCGTTTTCAAAGTTTTATACGATTAAGCCCGTTTTAGTAATAGTACATTACATACCAAGGCCGTTTAAGTGGGAAATGCCTCGGATACCATGTAATTGTCGGCCGAGGCGAAGCCGAGGGCGACTAACATGTGATCCGAGGCTTTCCCATTTACCGGCCGAGGTTTGTATACTATTTTTCAGCCCGACGGAGCCGGCAGGCGGCAATTTAGTTTTGCGTAAAGTGGCGCTTACCGGCCGGAGGACTGAAAAATATCGACCGACAATTACATGTAATCCGAGACATCTCCCACTTAAACGGCCTTGGTATGTAATCTACTATTGTTTGTTTCCCAGGACTTCATGACGGCCACCATAAGGTTCCAGGTGGAACTGGGCGTCATGGAGAGCGCCGGTCAGTTCCTCGGGGGGCGGTGCGTGTCCTGCCACGCCTACTCCGTCAACTCCACGCTAGGGGACGATGGGGAGGACAGTAAGTCATGGACATCTGATCGTTTTCCGAAATAAATATTGTAAACCTGATTCTTCAGGATTTGTACTTGCTTGGACCTTAGTGTCAAAATCACAAGCTGATTCGATAGTGATAAAAAAAATCTAATTACGTCACGCTCTTGTAAGCCCAAGCAAGTAAGCAAGTCCAGATCTGAAAGAATCAGGTGTTTGGGATGGTTTTTTGGAAAAAGCTCATCTACCCTCATTCCTGATTCGATTCAAAACAAAACTTTTTGTAATGCTTAACTGCCTGTTAGCTTAGTCGGTAGTGACCCTGTCTACGAAGCAGGAGTTCTCGGGTTCTAATCCTGGTCATGGCATTTATTTGAGTTTATCACAAATATTTGTTTTTTTTATATAATACGACGGTGACAAACAAGCGTACGGCCCGCCTGATGGTAAGCGGTCAGCGTAGCCTATGGACGCCTACAACCCCAGGAGTGTTACATACGCGTTGCCGACCCTTTAAAAACTTAAACACTCCTTTTTTGAAGAACCCCTTTCGTTCGTAGTCCTTTGTTCCTGAGTTATGGATGTTTTCTATGTATTTAAGTATTTACATGCACCTATCTTTTATATATATCATCGTCTAGTACCCACAACACAAGCCTTATTGAGCTTACTGTGGGAGTAGGTCGATTTGTGTAAGATTGTCCAATAATTTTAATTTATTTGTTTAATATTTTGTTACAGGCATGCTAAACATCTGCCAACTTGTCTGGGAGTGTTGGGGCGAGAACGTGAGCTCTGCGACTGAGTACGGCATGTTGCTCTTTGATCTGGACCAGTGGTACAAAGACCAAATGCCCTGTGAGTATCATTTGTTAGCTAAATCATTTTTATCACTAAACCAACTTCTAAAAGAAGGCATATGTAGGCTAGACGACTAAAAAAGTCTATTTAGTCTGTCTTTTACATTATTAAAAAATATTGTACACGTATTTTTTCTTTTGTTCGTCAAATCAAAAATGACGAAAAAACAGTACGTTCAAGTTTCGCGTAACGTCACTTTTAGGTACAATCCTTACCTAGTAGTGTCGTCACCAGCCCCCACCCCGGAACTTTGATGCTCTTTAACTTCGTCAAATTGAAAAAGGAAAAAATACGTGTTTAATCATTTTCGATAATCTAACTGACGGACTAATTAAAATTATAGTTTTTCAAACTAGTCGTCATCCCTATTCGACTGTATGTTTTACCCTTTGCACGTTTGTTATCTGATTACTTTCTCAACTGTTTATGCATTGATTTTGAAGGTTTCTTTGTTCCAAGAAGATACTATTTCTGACCAGCGTGTGTAGCCATGATGCTAATCGCTAACGCTCGGCCGCAAACGAAACGCAACTGTCATTGTCGCACTATACGAATGGTTAAAACATACAAATGGTTAAAAAATCTATCGGTAAATATGCGAACGGTTAGTAATGCGTTCGGGAAGGGAATTTAAGATATTAACTTTCAACTACTGACCTGGTTTTGAGTGAAAATAATCGCAACTTTACACCCCCTGCATAAAGTTGAGAATAAATACACGACGTATGTAACACACCCACATCGTCAGTTGAAGGTTAAGAAACAATAAAGTGGTAAAAGTTGACGGACGACGTTTTAGGACGAGCCCTTTTCCGGCGAGGCGACTCCCTCTGTGCGAGCCTGCCTATTGACGTCGGTTTGTGTTTGTGTTGACAGCAACGTACGGCCTACAAAGCAACGCGTTCATGAGCGCGTCCTGGTGCGGGCAGCTGGCCTCGGCCGGGACTCGAACCCTGGACGTGCGGCTTCAGCCCGGCTCCGTCACGCCGTACTCGCACGCGACGAGGCTGGAGGAGCATTTCTACCCCAACTCGATACACTACAGTAAGTTGATTTAACCCTTTGACCGCCAGCAACGCCTAAAGTTGTCTCAGTTAAGGTGTACTTCGATCATGAATAAAATCTGTTTAGAATCGTTTTGCACAGCACTACGAGATTCGTCATTTTTGGTTATCGTAACGTGCTTGGCGTCTGACTGATCACTTCATTCAAATATGAAAGCGGTCAAAGGTTTAAAAAAAATGTGTTAAAAAGTGTCAAAAATGACATCGTGTGTCCTATTCCTACCCTCATTTCAAACATTACAGTGAGTCTTTAAGCAACACAGGGAGGCCGCAGTCACCCCTTTTCCGAAGGTCAAGTCCAAATGGGCATACGCTTACGCATAATGTATATTGTGGCTGGTCCGTACATAAACATAGATCGAAGTTTACAAGACTTGTTACTATACTAAAATAAATCTAGCAGGTATTTGTCAGAATAACATTTACTGAAATTAAACAGTATAGAACGGATTAATCTCGTTTATTAATACCATGACCCCCTATGTTCGTCTATGTTAGGAGAAGCAATACATTCCCAGGATACTGCGGGAGGCTATTGAAATCAAGACTTTCTATTTCAAAAGAGAGGATGGCTTTTCGGTACCACCACCTTGGGATCCTGTATTACATCTCATCAAGGATGAAGCATGACACAGGACTAGAAGACCTTAGTGTGGACTTTGTTTGAAAAGATTGAGAACGGATAAAAGAGATAATATGGAGTAGTTTTTTGTCGCTTCTTTCTGCCCCATAAGCTAGTTAGCGAAGCTTTTAAGTTGTATGTATGTTAATTCTCACAGGGTTTTATAATTTTAAACAAACTGAGCACCGGGAACCCGCTAGGGGAGTTCTCTGTGGGTCGCTTTCCGCTACAAAGCGGGAAAACCGCGGAATCGGCTACGAGCGTAGCGTGTAGCACTCACTGGCACACAATGTGTTAATTTTAATTGTAGAATGCCTTTCAGGCAATGTATTACTAACTTTATTAGCCCCTCTGGGCATTGTAGACCTTTGTTTTTTTGTATGGAAGGTAGTTTGCACAAGGATCTTTTTTGATTGACGGGGAGAATTCGTATTCTCTCAGTCATTATCTTAACCCTGTGAAAACGAATGCTGTAAAGGGCTCGAAACGTTGAGTCATGGTTTTAAATAGAAAACTCCCGTGAGAAATAGACATATCAATCTACTTATATCGGGTTACTCACGTCTATAAAGTCGAAAATAGCTTGACATGTTTCGGAACATTCTGCGTCCCATAAGTTGTGTGCTATTTTCGACTTTATAGACGTAAGTAACCCGATATAAGTATATTAGTAGGGTCATGGTGTTAATTAACGCGATTCATCCGTTTTATAGTGTTTAATTTGGTTGAACAACAATCGCGGAAATGGAAGACGATATTAAAATGAGGTATATTGTCAGACTGCATCTGCCTGAACACGTCTGAGTCGTGCGTGCTGAACACGGCGGGCATCCAGCGTCAGATCATCGCTGCTCTCGACGCGACGGGCCCCAGCGCTCTACTGAACCCGCCGCGCCTCTACCACGCGTGCGTGGCCGCCGGCCTCACGCCGCTCTACGTCGACTACATCACCAATCCTACTCAAGTAACCATACCACTACTTATTCAAATTTAGTGACTCATCACCAATCCTACTCAAGTAACCATACCACTACTTATTCAAATTTAGTGACTCATCACCAATCCTACTCAAGTAACCATACCACTACTTATTCAACTTTAGTGACTCATCACCAATCCTACTCAAGTAACCATACCACTACTTATTCAACTTTAGTGACTCATCACCAATCCTACTCAAGTAACCATACCACTACTTATTCAAATTTAGTGACACATCACCAATCCTACTCAAGTAACCATACCACTATTTCAACTGGACGTACTTTTGCAAATGGGAACCAACCCACAATGAATCGCCATTCAGATGTTTACCTCACGCTTCTAGCAATAAAATACAATATTCAAAATTGTTTTTGTGAGGTTGGTTCCTGTTTGCAAAAGTACGTCCACTATCGTCACTCATGCTGACATAATACTTTAACAACGAAAATAATACAATTATAAAGCACGAATCTCATCATTTATTAAATGTAATAAATGTTTTGATTCATGTTTTTGTGTTTTTTAAGTAGTCACACTACTATATACAGTGTGTAAGTCTAATACGGGCGATAAATTTAACCAAACATAGAATTCATTATTGTTATCAATAATTAAAACGGTACAAACTTATAAATACAAAATCATTTATTCTCGAAATATATACAGTAAGTGTAAATTACCTAACTACCTACCTCTACCTACCTTAAATCTAAAGTAGGTCCTTGAGGCATTGTACCTAGGATGCTGGCGGCATTTCCTCGTTGTATCGCAATGCTGATACGTTGTGCGAGGAAGCCACCAGCTCTTCGGTCACCAGTAACATCAACCAGACGTTTCGCGATTTCTACGAAAAATTTGCGTGCGCTGGGACCCCATGGACCAAGAGTTTCGACCCCGAATGGTACAAAAAGGTACTCTCTGCCCAGGCTCTTATATTTATTACGTTTTAAAATTTCGGCGCATTCAGCCGCTCCGCCCGCTTTTACATTAGTTCGTTGGAGATGGGACGGCGCCAGCGTGTCTACACAGGTAGCATCCCACACTAGCATCCGTCCCAAACTCCAAGGAACCAAGGACACCCCATCAGGTCTCTTGCCATCATCCCTGAAAATGCCAGTCGGCTCAAGGAGAGCAGGCACGTTGATGGTGGCAAGAGACCGACGGATTATATCATTAAGAGATGCATGTCTCGAAAAACGGCCTGCACTTTTTTTACAACACAATCCATGGTGTCCCAGTCGGTCCACGTCTGTGCCACAAGGACATGAGTGTGGCGCACACACCGAAACCCCCAGTCGCAAACCAGTCGCCAGTCTAAGGGAGGCCGGATCCAAGAAAGTACCAGTATTGGGCGAAGGATGGGCATGAAGCCAGTAACCAGCTTCCCGGGATCCGACCGCCAAAAGCCTCGCGCGATCTGGACCTGAAGAGTTATTTAAAAGAGTATTGTAAGTTAAATCGCAGTAAACATTATCCCAACTCCTTTGTGATTTTGGGTTGTCTGGAAAGTCTTTGCCCGGGCAGGCAATTTTAAAAGCATTTTTAGCATCCTCAAAGCTTGCGATCTCATAGTTTGTGGGCAAAGCCCTTAAAATATTTCCTATGAGACCGGCTGTGCTATGAGTGGATGCTAAAAAGGCTGGGGATGCCACACTGGAAATTTTGCGAATTCCTAAACCCCCGAACCGAATAGGGAGGGACGCCTGAGACCAGGAAGGCTCATTGAGCTGAATGTTTAGAATCATCTCTAAACTAATTTTGATCAAATCATCTATGGGTGATAGTAAATTTAGATATTTCCAAAAAGGACAGCATCGGAGCACATATGTAAATTTAGGGACAAAAAGACAGAATTTAAGAATCACAAGAGCATAATGAGGGCTAATTTCGAGTAAACGATTCGTGTGACTTTTGAATTTTGATATCGAGTTAGAAATATAGTCGGGAAAAGATTCTTCAAATATAGGGGAGCCTAAGAGGCAAAGAGAACGTTTGTCTACTAACTTGATATTAGGAGCCAGGTCGTCAAATTTGTGTTTTAAATCGGCAAAAATACAAGATGAATTTTGAATGAAGAGTTCGCATTTTGCAAAATTCAGTTCTAAACCAATATTTTTGAAACTACTCTTAATGAGAGACAAGTCAGAGAGCACAGTATTTACGTTGCCTCCTAGGGTCCCGTCATCTAGGTACCAGACATTGAATTTTGATTTCAATTTTTGGATGATTGGATTTATAGCCAAACTAAAAATTGCTGGGCCGAGAGGGTCACCCTGCTGACATCCAACCTCAGAAGATAATTCATTTGACGGTCACGGTTAAGATCTGAACTACTTACTTGAGAGAGAGAAATGAAGTAGTCTAGATTCGTGCAAATATATATAAATTTAATTTAACAAAAAAAAAACAATAACTAAGGGGGTCGTAGGTTAAGGACCGTTATTATAAACCACACACTGATCCTATTCACTTCGCGGTTAGGTACCCTCGCCTTATTATGCCGTCGGTAGTGGCGCGGCGTTGCGTCGATGGCTGGCTGCGTTCAGGGGGGGCTGGCGTAGGTGGATGGCCTCCGAACGGTGAGGGTAGCGCTGGTGGTAGATGTGGCTGCGGCGGATTCCCGCGCCAAGTTAGCAGCCTGAACTTTGGACCCTGGAACGCGTCATCCAAATGTATGAGCTAGCAGTCCGGCAACGTAAATTGTGAGCATCCCCGGTAACCGGCAAGAAGTGAAAGCACCTAAGAAGTAGCAGTGATGCCGTGGATGATCACAATCAGAGTCGGAGATTACAATTTGGAAAAATGATGCAAAATTTAGAATTACAAAATGAGGGTGGAATTAGATTCTGATGCAATACCGTTACTGTGGCATGATCGTGTAAAATCATTTAGATTATTTAAATATCTAATGGTGAAATGATTTGAAGGCAAATAGAAAGACACTAATAACTAACTTAATATGTAATTAGCAAGAAATAACTACATTTGCGTAATAAATTACCACTTACCCAATTGGGGTTTATTTCACTCGCGCTAGTAAATTATAAACGTATTTACGACGTTATTAATTTACTTAAAACTTTTATGATTCGATGGAACGTTAGAGACGACAGCGTGCAGCACGGTTACATTTTTTTAAAAGTAATTCATTATGTATGAGAGACCGAATATGTGTGTCGTGCGTTCAGTTTCGAATAAAGATCGGGAATGGTGGCGGGGCGTTCCGCTAATGCAGCTGACCATAGGTGATACTTGCAACAAAAGAACTCGCTATCGGAGCGCTAAAATGTTGCATGCGAATTCACTCCGTGAGCGCTAAGACGGCGCTGACGAATACCTGTTGCATTTTATATTAGTTTTAATTATAGATAGTTGTAAATATTAGCTTGTAAAATTAGTTTTAAGTGGTATATTTATTTACTAAGGTAGTTTATTGTAATGAAAACAGTTCGATGTAACGTACAACGTTACATATACCCCGCTCGTCTGGGCTAGGGTTTTGGTCTTAAACAAAACCCGTCTCATCATCCCTAGCATTTTCAGATTCATACTATCAACTTTTATACAATCTTACAAAATTCTCTTTCATTGAAACAGCAACAACTTTAACACACGTTGATGATGTACACATTCATAAATTCGAGGCATCAGCTAGCAAAGCGTGTGACTCATGCTAGAAACTAGGTGTTCATAGGGCATGACTATCTATTATTATAAAGTTTAAAATCTTTTATATGCCAGGCTCCAATATTCTTGCCTGCCATATCTTCCAAGACATAAATTAAAGGTGAGCGTTTCTCAACAACTCTGCATTGCAAATATTTTGGAGCTAATTTCTTACTAAAATATTTATCCTTATCACTAAGAACGTAAGTTCTCTTAAACACTATATCGCCTACGTTATATTCCGCTGGTTTCCTACGCAAATTGTAATGCATGGTATTCTTTACATGTGCATTCCATAGTGAGGCTTGCACATCATTGAATACCGAAGCAAGGCATCCCAAGTTCTCGGCATAGATATCACGTGGCAAGAACAAAACTTCGTCACCTAAGTCTGTGTCAGTGTAGTGCGATCCACATGTGACCAGCTCCCTACCGTATACTAGGAAAGACGGAGAGTAATTTGTCACTTCATTAACGGAGTTGTTCATCGCGAATTGGATCTTTGGGATAAAAGTGTCCCAGGATCTATGGTCATTACCCACAAAAGTGGACAGACAGGTAATAAGAGTTTTATTGAAACGTTCAACTAAATTTATCTGGGGACAGTACTTGGGTGTGAAATATACGTTCGGCACCTTGTATTTCTTAAAAAACGCATCAGTGACGGAGCTTACAAACTGACTACCGTTGTCCAAAAAAATAGTCTGTGGTATCCCGTATACCAAAAAAATAGAATCTTCTAAAGTTTTAACAACAGCGTCGGCAGTTGCACGACGAAGTGGGAATATGTTACAATACTTTGTAAAACAGCAAGTCACGACAAGTATGTAACTGTTCTGTTTGCGAGTGACTGGAAGTGGACCCACAAAATCAATAGAGATCATTTGATGAGGACGGCAGCACTGTTTAGGGCGTCCCATTTCTCCCAAAGTAGTGTGATTCTGCGACTTATATGCCAGACAAACGGAACAAGAGTTGACAAACTGAACGACGTCCTGGTGCATCCCGGGCCAGTAATATGACAAGGCCAAACGCTTGTATGTTTTGAAAATGCCGAGATGTCCAGCAGTCGGTTCGGAATGGTTTTCTGTAATGACCTTGTCACGAAATTCGCTGGGAACAACTTCCTTCCAAGCGAACTCTGAAGTAAGTTGTGATATGTTTTTAGAGAGCCTATATAACGAATCATTTTTTATCATAAAATTTGGAAAATTATTTGGACTATTAAGACAGCCGTTATATGTTTTAATGAACCATGCGTCCTTAGTGTTGGTTACCGCATTTGCGAGTGAGATGGCAGAAATGGGGACGGCACGTGACAGAGCATCTGGAATCACATTATCAACGCCACGACGATGTTTGATTTCAAAGTTGAATGAACTCAGGCGAACTCCCCATCGTGCCAGTCTGCCAGTAGGATTCTCTAAAGACAAAAACCATTTTAACGCGGAATGGTCGGTATATAGAGTGAACTTTTGGCCATTCTCTAGGTAGCACCGCCAGTGCTCGAGCGCTACAATCGCACTGAGTGTTTCCCTTTCCGTAATGCTGTAGTTTTTCTCGGGGCCGGTGAGAGCTCGGCTCATGTAGGCTACTGGGTGTTCCTTGCCATTTATAGTCTGCGTCAGCATACCACCAAGACCGTAGTTGCTGGCATCAACGTGAACTTCAAAGGGCTTAGAGTAGTCCGGGCAAGCGAGGACCGGTGCGGAAACCAAGGACTCCTTCAAAGCATTAAAGGCCGCATCCGCTTCGGCCGTCCACTTGAACGGCGGAGCTTTCTTACTGTTCGAAGTCAAACCATTGAGCGGCCCGGCTAGCTCAGTCGGTAGAGCATGAGACTCTTAATCTCAGGGTCGTGGGTTCGAGCCCCACGTTGGGCGCCAATGTCACGGTTAAGATCTGAACTACTTACTTGAGAGAGAGAAATGAAGTAGTCTAGATTCGTGCAAATATATATAAATTTAATTTAACAAAAAAAAAACAATAACTAAGGGGGTCGTAGGTTAAGGACCGTTATTATAAACCACACACTGATCCTATTCACTTCGCGGTTAGGTACCCTCGCCTTATTATGCCGTCGGTAGTGGCGCGGCGTTGCGTCGATGGCTGGCTGCGTTCAGGGGGGGCTGGCGTAGGTGGATGGCCTCCGAACGGTGAGGGTAGCGCTGGTGGTAGATGTGGCTGCGGCGGATTCCCGCGCCAAGTTAGCAGCCTGAACTTTGGACCCTGGAACGCGTCATCCAAATGTATGAGCTAGCAGTCCGGCAACGTAAATTGTGAGCATCCCCGGTAACCGGCAAGAAGTGAAAGCACCTAAGAAGTAGCAGTGATGCCGTGGATGATCACAATCAGAGTCGGAGATTACAATTTGGAAAAATGATGCAAAATTTAGAATTACAAAATGAGGGTGGAATTAGATTCTGATGCAATACCGTTACTGTGGCATGATCGTGTAAAATCATTTAGATTATTTAAATATCTAATGGTGAAATGATTTGAAGGCAAATAGAAAGACACTAATAACTAACTTAATATGTAATTAGCAAGAAATAACTACATTTGCGTAATAAATTACCACTTACCCAATTGGGGTTTATTTCACTCGCGCTAGTAAATTATAAACGTATTTACGACGTTATTAATTTACTTAAAACTTTTATGATTCGATGGAACGTTAGAGACGACAGCGTGCAGCACGGTTACATTTTTTTAAAAGTAATTCATTATGTATGAGAGACCGAATATGTGTGTCGTGCGTTCAGTTTCGAATAAAGATCGGGAATGGTGGCGGGGCGTTCCGCTAATGCAGCTGACCATAGGTGATACTTGCAACAAAAGAACTCGCTATCGGAGCGCTAAAATGTTGCATGCGAATTCACTCCGTGAGCGCTAAGACGGCGCTGACGAATACCTGTTGCATTTTATATTAGTTTTAATTATAGATAGTTGTAAATATTAGCTTGTAAAATTAGTTTTAAGTGGTATATTTATTTACTAAGGTAGTTTATTGTAATGAAAACAGTTCGATGTAACGTACAACGTTACAACTTGTACATTAATTTACAATAATTTAAACATATTTATAAGTTACACTTAATTATGACCCCATAATTAATTTTTTTATAAAATTTTCAGCAGCAATGTACTAAAAAAAAATTGACGCTGACAGTTGTCAACGAATGTTTAACGCGAGTGAGTTTGCATTACATTGCGGGCCGAATTATTTTGCATGGATAAAATTTTAATTGCAATTCCATTTAAAAGTTACCTAATTACATTTCTTATGTCCTATGCTAACCACCGTTAAGAGATTCGCCCGTATTAGATTTACACACTGTATAAATTGAAAGAGATGTCATATACTAAAAAAAAGTGACCAAGGTCCCCGGTGAGCAGGACTGGGATCGAACCAGCGACCTCCTGCTTTCGCGGCAGATGCCCTAACCACTGGGCTACCCGATCACGGCCGTAGTAGCCCAGCGTGTTTTTCTTTAGTATATGACATCTCTTTCAATTTATAACGAAAATAATATTACTTTGCTATTCCGCCAAACGTGCTAGTCTATTAGTGCCAACCCGTTATACCTACTTGCGTATTTTTTGCATGCAATTAAATGTTCCCACCCTCCCGCCGCAAAAAATAAATACGCAAATAGATACAACACACCACCACCAATAATATAAAACTCTTCACTTCACTTCTCAGACTCTCGGTTCTTTGGTTTGTGCTTTACAATGGGAGCTACCGTATTGTCGCTCACCAGGCGGCGCCACTCATGCGTGGGTCCTGTGTTAGTATGAGAGAAATGTCAAAGTGACGTTTTAAATGTTCTCCTGCAGGACCCACGTTCCACTTGCGCCCCTAGCGGAAAATCGACTCGCGGTAATCCTCATTGTATAGTATTGTGGTGCCACCCTTGCTTCTAGTTGACAATAATCTGTAGAGATTATCTAGAGGGCAGCACTGGACGTAAGGCTGAGCTGTAGGATGGGCGGAACGCACCTTAAACGTTTAAAATAAGAAAAATTGCACTTAAAAAATTTCGGGCTCTGGCGTCTGTCTCAAAAGCAGGAGGTTGCTAGTTCGATCCCAGCCCTGCTCACTAAGGGTCTTGGTCACTTTTTCTGTAATATACTTAAAACATCTCTTTCAATAGGGAAGACGACTAGGTTGAAATTTTATCATTCTAATTAGTCCGTCAGTTAGATTGTCTAAAATGATTAGACACGTATTTTTTCCTCTTTCAATTTAACTAAAATTAACGAAGATATAGAGCTCCAAAGTTCGGGAGTGGGGGGCTTGTGACGTCACTACTAACACAGCGTAGGGATGTGTTCTATACAGTGGGTTAACTTCATACAACCTACACGGCCAGCGGCCCGGCTCGGTAATCGCGCTCGAGGCTCAGGGTTGTCAAAAACTATGCGGAAGATATTTAATATTATTTTTACTAATTTGGTGATTTGACACGGGGTCACAAAAGGAAACGTGGGAACTGATTTAAACATACGTATATTTACTGTTATACGTATGTTTATGTTAGAAAAGGCCGCCATCTTGAATTTCTTTAGTTTTGATCCGATCGTGATGAAAAGCAATATCTGAGGACCCGAGAAGTTCTTCACAATAAATCTGAAGTCCAAATTGCCAGAAACGACCGCCATCTTGAATTTCATCAGTTTTGATCCGATATTAAAAAAAATCGTTATCTAGGGATCCGACAGGTTCTTTATAACGAATCTAAGGTTAAAATTGCCAGAAACTTGCCGCCATCTTGAATGTCTTCAGTTTCATCCTATCGCGATAAAAATTGATATCTGAGAGTCCGAGAGGTTCTGTATAGCGAATCAGGTCAAAATTGGAAGAAATGTCCGCCATCTTTAATTTCTTCAGATCCGATCGTAATAAAAATCGATATCTGAGGATCCGTGAAGGTTTTTGCAACGAAACTGAGGTAAAAACTACGAAATTATTAGGTACTTATCTTTATTTTTAATCCGCTCATATTGAAATTTTACATTATCTTTTACATATGCAGCGTCTTAGAACAAAGAACCCGATATCCAATGATAAGAATTAACACCTATGTCAGGATTAAAGGGACACGTTTTTATGAACCTGATGATAAAATCTAAAAGAGTTGTTGGAATAAAATTATGACGGTAAGTATTTTGGTTTCTATAAGGGTGCCGACGTTATAAATAACCTCTTGGGTCCCCAAATATCGATTTTTGTTAGGATCGGATCAAAAATGAAGAAATTCAAGATGGCGGGCGTTTCGCCAAATTTTCACCTTAGATTCGTTATTATGCACCTCTCGGACCCTCAAATATCGATTTTTGTTTGGATCGGATAAAGCATGTAGAAATTCAAGATGGCCGCCGTTTCTCGCAAGTTTCACCTCATATTTGTTATAATGAACCTCTCGGACCATCAGATATAAATTTTTATTACGATAGGATGAAAACTGAAGAAATTCAAGATGGCGGCCGTTTTACGCAATTTTGACCTAGGATTCGTTATAAAGAACCTCTTGGATCCTCAGTTATCGATTTTTATCCCGATCGCACAAAAACTGAAGAAATTCAAGCCGGCGGCCTTTTTAGGGATTTTGATTCGTTATGAGTAACATCTCAAATTCACAAATATCGATTTTTATTGATAATCGTGATTTCAACCAAAAAAAATACTTTTGTTTACATGAGTTCACCTTTTACGGTCGTCGTGGCAAAGTAACTTCCATTTACCACCTCTTCGTCGAATTTTCATAGAAATTCAGCGGCATTTCCTCCCCGCCCGCTTCCCCGCGCGCCCCTCATCGATGACCCAAAAATCGGCGGAGTTACCACACTGTATAGAATACATCCCTACGCTGTGTTACTACTACTAGGTAAGAATTGTACCTAATAGTGTCGTTACGCGAAACTTGAACGCACTGTATCTTCGTCACTTTTGATTTGACGAACAAAAGAAAAAATAAGTGTACAATATTTTTTAATAATCTAAAAGACGGACTAAATAGATTTTTTTAGTCGTCTAGCCTCGTTGTCCACCGATGTTAACAGTGTAAGCGGTGGTTGTGGTGTTGAATGGAGTAAGCTAGTGTGTACTGTATGTGTCAGGACGAGCAGCGACGGTTCCTGCTGTCGGTGGCGCTGGAGGCGCGGCTGGCGCGCCTGCTGAAGCGCGCGGCGCACGACTGGGCCACCGGCACCCATCATGGCGTCGGCTGCACTCTTCCGTTCCTGGTACTGTCACTAGCTAGTGTGTACTGCATGTGTCAGGACGAGCAGCGACGGTTCCTGCTGTCGGTGGCGCTGGAGGCGCGGCTGGCGCGCCTGCTGAAGCGCGCGGCGCACGACTGGGCCACCGGCACCCATCATGGCGTCGGCTGCACTCTTCCGTTCCTGGTACTGTCACTAGCTAGTGTGTACTGTATGTGTCAGGACGAGCAGCGACGGTTCCTGCTGTCGGTGGCGCTGGAGGCGCGGCTGGCGCGCCTGCTGAAGCGCGCGGCGCACGACTGGGCCACCGGCACCCATCATGGCGTCGGCTGCACTCTTCCGTTCCTGGTACTGTCACTAGCTAGTGTGTACTGCATGTGTCAGGACGAGCAGCGAAGGTTCCTGCTGTCGGTGGCGCTGGAGGCGCGGCTGGCGCGCCTGCTGAAGCGCGCGGCGCACGACTGGGCCACCGGCACCCATCATGGCGTCGGCTGCACTCTTCCGTTCCTGGTACTGTCACTAGCTAGTGTGTACTGCATGTGTCAGGACGAGCAGCGAAGGTTCCTGCTGTCGGTGGCGCTGGAGGCGCGGCTGGCGCGCCTGCTGAAGCGCGCGGCGCACGACTGGGCCACCGGCACCCATCATGGCGTCGGCTGCACTCTTCCGTTCCTGGTACTGTCACTAGCTAGTGTGTACTGCATGTGTCAGGACGAGCAGCGACGGTTCCTGCTGTCGGTGGCGCTGGAGGCGCGGCTGGCGCGCCTGCTGAAGCGCGCGGCGCACGACTGGGCCACCGGCACCCATCATGGCGTCGGCTGCACTCTTCCGTTCCTGGTACTGTCACTAGCTAGTGTGTACTGTATGTGTCAGGACGAGCAGCGACGGTTCCTGCTGTCGGTGGCGCTGGAGGCGCGGCTGGCGCGCCTGCTGAAGCGCGCGGCGCACGACTGGGCCACCGGCACCCATCATGGCGTCGGCTGCACTCTTCCGTTCCTGGTACTGTCACTAGCTAGTGTGTACTGTATGTGTCAGGACGAGCAGCGAAGGTTCCTGCTGTCGGTGGCGCTGGAGGCGCGGCTGGCGCGCCTGCTGAAGCGCGCGGCGCACGACTGGGCCACCGGCACCCATCATGGCGTCGGCTGCACTCTTCCGTTCCTGGTACTGTCACTAGCTAGTGTGTACTGCATGTGTCAGGACGAGCAGCGAAGGTTCCTGCTGTCGGTGGCGCTGGAGGCGCGGCTGGCGCGCCTGCTGAAGCGCGCGGCGCACGACTGGGCCACCGGCACCCATCATGGCGTCGGCTGCACTCTTCCGTTCCTGGTACTGTCACTAGCTAGTGTGTACTGCATGTGTCAGGACGAGCAGCGAAGGTTCCTGCTGTCGGTGGCGCTGGAGGCGCGGCTGGCGCGCCTGCTGAAGCGCGCGGCGCACGACTGGGCCACCGGCACCCATCATGGCGTCGGCTGCACTCTTCCGTTCCTGGTACTGTCACTAGCTAGTGTGTACTGCATGTGTCAGGACGAGCAGCGACGGTTCCTGCTGTCGGTGGCGCTGGAGGCGCGGCTGGCGCGCCTGCTGAAGCGCGCGGCGCACGACTGGGCCACCGGCACCCATCATGGCGTCGGCTGCACTCTTCCGTTCCTGGTACTGTCACTAGCTAGTGTGTACTGCATGTGTCAGGACGAGCAGCGAAGGTTCCTGCTGTCGGTGGCGCTGGAGGCGCGGCTGGCGCGCCTGCTGAAGCGCGCGGCGCACGACTGGGCCACCGGCACCCATCATGGCGTCGGCTGCACTCTTCCGTTCCTGGTACTGTCACTAGCTAGTGTGTACTGCATGTGTCAGGACGAGCAGCGACGGTTCCTGCTGTCGGTGGCGCTGGAGGCGCGGCTGGCGCGCCTGCTGAAGCGCGCGGCGCACGACTGGGCCACCGGCACCCATCATGGCGTCGGCTGCACTCTTCCGTTCCTGGTACTGTCACTAGCTAGTGTGTACTGTATGTGTCAGGACGAGCAGCGACGGTTCCTGCTGTCGGTGGCGCTGGAGGCGCGGCTGGCGCGCCTGCTGAAGCGCGCGGCGCACGACTGGGCCACCGGCACCCATCATGGCGTCGGCTGCACTCTTCCGTTCCTGGTACTGTCACTAGCTAGTGTGTACTGCATGTGTCAGGACGAGCAGCGAAGGTTCCTGCTGTCGGTGGCGCTGGAGGCGCGGCTGGCGCGCCTGCTGAAGCGCGCGGCGCACGACTGGGCCACCGGCACCCATCATGGCGTCGGCTGCACTCTTCCGTTCCTGGTACTGTCACTAGCTAGTGTGTACTGCATGTGTCAGGACGAGCAGCGAAGGTTCCTGCTGTCGGTGGCGCTGGAGGCGCGGCTGGCGCGCCTGCTGAAGCGCGCGGCGCACGACTGGGCCACCGGCACCCATCATGGCGTCGGCTGCACTCTTCCGTTCCTGGTACTGTCACTAGCTAGTGTGTACTGCATGTGTCAGGACGAGCAGCGACGGTTCCTGCTGTCGGTGGCGCTGGAGGCGCGGCTGGCGCGCCTGCTGAAGCGCGCGGCGCACGACTGGGCCACCGGCACCCATCATGGCGTCGGCTGCACTCTTCCGTTCCTGGTACTGTCACTAGCTAGTGTGTACTGCATGTGTCAGGACGAGCAGCGAAGGTTCCTGCTGTCGGTGGCGCTGGAGGCGCGGCTGGCGCGCCTGCTGAAGCGCGCGGCGCACGACTGGGCCACCGGCACCCATCATGGCGTCGGCTGCACTCTTCCGTTCCTGGTACTGTCACTAGCTAGTGTGTACTGTATGTGTCAGGACGAGCAGCGACGGTTCCTGCTGTCGGTGGCGCTGGAGGCGCGGCTGGCGCGCCTGCTGAAGCGCGCGGCGCACGACTGGGCCACCGGCACCCATCATGGCGTCGGCTGCACTCTTCCGTTCCTGGTACTGTCACTAGCTAGTGTGTACTGCATGTGTCAGGACGAGCAGCGAAGGTTCCTGCTGTCGGTGGCGCTGGAGGCGCGGCTGGCGCGCCTGCTGAAGCGCGCGGCGCACGACTGGGCCACCGGCACCCATCATGGCGTCGGCTGCACTCTTCCGTTCCTGGTACTGTCACTAGCTAGTGTGTACTGTATGTGTCAGGACGAGCAGCGACGGTTCCTGCTGTCGGTGGCGCTGGAGGCGCGGCTGGCGCGCCTGCTGAAGCGCGCGGCGCACGACTGGGCCACCGGCACCCATCATGGCGTCGGCTGCACTCTTCCGTTCCTGGTACTGTCACTAGCTAGTGTGTACTGCATGTGTCAGGACGAGCAGCGACGGTTCCTGCTGTCGGTGGCGCTGGAGGCGCGGCTGGCGCGCCTGCTGAAGCGCGCGGCGCACGACTGGGCCACCGGCACCCATCATGGCGTCGGCTGCACTCTTCCGTTCCTGGTACTGTCACTAGCTAGTGTGTACTGCATGTGTCAGGACGAGCAGCGAAGGTTCCTGCTGTCGGTGGCGCTGGAGGCGCGGCTGGCGCGCCTGCTGAAGCGCGCGGCGCACGACTGGGCCACCGGCACCCATCATGGCGTCGGCTGCACTCTTCCGTTCCTGGTACTGTCACTAGCTAGTGTGTACTGCATGTGTCAGGACGAGCAGCGACGGTTCCTGCTGTCGGTGGCGCTGGAGGCGCGGCTGGCGCGCCTGCTGAAGCGCGCGGCGCACGACTGGGCCACCGGCACCCATCATGGCGTCGGCTGCACTCTTCCGTTCCTGGTACTGTCACTAGCTAGTGTGTACTGCATGTGTCAGGACGAGCAGCGAAGGTTCCTGCTGTCGGTGGCGCTGGAGGCGCGGCTGGCGCGCCTGCTGAAGCGCGCGGCGCACGACTGGGCCACCGGCACCCATCATGGCGTCGGCTGCACTCTTCCGTTCCTGGTACTGTCACTAGCTAGTGTGTACTGCATGTGTCAGGACGAGCAGCGAAGGTTCCTGCTGTCGGTGGCGCTGGAGGCGCGGCTGGCGCGCCTGCTGAAGCGCGCGGCGCACGACTGGGCCACCGGCACCCATCATGGCGTCGGCTGCACTCTTCCGTTCCTGGTACTGTCACTAGCTAGTGTGTACTGCATGTGTCAGGACGAGCAGCGAAGGTTCCTGCTGTCGGTGGCGCTGGAGGCGCGGCTGGCGCGCCTGCTGAAGCGCGCGGCGCACGACTGGGCCACCGGCACCCATCATGGCGTCGGCTGCACTCTTCCGTTCCTGGTACTGTCACTAGCTAGTGTGTACTGCATGTGTCAGGACGAGCAGCGACGGTTCCTGCTGTCGGTGGCGCTGGAGGCGCGGCTGGCGCGCCTGCTGAAGCGCGCGGCGCACGACTGGGCCACCGGCACCCATCATGGCGTCGGCTGCACTCTTCCGTTCCTGGTACTGTCACTAGCTAGTGTGTACTGTATGTGTCAGGACGAGCAGCGAAGGTTCCTGCTGTCGGTGGCGCTGGAGGCGCGGCTGGCGCGCCTGCTGAAGCGCGCGGCGCACGACTGGGCCACCGGCACCCATCATGGCGTCGGCTGCACTCTTCCGTTCCTGGTACTGTCACTAGCTAGTGTGTACTGTATGTGTCAGGACGAGCAGCGAAGGTTCCTGCTGTCGGTGGCGCTGGAGGCGCGGCTGGCGCGCCTGCTGAAGCGCGCGGCGCACGACTGGGCCACCGGCACCCATCATGGCGTCGGCTGCACTCTTCCGTTCCTGGTACTGTCACTAGCTAGTGTGTACTGCATGTGTCAGGACGAGCAGCGAAGGTTCCTGCTGTCGGTGGCGCTGGAGGCGCGGCTGGCGCGCCTGCTGAAGCGCGCGGCGCACGACTGGGCCACCGGCACCCATCATGGCGTCGGCTGCACTCTTCCGTTCCTGGTACTGTCACTAGCTAGTGTGTACTGCATGTGTCAGGACGAGCAGCGACGGTTCCTGCTGTCGGTGGCGCTGGAGGCGCGGCTGGCGCGCCTGCTGAAGCGCGCGGCGCACGACTGGGCCACCGGCACCCATCATGGCGTCGGCTGCACTCTTCCGTTCCTGGTACTGTCACTAGCTAGTGTGTACTGCATGTGTCAGGACGAGCAGCGACGGTTCCTGCTGTCGGTGGCGCTGGAGGCGCGGCTGGCGCGCCTGCTGAAGCGCGCGGCGCACGACTGGGCCACCGGCACCCATCATGGCGTCGGCTGCACTCTTCCGTTCCTGGTACTGTCACTAGCTAGTGTGTACTGTATGTGTCAGGACGAGCAGCGAAGGTTCCTGCTGTCGGTGGCGCTGGAGGCGCGGCTGGCGCGCCTGCTGAAGCGCGCGGCGCACGACTGGGCCACCGGCACCCATCATGGCGTCGGCTGCACTCTTCCGTTCCTGGTACTGTCACTAGCTAGTGTGTACTGCATGTGTCAGGACGAGCAGCGAAGGTTCCTGCTGTCGGTGGCGCTGGAGGCGCGGCTGGCGCGCCTGCTGAAGCGCGCGGCGCACGACTGGGCCACCGGCACCCATCATGGCGTCGGCTGCACTCTTCCGTTCCTGGTACTGTCACTAGCTAGTGTGTACTGCATGTGTCAGGACGAGCAGCGACGGTTCCTGCTGTCGGTGGCGCTGGAGGCGCGGCTGGCGCGCCTGCTGAAGCGCGCGGCGCACGACTGGGCCACCGGCACCCATCATGGCGTCGGCTGCACTCTTCCGTTCCTGGTACTGTCACTAGCTAGTGTGTACTGCATGTGTCAGGACGAGCAGCGACGGTTCCTGCTGTCGGTGGCGCTGGAGGCGCGGCTGGCGCGCCTGCTGAAGCGCGCGGCGCACGACTGGGCCACCGGCACCCATCATGGCGTCGGCTGCACTCTTCCGTTCCTGGTACTGTCACTAGCTAGTGTGTACTGCATGTGTCAGGACGAGCAGCGACGGTTCCTGCTGTCGGTGGCGCTGGAGGCGCGGCTGGCGCGCCTGCTGAAGCGCGCGGCGCACGACTGGGCCACCGGCACCCATCATGGCGTCGGCTGCACTCTTCCGTTCCTGGTACTGTCACTAGCTAGTGTGTACTGTATGTGTCAGGACGAGCAGCGAAGGTTCCTGCTGTCGGTGGCGCTGGAGGCGCGGCTGGCGCGCCTGCTGAAGCGCGCGGCGCACGACTGGGCCACCGGCACCCATCATGGCGTCGGCTGCACTCTTCCGTTCCTGGTACTGTCACTAGCTAGTGTGTACTGTATGTGTCAGGACGAGCAGCGAAGGTTCCTGCTGTCGGTGGCGCTGGAGGCGCGGCTGGCGCGCCTGCTGAAGCGCGCGGCGCACGACTGGGCCACCGGCACCCATCATGGCGTCGGCTGCACTCTTCCGTTCCTGGTACTGTCACTAGCTAGTGTGTACTGCATGTGTCAGGACGAGCAGCGAAGGTTCCTGCTGTCGGTGGCGCTGGAGGCGCGGCTGGCGCGCCTGCTGAAGCGCGCGGCGCACGACTGGGCCACCGGCACCCATCATGGCGTCGGCTGCACTCTTCCGTTCCTGGTACTGTCACTAGCTAGTGTGTACTGCATGTGTCAGGACGAGCAGCGACGGTTCCTGCTGTCGGTGGCGCTGGAGGCGCGGCTGGCGCGCCTGCTGAAGCGCGCGGCGCACGACTGGGCCACCGGCACCCATCATGGCGTCGGCTGCACTCTTCCGTTCCTGGTACTGTCACTAGCTAGTGTGTACTGCATGTGTCAGGACGAGCAGCGACGGTTCCTGCTGTCGGTGGCGCTGGAGGCGCGGCTGGCGCGCCTGCTGAAGCGCGCGGCGCACGACTGGGCCACCGGCACCCATCATGGCGTCGGCTGCACTCTTCCGTTCCTGGTACTGTCACTAGCTAGTGTGTACTGTATGTGTCAGGACGAGCAGCGAAGGTTCCTGCTGTCGGTGGCGCTGGAGGCGCGGCTGGCGCGCCTGCTGAAGCGCGCGGCGCACGACTGGGCCACCGGCACCCATCATGGCGTCGGCTGCACTCTTCCGTTCCTGGTACTGTCACTAGCTAGTGTGTACTGCATGTGTCAGGACGAGCAGCGAAGGTTCCTGCTGTCGGTGGCGCTGGAGGCGCGGCTGGCGCGCCTGCTGAAGCGCGCGGCGCACGACTGGGCCACCGGCACCCATCATGGCGTCGGCTGCACTCTTCCGTTCCTGGTACTGTCACTAGCTAGTGTGTACTGCATGTGTCAGGACGAGCAGCGACGGTTCCTGCTGTCGGTGGCGCTGGAGGCGCGGCTGGCGCGCCTGCTGAAGCGCGCGGCGCACGACTGGGCCACCGGCACCCATCATGGCGTCGGCTGCACTCTTCCGTTCCTGGTACTGTCACTAGCTAGTGTGTACTGTATGTGTCAGGACGAGCAGCGACGGTTCCTGCTGTCGGTGGCGCTGGAGGCGCGGCTGGCGCGCCTGCTGAAGCGCGCGGCGCACGACTGGGCCACCGGCACCCATCATGGCGTCGGCTGCACTCTTCCGTTCCTGGTACTGTCACTAGCTAGTGTGTACTGCATGTGTCAGGACGAGCAGCGAAGGTTCCTGCTGTCGGTGGCGCTGGAGGCGCGGCTGGCGCGCCTGCTGAAGCGCGCGGCGCACGACTGGGCCACCGGCACCCATCATGGCGTCGGCTGCACTCTTCCGTTCCTGGTACTGTCACTAGCTAGTGTGTACTGCATGTGTCAGGACGAGCAGCGATGGTTCCTGCTGTCGGTGGCGCTGGAGGCGCGGCTGGCGCGCCTGCTGAAGCGCGCGGCGCACGACTGGGCCACCGGCACCCATCATGGCGTCGGCTGCACTCTTCCGTTCCTGGTACTGTCACTAGCTAGTGTGTACTGTATGTGTCAGGACGAGCAGCGAAGGTTCCTGCTGTCGGTGGCGCTGGAGGCGCGGCTGGCGCGCCTGCTGAAGCGCGCGGCGCACGACTGGGCCACCGGCACCCATCATGGCGTCGGCTGCACTCTTCCGTTCCTGGTACTGTCACTAGCTAGTGTGTACTGCATGTGTCAGGACGAGCAGCGACGGTTCCTGATGTCGGTGGCGCTGGAGGCGCGGCTGGCGCGCCTGCTGAAGCGCGCGGCGCACGACTGGGCCACCGGCACCCATCATGGCGTCGGCTGCACTCTTCCGTTCCTGGTACTGTCACTAGCTAGTGTGTACTGTATGTGTCAGGACGAGCAGCGAAGGTTCCTGCTGTCGGTGGCGCTGGAGGCGCGGCTGGCGCGCCTGCTGAAGCGCGCGGCGCACGACTGGGCCACCGGCACCCATCATGGCGTCGGCTGCACTCTTCCGTTCCTGGTACTGTCACTAGCTAGTGTGTACTGCATGTGTCAGGACGAGCAGCGAAGGTTCCTGCTGTCGGTGGCGCTGGAGGCGCGGCTGGCGCGCCTGCTGAAGCGCGCGGCGCACGACTGGGCCACCGGCACCCATCATGGCGTCGGCTGCACTCTTCCGTTCCTGGTACTGTCACTAGCTAGTGTGTACTGTATGTGTCAGGACGAGCAGCGAAGGTTCCTGCTGTCGGTGGCGCTGGAGGCGCGGCTGGCGCGCCTGCTGAAGCGCGCGGCGCACGACTGGGCCACCGGCACCCATCATGGCGTCGGCTGCACTCTTCCGTTCCTGGTACTGTCACTAGCTAGTGTGTACTGCATGTGTCAGGACGAGCAGCGAC
Organism: Lathronympha strigana; assembly: GCA_949128165.1. Classification (NCBI taxonomy): domain Eukaryota; kingdom Metazoa; phylum Arthropoda; class Insecta; order Lepidoptera; family Tortricidae; genus Lathronympha; species Lathronympha strigana. Next base: position 21,946,009 of record OX421913.1, on the reverse strand, counting down.
GGTTCCTGCTGTCGGTGGCGCTGGAGGCGCGGCTGGCGCGCCTGCTGAAGCGCGCGGCGCACGACTGGGCCACCGGCACCCATCATGGCGTCGGCTGCACTCTTCCGTTCCTGGTACTGTCACTAGCTAGTGTGTACTGTATGTGTCAGGACGAGCAGCGAAGGTTCCTGCTGTCGGTGGCGCTGGAGGCGCGGCTGGCGCGCCTGCTGAAGCGCGCGGCGCACGACTGGGCCACCGGCACCCATCATGGCGTCGGCTGCACTCTTCCGTTCCTGGTACTGTCACTAGCTAGTGTGTACTGCATGTGTCAGGACGAGCAGCGAAGGTTCCTGCTGTCGGTGGCGCTGGAGGCGCGGCTGGCGCGCCTGCTGAAGCGCGCGGCGCACGACTGGGCCACCGGCACCCATCATGGCGTCGGCTGCACTCTTCCGTTCCTGGTACTGTCACTAGCTAGTGTGTACTGCATGTGTCAGGACGAGCAGCGAAGGTTCCTGCTGTCGGTGGCGCTGGAGGCGCGGCTGGCGCGCCTGCTGAAGCGCGCGGCGCACGACTGGGCCACCGGCACCCATCATGGCGTCGGCTGCACTCTTCCGTTCCTGGTACTGTCACTAGCTAGTGTGTACTGCATGTGTCAGGACGAGCAGCGACGGTTCCTGCTGTCGGTGGCGCTGGAGGCGCGGCTGGCGCGCCTGCTGAAGCGCGCGGCGCACGACTGGGCCACCGGCACCCATCATGGCGTCGGCTGCACTCTTCCGTTCCTGGTACTGTCACTAGCTAGTGTGTACTGTATGTGTCAGGACGAGCAGCGAAGGTTCCTGCTGTCGGTGGCGCTGGAGGCGCGGCTGGCGCGCCTGCTGAAGCGCGCGGCGCACGACTGGGCCACCGGCACGGCGTCGGCTGCACTCTTCCGTTCCTGGTACTGTCACTAGCTAGTGTGTGCTGCATGTGTCAGGACGAGCAGCGAAGGTTCCTGCTGTCGGTGGCGCTGGAGGCGCGGCTGGCGCGCCTGCTGAAGCGCGCGGCGCACGACTGGGCCACCGGCACCCATCATGGCGTCGGCTGCACTCTTCCGTTCCTGGTACTGTCACTAGCTAGTGTGTGCTGTATGTGTCAGGACGAGCAGCGAAGGTTCCTGCTGTCGGTGGCGCTGGAGGCGCGGCTGGCGCGCCTGCTGAAGCGCGCGGCGCACGACTGGGCCACCGGCACCCATCATGGCGTCGGCTGCACTCTTCCGTTCCTGGTACTGTCACTAGCTAGTGTGTGCTGCATGTGTCAGGACGAGCAGCGAAGGTTCCTGCTGTCGGTGGCGCTGGAGGCGCGGCTGGCGCGCCTGCTGAAGCGCGCGGCGCACGACTGGGCCACCGGCACCCATCATGGCGTCGGCTGCACTCTTCCGTTCCTGGTACTGTCACTAGCTAGTGTGTGCTGCATGTGTCAGGACGAGCAGCGAAGGTTCCTGCTGTCGGTGGCGCTGGAGGCGCGGCTGGCGCGCCTGCTGAAGCGCGCGGCGCACGACTGGGCCACCGGCACCCATCATGGCGTCGGCTGCACTCTTCCGTTCCTGGTACTGTCACTAGCTAGTGTGTGCTGTATGTGTCAGGACGAGCAGCGACGGTTCCTGCTGTCGGTGGCGCTGGAGGCGCGGCTGGCGCGCCTGCTGAAGCGCGCGGCGCACGACTGGGCCACCGGCACCCATCATGGCGTCGGCTGCACTCTTCCGTTCCTGGTACTGTCACTAGCTAGTGTGTGCTGTATGTGTCAGGACGAGCAGCGAAGGTTCCTGCTGTCGGTGGCGCTGGAGGCGCGGCTGGCGCGCCTGCTGAAGCGCGCGGCGCACGACTGGGCCACCGGCACCCATCATGGCGTCGGCTGCACTCTTCCGTTCCTGGTACTGTCACTAGCTAGTGTGTACTGCATGTGTCAGGACGAGCAGCGAAGGTTCCTGCTGTCGGTGGCGCTGGAGGCGCGGCTGGCGCGCCTGCTGAAGCGCGCGGCGCACGACTGGGCCACCGGCACCCATCATGGCGTCGGCTGCACTCTTCCGTTCCTGGTACTGTCACTAGCTAGTGTGTGCTGCATGTGTCAGGACGAGCAGCGAAGGTTCCTGCTGTCGGTGGCGCTGGAGGCGCGGCTGGCGCGCCTGCTGAAGCGCGCGGCGCACGACTGGGCCACCGGCACCCATCATGGCGTCGGCTGCACTCTTCCGTTCCTGGTACTGTCACTAGCTAGTGTGTGCTGCATGTGTCAGGACGAGCAGCGAAGGTTCCTGCTGTCGGTGGCGCTGGAGGCGCGGCTGGCGCGCCTGCTGAAGCGCGCGGCGCACGACTGGGCCACCGGCACCCATCATGGCGTCGGCTGCACTCTTCCGTTCCTGGTACTGTCACTAGCTAGTGTGTGCTGCATGTGTCAGGACGAGCAGCGAAGGTTCCTGCTGTCGGTGGCGCTGGAGGCGCGGCTGGCGCGCCTGCTGAAGCGCGCGGCGCACGACTGGGCCACCGGCACCCATCATGGCGTCGGCTGCACTCTTCCGTTCCTGGTACTGTCACTAGCTAGTGTGTGCTGCATGTGTCAGGACGAGCAGCGAAGGTTCCTGCTGTCGGTGGCGCTGGAGGCGCGGCTGGCGCGCCTGCTGAAGCGCGCGGCGCACGACTGGGCCACCGGCACCCATCATGGCGTCGGCTGCACTCTTCCGTTCCTGGTACTGTCACTAGCTAGTGTGTGCTGCATGTGTCAGGACGAGCAGCGAAGGTTCCTGCTGTCGGTGGCGCTGGAGGCGCGGCTGGCGCGCCTGCTGAAGCGCGCGGCGCACGACTGGGCCACCGGCACCCATCATGGCGTCGGCTGCACTCTTCCGTTCCTGGTACTGTCACTAGCTAGTGTGTGCTGCATGTGTCAGGACGAGCAGCGAAGGTTCCTGCTGTCGGTGGCGCTGGAGGCGCGGCTGGCGCGCCTGCTGAAGCGCGCGGCGCACGACTGGGCCACCGGCACCCATCATGGCGTCGGCTGCACTCTTCCGTTCCTGGTACTGTCACTAGCTAGTGTGTGCTGCATGTGTCAGGACGAGCAGCGAAGGTTCCTGCTGTCGGTGGCGCTGGAGGCGCGGCTGGCGCGCCTGCTGAAGCGCGCGGCGCACGACTGGGCCACCGGCACCCATCATGGCGTCGGCTGCACTCTTCCGTTCCTGGTACTGTCACTAGCTAGTGTGTACTGCATGTGTCAGGACGAGCAGCGAAGGTTCCTGCTGTCGGTGGCGCTGGAGGCGCGGCGGTCACCTCTATAAATATCTGGAACTTATTACAGGAGAAAAAGGTCAAGAAGGCACCGTACCTATAATACCCAATATTCACTCATTATTTTTAGACTACTGGATGATAGCTTCTATTATTATAATACTGCAATACATTACGATGCTAGTGCGTAAAGTATGTCTTTATTTTTGAAAAATGACATATCCGCACGTGTATCGAACGACGTTTTTCAATACAGAACGAATTCGAAACTTTTTTATTATTATTTATGTAACACTATTGTAATACAGTCGAACAATTAAAAACCTCAACAGAATGTTTATCTTATGTTTACTTCTCATTAACCAAATAATTATTGACACACTTCGTACGGCAAATCGCATGTGACAAATCGTATCGTCAAGTCTATAGAGCCTTCGAACATGTTTGACTGATTGAAAAACGCCTCTACTTTGACAGACATTTCGTAAGCTCTGTTCTATTTCATACACACAGATTAATAACAACCGTTTTCAATGTTGAATATTTTTATAATGAATATTATTATGATGAAAAAGTAAATATGAATATGATCAATATTTTCCGTTAATAGTAAGTTTTTAGATTTATTACGTATCGTCGGTAAACATTCATGAATTGAAACAAAACTTAATTAAAAAAAAAATTAAAAATAGAAACCGTAAAGTTTACTTTTTGGAAACGAGCCCAAAAAAGAAACTTTACGTACGCAAAGCAGACAAAAAAATGCTTTTTGATAAACTTTTTTTTTTCAATTAATAAATTTTATAGGACATTCTTACACAAATTGACTTAGTCCCGCAGCAGTAAGCTTAAGAAGGCTTGTGTTACGGGTACTCATACAACGATATATATATAATATACAAATACATAGAAAAAATCCATGACTCAGGAACAAATATCTGTGTTCATCACACAAATTAATCCCCTTACCGGGATTCGAACCCAGGACCATCGGTTTAGCAGGCAGGGTCACTACCAACTACGCCAACCGGTCGTCCGTATTGTTATTGTAACTGTATTGAAAACATGTTTTCTTTAGAGGTTACTCTTGAAAAAGCGCCATATATTTGGCAATTTGAAAAACACTCAACGCTCAAATCTAAGCAACGTTGAAAGTTGACTCGGAGATTAATCTTTACCTTCCCCTTCCTTCCTCTTGAATCACATTATCTATTTTTGAAGACCGGTTGGCGTTGTTGGTAGTGACCCTGCCTGCTAAACCGATTGTTCTGGGTTCGAATCCCGGTATGGGAATTTATTTGTGTGATGAACACAGATATTTGTTCCTGAGTCATGGATGTTTTCTATATATTTGTATATTATATATATCGTTGTCTAAGTACCCGTAACACAGGCCTTCTTGAGCTTACTGCGGGACGTCAATTTGTGTAAGAATGTCCTATAATATTTATTATTTTATTATACATAGGGAAGGTCAGCGACTTTATTTTCATCACACCTGCTCGTAAATGGTGATATTATATGCAAGCATACTTACACTTAAAGAGCTGTATTATTCCCATGGTTTTAAAGGATTCTCATACTACTTTACCGCCCGCGTGGAGCTCCCCGAGCACCTGCCCCGCACGCGCTCGCAGCACGTAGTCACTCCGGAGTACTGTGGACTGTGCAACTACACTACCGCTTATCATTATTGTTTCTGCCGCCTGTATAGAGTTTATTTATTTCCTCGCAAATGTGATGAAAAACATTGTGTGTACCACGGGCAGTAAAGGGATTACTAACTCGGGTCATTTAAAGCCCTCCGCCTACGGCGTCGGGCTTCAATAGACCCTCGTAAGTAATGCCCTTTTTACCGCCCTAGATGCACAATGTACTATTACACGCTTTTATTAGCTTCACTTGTAACTATGTATGTAAGAAAATCTTGGAATCTTAATTTGACCCACTTCCCGGCCTCCGATTATGATGAAATTTTGCACACGCTCTGAGTTCTAATGACAATACACGACTAGCTAAGAAACGTTTTGTAATTTTTAGTGCGTGCTAAAAGCGTGTTTTTTAGTTTTTTAAACTATTATTTTCATTTTATACTATGTAGTAATTATTTCGTTTGTTAGGTGGACTGGTGCTGGCGGCGAGCCATGCAGCTAAAGGAGAATGCCAAGGAGCTTACGGCTCCTCTGTTCTCCTCCTCATCGTTGCCCGACAGGTAATTACTGTACTATATATAGTCTACTAGCTTTAGCCCGCGTTAGAAAGAGACAAAGAGTAGCCTATGTCACCCTCCATACCTTCAAACTATCTCCAATTAAAAAATCACGTCAATTCGTCGCGACGTTTTGCCGTGAAAGACGGACAAACAAACAGACACACACACTTTCCCATTTATAATATTAGTATGGAAGATATCGAAGAAACAACGTTTCTAGTATTTAATAATATTTATTCCAAACACCGGATTTATCGCAATCCTGTTATATACCAGAACTTCAATAATCGGGAGATTCCGAATGTTTAAGCAGATCACGGCCCAGTGATCGGGTAGCCCAGTGGTTAGGGCGTCTGCCGCGAAAGCAGGTGGTCGCTGGTTCGATCCCAGCCCTGCTCACCGGGGACCTTGGTCACTTTTGATGTAGTATATGATATCTCTTTCAATTTATAGTCTTTTTGTGACAGGAACGTAGTGCGATGTTTGGAGCACTGCGTGCAGCAGCTTTCGCAGCTGACGGGTTTGTTGGACGCCATCCTCACTAAATGCTGCAACCTCATTGTTCCCGATGGTAATTAAAAAGATATATTTATTATATGTCTATTTCATTTTCTATTGGTAGAAATTGGTATTGGTTGGTTGATTTCGTAGTTACCTAAGTGTGTTTGTGTGATGATTATATGGAGCGACATAATCGCCAAGCGATAAAGCTCTTTAATAAAGATAAAAAAACTATTGGTCTTATAATTACATTAAAAAACGGGATATTTACCATGTATTTTTGACAATCACGGCCTCCTTAGCCTAGGCGGTAGTGACCCTGCCTACGAAACTGGAGGTTCCGGGTTCGAATCCTGGTTTTTCTTTCTTCCTAGCGTTTTCCCGGCTTATGCCTAAAGGTGCCCAAGGAGCCTGGGGTCCAGTTTGGCAAGTAATCCCAATATGTGATTTCCGACGAGTGGAGTATAAGGTGACACGCGTCGGAAATCATCTTTATGCTCATGTTTCATACAATGTTTTAGTATGCATTGTTCGGGTAAATAAAAAAATCATATGACTTAAAACTAATTGACAATGCGCTTCACATGAAGCCAAATCGTATTTTGCTACTTACTTGCAGTTTGTATGTCGCAGAAAAGTAAAAATCTAGCATTTATGATATGTATGTAGATAAAGTATGTAACGCACCTACACATAATTAGGCGGGTCCCACACTCGGGTTTTAATGCCTGTTAGCGACGCGCTCACGAGTACCATTTAAAACTAGAAATATGTATACCTAGCTGTAGAAATGTATCGCATAGATAACTCTTAAGTACTTTAAGTTAACCATTGGCGCGCCCCACCAGTCTGCATGCATCCTCTGACGGGGCCGCCCGTAATGCGCTAATTTTCTTATTTGACACGTGGTCTATAATTAAGTTATTTTTCTGGACCTTTGTACTTTTTAAATGTTTTGTTCGTATTTTTCCGTGTTTTTGAACATTAAAAGTGTATTTTGAACTCAGTGCTTTCTCTTCAACACCAAGACCTCACCCTACCGGCTTCAGTGGTCTTCGAACCGGATAGATGTTTCATACTCCAAAAATGGTGAAAACTCGCAGCACTGTACGCAAAGAGCTCATGGAAAATCAAGAACAAGGTGCTAATAATGGTAATACCGAACAAGAAACAAAGAATGTTCCAGAACCTACGTGTCACCGTTCGGAACGAACGGCGGCGGGTAGCGGTATAAAAACCGAGCCGCGCCCTGTTCACTCGCTTGCACATTCAAAATCTAAATCCAGGTCTTCGGTATCATCTATCGAGGCACGTAAGAAGCGATTAATTTTGGATGCCGAAAAGCGAAAAGCCGATATACAGATGCAACTAATTGATAAAGAGCTAGACGCAGACCTAGCCGACTTAAAGGAGGAGGAAGATGAGGAAGTATACAGTTCACATGAGAAGGAGGATCGCACACGGAACATCGAGAACTGGATAGAAAAAAGCCAGCTGGAGTTGGACAAGTTGAGCGTACCGCCGCCGAATGAGCCCGTCGCAGGTGTCTCGCGAGACACGAAAGACACAATTCAAATGCTCGCTGCAACAGTCCAGCAGCTAGCCGCAGCTTCTATCCAGAACAAGCCTAACGCCAACCTATTGAGCCGCATCTGCACGCCCCGAGACCTTCCCGAGTTCACAGGAGACCCGCTAGATTGGCTGCAATTCAAAAGGGCGTATGAGGAGTCGACCGAAGTGTGTCATTTTAGTTCTAAAGAAAACCTGTGGAGACTTCGTAAATGTCTGCGTGGAGTAGCAAAAGAAGCAGTCTCAGCTCTGCTGATCAGTGCAACGTCGCCTGATCGCATTATGGAAACGCTGGAGCTACGATTTGGTGATCCAGACTGCATTATTTCTAAGCTGATGCAAGATATTAAAAGGCTTCAACCCGTCTCCCCAGAATACCAAAAGGATATAGTCCAATTTTCTGTAAAGGTGCAGAACTTCGTTGAAGCTGTAAGGTCAGTAGGTCGTGAAGAATACCTACAGGGCATGAGCCTAGTGTCCCTCATTTTATCTAAACTACCTACTGTTTTATTGTCAAAGTGGTCGGATTATAGCTTTCCTGTTATTAAAGCTGGCTTGAAGTCACGTTTGGATATATTAGCAGACTTCTTGAATACGGAAGCTATACGTATATCTACTACTTCTAATATTTATACTATGGGTCAACGCACGGAACACGTAAAAACTAGAATTTACGATAAGAACCCGCGCCCGCAATCTGTTAACCTGCAGTCTGTGCAAGATAACGCCGACAATAAGTGCTATTTTTGCCAAGGATCGAAACACAAGTTATCCGAATGTAAACAATTCAGAAAGGCACTTCGCAAGGTACGTTGGCAGTACGTAAAACGTAATGGTATTTGTTACAAATGTTTGGATTCCCGCCACAGCCGAGAAACCTGCCCTGCACCGGTATGCGATAAGGATAATTGTGGTCAAGCGCATCACAAGTTACTGCACTTCGTAAACAACAACGCTGCGCGCCGGCCGAGCGACCGCGCGCCGCCGGGCCGGGAGGTACCTATCGTCACCGCGGAGCCCGCCGGACCCCAGGAGTCCTCGGCGGAACCCGCCGGCGACGCGAACCCACCGACGACGGAGGCAGTTAATAACGTTAACGCAAGTAGTCGCGAAGTGTTGCTAAAAGTATTACCTATTCGTGTGCATACGGCTAACGGTAAAGTGATAAACACTAGTGCGTTACTCGATGACGGAGCTGGCGTAACAATGATAAGTGCTGACTTAGCTGCCCGCGCGGGGCTACGCGGACAACGTCAAACAATGCGCGTGCGTGGACCTTGGAGAAATAGTGTCATAACCTGCAACAGTATGGTGCTGGATATTGAACTCTCTGGTATGGACAATAAGGTTCACTCAATCAAAGCAAAAGGTGTATCTGAGTTAGATTTGCCATTGAATTATTTATTTGTTTATTTATTTATTTGTTTATTTTATACACACCAGCACTTACAGATAAACCTTACGTGCTAATAATGTTGTAAATACATTTTAATAAGTATTTTATACAATTCTATCCACTGTTTCATGTCATTTAATAGGTACATACTCATTTTATATTAATTATGTCATTCTGAAATTACAGTAACTTATCCTAATTATGTACATATGTATGTTACATTATGAACAAATCTTTATACTAACAAATATTACAGTACAATATAATCCAAACGAAATTTTAATAAATTATCATTACTTATTTCATATTATAAATTAAATTCATCTTAAGAAATAAAATTACTAAATTGTCACAGTTTCTACAATAGAGCTTGGGGTTACAATATTTTCCAAATACCGAGATGATGCACTTAAAAATTTAGACTCTGAGGAAAAGAAAATGTCAAGCTGCTCGTCGCTGTCTAGTATGTCATTTATCAATTTCAACGCGTGGTGCAGTGGGGAGGAGGCTAGCGCGCGCGCGCGCGCCGGGGGGATGCCGAACAGATCGCGGCGGCGAGTACGGAGTTGTTTCGTTGATAATCGGGGAACGCGCAACGGTATTTGTGCTAACAGCTGGGAATTTGTTAATTGACCGCGTATTATATGGAAAAAATATTTAATTAAGTATATGTTTCTTCGGGCTTCAAGGGATGTATAGTTTACCATACCATATATAAAGAGCGTCGGATACAGGAATGGGTACGCACCGTATATTTTCTTATATAGAAAACGCACAAACGATTTTTGCACTTTTTCCAATAGCAGCACGTATTGTTGCTCATGGGGGCTCCAGATGATGGCATTCGTCTCCAGCTTGCTACGCACGTAAGCGTTATATAAGATGGCAATGGCGTGCTGATTGGTAAATAGTTTAGCTTGCCGTATGATGAATCCCAGACATCTTCTAGCCTCGTTACTTATGTTGACTATGTGGGGATTAAATGTTAGTTGGGCATCAAACGAGACACCCAGGTCTTTAATTTCATTGGTTCGCTTCATAGGTTTGCTCTGAAGAGTATATTGGTAGGTTATGGGCTGGCGAATTCGGGCATATGTCATTACCGAGCATTTGTCTTTGTTTAGGGTAAGGCTATTTTTTGATGCCCAGCTACAGGTTGCTTCTATATCAAGCTGAAGTAACGTGGGATCATTGGGATCGTTAATCGGGAGAACTAATTTCAAATCATCAGCAAATAACAGACAGGTCGAGAACTTAATTTTTGCTGGTAAGTCGTTTATAAGAATTAGGAACATTAAGGGTCCCAGATTACTTCCCTGCCCAATACCAGAAGTGACCAAGAATGGGGTAGATCTACAACCATTAAACTGAACGTACTGGTGCCTATCTGAGAGGTAACTGGCTAAAAACTGAAGTAGATGTGTAGTAAATCCGGCCATAGACAGTTTTTTCAGTAAGATATCGCAATCTACTCTGTCGAATGCTTTTTGAAAGTCAAAGTAGGCAACATCTACTTGTCTTCTTTGATCCAAGTTATTGGCTATTAACGTGACAGTATTAATCAGGTTTGATGTAGTAGATCGCTTTTGCAAAAAGCCGTGTTGTTCGTCACAAAACCAACCATTCAGCTGCTTACTCGTTTGAGCATATATAATGGACTCAAATACTTTTCCGAATACTGATAATATCGCAATCGGTCTGTAATTATGTATGTCAGATTTGGATCCGGATTTGTGTATTGGTAGGACTTTTGATGTTTTCCAAACCGACGGGTATGCTTTACTTTTTAATGCCAGATTAAACAAATACTTGAGTGGCTCGACAAATGCTTCACGGCAGTCCTTCACTACGAATTGAGGAATACCATCGGGGCCCTGAGTAGACTTGGGTCGCAGACGATTTATAGCTATGCGGATATCCGCATCACTAATATAGTCAATGCTAACGATCCGACCATTTGCATTTTGTGACTCTGCCGTAGCAGAAGTGCATGCTGCCGTTACGTCCAGTGCCGGGGGATTCTGGAGGAAAACACTTTTGAAAAATTTGGCAAATGAGTCTACGACTTCCTGTGGAGACATGTCGCCAAACGTAGCAGGCTGGTTAGAACCACGGCGGTTTTTAACATATGCCCAGAAAGAGGATGGGTCCGTTGTAATATTCATTTGTAAGTTGTTAATAAAAGCTAGCATAGCAGATTCCGATTGGACGTTTATAATTCTTCGATAGTACGAAAATAAAGCGTAGTATAATTGATGTCCCGTTTGTTTAAATAGTCTGTGATAGGAGTTTTTTACTTTGTTTAACTGTATAATAATTATAACTTATCTAGTGTTGATTGTACTAAATATCCTCACTTAAAAAATATTGCAAGTTCAATGTTTAATGATTTAAAGCCAGAAATACTTATAGCGCAGGATAATTATCATTTGTTGGTACCGTTAAAAATTATCTTGGGTAATACTCTTAAAAATGAGCCGTCTGCTACTTTGACCCCCTTGGGCTGGTGTATTCACGGTCCCGTTCAGGTTACGCGAGCGACGCGCGCTGCGGGCGCTGCTGGCGCTGACGCCGCGGCTGGCGCTGACGCCGCGGCCGACGCCTACGCCGGACACGACGCGAGCGCGTCGGTGTTGTTCGTGGGTGAGTGCGGCCGCGAGGAGCGCGCGCTGCGGGACCTGCACGAGGAGGTGCAACGCGGGTTTGCGCTCGACGCCGTTGGAATATCAGGTAAGCCACGACAAAACGTGGACGACCTGCGGGCAGTCGAGCAGCTGGAGCGTACCGCTCAGCTCGTCGACGGCCGCTGGATGGTCGGTTTGCCCTGGAAGGATCCTAACTGTGCGATGCCTGACTCATTCCCGAGCGCTCTGAGTAGGCTCAAAAGAATCGAAAGGAAAATGAGTCGGGATCCCGGTTACGCACAAAGGTACGTCGAACGCGTAAACCATTTATTTGATAATGACTTTGCCACAGAACTAAAGGAGACTCAACGCACTCAAAGGACGTGGTACATGCCACATTTCGGCGTTGATAACGTAAATAAAAAAAAGTTACGTTTGGTTTTCGATGCTGCTGCCACTACAGAAGGTTTGTGTCTAAATGATTACCTACTAAAGGGTCCGGATCTACTGAACTCTTTATTAGGTATCATGTTACGCTTTCGTGAGCATAAAGTAGCTGTCACAGGTGACATAAAAGACATGTTTTTGCGAGTTAAGATTCAACCCCAGGATCAGGACGCCCTACGCTTCTTATGGAGAAGCAGCCCTGCGGAACCAGTTAAGACATACGCCATGACTAGTTTAATATTTGGAGCGAATTGCGCGCCCTTCGTTGCGCAATTTGTAAAGAATAAAAATGCTTCGCTATATGAGTCATCTATGCCCGCCGCGGTCGACGCCATAGTAAATTCCCATTATGTCGATGACTACATACAGAGCCTCCCTGACGAGCGTACGGCTATTCAGATGGTCAAAAATGTCACTGACATACATAAAAAAGGTGGGTTTCAATTATGTAACTTGACTAGCAACAGTATCGCTGTTATCGATAGCATTCCAAAAGAAACCTTAGGAACTGCTGCGGTAAAGTTCAAAGTCGGCCAGCAGTTCGAAGGCGAGCGGGCGCTTGGGCTTCTGTGGTTTCCAGGTACGGATGAGTTAGGTTTTGATGTCTCGCTAAAACGTATTCCTGATAGTATAATTCGACATAAACAAAGGCCGTCTAAGCGCGTTATGTTACGCGTTATAATGTCAATATTTGATGTATTTGGGTTTTTGTCGCCTTTTACAATACAGGGTCGAATTATGCTACAGGACACGTGGCGTCTCAAAATTTCGTGGGATGACGACATTCCTGACGAAATTTATAAAAAGTGGTGCGAATGGATCGAACTACTCAAAGTAGTTGATAAGATTCGCATACCTAGATGGTACCAATGCAGCGCTGGGAGTGGGAGCGCGACGGAGAATGCATCTCCCGTCGCAGGCTGCAGCGTAGAGGGTCTACGCCGTCCTGCTACGAAAAACGTGACGCAAGCGGGCGCCCGCGCCGCGCCCGGTACCAGCGCTACGAGTGCTACGCAGGCACATCTATACGCAAGAAATATAATAGGTACTGGTGATTATTATACAAACCTATCTCTGCATATATTTAGCGATGCATCTACTAAGGCAATGTGCGCGGTGGCTTATTTTCGCTGGATTAAAGATGATAACGTTTACGTTACATTCGTTGCCAGTAAGTGTCGTGTGACGCCGGTTAAATCCTTGACGGTGCCCCGTGCTGAGCTCCAGGCGGCTTTGTTGGCTGCGCGCTTGGCGGACACCATTAATAAGGAACATAAGCTATCGCCCGCGCGCCGTTATTTCTGGTGCGACTCGTCTACCGTGCTGCACTGGATAAATAATAATACGCGCACCTACAAGGCGTACGAGGCGAACCGGTTAGGCGAGATCGATAGCCTTACGAATATATCAGAGTGGCGTTATGTACCTACAAAATTAAATATCGCCGATATTGCTACTAGAGAGGTATTTAACTATGATTCATTTATGAATGAGTGGTTTCAGGGTCCGCAGTTTTTGTACTCGCACGAAAAATCCTGGCCGCTTAACTTTTTGGAACCTGAAGCGAGCGAGGTTTTTTCTGGCTGTGTTAATGTAAACACACAGCTAGATATATTGTGTAACTTACCTATTCCAGACCCGGAACGATTTTCTTCCTGGCTTCGGCTGCTTAGGTCAACGGCGGCTGTCCTTAAGTTTATACTTAAATGTAAAAAACTTACCTATGATGACAGTTCATTGATGGCCCGGGCGGAGCTGTTGATCTTAAAGCAGGCGCAGATGGACACTTTTGGCGATGAGATCGCTGAAATAAAAAATGGTAAGAGCGTGCAGCGCAACAGTAGGTTGTTGACTTTGTCTCCTTATCTAGGTGATGATGGCTTATTGCGCGTTGGTGGCCGCATCGACGCCGCGCTGGATGTGCCGCTGGCGACTAAGAGGCCCGTCATCCTTGACGGAAGGCATCCCGTGGCGCGACTCCTGGTGCGGCACCATCACATCAAGGCCGCGCATGGACACCAGGAGACAGTAGTCAACGACCTCAAACAAAGGTATTGGTTGCTCAGATTGCGCTCAACCGTTAAGTATGTGGCTTCACGTTGCATGCTATGTCGGTTGAGGAAGGCTAAGCCGCTGATTCCGCGAATGGGCGATCTACCAGCGGCACGTTTAGCCCATCATCAGCGATGTTTCTCATTTTGTGGTTTAGATTTGTTTGGCCCGATGGAGGTAGTTGTCGGCAGACGCCGCGAGAAACGCTATGGCGTTCTCTTCACTTGCCTCACCGTTCGGGCGGTTCACATTGAGGTCGTACATTCCCTTACCACTGATTCACTGATCTTAGCCCTTCGAAGAATGGCGTCTAGGCGTGGTTGGCCTAGCCATTTTTTTTCGGATAACGGCACAAACTTGCGGGGCGCTAACACCGAATTAAAAAACGCCATTAAAGAAATAAATAATGAGGACCTAAAAACAGAGGCGGCCAACAACCGCGCTCAGTGGACATTTGTTCCTCCTAGGACTCCTCATTGGGCTGGCGCTTGGGAGCGCCTCATCCGGACGGTGAAGGTATCTCTTAGCGTCGTTCTTAAGGAACGCGCCCCAAGGGATGAAGTTTTATTGACTCTGCTAGCCGAAGTTGAAAACATAGTCAACAGTCGGCCTCTGACTCACGTTTCAGTTGAGCCGGGAAGCTCCGAGTCAATTACCCCAAACCATTTTTTATTGGGGTCCTCTTCCAATTTACCTATAGCTGGACAATTTGATGACTCCGACCTGTACCTAAGAAAAAGGTGGCGCACTGCCCAAAGACTCGCCGACATGTATTGGCGCCGTTGGCTAAAGGAGATTCTGCCCTTGCTGATACCTCGTCAGAAGTGGCAGCGGGAGCAGAGACCTCTGCGCGAGGGCGACCTCGTGCTGATCGCCGATCCTGACTCACCGAGGAACGTGCACGAGGTATTATTAAAACAGTATTTCCAGGACGAGATGGACGAGTCAGAGTCGTCGAGGTCACCACTCAAAGAGGTGTGCTGCGCCGGTCCGCGGCACGCGTCGCTCCTGTTCCTATTGTAGAATAGTGCTTCGCACTAGGGGTGGGCTCTGTTAGCGACGCGCTCACGAGTACCATTTAAAACTAGAAATATGTATACCTAGCTGTAGAAATGCATCGCATAGATAACTCATAAGTACTTTAAGTTAACCATTGGCGCGCCCCACCAGTCTGCATGCATCCTCTGACGGGGCCGCCCGTAATGCGCAAATTTTCTTATTTGACACGTGGTCTATAATTAAGTTATTTTTCTGGACCTTTGTACTTTTTAAATGTTTTGTTCGTATTTTTCCGTGTTTTTGAACATTAAAAGTGTATTTTGAACTCAGTGCTTTCTCTTCAACACCAAGACCTCACCCTACCGGCTTCAATGCCCTTCATTATGTACAGTCGCATAAACTGCTGTTTTTTTGTTGAATTTGGAACTGTCTAGAGCGAAAATGTAAAGCAATTGTTTCCTTTCGCAGCGTTAAGTGAGATAGAAGAAAAATACAAAGGTGTGGGCACAGTGTCGCTGTACTTCCAAGTGGTGCAGTGGTTCCTGCGCGTGGGATTGCTGCCCGAGCGGCACCAGGGCCTGCCCTACCCGCAGCGGCAACTCGCCGACATTTATACCGCCAGGTAACTACATATACAGTGAAAAAAATATGATTCCTGGAGAGAAAGTACCTTAAACCCCTGAGTTAGCTCATAACGCTTATAACGGAAACATTCTTTTATTTTTATTTATTTAAGTTAAGGAGAACCAACAGCTATAAACTTGATTTAAACACCAAAATATATACACGAAGCCAATTACAGTAGGTATAAAAAGAAACAACTGTATACAATTTTTTTTCATTTGCTCGTCACGCTCGGGAATCGAACCGACTAAAAATCACAATTTTATTCCGATTTTGTCCGACGGTAGTTTTAGTTTCGACATACTTACAAGAAAATCTTCTTAAATATATTTGTGTCTGTTGTTTTTTTAAATGAAGTACATATTCTTAGGTTCAATTGAATAAATGATAGAATTAAAATCCACTATATCACTCTAAATCCCTTCAACTATCTCCAGTTAAAAAAACACGTCAATTCCTCGCTCCGTTTTGCCGTGAAAGTCGGACAAACAAATAGACACACACACTTTCCCATTTATAATATTATGTATGGATTACAATATAATCTAAATGACCATGTTAGCTTAAAATCTTAAAATTTGTATCGACTGACGTTTGTCTGAAATGGATATTACGTAACTTACGAATAGATTTTTTATTTATTTATTCATTTTATCCGCGACATGGGCCGCCGACTCAGGCAGAAGGGCGAAGACCCGCGCTCAGAGTCGTTCCTAGTGCAAAGGCTGTCCATAATTATACAACGCGGCAATGCCGCTAGCATTATGGGCACTTTTGCACCTGGACCGGCGGGGAGCGAGATGTAAATATATATATATATTTTTAAAGTAGTTTATATTTATTTGGAAATAAATCTTTTTTATATTTCACAATAAACAGTGGAACAGACTCACATACTTATCTGCCAAACTGCACAACAGTTTGTTGGTAGAAAAACATCACTACATACACTTAAACTGGAAGAGATCCCTCATAGGGATAAGTTCACCTCTGTACTTTTCTATTTATAAAAATAAAATAATAAAATAAAAAAATAAAATAAAATGCATTTATTTCAGACCAAGATTGTCCATAAATTTACTAACTTACTTAACTTAAGAAATATATTCTAAAACTAACTTAAATAACTATCTTACATGCTAGGCTTAAGTGCAAGGAGCACCAGTGCCTTATCAGGCCACTGTCCCATCTGTCGGCCACTACGGCCAGGAGGCTGTGGCAGCTGTCCCGCACTCTGCGGAGCGTCGCGGCGCAGCGCTTGCGCAGTGTGGCGTGGAAACCGTCCACGTGCGCGTCCGCGAACATCCCCGACGCACTGCAGTATCGAGGCAGCCGCAACAAAATCCTGAACGCGTCATTGTACTGTACACGCAAGGCGTTTATAGCCCGTTGCGTGTACCTCGTCCACAAGCTGCAGGTGTACAGCGATGTACAGAACGTTCGAAATAATGTTATTTTTACTTGCGCTGTACATCTGCTGAACCTGCGAGCTATCATATTGGCCCTGACAGCCAAGGCCCTCCGCTCCCTCTCTATATCGGCGTCATCGCGCAGATCGTCGGTTACCAAGTGCCCAAGATATTTAAATGAGTAAACCCTTTTCAGTTGCTTGCCATTCAAATGAATGGGTGGGATGTGTGATGGGCACTTGCTTCCCGCTTTGAAAATCATATACTCGCTCTTGTTCACATTATAGGACAGATTGTGCGTTAGGGCATATGACTCACACTTCTCAATAAGTAATCTCAGACCACCAACCGACGGGCTCAGCAGTACCATGTCGTCTGCATAGCTAATGTTATTAAAACAAACCCTATCTATATGACAGCCGACACGTGTACTGCTAAGCTCGCCGATCAAGGCATCGATATACAAATTGAAAAGTTTCGGTGAGGTAAGTCCCCCCTGCCGCACCCCGCACTCCAGACCGTACTCATCCGACAACACGTTACCCCAACGTACACAATTTCGCTGGCCCGCATACCAACACCTGAATATGCGCGTTAGATCCTTAGGAAACTGCACTTCGTCAAGCTTATTCCAAAGTAGGTCATAGTTAACTAGATCGAAGGCTTTGGAAAGATCTAGAAAACACGCATAAACAGGTGTCCGTCTGCGAGTGTAGTACTCAACCGCTTGCTTTAGACAAATGATGGCACTTTCAGTAGATAAACCGGCTCGAAAGCCGAATTGTGCATCATGTAATTTTATACATTTGTCCAATTGTACATTGAGCAAGCCGTCGAGTACCCTAGCTATAATCGTTGCCAGAGAGATAGGCCTGTAGTTAGCCTTGTTCGATATGTCACCCGTTTTATTTTTGACTATGGGCACAACAATGGTTTTTGTCAAATCAGATGGCAAGTACGAGTGACATATACAGAGGTTAAAAAACATTGCCAATATACGGGGTAGGTGAGGGCCAGCGAACAGCAGATGCCCGATACTTAGATGGTCGTGACCGGGTGATTTTCCTCTCTTCATATCTTTTATTATTTTCCATACGTCGCTTGCACTGTAACGGACCTGAAGGTCACTCCCCTCCGACCCTCCAGCATCGGGCACCCGCCGCTGCCTGTCCTCGCCCGTGGCAATGGGTTTCACATTGAAATGGTCCTTAAATACATTTGCAATGCGCTTGGGATCTGAAACTCCATCCACGCTTACAGAAAGTCCAGGCCTAGTCTCCAACTTTTTCGTCACTTTCCAAAAATTTCGAAAATCATTTTTCGTGTGATGTGCTGCAAGTAGGTCCATTTTTATTTGGTCTTGATGTTGCTGGACCCACCTGAGTCTTGACTTAAATATTTTACGACTATGACTCATAGCTTTAAAAACGGACCCACCATTAGGCTTACCACACGAAATCCAATCCTGGAATCTAGCCCTGGCCTCCCTGTGCGCACCACTTACATGTTTGTTCCAACCTATAACTATCTTTTTTTGGCATCCGGAACCTCCCGTGGCAGCCCTGCTGTGCAATGACGCCTCACATAACGATGTTATTATTTTTAAGTACATTTGATCAAGTATCTTGCAATGCTCAGAGTCACTTACGCAACAGCCGCCACAGCAGTCCCTTAAATCGGAAGGAAAATCAATAAATTTTAAAAGGTCATTACATTTATTTTCATATTTTTCAATTTCATCAGATGTTCTATCCCCCCAAGTTACACATTTCCCATTAAACATTGCACTGTTATTACTATTATACAGCTTAGGCTTAACTATATTAAAATTACATTTAACTACAAGAGGGTAGTGATCGGAACAATACACATCGTAACCAATAAAAACATCAACAATAGCGTCCAAACCAGCTGACGTGGTTACGCAATGATCCAACCATCGCTTAGATCCGTGCGTTTCGCTTAGGTACGTGTGTGCGCTCGAGTCAACGCCAAGTTTAACGATATCCGCACAAATCCAGTCCCGTTCCGCACAAAAATTAAGTAACTCATCACAAAATAATTCGCAGGGGTGCGCATTGAAATCACCTAATAGGTAAACTGTCTCAACGCAACTTTCCTTCACTATAGCGTCCATTGTACTAACACACTGTACGAAGTCCGGCAAGTTATCGACGGCATTGTTCGGCATGTACACACTAAACACTATTATGTGTTTATCTTCTAACGTTATATCGATCGCGCTCATCCTAACGTTATCGCACTGAATAACCGACGTAGACGGAAACAGCTTCTTACGCCAAAAAAGTGCGGTTCCCCCGTACGGCCTACCGCGCAGCATTCCCGTTGACGTGTCCACCGCCGAGGTCCCGGTGCAGGCAAACTCGTCACTTATGCAGTTTAAATACGCAAGGTCACTCGGAATAAGCCAATGTTCTTGAATGGCTATTATATCAGCTGAAATGCACAACCTTCTAACATCGTCAATGGATCGTTTAATGCTCCGACAGTTAAAAGAACAAAGTGTAACTTCACTTAATCCCATAATTTTGTTTATTTAAAATCTTCGTAGGACTCGTAGCACTTGTAGCGCCCGACGTAGCGCCCGACGTAGCACTCGTAGCGGGTCCCGTGCTCGGCGCGGTATCGCGGCCGGTATTAACATGTACATGCTTAGATGTAATAAACCGGCGAAATATTATGCCGCTCGGCCACAATGACTCGTCTAAAAACTTGCTCACTTTTTGATAACAAACGTAGAACTTATACGCGTTATAGTCATTGTTTTTGTTTTTCATCACTATTTGTTCGAGTGTCACACTTTCGCAGGTTTTCTCTCGTATGTAGTCGATTATCTCTGTTATTGATGTGTCTTTGTGTACATTCGTAATTAAAATAGGGATCTTCGGGTCGGCAGCTTTAAAGTTAGTCTTGGTTTCGGCCTTGCCCATCATGCCCCCACGGCGATTCTTCGGTGCAACGTGATTCTTTGGTGCAGGTTTAGGCGGCTTCTCGACTTTCTTCCATTCTCCCTCTTTCGCCATATCAGCGAAGCTCAATACATTGTCGGTATTCACCGCATTTGGTAGTTCCTGATTATCTGTTTCTACGGATACACTAACCGGCCGGTCCATTGTTTTCGTCTCGGCCTGATCTCCGGTGCACGATACTTGTTTACGCGGCGGCTGTTTAGTTGCAATGACGGACGACGGCGGGGGTGAGGAGCGCGGCGGTGATGGCTGCGGCGCGAGGTCCAGCGCAGACGTGTTGTTTTGATCGGCGCTAGCGCTGTTCAACTGTTTCGCCGATTGTCGCCTCGGCGAGTGAGATGGTGAGATATCGGTCCCAAGCAGGCTCGAGTGAGAGAGGAGAGTCTTGTTATCTTCGTCGGTACATTCTATACTGCGAGATGACATGTACATACCCATTGGTCCACTGTTTAGATACGCACCACGTCTAACGTTTATATTTAAATTTGAATGGTTAACGTTTCTATAGAATGGATCGTTTTCGCTGGAAATTTTACGGCAATCCATAGTAATCTTTTCCAGGTTTTCAAACTGCTCTAAAGTAACATACCGCGCTTTTATAGTTTGCAGTTCATTTTTAAGTACTACCATATCTTTAAGAAGCGAAGTAAGGTCCACAGAGTCGAAGTCTATCGGCGGCAACTTGTGTAAGTCTCGGGCCACAAATACTGGAAACTTCTCAGGATCTGTTTCTCGCGCCAGTTCGATAATATCGTCGATATCACGGCGTTCTTGTCCATCTCTTCTTCGGTTTATCTTCCTTTTTCGCACCGGGACAGACAAAAACAGCAAATCCTTAGCCGTCCTTATGTCTTGAGCCGTAAAGAAGGCCAAACAAATTCTGCTCATGCTCTCATCGTCCATAAGATGTAACTTATTTATCACAAACGCCAGTAGTTCGTTCACCACAATATTACAATAGGCTATATGCACTTGAAATAGATAAGGCTTGTATTTTTTTCTCAGAAACTATGTTGGTTCAGCATTATATCCCTATCAAAATTTCTTAATTTTATTTTATTTTAGCTGTGAAAATAATTATTGAAAAGTGCAAAAAAAATGTGTGAAATTACAAACGGTTAAAACACTGTGACGTCGAGTGTGACGTCATTGGATAGTGGTGTCTGTACACCAAGCCAAGAACGCGAATGAACAGAGAGCCGCTGTATGTAATCTCGCGTCTCGGTTTCTCAAATGTTTGGTGTACAGCCGGCACAGAAGCACTAGTATCCAGATCATTAAAAAAAAAGCATGCGAATCGTGAATCGTCTGTGTCAAATTGTATACATGTTCTCGTATGGAATTTCCTTCATAAGATATCTAGTGTTTCTCGTTCTGCTACTCATATTTTTGCATTTTGGCACAATCCAATAAAAAACCCATCTTTAAAGCGGTTTTATGACTTGTATGTCGTTTTCCATTGTAAATGTAAACACAATCGGCTGAACAATACAAGACTAATTAAATAATAAACATTTTTTAGGTTATGTTGGGCCGATCAAACACGTTCATAAATCATAATCTTAATTCACATCAATTGATCTGAGAAATTTATTATATCTGAAAAAATCAGGATACGTGTGAGCAATATCTAAATTGTACGTAATTTTATGCATTATTAATTCACAATATAATTGTAATTATGCATCGTAATCTGCATGCCTACCACGAACATCGAAAATTGGCATTGACGGGAAAGCTCTTTGTCACTCTAATATGCAAGTGTGACAGAGACGGAGGTATAAATAAATTTGCATTCGTTCGACTTTCGTGGTATAGGCCCTGATTCAGACTGTGTGCCGGCCTTAGATGAGAAATGACGTCACGGCTCAGCTTGTCGGAATGGCGGGCGTTTCAAACGCCCGTTTTTATTTGGAGTTTTTGAAAGAAGATTTATCTACTAAATTTTAGTTATTATGCGCTGAAATTTATTTTACAGTATTTTTATGATAAAAGCTATCATCCAACAGTATTTAAAAAAATAGTGAATATTCCCTATTGCTGCACTTCAACGTATGCGCCATGATGCACAAGCTATCCGCAACGCGACCGGTAATTGCGAATGCGCGCGCGCGACTGTATTCCATTTTGTAAATGCATATCCTGTTTTGTGCAATAAAGTGTTTACTTACTTCACCTAACACATAATGAATCTATGAATAATGAATAATGACATAATGAATGAATGAATTGTACATTCTATAAATATCTATAAACTTCGGAACTTATTACAGCGGACGAAAGGTTCAAAATTGAATACAGATGCATATTTATGAAGCCGACCATATCTACTCATACTATTTGACCTGCCCCGTCCTCAAAAATCCAGACTTTTTTGTTTGGAGAGATAAAGCGAAGGCGCCTCCTGTGTCGCGGGTTACATCTACAGAAGGCCTAGTATAAAATTTTTACGACATTAACTTCTCGACCGCGTTAGCGTATCGAGAGGTCAAAATATGAAAGTTGCCGGATGATTTAAATAAACGGCAAACATAATTTGAACTCTCGATACGCTAACGCGGTCGAGAAGTTAATGTCGTACAATTTTTATTCGAGGCCTTCTGTAGGAGGGTGAATAACTTACTGACTTTGTTGCAGACGAACGAAGCTCCAGCGGCTGCAAAGCGGGCTTCCTGAGGACTCGAGCAAGTCTTGCTCCCTGCTCTACATTGACCAGTTAATCGAGCATGAGTTCGGCGGTGAACGGATCCAAGAGTGAGTTGTTTGTTGGGACTCCAAAAGTTCTGGCACCTTCAGTCCGGTTCTAAGATCAACCGAACAGAACTTGGAGCCCAAAGCCAGCCAACCATGTTTGGTGTCATTTAGAATACCTAGAGGAACATTCTCTGAAGAACAAACAACATGTTAGACAAGATATTTACTTAAATATCAAAAATAATCAGCATTATGATGTCAACTCTAGGTTCAATAGGGATGACGACTAGGTTGAGAAACTATCATTCTAATTAGTCCGTCGGTTAGATTATCGAAAATGATTAGACACGTATTGTTTCCTTTTTCAATTCAACTAAAATAAAAACACCTAGTTACGAAAACTGTCTGTTAAATAGTAAATTGTGTATTGAATCGACGGAAGTTTTCGAACACAGTTTGCAAATGTCACTAGCAGTCTATTTTTGGTTGTATTAATAGGGATATCTAGATAGATATATATATATATTTTCAAATAAACTGCCAAATAAAATAAAAGTCATCCACTGGGCCGTTTCCCTTACATACCATTTTGCAGCTGACAATACATTACTCTACTTGGCTTTATAAGTTTTTACTCAAAAATATCGAGTCAATTTCAAGTATAGAGAGTCATTTTCAAGTATAGAGACCTGTAAAGTAACGACAAACATGTGATCTGAGGCTTTCTTATTTACTGGCCAAGGTCTGTACACAGTGTACACTATCTTTCTGCTCGACGCAGTTTGCAAGCGGCGAATTTGTTTAGCGTAGCGGCCTGCAATTGGCCGCTTGCCGGCCAGAAATAGGACATTATGATACAGGGGCGAAAAAGAGGTAATTCGTAACGAGTCGCGAATTACCTCTTCGCACGTGTATTGTACGACGTTTTACAGTACATATGGCCCTTTGAATATACAACGCAGGCACGTAAAGTGCTCATTATCGCCCTAGGGCGGTAAAGTAGCAACATGTGTAATGGAATAGTACATTTCGATGCTAGTGCGGAAAGTATGTCATTACTTGACATATCCGCACGTGAATCGAACGACGTTTTTCAATACAGATGCGAAAAAAATTAAAATACATAAGAACGAATTGAAAGTTTTTTTATTATTTCCTCGACACGGTTGTAATACAGTTGATATATTAAGAACATTTTTAAAATGTTTATCTTATCTTCTTTACTTTCTCATTTTCAATCGCATACACAACACAAAATAATAAATCGCATGTGACAAATCGTATCGTCATGTCTTAGAGGCCCTTCGAACATGTTTACCTGATTGAAAAACGCCTCTACTTTGACTGACGTTTCGTAGGCTCTGTTCCGTTTCATACACACAGATTTATAGAACTGTTTTCAATGTTAATATTTTTAATGAATGATCATTAGTATGATGAAGAAGTAATTATTGAAATATGAAATATCAATATATTTAATAGTATTGCGTTAATAGTTGGTATTTAGTTTTATTACGGCTCGGTAAAGTTAACGAACAATAATACTCTTCGGTAAGCAGTCATGAATTAAATAATAAATAAATAAATATATTATGGGACAATCTTACACAAATCGACCTAGTCCCACGGTAAGCTCAATAAGGCTTGTGTTGTGGGTACTAGGCGACGATATATATAATAGATAGATACATATAAATACTTAAATACATAGAAAACATCCATAACTCAGGAACAAATATTCGTGATAAACACACAAATAAATGCCCTGACCAGGATTCGAACCCGGGACCTCCTGCTTCGTAGGCAGGGTCACTACCAACTAGGCTAGGAGGTCGAATTGGAACACAACTAAATTTAAAAAGATTGGAAAAGTAAAAAAGCACTAGTTCGCAAAAACAAACTTTGCGCACGCAAAACAGCCAAAAAAAAAAAGAGCACTTTTTGAGCAACTGTATTGAAAACGATATTTTCAAACACCTTTTTTTAGAATGTGGCTGAAAGGTGGAAGCGAAACCAACGGCCTGTACCCACCGCCGTCGCTGTACTCGCTGCTGCGCCTCTACCTGCTGCCGGACGTCGCTGAAGAACACAAGCACTCCCTGGTGCTGTACCTGCTTGTTGATTATTCTATGGTCTACGAAGTTCGGTAAGTCAACTTCCTAATATGAGAGAGAGGTATGGGCACAGCGGATGCGTATCGTTTAGTGTGGTAGGGCACAGCACAGCGAATGTCGTCTCGCTCAAATCTGGAGCAGAGCCCATCTGGGGAAGTATCTCCACCTTACAGAAAACCGCAGTTTAATAACACTAGACCCTACTCATAGTGTTGTGTTTCTGTTGGTGAGTAAGGTCGCCAGAGCTCCAAGAGGATTTGCTGTGTTGACAGCTGGGGCACGGAGCAAAGCTTGCCCCTTTAGCTGTCAACACAGCGAATCCTCCTTTTTTAAAGGGTCGGCAACGCGCATGTAACACCCCTGGTGTTGCAGGCGTCCATTGGCTGCGGTGGCCGCTTGCCATCGGGCGGGCCGTGTGCTTGTTTGTCGCCGTCGTAGTATAAATAATAATAATATGTAAGAACCTAACTTTTATGTTTTTAATTAAATAAAAAAAAATGCTTTATTTCAGACCTGTGCGATCCATATTTTGTTAGTGACTTAAGGCTAGATTAAATTTAAATTTAAAATAAATTAGTAACATTTCTTAAAAACTAAAAGTTAAAAATTAACTAATGAATTGGGCAACACCCTTGACCTGTCCAACCCAGAATGAAAAAATGGGACAGTCATGTCTACCCGCTATAGCCTTTAGAATGCTGTTGGCGCTTGCTCTCACTCTGCTCATTAACGAGGCTATCTTTTTGCGGATGATTGCCTGGAACCCGTCTACACGGGCTTCGGCAAACATACCCGAGGCACTACATCTCCTTGGCGCCCCAACAGCATTCTAAACGCATTATTATATTGTACGCGCAGGGCGCTATAGGCTCGCTTTGTATACCTAACCCACAGACTGCTCGAGTAAAATGATTGCGTATAAGCTTTAAACAGCGTTATTTTAACTTCATATGAACATCGAGCAAACCTGCGAGCATGCATATTACTACGAACCGCTAACGCCCTGCGCTCCCTCTCTATGTCCATGTCATCACTAAGATCACTCGTGATGACATGGCCCAGGTACTTCACCTTATCCACGACCGACAGGCGACTGCCACTCAGCCAAATTGGTGGTACATAGTAGGGCTTAATTTTCCCAAAATCCAGTTAAAAATCCAATCCAATATCCAATCCAATTAATCCAATTAAATCTCCCAAGATTCAGTTATTTATCTTAAATTTTGTATGTGACAATAATACGAACATATCAGTAGTGAACGTCTTCAATGGTGTTTGATGAGGTAGCTTGGAAAATATAAGGAGAAACAGTGACGAAACATTTGATTTTGTTTATTTCTTTTGTAAGGTATATTGACGGCGATTTAAAAGCGGTATTACATAGCGCGATGACGCACGTATTCTACCCCTCCCCTCCCTCGACTCCCTAGGTTCCCTTGCGTCGATTACACAAGCCGATGCGACCGATTATCCCCGAAATTTTTGCATTAGTAATCATCAAATACGTAAATTATAAATTGAAAGAGATATCATACAGATGTATTACTACAGAAAAAGTGACCAAGGCCCCCGGTGAGCAGGACTGGGAAAACAGCATGAATCGAAACATTTATTACATTTAATAAATGATTTGATTCGTGCTTTACAATTGCATCAAATGTGTATTTAAATACAAGTATATTGGTGACCAAAAACATAAGAAAACCTAGAAACATATATATGATATGACAAGGAAATAAACAACGGTTGTTGTTGCGTTATCTGTCAGTCTCTATACGGGGTGGATTTCGGGGTTAGCCGCATATTAAAAGCTTGTAATAATTGTCTCACTGGTAACTGTTACATCCTGTATAACGCCGGCTGTTTTATATATTAAGATTATGAATATTGGTATTGTTTGCCAAAACTTGACCTGGATTCTTTCGCGAACCAGATGGTGTGATTTGGCACAACGGATGTTTTGATCGTAAAAATTTTATGCAAGCATCAAGAGGTGAGATGCTATATTTAAACTTTATCTTTGATCGTATGATGTGAAAAGATTTCTGCACTTACAAATATTATTATAATACCAGACTTTTGCATTTAAGTTTTTTGAGTAAACTTTCATTGTATAATTTTTTTTTATATAAGATTCAGAGAACCAAATGAAAGGAATAGTGGAAATATTCGCCGGTGTCGATCGGGCGTCGATAGCTCAATTAGCAGAGCGATCTGGCCGGTGTTCAGAGAGGTCGTCGGGTTCGAATCCCGCTCGGGGAATTTTTCAATTTTTCTTTTATTTATAAAAAATAGTCTAATACCTTGAAATTAAACACTTTAGAACGGATTAATCGCGTTTATTAACACCATGATCCTACGTTTCGAGCCCTTTACAGCACTCGTTTTCACAGGGTTAAGATGATGACTCATCATCTTAATTTCAATGAATAACAATCGCGGTAACAGAAGACAATATTAGTCTGATACCGTTCAAGAAATGGGCCCAAGGTACGATATATTAATAGTGAATAGTATGTTGCTGTCATGTTGTGGTATGTTATAGATACGAGGCGGTGGTGCGGCGATTGATGCAGTTCCCGACGATGTTCGGCCTCAGCAACACGGCTATCAAAGCCACGCAGGCCTTCTGGCACCTCGACCACAGGGATTTCGACGTGAGTTTCGTTGTATTTTTATATGTTGCATTATTTTGTAAATATAGAATAAAATAACTGGATACCCAAACAGCCAAAAGAATGTTACCTTAAAAGTGCTGCATTTGCAGCACTAAGAGAAATAAGCTAAAGATTGCGGCATTACGCCCTTAAAGTTAAAGCAATTTAAAGAAAGCATGGTGTATAATTAATTATGTTTAAATTTAGTTGTATGTTGAAATCAAACACTTTAGAACGGATTAATCGCGTTTATTAACACCATGAGTACCTTGACCCTACGTTTTTTTTAATAATTTTTAATTTTAATTATAGCATGTTCTTCAGGCAATGTTTATAAGCCCGTCTGGGCATTATAGACCAATCTTTGTTTTTGTTTTTATATGTAGTATTATTTTTGTATGTAGGTAGGGTAAGCAGTACAATCATTGGCCCGTTAAGGCGAACCTTGAGTTTTAACATTTTTCCTTCCCAAATAAGGTGCTAAATAGTAAAACTTTTGATGACAAAATATCCCTAAAAATGTTGAGAATTTCAATAAATCACAACCATAAATATATTTACAACCAATTTTGAACTATAATACAAAAACAAAAAAATGGAACGAAAGTATAATCATTGGCCGCTAGGGTACATATATTGGCATATCAAGAGTAGAATGATTGGCATGCCTATCATTATACTTTGTGCTTATTGGCCCTGCCAATGATTATACCATGGTACCACTATACTTGTTTATTCTTATAAACGATACTGATGTGCCGACCAGCTTTTTAGAAGATTTGTTGG
Source organism: Lathronympha strigana (assembly GCA_949128165.1). Taxonomy (NCBI): domain Eukaryota; kingdom Metazoa; phylum Arthropoda; class Insecta; order Lepidoptera; family Tortricidae; genus Lathronympha; species Lathronympha strigana. Next base: position 21,917,705 of record OX421913.1, on the reverse strand, counting down.
TACAATTATTGGCATAGGTAAAAGTATGCCTAATGACTGGCATGGCCAATGACGAGAAAGTATAAGAAAGGGAGCCGAGTGGATGGCTTTTGCGCTATAATGCGTAAGAGGTACTGGTCTTTCGTCGGAAGAGTGAGTGAATCGGCAAATAGCATTGTTAAGGCGGTGTGCGCAGCATGCTACTTCTCAAGCAAGGTATCTTCGATAGCATATTAATTATTATAAGTTAGATTTTAAATTAGTTGTAACATAATTTGATGGGTTTATACCTAAAGAAACATTTTATTTTATTTATTTATAATCATTGGCCCTGCCAACATTTAGGTACTGCTATTTTAAACGAAGTACTATTATTGGCACAGAGGCCAATCAACTAGACGTTCATATAAGCCATAGGTACTAATCATAGCCGGCCTATTTTAGGTCGTATTGAGTCTTTTTTCAAGAATTACGGATTATAACGCTAATAGAAACTATAAAAATAATATAAAGGAACACAAATATTACATTTTGAATACCAATAAATAGGGTAAATAACGCTTTAAAAGTACTCAATTCTTATGATTTTCATAAGAAAGCACACCTTTAGCTTCGATCGTTGCAAAATGATTTTCTACACGTATTCCAGCTATTGTGCTGGAAAACTGTATTGTGTTGTCAACAAAGAAAAATATAAATATTTTTTTCTACCTAGAAACTCAAACGTATATCTTAATAAATAGGTTTTTAGTTTAGGGGGCCAATGATTGGGGGAGGGCCAAGATTACTACTGCTTACCTTAGTTTGCACAAGTAACTTTTTTGGTTCACGGGGAGAATATGCACTTTGATGCTCTATATCTTCGTCAATTTTAGTTAAATTAAAAAAGGAAAAAATACGTGTCTGATCATTTTAGACAATCTGACGGAATAATTAGAATGATAGGTTTTCAAGTCGTTATCCCTATTCTGGTAGTTCTAGTTTTCCAACCTAGTGTTTATCTTTGGCAGTTTGCCCTGGATCAGCTGCAGTGTCTAACGGGCAACACGCTGTCCCCGTGGCAGCACCACGCGGTGCTGTCGTCGCTGCTCGCGCAGAACATGACGCAGGCCGCGCTGCAGTACCTGCTCGTGCGCAAGCCCGCGCCCATACACGGCCACAGGGTCAACGACCACGACAAGGTAGGTACTAGTGCTGACGGGCACACGCTGTCCCCGTGGCAGCACCACGCGGTGCTGTCGTCGCTGCTCGCGCAGAACATGACGCAGGCCGCGCTGCAGTACCTGCTCGTGCGCAAGCCCGCGCCCATACACGGCCACAGGGTCAACGACCACGACAAGGTAGGTACTAGTGCTGACGGGCACACGCTGTCCCCGTGGCAGCACCACGCGGTGCTGTCGTCGCTGCTCGCGCAGAACATGACGCAGGCCGCGCTGCAGTACCTGCTCGTGCGCAAGCCCGCGCCCATACACGGCCACAGGGTCAACGACCACGACAAGGTACTATAGCTTTAAAAAAAATAATTAAAAAAAATATTGTTTATTTTCAGATACCACAGATCCATAGTGTTAATCACAAAGTACTTATAAACTAAATTAGTACAGTCACCTGTAATAGTATATGACGCTATGAAGGCCGCAAAAATATGTGACACGCTCTTATGGCGGTACAAACAAGAATGTGTCAGATTATTTTGCTGCCTTCATATAGTCCTATACTATTGCAGGTGACTGTACAATACCTAAACTTAAGAGGTGACACAAAAACATAAAATAAATTTATTTATTCTTAGGTCGTAAGACATGAAGGTCGGTATATCGGCGGAGTATATCCGAATCCCACCTCTCTGCTATCATTCTCAGGATGCCGTTTGCGCTCCCCCTCATCCGCATTACCACAGATGCCGTCTTCTTCCTTAATATGATACCGATAAACCCGGCTTACTTGAGCCCTAGGGTGTAACATTGCCCACCCATAAAAACACATGTTATTAAATAATTATGTTATAAAAAACGATACCATGCAATTAAACTGGTTTGGTTTGATAGGTTTATTTTGTTTACAAGAATTGTGGCGCAAAGCCAGGCGTTTTTTATTTAGTGGACTGTAAGTAAACGAGTGGTGGGTGCAGTTGCTATGTTAATCCAAATGTAATGGTGAAGACTTACCAACGCAGCCGATTGTTGTGGTTGGCCGGCGGAGGCCTCCGCTTCTTCTTCTTTTAATATTACACACACTGATGATAAATACTAGATTTCAATGGAGTTTATTGTTAAGCTATATGTATATGCGAATCGCTTTTTTGTGACACTGACATATTATTTTTCTATTAGTGTCGACGACGTGGCCAGTGTCAACGCCATCAACAAATAAGTTAACATTAATAAAAAAAAAACATAGGTTTTATACTGTAGCGGATTGACCCGCGAGTATAATCGCTCCCGCTTGTGAGCTTGGGCAACCCTAGATCACACCACCACCGCGCGTCGTCTATTGTCTAGCGGCCGGTCTGCGCCCGCGTCCCCCGCGCGCCACCTCCTTCGGCTAGCTCGCTCGCCTGCCAGGCAATGCGATCCTAGCCTTTGCCTTGCATACACGCGCGCTTTGTTTATATCGAGTCACTCGCTTTTGCATTTCGCTTTTGTTTGCTTTTGACCTTTATGTAATTGTGCTTTTCTCAGTTTCGTTTGTGGCTTAAGATTTGTTCGTAAACTTCTATTTCTTTTCCAAATTTGTGTTCTCTCTTTTGTGTAATCTTGTGTAACGTGTGTATTGTAAATTGTGTAGATTAAATAGTAAAAATCATATCGCGCATTTTAAATCAAAAATTAAATAGATCGCATTCGCTCCCTCTCGCTAACGCAACCTACCGGGTTCAACCCCCGGTCAAGTAGGTAAACTACAATACTAAACAAGAATTTAGTAATTAAATAACTTTTTTTTTTTGGTGGGCAATGTTACCCCCTAGAGCTCAAGTAACCCGGGTTTACGGCACTTAGTTTATGGCCTTGGTTGGACTTTCTAGGGCATCTTAAAAAAATGTACCATTTTTTTTGGAAATATAGGAAGTTTTGGGTATTTTATAACCAGAATCACGAGTACTATTGATTAAAAAAAAAGTGTCCCCTTTTTTTTGGTCAGTTTCGTAACGAATTTTTTCATACATTTTGTGTGAGCCGTTACGAAACTGACATTTTTTTTGTATCGAAAATCGAGTACAAATTTTGTTTTAAATGGTTTATAGGCAGACAACACTTTAGCCAAAAATCGAAATTTAGTCAGTATTTGACGATTTACACTCCTATTTAAGTTGCTTTATCTATTGTCCTTTTAATTCACTAGCGGTATTTGCCTCCACATATTCATTTTTAGATTAAATATGAATCTCATAATGCTTTTTTAGTGTCCTGAAAACCAGGGCTATAGATCATAGTAGTAGTAATAGTAGTAGTAGTAAGCACTTTATTGTACACAAAATAAATCACAAAACAACTGAAAAGAATTGAACTACAAAGGCGAACTTATCCCTGTAAGGGATCTCTTCCAGCTAACCTTAGAGTTGATCAGTGGAAAACTAATATTACGATAGTCATAGGCATAGGTGATATCGACATATGGTGGTATTTATTTTTTGCTTTGGATAATTTATATTTATTTTTCTTCAAGCTGGAGGACTGGCAGAGCTGTTGCAACCTGTACCTGGCGAGGAAGCTGGTGTTCGAGGCCCTGGATGTGGTCAGGATGTGTGTGCAGAACGCCGACACTAAGGAGGATAAGCTACAATTGTTGAATTTCTTTTTCAAAGGTGAGTCGAGGGAGACATTATTATTAACCTGAACCTGAGACCTGCTCGAGCCCTGGCGAATTTGTTGGTAGAATAAGCATGTATACAGTGGGGATCTATATCGGAATCCCTAAAGCTTTTTATTCCTACTACTGTTTGACATAGATAGATAGAATACTCTTTATTGCAAACCTCAGTACATTAAAAAAACATTTACAAGGTACAAACATTTGACCGAGAGTTTTAAGAACCAGTTATGAGCTGTTGCATACGGTAGTTTTTCTACGACAGCTAAAATAGCGTAAAAAGCAAAATCTAGAAACGTGGCAGAGTAGGGAAGATGTTGTACCCACTATAAAAATAAAATAAAACAACAACAGTGCTCATATATTGCATGAAAATCCATAGGAGCAGTGTTCTTATGGAATACCATAGACAACGTAATAATGTTTACTTTTTAAATATCACTGTCAGTCATCTAATTGACAGATAGAAGTGCTGGAGTACAAAAACTACTATTGTGAAACTCCTGACTTTTTTGACTCAGGGCAATGGCTCCTGCCATAATCGCATTGTTAATGTTACTGTTTACTAGGATGCCGCAACACGGGGCAGCTGTCGAAGATCCTGCAAGTGACGTTGCTGCCGTTTGAGGAGGAGGCGTTCATAAAGTACTTGGAGAACTGCAAGGACCCGCACACCTCGGATATACTCGTCATGTACTACTTGCAGCAGGCCAGGTATTTAGACGATAGATCTTACGGGATAAAAAATCAATAAATCGAAACTTAACATCTATTCAGTAAATAGGCTGCGCAGAGCACAAGCCGCAAATGATCATAATAAAATAGCGTTAATGAGGCATTTCTTTACTTTAATCAACGTTAATTAAAAAAAAAACAAATGTTTATTTACTCCAAACAGAATTTAGCAATGATAACTTATGCACAGGTATTTGGAAGCGCAGCAACACAACTGCAAACTACGACACCCGAAGCGCTCGAAAGAAATCTCCGCGTCCACCGAGTCCATCCTCGAAGTCATGGACCGCGAGAACGCGAGGGACACTCTTGTAGACGTCGTTTGTTCCTCGCTACCGACTATAGCCACTAAAGTTGCACATATGGCGCTTGGTGACAAGGATTTTGAGCCGCATAGTAAGTATTAGTTTGATGAAAGAGTTTTCTGAGTCCACCGAGTCCATTTTAGAAGTCGTTGTGAAAACGTGAGGGACACTCGTAGACGTGTGTTTGTCACTGCCGACTAGCGACTAGAGTGGCGCATATGTGATTTGTATCTAGCCGATGATGCGCTAACACGATACAGATTAAATTAGAAATGTTACTAACAAGTGACAAAGTGGTACCTTTTAATAAACGAAGCATATATATATGGCTGATACGGCCCTTAGCAATAAGAATTTCGAGCCGCACAATAAGTATTCGTTCTTTCGAAAGGCGATATAAAGGGCGAAGAGCTCGTAGACGTCAAGACTGACGCGATTACTTACGTCACCTTAAATATGTGTTCCATTTTCAATAAGACTTCTTTCAACTGTCATTTCTGAGCTGCCAGTCCTGTCCTGAGAATTAGTGACGTTTTTGTTATTGACACTCCATTAAAAAAAAAAAATTATTATCATCATCATCATTTCAGCCTGTAAGCGTCCAACTCCATTATAAGATAATTTATTGCATTTTTTTTTTCAGTTCTATCAGCAAAACCGATGTCAGTATTTGTGCAGGCGAAATCTCCTAAAAATACCTTTACCTACAAGTCGTCGTTTATTCAGGTAATCTACAGAAGCTATTTTTCCTCATTTCTAGCCTTTAATAAAATAATAACCATAATATCAAGTTTCTTTTTAGTGTTTTCCTAATGTGAATTATACTTTCAGGACACGATAGAAAATGCCAGTGAGACCTGGGTAAACAGACCCAAAATGAGGCGTGGCATCAAACGAGTACTCAGTATTGAAGATACACCCTTCATTTGTACTCCAAAATTAACTAGAGCTAAGAGGTAAGGCAGTTGATTTGATATTTAGCAGACGCCTGCCGATCAAGAAACACATGAGGAAAAGCGCATAATTATTTTTTCATCACACCTGCTCGTAAATGGTGATATTATATGCAAGCATACTTACACTTAAAGAGCTGTATTATTCCCATGGTTTTAAAGGATTCTCATACTACTTTACCGCCCGCCCGGAGCTCGCGGAGGACCTGCCCCGCACGCGCTCGCAGCACGTAGTCACTCCGGAGTACTGTGGACTGTGCAACTACACTACCGCTGATCATTCTATCAATTCATTCTATTGTTTTCATCACACCTGCTCGTAAATGGTGATATTATATGCAAGCATACTTACACTTAAAGAGCTATATTATTCCCATGGTATTAAAGGATTCTCATACTACTTTACCGCCCGCGTGGAGCTCGCGGAGGACCCGCCCCGCACGCGCTCGCAGCACGTAGTCACTCCGGAGTACTGTGGACTGTGCAACTGCACTACCGCTTATCATTATTGTTTCTTTACCTGTATAGAGTTTATTTATTTCCTCGCAAATGTGATGACAAACATTGTGTGTACCACGGGCAGTAAGGGGATTACTAACTCGGGTCATTTAAAGCCCTCCGCCTACGGCGTCGGGCTTCAATAGACCCTCGTAAGTAATGCCCTTCTTACCGCCCTAGATGCACAATGTACTATTAATTTTAATTTCGGCTCTCGGCTTGCTTTAGGCCAGCTTGGGGACTATATTCCAGTCCCTTTTCTGTATGAGAGGAGGCATGTCCTCGCCATTTAGACGGTTGGCAGTCCTTTACTGTGCTTTTTATTAAAAATTATTTCCCTGATATTTCCGGACCTGTGCGACATTAAATTTTTTAAGAAAAGAACTGATTTGCATCTCAGCAGTTGGCAACGTACTTGTAACATCGGAGGTGTTGCAGGGCGGTAATTGCTTACCATCAGGCAACACGTCTGCTCGTTTGCCTTCTATTCAATAAAGAAAATATGTCCAGTTGTGGGACGTATCTTTAAAAAACTTGTTTTACGTCAGCGCCATTTTGAAAAATTACGTTTAACCTCAAATCTTTGAATGCACTTAATGTGTGAATGTCACGCTGTCGTCAAACAAAGACAGAAAGACTGATGCAGGATACCTGGAGCCAAAGGAATACAGAGCACCACCCCTGAGCTCCATCATCCGTCACATGGAGATAGTCGAGCAAGCTCTTGAATAGTGCGGTAGGGAGCAATTGCACAAAAGAGACTCATGAGTCGAAGTGTATCCGCTAGGGGCCCTAGCGGATACACTTAGATAAGATAACTGTATTGACGGGGAGAATTCGCATTCTCTCAGTCATCATCTTAACCCTGTGAAAACGAGTGCTGTAAAGGGCTCGAAACGTAGGATCATGGTGTTAATAAACGCGATTAATCCGTTTTAAAGTGTTTAATTTCAATGAATAACAATCGCGGTAACAGAAGACAATATTAAGATAACTGTGTTCTAGCCATAGCTAAAAGAACTGGATACCCAATGAACCGAAAAAAAAAATGCCACAAAAGTACTGCAGAAACAAATCTTGCGGTAGTTTTTCATATAGTCTTGTTTGGAACATGACAGGTTTAACAGTAAGCTTTTTTCGTACGAAACATTTATCGTTTGTATCATCAATACAAAATTGGTCGCTAATGTCATTCTGCGCCACATTTTGGCGTTTTTGTTTTGCTTTGTGAGTGTGTTTGTTTTAATAAGTCAGTGGTTGCAGCACATTCTCCGAGTTCCAATCGGAGTCGACGCCGCCGAAGCGCGCGCGGCTCGACCTGAGCTACTCCCCGCGCGCGCCGCACTGCCCGCGCACCCCGCGCACCCCGCACGCCGAGCAGCTGAGCCGGCAGATGGCCGCGCTGCTCGACATGCCGGAGGTGCAGAGTCCAGACGGGAAAGTCTACGACAGGAGCGGGGCTGGCACGCCGCATAGTATACTTAAGGTAAGGAACATGTTATGCTTTTCAAACGGTCAGCACTCTAGGTAGCTCAGTTGGCAGAGCGATAGGCTGGTATCCCAGAGTCGCAGGTTTGAGTCCCGCCCGATGTCATGAATTTTTCCACTTTTCCTTTCTGAGAAATTTGGTATTGCAGACGTTTCTGCTTAAAAATACATTGTTAATAGTGAATTCCCGATATAACTTGAGACTCCATTTGCCGATTGGTGCTTTCTTACGGTAGATGTTGTTAAGCGCCCCCTCCTGAGACGCTTATACGGGATTGGTGAAGAAATTCGGGGCCACGGGTGGGATCTCGGTAGCTCAGTTGGCAGAGCGGTAGGCTGGTATCCCAGAGTTGCGGGTTCGAGATCCGCACGAGATCAAGAATTTTTCTACTTTTTCACACACACTTCTGAAAAAAATATTTGTGGGATAACAATTGACCAGTTTAAAAATATGACTTCTGATTGTGCATATTTACTACGATTAAATAGGTCTGTAGACGAGATTATTTTATTTATTATTTATTACTTTCCTCACTAGTGGATGAAATGCGTTTTTCCCCGTTAGTTTTATAGATAGATAGATGAAGGCTTTTCCTTAGTTAGTAACTTATTATGAATCTTATAATCCTGTGATGGTGTAGATTTTTAAAATTTGACGAATTATTTTGTCAGCAGATAAGAAACTCTGGTTTGGAGTACGACGCGCCGTCGCCGGTGGACTCGCGCTACCTCGGCGACGGCGACAGCGACGGCGACGCCGACGACGACATGCTGGACACGCACAGCAACCACACGCACTACAGCGACTCCACCAACAAGTAAGTAGCACGCCAGCAAGCCACCGCCACAGCACTGCTGTACTCGGTAGGACACTTGTCACTAGTTATAAGTAGTGTTAAGTTTTATTTGTGTTTTTTGTATGTATTATATGACTACACATTTTTACGTTTTCGGGCAGTAACTAGTGGCATCGTGATATTGATATGATGCTGTTTTCGGCTTTGTTTATTTCCTCTTAGTTAGTGTGAAAAGCAGTATGTGTCACATAGTATCAAAATTATTTTCGTCTTGGGCATTAACGCTTGAATCCCTCATTACTCTCAGGATTCTATTAGGTTTGTATAGTCTATCGCTTCATTTGGAATTTAATGTACGCCCTCGCCGGGAAATATATCATTTTGATCACTTGTAACACAATCTACTATTGCAGTAGTAGATGTAAGATATTGCATTGCAATAAGCAATTTTATTCCAACATTTAAAAATAACAATTAGAGATTTAAAGGTGAAGCATGCAAATTAATAGTTTACTTCTATCTACTTCTTCATACATTATACAATAAAGAGAAACTGCATCCACAGACATTTACTCACGTTGAGCCTTATTCCTAGACACCTACGGTTCACAATCCCAACCGCCTCCGAATCGGGGTCAACGCCCTCCCCGCAACCGGCAGCTCCTTTCACTACCGACGTGCGAGAGAGAGAACCCGTGCGGCAGAAAGAGATGGACGAGTCCATGGAGAGCTACGTTACCTCTACGAGTACTGCTCAGGCTATGGTATGGAAATGATTCTTAATATTGAACCTTATGCTAGTTGAGTATGATTCACTTTAGCTTGTGAGCGATTTTCAAACAAAATTATTTAAAAAAGTTATTGTTATAAATTGGGAATGCATGTTTAATTTTGAACGTTATTATAACGGGATAAGGTGTATTTTACATTGCTTTTGTTTACAGAAAGATGATTATCCCTTCGAGTCGCCTGCAAAGAAACTGGCTACAGAAGAAAAGATTTCATCCAGGAAGTCTTACAAAGATAACGTTCGGGCGAGGTAGGAGATTTGTGCCCTTCAAAATTATAATATTTCTAAATTATTTGATTCTAGGCTGTTTTATTTGACGTAAAATTTCATTGTTTTGGACATGAGTTTTATCACTTGGGTGAAGGTCTGTTAAATTATAGTGTTATTTATTTTCGTTTTTTTTACTCAATTTTATGTTAATAAATGTGTTTCGTTTCAGATTGATTTGAGGTTTATTTTTGATTAATATGTAAGGTTTTGAATATTTATACAAACTCAAAACACGTTTAGAGTTAGTATTTCCTGCATAAATTTGAATAAAACAAAGAAGCTTTGCGTTGAAGGGAATGTAATAAAAAGCCGTAAAATTTAAGAAATAATCATACCCCAGTCACATATTCATATTCATATTCATATTATTTATTGGTAATAAGCAATTACATGTCAATATTTTAATTAAAATTACAATTTATATTAATGTTTTAAATACAATTGTAAATAAAATTCATAAATAAGCTAACCTAGTTACTAACACTAGAAAATAACTCCTTATGATCATAGAACGCCTGCTCTACGAGCCATTTTTTGAGTTTAATTTTAAATGCATGAGCACTGTGTGCAGCGACTATTTCACCCGGCAGGTGATTGTAGACCTTGCGACCCATGACGTGGGTGAGTTTCCCTGACTTTGCGAGTCGGTGTGACACACCAGGCAGTTTACCAGCACGCACACTTCGGGTTTCGTACCTGCGTGGAGCCATCTCCATGTCATTGGGCGTTGCGTCCAATTCTTCCCTCGTGGTCATTGCCATTTGCAAAATTAAGAGTGACGGCAACGTTAAGATGCCTAGTGACTTAAAGTGCGGCTTTGCAGAATCAGTCCGAGGGACCCGCACTATAGCCCGCACTGCCTGTTTTTGTAGCCGAAAGACCCTCTCCCAGTCGGCGGATCCCGCCCATAGCTCCACCCCGTACTGAAGGTGCGCTTGTACGGACGCAAAATAACACGTTCGAACCGTTTCTCTCGGGAGTATACGTGCTAATCGTTTTAGTGCGAAGCATGCCGTGGCTAGTTTGTTGCATACCTTGTCTACATGGTATCGCCATGTGAGGCCGCTATCCAACTCGAACCCAAGGAATGTTGTGTTCTGAACTTGGTTGATGAGTTTGTTGTTAGCCAGTACAGTCAATGGATTCACATGGCGGCCTGAGAGCTCAAAATGGATGTACTGCGTTTTTTTAACATTTAAAATAAGCCCGTTAAGGCTAAACCACTTTGACACTAATGCTGCTGTTAAATTTAGTTTATGCTCGAGTTCTTCATTGCTCGAAGCATCTACCACAACGGCCACGTCATCGGCGTACATGTACGTTTCACCAGTATCTATAGCGTCCGGAAGGTCATTCAGCAGTAGCGAGAAGAGGATATTCGAGACGGAGGATCCTTGTGCTACGCCCATACTCGTGGTGACTGCGTCTGATCGCACTCGACCACTGTCGGCAACCACAACTTGCGTCCTGTTGCGCAACAGATCTGCCATCAACTGAAGAGCGCGGCCTTCGAAGCCGTAATGACGTAGCTTAGTGATCAGGACTTTATGATCAGCGACGTCAAACGCCTTTGACAAGTCGCAACACAGCACAGCCACTTGGTTCTTGCGCTCGCGGGCGTCCATTATTTGCCGAACCACCGCTCGAGTTAATGAGGTTGTCGAGTGACCTTTTCGATAAGCAAATTGTCTATCAGATAAGGCGTTGGTTGATTTTAAAAAGTCTGTCAACCTCGCACTTAGGCCGTACTCAAAGATCTTTGCGACAACGGGAATAATCGCGACAGGCCTGTAGCAATCGAGGTCGTCTCTCTTTCCCTTTCCCTTGTAAAGCGGAGAGATGCGGCTTTCTTTTAATGGATCGGGAAAGACCCCCTCATGAAGGCACCTGTTGTAAATTAAGGCAAATATTGGCGACAGTTCTGCTGCACAAGAATGGACTAGCGTCACGGACAGATCGTAGATATCACGTGTTGGTTTTTTAGCTATACTAGATGTTATTATGTGATAGACTTCGTCGGGAGTAAAAGACTTTAGCCTAACGCATCGATCTGCGGGTGGGCGGGCTTTACAAAGCAGCGCCAGCGCCTGCGGTATGTCGGCGGGGGTTGCCCCGCACGCAGCGGCCGCGCCCGCTAGTCTACCATTTATGGCATCGGCAGCAGCTTTTTTTGTTTGAAATTTCGCTCCATTTGAATCCAAAATTACGTCCGTGAAATCTACTAAGTCATTGTTTAGGTTACCCTTTTCCCGGTTTATGACTGCCCACATTGACTTGGCTTTGTTGGTGCTATTAAAAATTTTATTACCGTAAAACATGGCTTTTTTAGAGTTTAGAATACTATTATATTTTGTGTTCATACTAGCAACAAGATTAGTTACATGCATGTTTTCAGGGAGGCGATTACCCAGATCAATAATGTCGAACAATAATATTTTTAGTTCGTAAATATCACTAGTTACCCATGAGTCTGTTTTCCTGTTGTTAACCGTTTTGATTGGAAAACAAATTTCAAACTTATTTCGTAGAACGTTAATTACCGACATTACTAGTCTTCCTGCAGATTCATTGTTGCGATGCAAAATTTCATACCAGTCTACGCTTTGGATAGCGGCCCTAAATTCGTTATAACATCGCGTCGTAAACTGTCTAGCGCGGCGGGTGCGGGGCGCGGGGCGCGGGCGCAGCAGCTCGGCGCGCACGGCGAGGTGGTCGCTGAGGTGCGTGGCAACGGGCGCGGCGCGGAGCGCCGAACGGGACCCGTTCCAGTAAATGTGGTCTAAGCTGGTAGACGTAGTGGCCGTGACTCTTGTAGGAAAATCGACTATGTTCCTATAGTCATGGGCCCTAAGCAAGTCGTACAATTTTTTTAAGTCTAATGTTGTATTGCCCTCAGTGTCGTCAATGTTCGTATCCCCTAAAATGATGCATTCCCTTTCTATAGTACTAAGTTTATCGAGCAGGCGTTCCAGATACATAAGGAATTCACTACTCTTTATTTTACAGTTAGTTCTGTACACACATACAATTGTTAATTTAAAATCAATGAGATCGACTGCGGATATCTCGCAATACCGTTCTTCAGCTAGGTTAGTGATCTCTAAATTTTCAACGGCCCGTATATTATTTTTTACAAATATACATGATCCGCCGTGTTCGTAATTTGAGCGACAAAATTTTGATATGAGGGTGTAGTCATCAAGACATACACATTTCAATTTTTCACTACTCAACCAATGCTCTGTCATCGCGAGTACGTCACATTGTAGCTCATTTTGCAATAGCAGTTCAAGTCGCTGCGTCTTGTTGTCAAGCGCGCGTATGTTTTGATGGCATATTATTAGTTTGCGCGAATCTTCGGGCTCGTGAATTGCGCTTATTGCGGGTAATCTAGCAGCGCTTCGTCCGCGCTCCGTCGGTGGTGGTCGGCAGCGCTTCGTTGCTGTGACGTCGATCGAAGCCCCGCGCGGCGCGGGGACCGGTCCGAAACCACTCCGTGAATCTTACGCGCGGGGGCCATACAGTAGGCGAGTTAAATGTTGCATATAAATTCTCGGGGATGCCGATTAAGAACGATGCAAATCTATGTGTTTTTATTTCTCTCTTTTCAACAACGTATTCGTCGGAGCTTGCGGTTTCCTTTAGGAAGTTTAATATGTTCTCTGTGGTCGTCTCGGGTCGAAAGGACCAGGCTTGTATGTATTTTAGCTGCTCGACAGCTTTGATATTATTATGAGTCATGCCCGTGCCTATTACTATATTATTACGTCTATTGGTCCAACGATTTCGGGGGCTAGTAGTCCTCCGTTTCTTATTATCGGGAACTCTAGAAGTCGTCAAAGTCTGTGTATTGGCTTGTCCCGCCGATTGTGTGGCCACACTTGACAATGCGTTATCGCTATTGTTTGGCATTGACTCGGCATCGTTCGGCTGCAGATTCGGCGCTGGTGCAGGTGCAGGCTGCGGCTTACTCACGGGTGCGACAGTGACGGGTGCAGCGGTCAGAGGTGGTACTGGCGGTGGCGGGTGCGAGAGAGACTTGCGTGGTGCGCTGGCTTGAGCGTGTAGGGTCCTCGCGCTCGCACGCGCGCTGCGCGCTGATGTTGTCGCGGCTTGTGCTGGTGACGTACCTGGCGGTCGGCCTCGTGCTGGCTTCGGGGCCCGATCGTTCGTTTTCGGAGCCGGCTCGTTCGTCTTCGGGACCTGCTGTGTGTGATCTTGCTTTGCAGCGCCGTCGCCATCTTTGCCGTTTGTCGTTTGAGATGTTGAACTTTCGTGATTTAACTTTGCTAATATCCCGTCTATTTTAAATTGAATTTCGGATATTTTTAACTCGATTGGTTCTACTGCTTTAAGAATTAGTCACCTTAACTATATCAGCATCATCATCATCATCATCATTATTTCAGCCGAAAGACATCCTTAACCTATAGTTAAGGAACTTAACTATAGTTAGTTTAGTTATAACATTACAAAAACAAAAATAGTTCCGAAAATAGTAGTTACATAATTAATACTCTTCTATAATTTCGGTGAATTAACCATAGATACATTTGAACATGGAATCGAATCCTTAAGTAGCGGTTGCATTTTATTTTTGGGTATTTAGCGATACGCATACGATGCCACGGGTTAAAACTAGTAATAGTGTCTCTGTGAGCTGGAGACTTCGCGAGATTATACTGGTATCGGCACAAAGGTCATAAGCGTATTTGAAGGTCTATGGCGCTTAAGACCTTTGTACCAACTCCCGCCATTTTGGAAATTTTTATGTAATTAACAAACTTGCTTACAACATTTCACAAGAATTGGTTGATATATGCGACCTGTAGAGAAAAACAGATGAAAGCATTTCTGCCGAAGCTGAAACAACGGAGATCCTTCGCTCGCTTTGCTCACTCGGTCAATATCATAATAACTCGTTCATTTCAGACGCTCCCTCTCCATATCAGCCAACAGCAGCCTCTCCGATGACCCCAACACGTCCGTCGAGAGTATCGCCGACATCCCCATCACACTCGTCAACCCGCGCTATCGAAAGCACGAGAAAGAGAGACAGGCTGATGTGGCAGACGAGGGGGAAAGGGATAGCGTGTCGCCGCTGACGCCGAGGGCGAGGCGCGGGATACGGGGGGGAGAGAGCACGCCGACTAACAGGTCAGTTCGATTGTCAACCTTAGCGTATAGATTTAAGGTACAAATTGGATTGGAGTTTTGCAAGAGGTGAAAATTCGTTATTCTTCCTTAAAATTGAGTCGCCTAACTTAAATCTCGGTTAAATCCGTCAGATTATGCGATTTTGATATTAACAAAATGGTAATACGGTAGATATTTGCTGAGAGGGTCGAATGGATTTACCCGGGTTTGATGTTCAGCGACACAATTGCGAATCGGAATAAATATTGAATATCTAAATCACTGATATTTTTTTGATAAATTCATATAGGTTTTGATACCATTACCACAGCGTAGGGATGTATTCTATACAGTGAGGTAACTTCTTCGGCTCGGTGGTCACGATGAAGTTCAGGGCTGTCTAAAACTATGCGAAAGATATTTAGTAAACTTTGGATTTGACCCGGGGTTATGTATATGTACTGTTTATGTTAGAAAGGGCCGCCATCTTGAATTTGTTTTGTTTCGATCTGATCGTGATCAAAATCAATAGCTGAGAATCCGACAGATTCTTTATAACGAATCTAAGGTCAAAATTGCGTGAAACGGCCGCCATCTTGAATTTCTTCAGTTTTGATACGATGGGATAAAAATCGATATTTGAGGATCCGAGAGGTTCTTTATAACGAATCTAAAGTCAACATTGCGAAAAACGACGGCCATAGTGTATTCCTTCATTTTTGATCCGATCCTGATAAAAATCGATATCTGAAAATCCGAGAGGTTCTTTATAACGAATCTGAGATAATCCAATCGTTTTGTTTACTTGTAATGGTTTTGTCTTATCATATATTTTCGTTCAACGTAAATTCGTATTTCTTTTTGTACAGAAGTCGTTCCGGCACGCCGGAGCACGTCGATTCTCCTTTAGTGACCCCGCTCCGGTCAAGCAGAATGACAAGGTAAAATAATGCGTTATCGGGGGTCCCCACTGATGTCACAGAAAATATGTAGCGGCGTCAATGTTTATTGGTGAAAATACCCAACGCAACACATCAGTGCCTCTCACTAAGGGTGCCACATGGTTTAATATCTCGGGAACTACTTATCCAAACGATTTAATAGTACATTACGATACGGTCGGCTCCATAATTATATATGCATCTGTATTCAATTTTGACTCTTCGTGTCCTGTAATAAGTTCCGAACTGTACTTATAGATGTTTATAGACGCGACTGTACAAGTGCGAATAGGAGAAAGTTCGCAATGAGTGGCGATAGAATAAAACACGACCGAAGAGAGTGTTTTAAATCGACACGAGTTGCGAATTACCTATTCACACGTGTATCGTACGACGTTTTACAGTACATATGGCACTTTGAATTTTTGACGCAGGCACATAAAGTGCTCATTATCGGATATATACTTTTTCTCTTATTGGAATCTTATCTTTAAGATAAGAAAATATATCGTCGAATTACGTAATTCTGAGTAGAAATAACAAAAATCCCCGTGAAATATAACAATTTAAAAAAAATTTCATGAATATATATTTTGTTATACTTGAAAATTCCTTTCCTACTGTAAGTCGCGTATTCTCTACAGGAGTCGATCCCGCACCCCCGAGATCAGTCCCCGCGCGTCGCCGCTGGCGCCCATCCCGGAGCTGCCGCGCCAGGAGCGGGACAGCGAGCCACATCCGGCCGCCGCACTCAGTGTGCTGACTCGGCTCAGGTAGGATCAGTCCCCGCGCGTCGCCGCTGGCGCCCATCCCGGAGCAGCCGCGCCAGGAGCGGGACAGCGAGCCACATCCGGCCACCACACTCAGTGTGCTGACTCGGCTCAGGTAGGATCAGTCCCCGCGCGTCGCCGCTGGCGCCCATCCCGGAGCAGCCGCGCCAGGAGCGGGACAGCGAGCCACATCCGGCCACCACACTCAGTGTGCTGACTCGGCTCAGGTAGGATCAGTCCCCGCGCGTCGCCGCTGGCGCCCATCCCGGAGCAGCCGCGCCAGGAGCGGGACAGCGAGCCACATCCGGCCGCCGCACTCAGTGTGCTGACTCGGCTCAGGTAGGATCAGTCCCCGCGCGTCGCCGCTGGCGCCCATCCCGGAGCAGCCGCGCCAGGAGCGGGACAGCGAGCCACATCCGGCCACCACACTCAGTGTGCTGACTCGGCTCAGGTAGGATCAGTCCCCGCGCGTCGCCGCTGGCGCCCATCCCGGAGCAGCCGCGCCAGGAGCGGGACAGCGAGCCACATCCGGCCACCACACTCAGTGTGCTGACTCGGCTCAGGTAGGATCAGTCCCCGCGCGTCGCCGCTGGCGCCCATCCCGGAGCAGCCGCGCCAGGAGCGGGACAGCGAGCCACATCCGGCCGCCGCACTCAGTGTGCTGACTCGGCTCAGGTAGGATCAGTCCCCGCGCGTCGCCGCTGGCGCCCATCCCGGAGCAGCCGCGCCAGGAGCGGGACAGCGAGCCACATCCGGCCACCACACTCAGTGTGCTGACTCGGCTCAGGTAGGATCAGTCCCCGCGCGTCGCCGCTGGCGCCCATCCCGGAGCAGCCGCGCCAGGAGCGGGACAGCGAGCCACATCCGGCCGCCGCACTCAGTGTGCTGACTCGGCTCAGGTAGGATCAGTCCCCGCGCGTCGCCGCTGGCGCCCATCCCGGAGCAGCCGCGCCAGGAGCGGGACAGCGAGCCACATCCGGCCACCACACTCAGTGTGCTGACTCGGCTCAGGTAGGATCAGTCCCCGCGCGTCGCCGCTGGCGCCCATCCCGGAGCAGCCGCGCCAGGAGCGGGACAGCGAGCCACATCCGGCCGCCGCACTCAGTGTGCTGACTCGGCTCAGGTAGGATCCCACTTCTAGAACCAACCGCTTTTGCATACCACTAACAACACAGGAGCAGGGACCTACACGATGGTCAGATGCCATCCGCGACCACACGGGCGAGCGTCGCGAAAACCGCAGTTTAATAACACTAGACCCTACTCATAGTGTTGTGTTTCTGTTGGTGAGTAAGGTCGCCAGAGCTCCAAGAGGATTCTCTGTGTTGACAGCTGGGGACCCACGGAGCAAAGCTTGCCCCTTTAGCTGGCAACACAGCGAATCCTCCTTTTTTTATGGGTCGGCAACGCGAATGTGACACCCCTGAAGTTGCAGGCGTCCATAGGCTACGGTGACCGCTTACCATCAGGCGGGCCGTATGCTTTTTTGTCACCGTCGTAATATATTAAAAATAGGATTTAATGCAAACTTGTTTTTTCATTGAAATTAAACACTTTAGAACGGATTAATCGCGTTTATTAACACCATGATCCTACGAAACGCGATTAATCCGTTCTAAAGTGTTTAATTTCAATGAATAACAATCGCGGTAACAGAAGACAATATTAAACTTGTTTTTTGTTCAGGAGCCGCTCTCGTACCCCGGAAAGAATGGAAAAAGTAGCGGAATCGCCGCGCCTCGAGGCCATCTCGGAGTCCCCGACCGCGACCGCGACCCCGACCGCGACCCAACCGGAGGAGGAAGCACCGCGAAGGAGGCTTCGGAGTCGCTCGCGCTCGCCGCAAGTCGAGCTAGAAGCACCCAAGAGTCCAAGAAGCTTGAGGTAAGAAGTCTAAGTTAATATAGTGGTGCCAGAATATAACTACCGTTTATAGGATGCTGTCTTGGAGAGGACACATGAGTCCATGACCAAAGTGAATATGAAAACAGTGAGAATTGGGAGTAAAGCACAGCAGTGGACGTCTCTCTGAAATGATGATGATGAAAGAAAAAAGACGCGTAATCTGAAGACCCGAGTTCGATCCTCGGCTTGGCCTTCGATAGTGTTGGTATTTTTCTTAACTATTTGACATCTATTTCCAATTTATGATTACTTTAATAACTAACATTTCACTGCTTTAATAACAAATCAAGATATTTAGTTAAATAATTTGATTTGTTTTAAAAAAGTAATTAGTACTCATTTTTATATAAAATAATCAGTAATGTAATAAACTATGACGATAATATTTTAGAAGCCGCTCAAAGACGCCAGAAAAACTCATGTCTCCCAAAGCCGACCGCACCAGTAAACCCAAAAAGACTCTCACACGAATCGTACTCGAAGCCAACACGTTCGCCAAAAAAATTACTGAAAAAGACGAATCTAAAGACAATGAACAAGAATTAATCGAATGTACACCCATGAAGACAAAACAAGTCGCTAGTATGGACGTATCATTCTCCCCAATAGTAAATAACTCTGTACTAGCCGCTGAAACCCCAGAGAAGGATATACAGTCCGCAGATAGTAGTAAAACAAATATAGAAACTTTACCAGCGTTTACCAAAATCAACGAAACACAATTCGGCAAGTCCATCCTTCAGAGCTGCGAAAGTAGCGCCGCTGAGACTTCAGAAATCGAAAAGGAAAAAGACGAATCTGTTCATGTTAATACACTCCCAGCGTTTACGTCAATGAATGATAGCATTTTTGCCAAATCAGTACTATGTAGTTACGAGAGTAGTATAGCAGAGACTTCAAATATAAATGAAGTATCTATTACTAAAGAAGTATCTATTACCACTAAAACTGAAGTTTCTACTCTTGCGTGTAAATCAGTTTTGAAAGACCAATCTAGTCTATTAACTAATGATAGTGATAGTGAAGATGAGAAGAGTAATTGGAAGGATGGTACGGCGCAGGATATACAGAAGGAGAAAGAGAGGATTGTTGAGATTGAGAGGGAGATAAGTGAGATAGAGGGAGACATGAGTAATGAGGAGTCGTCGGATGAGGAGATTATTGAGGGAGCTGATGATGATAGCAGTGAGGAGGAGAGTTCGGAGGAAGAAGATGTGAGTAAATATAATATTTGTTTTGTAATGAAAATATATACAGTAAGTGTAACTTACCTAACTACATACCTCTACCTACCTTAAATCTCAAATAGGTCCTTGAGGCATTGTACCTAGGATTCTGGCGGCATTTCCTCGTTGACGCAATATTGATGTAATATTTGCAGACATTGTCTTGTCTTTTGAGGCTTCATTTGTTCGTTTTTCCCTAGCTTAGACATCAATCTGATTTGAACAGCTTAGACAAATTTCATCAAATCGTGATTACACAAAAACACTTCCTTTTTTATTTGCAAGTCCATAAAAAAACATAATGTAAAAAAAGAAAGAATTAAGTCGTTTAAAAAAATGCTGCTTACCCCTGATGTAATGATGATAATTTAGGCCATTTAGAACATTTTAAGCCATACATGTCTCAGACAAATGTTATTAGTTCTTTTTTATTTATGTTTTAAGATTTTTTGATAAACCTCAAAGTCCAAGTCAGTCCAAGTCTAGTAGTTAAGGTAGTCTGTGGTATATATGTACTATCACCAACGATCCCCTATAACGTTCCATAATTTCAGGATTCAATGTCAGGATCCGGGGACGAGGTCATATCCATCGGATCTTCCGCCGGATCCCCGGACAGCTTGCTCCGCGACGAGCAGACGTCATCCGACAGCCGGGAGCCCACCGACGGGGGGAGTTCGGGCAAGATGGAGCAGTCGGACAGGATGAACCAGGGCCGGGTGTCGTTGCTTACCGACGACAATTCCTTGTCGGACGAATTGGGACTCAATTATGATGATGATGATGAAGAAGAGAGTGAAAAAGCAGGTAGGTAACGTTTTTTTTTTAATTGCAGAAAGAAAGGTAAATTGGAAAAATTCATGATGATGGGATTCGAACTCGCGACTCTGAGATACTAGCTAATCGCTCTTCCAACTGAGCTACCGAGCCCACACCCGGTGGTATGCGCTTTAGGGGGCAGTTATATTGAGAATTCACTACTAACCATCGGAGTAATCTTATGAGTTATCGGAGTAGTCAATGAGAAGTCCCTATGACAGCTCAAAAATGCCACGGAAATTCCGGCCTCTGTTTCTAACATTTATTTACTTCAAATTCTTTAGTTCTAAGCTAATCTGCCAAACTCCTATTTCAATTTAATATTCTATTTTAATAACGTTGATGGTAAAATATTTACTACTATTTCAGAAACGGGCTCATCGAAAACCGAAACAGAGTCAGCAAAGACTGAAACAGAAGCGGTCATGAAGATAGACGTTGTCGTTGAACCAGTCGTCGAAATCGAAGAAAAGGAATCTGCTGTTGATACTGCAAGTGCAGACGTTGTTGACTCCAGTTCGTCCGCAAAACAGGCAGCCATGGAAGTAGATCCAATTTCAATTGAAACAATAGATGTACCAAAAGAAAAGACTGGAAAAGATGAGACAGATAAAGATATAACAGATGAACAAGTTGAAAAAGAAACAAAAGAGTTACAGAAAACAGACGCAGAAACAGACATTGTAAAACCAGGATCTCGTTCACGGAAACGCGCCGCGTCCACATCTAATAAATCTACTAAAACTCATAAGAAAATGGATGTCGATGAAAAAGTAACTGAAGAGGAAACTCCAAGAAAACCTACGACTAGGAAGCGCGCTAAATCTACAAACTCCAACCAATCAGTTAATGAAGATGTAGATGTAACTCCAAGTAAAATAAGTAATCCCACTCCAGCTATGAGAAGACTTTTGGAACGACGCGCGTCTAAAGAAGTCGAACTTGAAAATAAAGTCGAAAGTCCTGTAACACCGCATCGTAGGACTACCCGTAGTAGGAGTAGGGATGATGCCAGCGTGGCGTCTGAAGATTCAGTCAGATCGAGGAGTAAGGGAGAGAAGGCTGAGAGAAAGGGACGGAAGTCGATAGTGGTGAAACCGGAGTTGAGTGCGATCCCGGAGGTATCTGTAGATGACTCGAAGGCGGATGTCAGCGAGTATTCTAACGCGAGAAGGTATGTTTTTTTTTTTTTTTTATACTACGACGGTGACAAACAAGCATACGGCCCGCCTGATGGTAAGCGGTCACCGTAGCCTATGAACGCCTGCAACACCAGGGGTGTTACATGCGCGTTGCCGACCCGTTGCGTTGCGTTGTGTTGCGTTGGATGTATTGGAAACTTAAATATATTTCTAGCATTTCCCCGGCTAATGCCACGTCTAAGGGAGACTTGGGTCCGCTTTGGGAACTAACCCCTAGATTTGGCGTAGGTGCTAGTTTTACGAAAGCAACTGCTATCTGACTTTGCAATCCTGGGTGTGAACTAGGCCTTATTGGGTTTCGTCCGGTTTTATCGCGATATTTGCTTTCACAGGAAAGCGATTGGTAAATATTTAATGTTTTTGCGTACAGTCAAGTGTAAAAATATGGTGGTGCACATCTTACTCAAAACTATGTCTTATAGCAGCTTATTCCGGTGTAATAAGAGCGTAGTAGTACCATATTTATGAGTCGATTATGTCGAACCATATTTTTGCACTTGACTGTACATAAGTTTCGAAAAACTTTTGAATCAGCAACCTTCGAATTTCAGCAAGTCGCACGCCCTTACCGCGTAATTTTAAATAGATGTCATATAATTAAGGAAAAGCGACCAAGGCAAGTGCCCTGGGTGCGTAGCCAAGATGCCATTCGCTAACGCTCAGTAGCGTAGCGTAGTTTTTTCTCTCACTCTGCTTTACTAGTGCGACAAAGACAGTTGGGTTTCGTCTTGCTACGCGCTCTGGATCTTTCTTAAGTACGCGCAAAACCTTTTTTCCTTTTTTGTGTTCTATAATTGAACACATGTTACGATAATCTTTTAGGTTAACTCGTCACCAAAAGGCAGTGCTGTCCTCCCTGGAGCTGCGCCCCCGCGTGGGGCGCCGCCCCGGCCCCGCCCCCGGCCACGCCCCCGCCCCCGGCCCCGCCCCCGGCCCCGGCCCCGCCCCCGGCTCGGGCTCCGGACACGGGGACGAAGACAATGAGGACAGCGAACCCTTCGACGTGCAACCCATCGACAGGATCAGCCTGCTTAACAAGACTGACTTCGAAGGTTTGTGAACTTACTCCTACGCTTAGCCGTTTTGATTTGTGTATTTATCAGCAAGGTGTAAGAAAAGCTTAAATTTTGAGTAATATATATATATTTAATCAAAGCTGGAAAGTTTTTTTTTTTTTTTTATACTACGACGGTGACAAACAAGCATACGGCCCGCCTGATGGTAAGCGGAAGTGGAGTGGGATGGTAGGCTATAGTTGAACACCTGGGCCCAATTTCTTCACGACGCCAGGTGTGACAATTGTCAGCATCATCATTAGTGGCATTACACGCATCTATGGGCTACGGACGCCGCTTACTATTGTGCGGGCTGTATGCTTGTTTGTCCCCAACAGAATAGTGATCTTGTTTGAAGCAAAACCTGTAAAAACGCTTCTAAATAATTGTTTAATTTTCTTCATTACAATAATCGTGAAAAGCATTATGTAATCGTGCTCCCACACTGATTGTTATATACATTAAATCTCTTCTCTAACATGATAATGTCACGTAACAGTATCCTTGTCACATCGTGTTATACATTTATAACCGCCAGTGTGGCCGCTACGGGCCCTCTAACTCATCCATGTAGCTCAATTTCTTAGCCTCTCCAACAATGTACACAATATATATTACAGTATATATGGTACTACAGTACCGCACTAGTGCGATAATGAGCACTTTATGTGCCCGCGTCAAAAATTAAAAGAGCCATATGTACTGTAGAACGTCGTATGATACATGTGCGAATATGTAATTCGCAACTCGTATCGATTTAAAACACTCCCATCGGTCGTGTTTTATTCTATCGCCACTCATTGTGAATTTTCTCCTATTCGCACTTGTATCGTACAGTCAAGTGCAAAAATACGTATCGACAAAATCGTCCCATAAATATGGTACTACGCTCTTATTACACTGGAATAAAATGCTATGGGAAATAATTTTGAGTAAGATGTGTCCACCCATATTTTTACATTTGACTGTAATGTACTATTTTCTACTCCAGCACTTCTATCTGTTAATTAGATGACTGACAGTGATATTTAAAAAGTATACATTATGACGTTGTCTGTGGTATTCCATAAGAACACTGCTCCTATGGATTTTCATACAATATATTAGCACTGTTGTTGTTTTTTTTTAATTTCTATAGTGGGCACAACATTTTCCCTATTCTGCCACGTTTCTAGATTTTGCTTTACGCTATTTTAGCTGTCGTAGAATAACTAGGCAACAGCTCATAATTGGTTCTTAAAACCCTTATTACTCGTATATCACTGTTGCATACACTACTAATTGTGCCTACACCTCGCTTTGTTACCGTTGTATAATAAGCCACCCACTGTGAGCGCTGTATGTAGCACTTATGCAAATGCACGCACTAACCGCAGGCTCGCCGGACTCGTCGGAGCCGGCGCGGCGCTCGCCCGCGGACTCGCTGGCCTCGCTGGACTCCGGCCGCCGGACCCGTGAGTACCGCCTACTAATGCTTGCTGTGTTTATACTTTTATTTATTCAGGGTTAAACCACAGCGTAGGGATGCATTCCATACAGTGAGGTAACTTCATACACGGCCAGCGGCTCGGCTCGGTGCTCGTGCTGAGGCTCAGGGTTGTCAAAAACTATACGAAAGATATTACAGTCTGGTTGACAAACTAATTTCCATTTTACACCCCTTAAAATAGACCGCCGAATTTTCAAATTCAGCGGCGTCTCCGCCCCGCCTCCTTCCCCGCGCCCCCCATCGATGACCCAGAAATCAGCGGAGTTAACCCACTGTATGGAGTACATCCTTACGCTGTGCTAATGTTTGCTGTTTTTACTTTTTTTATTCAGGGTTAAACTAAAATGCTGGTGATCCCATTAAGGATTTAATCAATATCGTCGATGGATTGGAAGAAATAGATAAAAACGTTTTTTGACGCGATTTTTATGGGGCTTGTGTAGAGCTGTGCCGCCTATGCCCTTCTTGAGAGTGTTCTCCAATTTGTATGGAGAATGTTCTCGCGCTATAATATTCCATCTTACAAAACAGACAATGTTCTTGAAAAAGTAAACTAAGCAGAACATCCGAATAGGCCAATTCTTCATACACAAAATCACTTCTATTTTTTTCCTATTTTATTACCAGTCCACGATACTGATTACGCAAACCAGTGAAGTTAAAATTAAATTAATGAAACACTTCGCTTCGCTTATATTGACTATTCCCTACTTTTAGAACTCTTTACAGCACTCACCACAGGATTGAAACTCAACTTTATGTTATTGTGTTCCAATAGCGACTGACACGATTTTGGTAACTGTAGTTACCAGATGCACATCTACACAGATTGAGCCGGACAGAAAAAAATCCGCGACACGGCTCATTTATGTGTGGACCCACTAAGTACTATGGGTTGTATTAATATACTTCTATCGGGTTACTCACGTCTATAAAATCGAAAATAGCTCGACGTTTTTCGGTAGGGTATTTTCGACTGTATAGACGTGAACCCGATATAAGTATATTAATACTCACGGGAGTTTTCTATTTAAAACCATGGGTTGTATTTTAAATTTTGAGTTGACAACTGGTATGTACCTAACCAGGTTGCAGGTAAGTAAAGAAAACACACGCGTCTCGTAGTATAGATCGTTTAATACTGGCCGTGTGTGCGGCCGCTACACTCACACCACTGTACAGTGCGTACACGCATACACAGCAATTCCTCCTCCTTTAGTTTCCAGCTCTGTTAACAAGTAATATACATAATTAAGATATAAGATGACAAACTAAACCTTATAACTAATATTTTTGTTTCTTGGCCTTAACCGTTGGTTAGGCTCATGGGAATTGTGCAGTGGGTTTTGGTTCTGTATGTTACTTGTATTATCGTGCCCCGCTTGGGGCAAAGGCGCGGCAGGCGCCGCCGCTGCCGCCGCTTCCATACCTGGTTGCTCAGTTCCCATGACCGTACCAATCGGGTCAACCATCGCTCCCTCCTCTGAAACTTCTTGCCACTCATCAACATCCTGGTCGTACAAAGATTCATTTTCTAACATTTGATTTTCCTTAATTGACTGACTAGAACTGTTTGGAGGCGTCGATGGTGGACTAGCGGAACAATTAATGTCTGGTTGAGTATTAACATTTTCCTCATACGAGCTCGATGAACTAGACATTATAACGGGTTCCTGATATGTTACATTATTAATGTACCTTCTTAATTGGTCAACATGTCGCTTACAACTAACATTTAATTCGTGCACTTTAACAATATACAATCGACACCCCAGTTTTTTAACAATTGAACCTTTTGACCAAAAGGGTTTCCTGTTTTGGAAACATTTAACCCACACGGGTTCCCCAACCTTGAATAACCTTGCCTTATGAACATCAGGAAGATCAGTGTTATCCTTTACCCCCTCCCCTTTACTGCAAGGAAGGATTAAATCCAGCCTGCATCGCAAATTACGTCCAAACATCATGTGAGCAGGCGACATTCCCGTAAACGAATGAATTGTATTGCGATATTCAAATAAATACTCCTGCAATTTTTCATTGATTATGTGAGTACATGTATGTTTTTGCATTATAGCTTTAATCATATTTTTACAAATTTTCACATAACCTTCTGCTTGTCCGTTGCTACTAGGGTGGTATATTGGGGACGTTACATGACAAATACCGTTCCTTTTACAATATTCGGCAAACTCCTGTGATGCAATTTTTGGGTCATTATCCGAAACAATAGTTTGGGGCAATCCGAACTTTGAATTTAATGTATTAAGGGCTCTAATCAGATGCAACGTTGAAATACCAGTGCCCATGTCCATACACTCTATCCACTTAGTCAGTGCGTCGACCACAACTAAATAATTCCTATGCCCTATCGACATATAGTCAATATGTAGCCTACTCCAGGGTTTATCAGGAATCGGCCAGCTGGCCGGGCGAGCGCGCGGCGGCGAGGGGCGCAGTGCACTGCAGACGTCGCATGCGCCGATCAACTGTTCGATATCTGCGTCAATGCCGGGCCACCACATGCGAGCGCGCGCCCTGCTCTTAGACTTTACAATTCCTAGATGGCTGCTGTGTAATTCTAGCAGTAGCCTATTCCTATAACTCGCCGGGATAACAACTCGATGGCCGCGGAGTAAACAGCCATCTTCAACTTCTAAGTCGGTCCGGCAATGAAAATATGGCAATATTTTCAAACAAGTAACCTTCCTGGGCCATCCTTTTTTTATATAATTCACAACGGTACTTATTATTTTGTCGTTAATTGATGCTGCTTGTAAATCTCTAAACGTGACCGGCAAGTTATGCAATTGTAAATGATTAATGCCTACCGCAGAACAATACTTGTCTGTGTGTGCCGAGTTCCCGTTATCTACCGGTGCGCGTGAGAGATAATCTGCCACCTGGTTTTGTTTACCTGCAATATACTGAATTTTGAAATTATAACCTTGCAAAAAAATTGCATATCTCACCAATCGCGATGCCGTTGTGACTGAAATACCATTTTTATTACCGAAAATGGCTAAAAGCGGTCTATGATCGGTTTTTAAAATAAACGGTTGTTGCCGACCAAACAAATATTGATGGAAACGTTTCACTGCAAAAACCAACGCGGTAGCCTCTTTATGAAGTTGGCTATAATTACGTTCCGCCGCCGACAGGCTTCTAGAACCAAAAGCTAGTGGACGTTCAACCCCATCTGAATCTACTTGTGCCAAAACTGCACCTAAACCCTCCGGTCCGGCATCAGCTGATAAGACTAACTGCGCATTCGGGTCAAAATGCGCTAGCACCCGCTCCGACGCCAGCTCGCGTTTAACGTGGTCGAATGCAATCTGTTGCCGCTCAGTCCACTCCCACCGCGCGCCTGCGCGCAATAATTCGTGTAAAGGACTCAATATAGTAGAAGCATTAGGTACAAAATTGCGGTAATAGTTTACCATCCCTAGAAACCGCTTCAACTCTGTTATGTTAGTAGGCTGTGGCGCCTTATCGATAGCTTCAATTTTGGTATTACACTTGTGCAACCCGTTTTTATCGATTGTATGACCTAAATACGTCACACTATCTTGAAATAAGGCGCATTTCTTGCTTTCCAGCCTAAGCCCTGCGTCTTGAAATCGCTGGAAAACCTCTTTCAGTCTTTCCAGATGAACCATTTTATTAGGGCCGGTTACACAGACGTCGTCTAAAAAAACTGAAACTCCTTCAATTCCTGCTAGTAAATTTTCAATGGTTCTCTGAAAAATCGCCGGTGAGCTGGCTAACCCAAAAACTAAACGAGTATACATAAACAACCCTCTATGTGTATTTATAGTTGTAAGTTTCTGTGCCGACTTCGATAAAACTAGTTGATTATAAGCTTGACTACAATCTAATTTTGAAAATTGCTCCCCACCACTCAACCTGGCAAAAACCTCTTCGATGCGCGGTAGGGGGTATTTTTCGACTTGTATATGATTATTCAGCGTCACCGAATAATCGGCACAAATTCTCACATTTCCATTAGGTTTTCGCACGGGGACAATGGGGGTAGCGTAATCGGAATGGGTCACTGGTAATAAAATGCCTAATTCCACGAGTCTATTTAATTCCTTTTCCACCTGTTCCTTGAGAGCAAACGGAATTGGTCGAGCCTTACAAAACTTAGGCTGGACGCCTTCTTTTAACGTAATATTAATCTCTAACCCTTTATAACACCCTAGTTCATCTTTAAATACATTCTTGTAACTACTAAGTAAGTTCAACAGATCGTTATCTTTAGGCGCGATTACCTCTAACTTATTATTATTAGTATCGCCATTACAAGGATCAGTTGTGAACCTCACACCAAATGTAGCCATAAAATCACGCCCTAATAAAGGTTCTCCCCCATTTTCTATGACATAAAACTTAACTGTCTCCTTGATTTTATTAAATACTACCGTAATTGAAAAATGCCCCACAGGAGTGATTTTGTGGCCATTGTAAAAACACATTTGTAAATAACACGGTTGCAATGGGTACTGAGAGAAGTATTGTTTGTACGTCTTATGCGCCATGACGGATCGGGCTGACCCGGAGTCGAGCTCCATATTAAACTCGCGACCGTAAATTTCCACTGGCACTAGAATTGATTTACTGTTTACGCACCTCATACTGAACAGCTGGCATTCCTCGCAGTCGTGTTCACACTCTTCTGGCTCCTGGGTTGTACACAATTTGTTAACCTTGAACCCGCAGACCTTGCGAAGATGACCTTTGTTCTTGCACTTATTGCAGCGGTAATTTTTGTACTTGCACTGCTCAGCCGAATGACTCTTCAGGCCGCAAACTGTGCACGATTCCGAACCCTGACTCGGTTGCTGGGTGGCGGCGCGGAGTGACCGAGCGCCGCCGCCGGAGCCCGCGCGTCGTATGCTTGCTTTGAATAACGGTTCTTCCTTTACAGTGACTGCTGGGGCCTCGCTGGATTTTGCACTCCTAGCACAAAGTGCCTGCTGAGCTAGCTCTATTGCTTTGGACAATGTTAGCTTCGATATATCCTGCTCACACAGCTTATCTCGCTCGGGGCCGGACCTAAACCCTAACACAAACCGATCCCGCAATAAAACATCTAGTTCTGTCCCGAAATCACAGTGCACTGCCAATCCACGTATGCGCGCTGCCCATTCTTCAACACTTTCGCCCTCGAATTTTGCTGCGTCATAGAACTTGCTTCTATCTGCAAAAGTCGATCTTTTCGGCGTGAAATGTTTGTCGAGTTCTGAAACGATCTCTTCGTACGTTGAGGTTTCGATTTTTTTTGGATGCAACAAATTACTAACCAACCGATAAGTGTCCTCGGATAAACTCGTTAGCAACACGGCCGCCTTTTTTCCTTCCGCAATGTCATTCAAGGTTATGAACATCGACAATCTTCCAGAAAAAATCTTCCAATCTTGATTCTTGTAATCGAATGACCCCAAGGTACCAACGTAGACACTCATTTTACTTATTCCGGGTGGATCCATCCCTCGTCGTCGCCAAATGGTATGTACCTAACCAGGTTGCAGGTAAGTAAAGAAAACACACGCGTCTCGTAGTATAGATCGTTTAATACTGGCCGTGTGTGCGGCCGCTACACTCACACCACTGTACAGTGCGTACACGCATACACAGCAACAACATACATTTGTCTCGTAATCCGTGGGCAAATTGTAATGTGGTGATATGATTTCAGCTCGCGCCACAAGAGCGGGCTCCGAGTCGAGAGCGGCCAAAATTGGTAGAAGAGTTTCTGTAGATGTCGGTAAGTATTGCTATTATAGACATTAAATTTATACTTTTTTTTTAAATTATTATGGAAATTTTAATCAATATATTATTAGAAAAACACAGAAAAATATGAAAAAAGTAAAAAACCAACTGCTTAATTGCGGTCACCGAGATCCGAACCTTGCGGAAGGGTTCCCATGATATTGCCTGCGTTTCCCCTTTGAATGGCTATACCTATACGTTGTTCGAGGAACGAGCCGGCTTTACGGTCCCCGGTGACTTCAAACAATTTTTTTGACAAAACACCCACCAATTTACGGGTTTGAGCACCATGGTCCCAGGGTCTCGACAGCGAAAGCCACGTTTATACAACTTATTACGAACTAGTGGCTGTGTGAGCTGGAGACCTCGGGAGACGTTACCGGTATTGATGGTACCAATTTCCGCATTTTTAAAACTTTCCAGAAACTGATTCGACAATTATTTTTTATTAAATCAACATACTTATTTACAAAATTTCACAAGAATTGGTTCATAAAGGTGACTTGTGGAGAAAGACACACGAAAGCATTTTTGGCTAAACTGAAACGGAGAAACTTCGTTCGCTTTGTTCACTCGGTCAAAAATTGGTTTCTTGTTGGCAAATTTTAACTAATAATAAATTTATTCATGTCATTCTTACGATTAAGATAAATCCAATGACATCTCACATGTTGTAGTGGACGCCAGGATTTAGGTAGCGGGGAGTGCTAAACAAAAAAAAATGGGTACGTGTCGCCAGGATTTGAACCCGCGACCTTCGGGTTGAAATTCGGACGCTCTTACTGTTGGGCTATTAACGTTCCTAATGCTGGTTTCCGATTTATAATAATGCTGATGTGTTTTTGAATGGCAGTGTCGGAGTGCTCACCGGGCGCCGGCGCCGGTGCCGGTGCCGGAGCCGGCCCGGCGCGCGCCGGTCGCCGCGCGTCCTTCACGCGCGCGTGCGAGGCGCTGCACACGCCCAAGGGACGCCGGACCTCTACTGACCTTAGGGTAATTTCATTTATTTATTTACTACATCAACAGCAATACAATAAAAATGGATAATTTAATAACATGCTATACAACAAGCCAATAAAAAATGTCCACAAGAATACAAAGAATACCTATAATACAGGTGGAAGTTAATATAAAGCAGTGATACTGCTTTAGGAATTAATGTCACTCTTCATCCTGAGTATTGTCGTAAATAGGTGGGACAGCCCTATAGTGAAACACTGGCTGCGTCAACACTCGCCAGTGCCTTACATAACGGGTCATAAACTTGATTAAGTTAAAAAAAAAATTAATCAAGTTCCCATTGTATTGTTATATATTTTATGTTTTTAGTGTGTAATTCTACTAACAATTAATTTCAAGTATGTATTTAACTAACCTAGCAGGACACACTTTTTGTCTGAAATAATAGTACATTATTGCAGAGGCCGGGAAACCGAATTTCGTGGATGAGTATTTTTTGTCGGACGAAGCGAAGCTGAGTCCGACAAATTACATACGAATCCACGAAATTCTATTTCCGTCCGAGGCATATATAGTGCTTTTCTCCAAACATGAAAGGAAATAAAATGTATTCTTGCATAAGATTTGAAAGGAAAAATAAGGTTCCCGCCTAAACTTTCTTTTAATGCACGGTTGT
The DNA here is from genome assembly GCA_949128165.1 of Lathronympha strigana. Taxonomy (NCBI): domain Eukaryota; kingdom Metazoa; phylum Arthropoda; class Insecta; order Lepidoptera; family Tortricidae; genus Lathronympha; species Lathronympha strigana. The sequence continues at coordinate 21,886,123 of OX421913.1, read as the reverse complement.
GTTCATAAAAAAAGTTGAAATGTCTTTAGTTTTATTAAGCCGTATCTACACGACCTTGCACAGTGAGCCGTATGCAACTCGCGATAGAACGAGACAACCAAGCATTTGATCTCCTTCTCTCTAGAACTACTACACTACTACAAAGCCAGCCCAGGCGGGGCATTTTTAAGCACGATATGATCAGATTGATAATTTGATGTCAATCAGATTGTCTCGTCTGTGCAGACCGTTTGGTCGTGGCTAAAGTATATTTGGCTGTTTGCAATATTGATAGTCCAAATATTTATTTAAAAAGTAAAAAACAATACAGTAATGGATTTTAGTACAACTTCCTGGCCGCTAAAACCGTAAAATAATGAATTCGATTTTTTTTAATTTGAGTCGGTACATAAGGAGGTTCTTTTCGTACCAATTTTGCTACATTAATGTGAACATTTCCGAGCATATTGGAGAAAATGAATTTTATTGTATTTATTTTCCATACACTTGCTTGTGGTAATATTGTATGTAAGCAATATTTGGTAGTATTGAGTTGTTATTATTTATTATTATTATTTATTTACCATTAACATTAGCACTTACAGTTATACCTTACATGCTAACAGGCTATTGTTTAAAATACGTACAAGTCAAAAATAAACATAAGAATTGAAAATAATGATGGAATTTTACAGTTGTATTATGACTATCGATTTAATGGATAATGCCTTATGCATATTTGGTTCTTGAGGGCTTCGCGCCCCACGCCCGGTGTATTGTGGATGTGCTACTACACTACCGTTAGTAATTGTTGTCTGCTCAGTAAGATTACTTATTTTTTTTGCAAATGTGATGAAAAACATTGTATGTGTTACTGGCGGCAAAATAATTACAAAACTGAGTCATTAATGACTTGTTTTTAATCGTTTATGTGCAGCCTAAAGTACACGATGTACTATTTCCGTTTTAATTTGAGAATTTCATCTGTATTGATGTACCTCAAGAAACGACGAGTACGACTTCATGTTCGCCGGTTAAGAACGAAATTTGGAAACATGTTATTTTGTTTAGACAGTTATGGCCGTTGATTTGGTGTTAGGAAGCCATCGAGCTGTGAAGTCTGATAGTGTGGGGTGTTACAGAAGGACACGGACAGTCTGCCGGGCTCCCCGGCCGGCTCGGAGGCGTCGGGCGCCGCTGCGGGTCCCGTCGCGGGCGCCGCTGCGGGTCCCGTCGCAGGCACACCAACACGCCGGGCGCGACGCGGCTCCGCGCAATCCAACGCTAGTGGCACTAAGGAACCCTCCAAACGGTAACAGTCACACATCAACCCTCATCAATATCACAGCGTAAGGATGTATTCTATACAGTGGATTAACTCCGCCGATTTCTGGGTCAACGATGGGGGGCGCGCGGGGAAGGAGGCGGGGAGGAGACGCCGTCGAATTTTCATACAAATTCGGCGGTCTATTTTATGGGGTGTAAAATGGAAATTAGTTTGCCAATCAGACTGTAATATCTTTCGCATAGTTCTTGACAACCCTGAGCCTCAGCACGAGCACCGAGCCGAGCCGCTGGCCGTGTATGAAGTTACCTCACTGTATGGAATACATCCCTACGCTGTGTCAATATACATACTATAAAACAAACTCGCTTCCCGCTGTCTCTCCCTATATACGGCCTCCTAGCCTAGTTGGTACAGACTCGGCCTACGAACCAGGAGGTCCCGGGTTCGAATCCTGGTCAGGGCATTAATTGTGTGTTTATCACGAATATCTATTCCTCAGTTATGGATGTTTTACATGTATTGTATTGTATTGTATATACTGTCGTCTAGTACTACTACCCATAACACGAGCCTTATTGAGCTTACTGTGGCACTAGGTCCATTTGTATATGATTGTCTCATATTATTTATACACTCTTAGATCTTTCAACCCTTACATGCATGATGATGCATTTACGACACAGAAACGAGACAAGTGACAATCATGCTCTCTTATAATGAAGACTATCATATCGTCGTAAGTTCTTCATTTGAATTTAATTTGGGTATCACTTAGGATGTTTTAGGATCAATACTGTTAATTCATGCATTTAACGGTTTATATACCCACATATCAAACCACATATAAAAGGAGTGTTAAAGTTTTTAAAGGGTCGGCAACGCGCATGTAACACCCCTGGAGTTGCAGGCGTCCATAGGCTACGGTGACCGCTTACCATCAGGCGGGCCGTATGCTTGTTTGTCACCGTCGTAGTATAAAAAAAAAATATCATTAACCCTCAATAATGCGTTCAAAAACCGCATATAGAGACAAGACCCCCATTAATAATAAACTTTTTTGTTTCCACAAATTTCTTATCTGTGAAAATGTTATAAGTAATGCGGTTTTTGAACGCATTATTGAGGGCTAATAATATGTGGGTATATAAAGTACTATAACGCGTTTGAAAACGAACGCTTGAAACGCCGCAGGTTCGTTTTCAAAGTTTTACACGATTAAGCCCCGTTTTAGTAAATTTATAAACAATAAAAATTAAATAACTGTCTACTTTTGATGTGACATATTTTTTTGTTTTATTGCAGGTCCAAAAAATTATCAACTGTAGAAGAAACTGATGTCAAGAAATAAAAGTTGTTGTATATAAGTGTAGGTTATATTTATTTTGTTTTTTTATTTGCATTATGCACAATAGTCCAACCAGTAATAAATATGTAGAAATAAATGTAAATGAAGTGAACTTATAGTAAGGCATAGTCAAATGCTATAGGATATTATATCTGGTCGGTCTATAGATAACTAAGTAACTATTGTTTTCATTTTATTTATTTACTAAGAAATAAAATTCAGATAATGAAATGTTTTTCTTTGATTGGGTACCAATATCTCCTAGTATAATAAATGTATCGGGTGAAATAAGAATATTGTGAACGTTTTTAGGGTTCAGTACTCAAAGGGTAAAACGGGACCCTATTACTACGGTTCCATCGTCCGTCTGTCACCAGGCTGTATCTCAAGAACCGTGATAGTTAGACAGAAATTTTCACAGATTATGTATATCTATTGTCGCTATAACAACAAATACAGCAGATAAATATAGAGCAGTATAAAATCAATATTTAAGGGGAAACCTTACAACGCACGTGATTTTTTTGCCGTTTTTAGGGTTCCCTTATGGTGCGACTCAGTCTGTCTGTCTGGCACATCGTTAAATATCTCGAGAATACTTAAGCTACCGATACCCAGCCCAGCGTTATCGGGTAGCCCAGTGGTTAGCGCTTCTGCCGCGAAAGCAGGAGGTCGCTGGTTCGATTCTTGGCCTTAGTCAGTTTTCTGTAGTATATGACATCTCTTTCAATTTATAAGCTTACTCCAGTCGTCAATGTCTAAGTTCTCATGTAGTCACTTTTTGGTCGAACTCGATCCAGTTCTATTCAGGGTTGTCGAAACATCGTAAATGGGTAATAGTGGAAAATAAAAGTCAAAGTTACCTTATTATTTATTAATCATCAATATTCAGTCGACATACTGTAAATAACGTGTACACTTAACGTATTTCTTATGCGTGTTTATTTTCGTACAACAATCTTTGTAAAAGCTTCTCAAACTGTATTTTACGTCAAATTTAGAAAAACACTGTATGAGATCACGTCGAAAATCTTACTATATAAATACTTAGAGCGTAACTTAATAAATATTCAAAATAGACGACAATAGACATAAATAAATAACAATAAATTAATATAATAAATGCACGTCTTACGGCTGGATATTTTTTATCGATAATGTACAATAATTTACATGATATGAATACTCAGGCTTTGAAATAACTTAGCATCATCATTTCTCGTCCCATCCCTAAAATTTAGGAGTTCCCTCTGTATCCACGGGACCCATTGTAAGATCAGAACCAAATCCATTGGGAACACCTCAGACGCATATCCTTTCGAACAAAAAAGTATCAAACGTCCACATTGCATACATTCATATTGAACATTGCATATCAGACATATTAAAATATAGTCTATACTTTTAACCCCATTGGCCAATTTTATAACTGATATTTTTTTCTATCAATTATAAAATTGTTAATTTCTTTACCAGGCTTCAGTCTCTGCTTAATACAAAATTAACTCATTGGGCAATTACAAAGTTATATGGTTTTGTTTTTTTACATTTTTTTTTATACTAAAAAGTACAGACTGAGTTACTCACGTCTATAAAGTCGAAAATAGCTCGACATGTTTTTCGTTTCGGAACATGTCGAGCTATTTTCGACTTTATAAACCAAGCATTTGAGACCTACAAGCATTTGAATATTGCACACATTATTAAAATTACGATCTCCAGGACAATTAAGTATCTCTTCAAGAGGAACATTCAACGGACTTAACATATTTTAAAGATATTAAATTGCAACGGTTAACACTTACGTATTTTTATCACAATAGGCGTGGCATGTTTTGCGGATTGCGCGACACCCTGCTTCGTCGCACGCGACCCGTTACCTACGCCGGTCTCGGGCAGTGATGCCCGAGCCGCGAAGGTGACAACACCACTCTGTCTGTCCGATGCAGTCGAAACATGTCACGCCTACGAGTATTGTGATGAAAATACGTGAGTGTTAACCGTTGCAATTTAATATCAGTATGACTCACGAAAGTTTAAATTATAATAATATATTTTAAAGATAACAAAATTATTCACTGTTACCTTCGTTCCTCTTCATCATAACTTTTCAACGATCTTATTTGATGTACCATATTTAAGTCTACGGGAAGTTTCGGTAGCGCCTCATTTAAGTCAACTTTTGGTAGTATTTCTGGTGAATTATCTATGTGTATACTTTTACATACTTCTTCGTCTTCAGCTCGCAGTGTCGCTTTATTTGCGCAATCTACCGCTTCACGTTTCTGTCTTGGATTATTTTGATTGTTTAATTTAGCACCATTCTGAACATCTATAGGTTTATCGGCGACTTCTTGTTTAACTTCAGCTGATTTCATTTTGTTTCCGTTCATAGCGATTGCTAAGGGGACGTTGTTCAATATATTTGCGTGTACTTCTGATTGTTTCTGCGAATCTTCGCCTTGTTTGTATGATTGGGGCTCGTCTGGCAAGTGTGATTGTATCTTTTGATCTACATTTTCAGCTATAGGTTTAGGATTTACTTCTATATTAGGCAGATTATTGGATGGTATATTAAGAAGCGTATTTTCTAGTTTACTTTCTACTACAGGCTGAATGTTATTGATTTGTGGAGCTATATTTGCCTTTATATTTTCTGCCGGAACATTACTTCCGCCTATATTATTTTGTACTACTTGTTTCTTATCATAATTTTTTTCCAAAATAATATCTGATTTGACTGGATTCGAATTAACATTTACGACAGGATTTTGAGCAATTGGTTCATTTGGTTTCACATTTAGAATATTTTGTACTGGTGCTTTCACTATGGGAACTTGTGGAACAACGACGTTATTTAATGGCAAATCTATAGGTTTATCTTTAATTTCCTTGATTGCCTCAACAGCAACATCAGCAATCTTCTTCACGGCCTCATTGGCAGTGTTTTCAGGTTCTACTTTACCGACTGCAGGCGGGTCAGAGACGGCACTCAAACTCTGTATCGCCACATTTGCTATCTTTTGTATGCTTTCCACTGCAATTTTCTTAGCTTCGTTTTTATCTTGCTGTATCTCCTGTTTGGTTTTGATAATGCTGTCTAGAATTTCTTTCTGCTCCTTGATTAGCTCTTTCTGTTCTTCGCCATGTTGTTTGATGGTCTCCGCTAGCTGAGCCTGCTTAAGAAGATCAATCTTCTGTTGATTGCTCATTTGTTTTATCTCTTCTTTCAATTGTGAATCGCTCTTTTGCTCCTGTTTCGTTTCACCGTTGGATTGTTTTTCTTCGGTAATCTCCTGTTTTACATTCTTTGGGTGTGTTTCTGGAACTTTGTCTGCTTCTTGCTTGACTTCTTTAGGGATATCTTTTTGCTGCTTTTCAGGCTTCTTCCGAGGAACTTCAGGACGCGGTGGAGATTCCTTCGGCGCTTCATCAGGTTGAGACTCGGGGGGAACTGGGTTGGGAGGTTGCACTTCCGAGTCGGCTATTACCTTGTTATGGTTTACATCTTCTTTTGATTTCTCGATTTCTACTTTCTGTGCTGTTTTGACAATACCTGCAAATAAATATAAAATATAGTATATTCATTTTCTTTCTAATACTAAAGCTATATTAACACACAACATGTCACGCCTATTGTGATAAAATTACGTGAGTGTTAACCGTTGCAATTGAATGTCAGTATGACTCACGAAAGTTTAAATTATATAAGCTATATTAATTAAACCTATAACTAAACATAGGTACACAACACATTGCCATTCAAAAAGCCCATCCCGTAACGTTCCCCACGCAAAAGTGCCCATCACACTCGCAGCGTTCCCGCGTTGAACTGCAATAGAACAACCTCTGCGCCAGGAAGGAACCGGAGCGACTTCTCGCAAGCGACGACCCAGCTCCCCAAGAAAGGTTTTTGCCTCCGCGCACCAACAAATAATAGGCTAGATGACAAAAAAAATGTATTTAGCCCGTCTTTTACATTATTAAAAAATATTGTACCTACGCGTATTTTTTCTTTTGTTCATCAAATCAAAAATGACGGAAATACAGTGCGTTCAAGTTTCGCGTAACGTCACTATTGGGTACAATTCTTACCTAGTCGTGACGTCACCAGCCCCCACCCCGGAACTTTGATGCTCTTTATCTTCGTCAATTTTAGTTAAATTGAAAAAGGAAAAAAATACGTGTCTAATCATTTTCGATAATGTAACTGACGGACTAATACAATGATAGTTTTTCAACCTAGTCGTCATCCCTATTGCAATTGGTAAAACAAGTAATTGGTTTCTAATATGTGTTTAATATGGGTTTGAGTGAAGGTCGCAGGAGTCCGCTGGATGCGGGTGGCGCAGGACCGGTCACTGTGGAAATCTTTACAGCAGTGGACGTCTTTCGGCTGAAATGATGATGATGATGTGTTTAGTTAATTTATTTTTAAAATCATTTCTAATTGCTTCACCTCCGTCTTCCAAGTTTCTAGACTGGAAGAAGTCCTCGACGATCTTGTCGATGCGTTCTTGTGTGATGGACTTGTCGTCGTACTTGTCCGGCGCGTGCTCCGCCGCCTGCAGGTTGGCGTACGTGCCGAGGACCATGATGACCAGGCCCATGATCAAAACCACCTGTAAACAAATGAGAATTAAGTCAGCCATGGTCACTTTATTGGTCCGAAAGGTTTTCCTGAAAAAATATTAGTACAGCGTGGCAAACCACATGACGAATCAAATCATTCTGTTTCATATTTAAACATAATTATTAAACGGGTCTAACGCGAATTTACCTTATTTATCGGCGTTTCGACACAGGTTTCACTGGTCATGGTCGCGGCTAACTGATGTCCCAGCAAAATGTCAAAACAGAGATTTGTGTAACTACCCAACGAAAAGTCTATGTAGAAATTTGGGGTAAACACACAATTTTTAAACTACCCACAAAACATATGTTAATTATCGTCAATAGTCCGACACACGACACTTACAATATCCTCGCGCACATCCGAAGATATATCCCGTGGCTGCAACTTCTGGATCACTGGTCCCCAAGTTGGTGATAAGTTAAAACCATCCTCCCTATTAAAATTTCTAGGGTGTTTCTTGATTTCAATTGCCTCTCGAACTACTCGAGGATAATAATGGCGTTCAGTGGAGACAATTTTTGGTTTATGGAGTTCAATCCAGTGATTTACGCCAGATGTAAGTAGATGTTCGGCGATCGCGGATTTGTGTACTTGGCGGTTTTTAACTGCCGCTACGTGCCGCGTTAGACCCGTTAAATAAAAATGTTTAAATATGTGTTCAAAATGTTCAAATCGCGAAAGTTTTAAATGTTACATTCTGTTTCAAATCAAATTTTTGCAAGAAAGCGGGACTACAGTACGATGATGCTATTTTTTAATTTTTACTTTATTTTGCGAAGCTGTACACTTTTAAGGTTCGCAATTACCTTAGCTAGCACCCTCTCGTTGGTGTTCTTAAACGTGACGTTGAGGAAGCAGGCGGTGGGGAACACGACGCAGACCAGCACGCCGATGGTGGAGCCGAGCAGCCCCAGCACCAGCTCGACGTTGGGCAGCAGCAGCGACGCGCACAGCGCGCCCGCCACCACGCCCACCGTGAGCGCGCGGAACGTGCGCTCCGGGATCGAGTGCTTGATGATGTGCTCGTGCTGCGACGGGTGCGCCTGCCGGCCACATCCATTACTCATTTTAAACAATATACTGGAAGGGCACTTTTACAACTCAATAAATATTACATTATAGTAGATTACATACCAAGGCCGTTTTAGTGAAAATGGTCTCGGATCCCATGTAATTGTTGGCCGAGGCGAAGCCGAGGTCGACTAACATGTGATCCGATGCTTCTCATACTGACACAGGACGCATGAGTGGCGCCGCCTGGTGAACGACGGTAGCTCCCATTCGATCAAGTCCTCCGGGGGCCACCGCTATAACGAGTTGATGGGCACTCTTGTAAAATGTGTTGGATGCTCTGCTCCTCGACACCGCAATGACAGGCAGGTGAGTCCACCCAACCGCAACGATATCTGTACAAGACGCAACGACCATGCCCAGTGAGCAGTCTGTTGAGGTTGCACCAGGTACGCATCGGCAGATCAAACCCTTCTACTTTCCTACCCGGAATAATCCTCGATCCAAACCTTCCATCCATATGCACCCAGGGGCCCTAAGGATGGTATTCACGGATGGCTCAAAAACAAATACAGGAACCGGATGTGGTGTCTTCTCAGAAGACCTAAACATACACATCTCAAAACCCCTAGGAAAATACAACACAGTATTCCAAACGGAATGTGTTGGAATAATAGAAGCTTGCAAAGCAGTAAAGCGACGGCAAACGAAAAATGAAAATATACTAATACTGTCAGACAGTAAATCGGTACTACAAGCGCTACTTAGTGATAAACATACGTCGCAACTCACACTCGAATGTCACAACAGCCTAACGGAGGTGAGTGAGGAAGGAAACAAGATAACCGTACAATGGATAAAAGGACACAGTGGCTCAAGAGGAAACGATGCAGCGGATGAACTGGCAAGGAGAGGGTCAGAGACACCGACATACGGACCGGAACCTATCATACCACTACCTTTATCGCACATACAAAATCAACTAAATCAATATCACAGACACCTTCACAACAAATACTGGGACAACCTGGGGACATGTAGACAAACCAAAGAAGTTTTACCAGAGTTAAACCAAAAGTTCACAAAAACCCTACTCAGGACACCCAGACACCAACTCCGGAAAATAGTAGGGCTAATCACAGGACACAATACACTAAACAAACACCTATATAATATGGGTATAACAGATAGCCCCATATGCAGAGCCTGCATGGAAAATGAGGAAACAGCAAAACATATTCTCCTAGAATGCAAACAGGTAGAATACAGGAGTAAGTATTTGGGGACTCCAATAACACTCAAGGAGGCATTTAGCAACCTAAAACCGATGCTTGGTTTCGTTGAGGAGCTGGGGTGGTTGGAATAGGGCTACCTCGTTAACACGCAAAAAAGGCACAATGGATGTCGAGTTGCGGAAAAAGCCCAGAGAAACTAACTAACTAACTAAGGGGCCCTAAGGGATACACTTGACCCGTGGGGATATTTTGTGCCCCCTACCGCACTACTTAAGAACTTCCCCGACTTTCTTCATGTAACGGAAGATGGAAAGAAATACTTTAAAACATACTAAATTGCTTATTCCTCACTTCGACGTTAATTATAGCCCTGCATTTCTAGTTCCTTACAACACTCGTCAGAGAATGAAGACTCAGGGTAGAAGCGACATTTTAATCCATTTTGAAGCGCTTTAAAATGATAGTTTAGTTTTCGTGTGCTGACCTTTCTATAGAGGAAGGAGTACAAGCTGGCTCGGCAGGGGAAGATGATGAGGGGGAAGCTGAACGCGAGCGACATGACGAAGCCCAGCTTGATGACGTCACTGGCCATCGTGGGGCTTAAGCTCATCAGAATGTTGCCTGAAACAAAACATAAAAGTCGAAAAATTCCCATATGTTTTGACATTGGTTTTTGCATGAATTTATTTAGTGGGTACGATTTGTTGATTAGTTGTTTAGTTAATTAGCTTAGTTTTTAGAAATGTATAATATATTGTTTAATGCTTAATTTTAAATTTAACGATATTTTTCGAACACAATCATGTATTATACGATTTTATATACCCAGATATCATTAGCTCTCAAAAATCGCAAGGACCCCATAACAATAAACTTTTTTTATATTTCGAACACATCTGACACAAGAAAATTTGATTTGACCAACAGGTCAAATAGATAGAGAATAGAATAGAGGTAATTAGAATAAATTCTAATATCAATCGAGGTGACGTTTAATTTGAAACGAATTGTCAAATGCATACAATGACGCACGCAAGTCGCACTTCATTTTGATGAATTGCGAAGTATAGTTTGTCTCTGAATTTTAAAAATAGAAATGTCAAAACTTGAATGTCAGAAAAAAAAAACTCCTGAAAGTCGCAATGACAGTCGATATATATGCGCTTTGAACGCACCATGGAGAGCTCATGATATGTGTGTTTATAAAGCAGTGTATGTAATTTGAAATAATTAGGCATTAAAACACTCGTGTGTTGTCACTATGAAACTCGGCTGACGCCTCGTTTATTAAACCCAATCTAGAGTTTTAATGCCTTTCATTATATACAATCACATAAAACTACTATTAAGCTAACATGGTCATTTGTATTATAACTACAATTTAAAACGGGATATTATAGCGCGAAACTGACTCGCACTTGACCGGTTTTCGAAGCAATAATAATTCAAAATGAGTATTTACACAAGTGGAATTTTGCCAGAATGTATAATAAATTAAAAGTATATTGTGTATTTTATTTGCTTAACCCACAAATAATAATATGGGACAAATTGATGTGTTTTTGTAATGTAAAATAAGCTGAACCAACAATTATTTATTTTATACTACACATAATGCACTATTCAATTTAAAATTATTTGAAAACCGTGACTCAGAAACAGGTATCTGTGTTCATCACACAAATAAATGCCCTTACCGGGATTCGAACCCAGGACCATCGGCTTAACAGGGAGGGTCACTACCAACTACGCCAACCGGTCGTCAAAGATTTGTCAATTCAAAGGCACTTACGTTTGAGCGGATGGTTTCAAGGAATCAATAGTAGTTTATGCAACAGTGATATAATAAGGGTTCTTAAAACTTGAGGGTCGCCGTTACAAAACTCGGCTTCGCCTCGTTTTAGCTTATAATAGACCCGAGAGTTTCAAGAACCAATTATGAGCTGTTGCATACGCTAGTTTTTCTACGACAGCTAAAATAGCGTAAAAAGCAAAATCTAGAAACATGGCAGAATAGGGAAAATGTTGTGCCCACTATAGAAAAAAAAACAACAACAGTGCTCTATTGCAATATATTGTATGAAAATCCATAGGAGCAGTGTTCTTATGGAATACCATAGATAACGTTATAATGTGTACTTTTTAAATATAGCTGTCAGTCATCTAATTGACAGATAGAAGTGCCGGAGTAGAAAAAAGAAATTGTAATTGTCCGCTTACCAGAGATATCGTGTTTGCTGAAGGCAATACAACCGAAGAGACCGAGCGTGAAGTATACGGCCGTGCAGATGTTTATGGCGTTCTTGGTCACCACGTTCATCTTCTCCAACGACAGCGTCGGCATAGACTCGAATATCTCGAACAGTTGCCTGAATAACATCGAATTATTAAAAGAAACAGACAGCAAGAAAGTGGGTCAGAATGACATTAGCGAACAATTTTGCATTGATAATAAATATTGTGGGATAATCTTACACAAACACCTAGTCCCACGGTAAGCTCAATAAGGCTTTTGTTGTGACATGTTTCGGAACGATCCGCGTCGCATAATCATGAGCGAGATGCGCTCGCGGCGATTGCTCTGCGCACACTAGCCGCGAGCGCTTCTCACTCATGATTATGGGACGCGGATCGTTTGTTCCGAAACACGACGAACTATTTTCGACTTTATTGACGTGAGTAACCCGATATAAGTATATTAATATGTCTAATTCTCACGGGAGTTTTCTAGTTCATTCATGTTTTTAAGTAGTCACACCAATATAATTATATAAATCAAATCAAATACTACAGAAAAAATTATCAAGGCCCCCAGGGCTGGATTCAACCAGCGCCCTCAGAAGTCATAGTTTACAAAATTCAATTATGGACCACTTGATGTCTGAATAAAGAATTTTGATACTGACGTCTGACAGAAGAGCGCCATGGAGAAGATGGGCACACACTGCAACACACCCTGCGGCTTCCACAGCTCCAGGGAGCCCCACTCCGCCGCCAGCAGCTGCGACGCTGCTTCAGATATCACCTGATACAAAAATAAGACTTTTCAAAAATAAAAAATTTGATACATGCTTTTGTCGCTAAATGTACCTACTTTCCACAGTCAACTTATACTCATTCGATTCAATTGTAAAGCACGAATCGAATCATCAAATGTTTTAATTCATGCTTTTTTGGTTTTTTAAGTAGTCACACTACTATATATAAATTATAAATTGAAAGAGATGTCATATACAGTCTACAGAAAAAGTGACCAAGGTCCCCGGTGAGCAAGGCTGGGATCGAACCAGCGACTTCTTGCTTTCGCAGCAGACGCCCTACACACCAAAACATGCGCACGCAGACGCGAAAGCAGGAGGTCGCTAGTTCAATCCCAGCCCTGCTCACCGGGGACCTTGGTCACTTTTTCTGTAGTATATGACATCTCTTTCAATTTATCATTCGATTCAGTTTTTGAAAATGGCGGGAATTGGCACAATGTTCCTAAACGCCATATACCCCAACTGTCCGGCTGTCTGTCTGTCCGTTTGTTCTCTACAGGTCGCATTTATCAACCAATTCTTGTAAAATTTTGTAAGCATGTTCGTCAATTACATTTTTTTAGATCAGTTATCGGAAATTTTTAAAATGGCGGGAGTTGGCACATAGGTCCTAAGCGCCGTTGGAGTATATGGCGCTTAGGACATTTGTGCCAACTCCAGTACAATCTCGCGAGGTCAGCTCACAGACCCACAAGTTATTTATTTACCTTTATAACCAAACAGAAGTAGAAGCCGATGGTGGCAGCACTGACGTTGCTCAAGCTGTCGACGTTTCGGAGCAGGCCCAGCGGCAGCACGCACACAAGGGACACTATCACCATTATTGATGTTCTGCGAACATACAACTTGAAGGTCTGAAATTTGCTTCTCACACTTTTTATCTTGTCCAATCCCATTGTTCAGTTTTGTCCCACATATTTATTTGTACATGCTGTGGCAACACTTCCCCACAGAATTTGAATTTAAAAATGTCTGGTGACCTGTCATGTCATTGGTAGTGGGTGGAGGTCAGTTTTTTGGGTTCTGCCCAAAGGGTAAAAACGGGACCCGAAGACTCCACTGTCCGATCGAATGAAAAAGTGCATTACGTATCACGGTGACTACTTCGAAAAGCAATAAATACCATTTAACACTTAAATTGTCATTAGTTTTTCCAAACGACACAACTTAAAAGGCACCCCTCGTATGTGACGGCTGCAAAGGAGTTTTTCTGCACTACAGCCGGCAAGCAGCCAATTGCAGGCCACTACGCTGAACAATTTCCACTACTTTCAGTTGTCCACTACTTTTTAGGTTTCCTTACCAAAACAGTTAAGACACACGTTGTAGACTCTTAAAATAAGTTTCTCATGTAAGTGACAATATGTTTTAAATGAGAAATAAAATATCTTTAAACCGAAATGGTAAAAAAGGAACCCTTATCATGGAACTCCGTCTGTCTGTCTGTCAATTGCATAAAATTTGTCTCACCTTAGTATATCACTTTGATTAATATTGAACATCTTGGCAATGATCTGTGGGCCCAGGTCTCCGACCACCACGAAGTAAGCAATACATGTGCCCATGAGGAAGCCAATGATACCCAGCTCCACTGCCATCTTGCCCGCCGGCCCAAATACGTGAAATGCTGGAAGATGTGCAATTGATTAGCATCCTTATCATAAATGTAATAAGGTAATGTTTCCAATGAGGTTGGGTAAAGTTCATTGGGGTTTAACACATTGAGTACTGGGAATCTGCTAGGGGAGTTCTCTGTGGGTGGTCGCTTTCTGCTACAGAGCGGAAAAACGTGAAAACGGGAAAACGTAGCACTCGCTAGCAGTCAATGTGTTAAAACTCTAAGTAGATGGAACAGAATTTCCTGTTTTAAGAAGTATAGTCGGACTGTAGATTATTTTCCCTCCCTTTCTTTGGAGTGGCAATATAAGTGTAAGAAATAGATAGTATGACTGTCTCTGCGTATGCTAGAATGAGAACAGATTGTTGTCAGACTATAAGATTTTTTTTTTAGCAGGCAGGTAGTTGTATTGATGGTAGCACAAATGTGTAATATTTTTGGGTTTTCTATGAGGAGATAAAAAATCCTGCTTGAAAACTGGGCCAATATCTCTGAAGAAAACCAAATATTTTGTAGTTTTCCATGAAGACAAAAAGTATTAAAAGTAAGTATTTGATAACTGTGTAAACTACCAGATTCTTGGTATGTAGTAAACTAGAAAGAAGAAAGAAAGAAAGAAAGAAAAATATTTATTGCATTATACCATACTATATACAGCACCAAACTATAGAAACTTATACACTAAACACTTAAACTAACTAAGTCATGCTAAATACAATTTACAATTTATTAAAGATATTGGTGCCATTATAGTACTCGTGGCTGCAATTGGATGCCACTCAGCATGTGCCCTGGCATCATGGATGCGATGGCGCTGGTCTTCCGTGGAGCCCAGGGGCGGAGGGTTGTTTAGTATATATAAGTATAGAAGAAAAGAAGGATGCAAAAAACTAGATAGTTGAGAAAATGAGGGATATAAAATTGATATAGTTTGCTAGTGGGTAAGATAACATGTTTATATTTATAAGTAGTTATATATAGTGAAGGGAATATATAAATCGATAATAACTAAACATTTTTTTGTGGTTTTCTATAAGTAATAATGAGTCGTGTTTGATATTGATAACCATAGCTATGGTGAATATTTTTCCTTATAAATGCCAGTTACATATCAAACTTATCTATGAGGAAAACCAGACATATGAACAGTAAAAAATTTTGACTTACCCAGAAACTCAAAGTTTCTTCTTCGGGCCAGGAGTGCAGATTTGAGCAAGAAGTGGCAGCAGAGTCTGGAGACGAGCCCCATCGACAACAATATTAGTGTAGCCAGTAAAACTCCACACTGAAAACATGTCAAATTATTAGTTTTAATAGGTATCAAACATGTACTGAATAGTTATAAAATAATAAGGTGATAGCATAAACTATCAGCTAATCTAACGGCTAGTAACATTATATGCGATTGAAGTGATAGGACACGTATTTTATAGTAACTAGAGAAAATTGAAAGGGAAGAAATTATTGATATCCTTACTTTTTGGAAGCAAAACGGCATCGCCAGTATTCCAACACCTATAATACTATTAGCCAACGTGATCGATAGGCCTGTCGTGCCCATGGTAATATTCTTATTTTCTTTTATTCAGAATTAAATAAAACGCCACATAAAACGCCTACAAAACTAAAACAACATACGACCACATCACAATACTGTATTGACACTAATGACACTGACGTATTTGACATATGTATTTTGTAGAAAAAAACATGAGTCATAGACAAAGCAAAGTCGAATGATACCAACTATAAAAACATTGGCCATCATATCGAAAATGAAAAAAAATTGTAAAAGAAAATGATATTCGTTTTATAATGCATAACCACGACAAATATAACTGAATATAAATATACTGAATATAAATATATTATATTTTAATAAAATTGCAGATATCCTACATAAGCTTTCAATGTCAATCACAGCAAAATGAAATGGAATCAAGGAATCATAAACAATTATTTGGCGGGCTGTCAATTTGCACACATTATTTTGATAGTAATTAATAAATTGGTGTTTAAATACAATATTGTCACGTTTTCATGCTCATTAAACAGTTAAAGACAGCATTCTAGATTTTAGCCTAAACTTAGTCAAGTTTTAATCCACAATGCACGACACCACCTCTTGTTTCGAAACCGTAAACCCGGATTCATGGCTCTCAAACGAGCAAGCTTGGAAAGAAAACCTTTTAAAACTCCCTAATTGGTGTCAGGTAATTTATCTTCAGCTGTTCGTCTTTTTAACTTACATCGGGACGATAATTATTCTTGATAATTACAATGACCTTTGGTTAACCTTTTCAGATACCTCTTATAAACTCAAATGCCTCACATAACCTGCCTGATGGCACCCTGGTGCGGTTCCGGGGGATGATCCAAGACATGCACAACCCGGAGTTCTATTTTGAGCAGTTTGAAGTGTATAATTCCGAGTCAAATGAGGTTAAGAGCAAGTCGGGAAAGTATCGGGACACTGCTAATATATTGGTAAGTTGTGTTTGAAAGAAACAAGCCTATTGCACCAGTTGCACCAGAAGCATTTTTTTACCTCTTAAGTTTTCTGAATATCTGACCTCTTTTCAAACCATAATTTTTCAGATTTAGCAATTTTGAAAGTTGTTTAAGTGTATCAGGTCATGTATCTGTATATTGTAGCTAATTTGCAATTATAAAGTTTTGTATTTAATTAAATTATTTTTAGATGCGGTTGGGGTTAGCATGCCTTACTGGATACATTTTGTGGATATTTTAAGTTACATTCATGCAACTAAAATAAAAATTTATGATTTCAATGAGTAAATAATTTTTGAAATAGTTGCTCCAAAAGTTATAAATTTAATTTTGTGGGTTTAGTCATAGTCCTAATCTTTGTATTGGAAGAAAAAAAACGAAAGATGATGGTCGTCATCTTAACCCTGTGAAAAGAGTGCTGTAATTTCAATGAATAACAATTGCGGTAACAGAAGACAATATTAGTTTATTTACAAAAGAATTTTCGTGAAAAATTAATAGCTTCATTATGAAAAAAATATAGCTTTACATTTCAAAGTTTCCTAATAGAACACTTTTCATTGCAGGAAAATGAGAAAATCAACTATGCCAACAAGCTTCAAAGTGCACAACGTCAGACAATGGTCGTAGTATCCATGCCCGGCCTGAATGAGTGGGCACAGAAGCTCGAAGACAAACGCAACCACCTAAACCACTTACACCAGCAACCAAACTCCTCAAAACGTCTCACATCAGCTGCAAAACTTAAACGGAGCTATGAGGAGACTGAAGATGACATGGAAGTTGAGGAGGGGACAAATAAGGAGCCTAAGACTAAGGAGGCGGTGGCTGCGGCTTCAAATGTGGTGTCTCGGGAGCATTTGCTGAACTTCCCATTGCCTGATGTTGCTAGCCAATCATGTATAGTTAAGGTGAGTCTATTTTTTGGATCTCTTCTCGCAAAAAGGCCTGTTTACTGTTTGAATCGCTTGCAACAATTCCGAAATATTGGGTGCTCAGACAAACAAACATGGTGAATATCCTGGTTTAGATTGTAATTATAATGATTTTCCTTCCTTACATTACAGGTCTACACAGAAGATGACCAATTAAAGCTAAATGAAATGATAGAAGTGGTAGGCTTCCTATCAGTAGACCCAGCACTGTCCGGAGAGTTCCAACCGGATAAGGACCCACTGATTAACCCGCACAGTGAAACTGAGGTGGAGGCCATCACACACAATCCTCCACCGAGTCTGGTGCCGAGGGTGCATGCTGTGTATGTGAAGAGGTTGGAGCATTGTAATCCGTTGGTTGAAGGAGAGTTTGATCAGAGTAAGTTACACAGTCTTCATTTTGGCTTAAGTCTCTTGAATATGCCACCGTACCTAGTGTTCAAGAGCTAGTCTCATCCAGGAATAGGGTCCACACCAGATCGGGATGCTTCTTCGTCTCTGTAGATGATTAATTAATTACAAATATACAAATAAATACATATTTACCTTAAATTATCCTAATAGTACAATTCAGTCACTTAAACTAATTATACGTCGATCCGGCCAACACCCTGTCCAAACGTGCCAAACATGGTTGCGGCATTGCCGCGCTGAATGTCAAGCGATATTCGTTGAACAAGGAGTAGGAGCGATCGGGGATCGCCAGCGCCACTTCTCTCGCACTATTATATTATGGCTGGCCAACTGTATTGCCACACTTGCAAAAGGGTATTTAAAACCAAGTTCGGTCTTGCCAGCCATATCAGGGCTCACAATAGACAACGTCCATAGAATTAATTTTTAGGGTCGCCGTCATCGAAAACGATGAGGAGGAAATTTTCATGCCGATGACAGACAAATGACGTCAAGCTTGCAATAATGCTGTCTTTGAATAGTGTCAAAACTATTACGTTCGACGTTAAAATCGAACGTTGATAGACTATCTGTCATTAACTCATTTCGTATTAAAACATCCCGTGTGTTTATATACGGTATTCAAGTTCACGGCCTCCTAGCCTAGTTGGTAGTGACCCTGCCTACGAAGCAGGAGGTCCCGGGTTCGAATCCTGGTCAGGGCATTTATTTGTGTGTTTATCACGAATATTTGTTTCTGAGTTATGGATGTTTTCTATGTATTTAAGTATTTATTTGTATCTATATATTATATATATCGTCGTCTAGTACCCACACCACAAGCCTTATTGAGCTTACCGTGGGACTAGGTCGATTTGTGTAAGATTGTCCCACAATATTTATTTATTATTATTATTATTATTTATTTATATACGTTACGACGAAATCGGCATGAAAATTACCGGCGCTAATTATAATATAAAAATAAAATAAATACCTACTATCAAAAGGTTGCGAACATGGCACTGGGTCCAGCGACACAAGAACAGGAGATCAATCCCGTTCAATGCATTTAATTTTTTTTTCCGTGATCGGGTAGCCCAGTGGGTAGGGCGTCTGCCGCGTAAGCAGGAGGTTGTTGGTTCAATTAGCCCTGTTCACCGGCCTTGGTCACTTTAACTGTAGGATGACTCTTTCAATTTATAGTTGTAATAACTTGTTTAAAAATTTGGTATGTTTCCAGGCACAGTATTAAAGGAAGCGAACACGGCGCGAGAATATCTGTTAAAGGCCTTGACAGAACTGCTGTTAGGAGACAAACTTGCAGCAGAATACCTCATATGCCACCTCATAGCGTGTGTGTAAGTTATATTGCTATCTCTAATACGCTGTGATTTTCATTATATTTAGTTAGAGTGGTGAAGCCCCTGGAAAATGTATTAAGCTGTACGAATATTGCAAACAGAATTTTAGTCAAGCCGATGGGAATCGCGTTCTATTTAGTCGGGTCAATCTACGGCAAGGGTAACATGAGTCACCATTTTATTGCGTGCAGGGATCTGGTACCGTATTTCCTCTATACAAAATAAACACAATTATTTTCGTTCTATTTCGTTTGGCTTATTAATCCATTGTTAATGGGGCAATTTTAATTATATAACCAAAATGGTAGCGCAGCATACGGCCCGCCTGATGGTAAGCGGTCACCGTAGCCTATGGACGCTTGCAACTCCAGGGGGGTCCATGCGCGTTGCCGACCCATTCAAATCTTGTACACTCCTTTTTTGAAGAACCCCATAATATAATCTTTCGGGAAAACCTCGGCGAAGTTTTCCTCAGGACGCAATCATTTTAAATAAAACTTTTTTTTGCAGGTACCTCCGCCAAGAGACCCTGACCCTCGGTTCCTTCTGCCTCAACATCTCGAACCTGCCCATCCGGAAGTACCCCAACTATGCGAAGCAGTTGTATGACATCATCAGGCAATTTGTCACCAAGAGTTACTATTTGCCGCTCACTATTGAGAATATGAACACTCTGTCGCTGCTCCCGAAGTGAGTATGGTCATAAGCCGGCTATGTACGTTCGAGCATATTGGCCGTCAGGTGCCTCGACGTATATGTAATATGTATATATTGGTATATTGGTTTATGTTGCCCCATCAGCTGTCTTAGCATTTTCAGAAGTTTTAGAAGAATCGTATTCCATAAAGGACATTCTCGTAAAATGCTCCTGAAACGGAGATCTTCGCTAACCCTGGGTCAATAAAAATTAGAAGCCATACAGGACAATCTACTTATTAAATTTCTTCTCATATTTTTACGCGTAATTTTTTTCGACGGTGACCAACAAGCTCATGGCCCGCCTGATGGTAAGCAGTTACCGTAGTCTATGGACGCCTGCAACTCCTGGGGTGTAATTGCGCGTTGCCGACCCTTTTAAAAAAAGGAGGATTCACTGTGTTGACAGCTATAGGGGCAAGCTTTGCTCCGTGGGTCCTCAGCTGTCAACACAGTGAATCCTCTTGGAGCTCTGGCGACCTTACTCACCAACAGAAACGCAACACTATGAGTAGGGTCTAGTGTTATTAAACTACGGTTTTCTGTAAGGTGGAGGTCCTTCCCCAGATGGGCTCTGCTCCAGATTTGAGCGAGACGACATTCGTTGTGCTGTGCCCTACCACACTAAACGATATGCATCCGCTGTTCCCATAGCACTCTTAACAAACTTATGAATAAATTTACCTTTTTTATCCTTTTTTAACACGGTTTTATTAGCTTCACTTGTAACTAACTATGTATGTAAGAAAATCTTGGAATCTTAATTTCACCCACTTCCCGGCCTCCGATTATGATGAAATTTTGCACACGCTCTGAGTTCTAATGACAATACATGACTAGCTAAGAAACGTCATTACAAATCCAATATGGCGGCGTAATTTTTAGTGCGTGCTAAAAGCGTGTTTTTTAGTTTTTTAAACTATTATTATTTTCAGAAAAGACTATGAGTGTAACCGGTTAACCAGCGGAATTCTCCAACTGAGCAAGCACACGCACCTGGTTCTCGATGAGACGAAGATGGAGCAAGGCCGCCTTGACTCCACCGGAGTGCTCAACGTCGCCGCCATAGCCAACCTCATCAAGACACAGAAAGTCCAGTACGACTTTAAGTACTACAAGATGGACTTTGACTCCGATGTGTCGGTGCTGATACTGTCTGAGGGGAAGTCACTGTTACCGGTAAGAGTTAATGCCTGTTGAAAAGTCCGCACAAATGATCCTCCCCTTCCCCATTCCCTTAATTACTTACAAGTACCGGTGGACCGGAACTCTCAGTGTGCGATTTTTTTCCTGTACTTGTGCTACAAGCTCGTGCTTTTTGTCAAATTTCATGATTCTAAGTCCCTACACTGAGGAAATACCCTATACATTTTGATTCCCATTACAAATGTTTTTTTTTGTAAAAATACTTATATAATTATCCAATTTGTATTTGAATTAATAGGAGATACATTTCAAGTCGTACAAGACCAACATCTAAACAAACACACAAAAATTACTTAAGACTAAGCTTAAGTCTAGTCAAAAAGTCCCCCGCGAGTCGTTTTGTAAAATAGTAACAAAATGGATAGGGTATTTTGTCCGGGGCATGTTCCTTCGCCGTCTAGCGTTGGGATACTTCTGGGACATGGACAGTGATTTATGTTTACACAATTGTTTTTCCAGAGTGACTACCATGTGCCCCTCCGGCCTGAGGAGTCCTCGCTGCAGATCTTCGACGCCATAGTGGAGGCCACCACCTACTACCTCAAGGAGGACATCATTAACCTCATCCGGAGGTACCTCACCACCCTCAAGCTCGTCAAGTACACCATCGCGGAGGATTTGAAGGTATTGAACTTAAACTACTTACCTGTAACACAAGCCTTATGGGAGCTACCGTTCGCTCACCAGTCAGTATGAGAGAATTGTCAAAGTGACGTTTGGAATGTTCCCGCAGGACCCACGTTCCACTAGCGCCTCTAGCGGAAAATCGACTCGCGGTAATCCTCATTGAGCTTACTACGGGACTTAGTCAATTTGTATAAGAATGTCCTGTAATATTTATTTTCAGTCCTCCGGCCAGTAAGCGCCACTTTACGCAAAACTAAATTGCCGCCTGCCGGCTCCGTCGGACAGAAAAATAGTATACAAACCTCGGCCGTTAAATGGGAAAGCCTCGGATCACATGTTAGTCGACCTCGGCTTCGCCTCGGCCGACAATTACATGGGATCCGAGACATTTCCCACTAAAACGGCCTTGGTATGTAATCTACTATTATTTAAACTCTCATGAGCCATTACTATCGAGCGTTGGTCGCCCAACTGGGACTTGCAATATCCGTCGATTCTTTGGATTCGGATATTTCAGATTAAAAATAAATGGATTTGAATTATCGGGATCCAGGACATGATAGAATCCGGATCTGAATATCAACGGATATCCGGATCGCAAACTCTAGGCCCAAAGGTCGCGAATTCGAACCCCTGCTCGCACCAATGAGTTTTTCCGAACTTATGTACGAAATATCATTTGTTAATTTATCAATCGCGTTTCTGTGAAGGAAAATATCGTAAGGAAACCGGACTAAACCGTTTTGACTTTTGAACACTACGCAATAACAATTGACACTCGGTCCCCCTCTCCCCCGCACAACGTTTGTCTTAAATTGTGTCGGTACTAATACAAGTTCGCACGGAGAATGCCATAAGCCTGACAGTACGCACACAGTAAAGTTGACAATGGTTGCAATTTGAAATTAACCTTAATCTATTCCAATGAGGATTACCGCGAGTTGATTTTCCGCTAGGGGCGCTAGTGGAACGTGGGTCCTGCGGGAACATTTCAAACGTCACTTTAACAGTTATACTGACACAGGACCCACGCATGAGTGGCGCCGCCTGGTGAGCGACAATACGGTAGCTCCCATTAGGTTTACTATTGCGTGAGTAACACGTAATTTTCTGTTACAGTTCGTAGAGGACGACTTCATAGAAATGCGTCGTAACTCCACGAGCGAAGATCCCGTCACCGCAGATGACTTGCACAGACTCCTCGTGCTGGCTCGGCTGGTCAGCTTATCCAGGGGCCACGACACGCTGAACAAGGAGTGCTGGGATATCACCAAGGCCATGGAGGCTGAAGTCCAGCACCGGCTGAAGAATAGAGTGTCCAATATGTGAACAACTGTTAGCCTCCTGCCGCTGTATAATAAAATTTGCCAGGGAATTTTGAATGTAATGCTTAAGATATAGGGTTCAACTTTTTTTTATCAAACCAAAAGAAATTCAGTTGTATATCAATTGAACAAGTGGACAATATCTTTTTCATCACACTTGCTCGGTAATGGTGTTATAACGCGCAGGAGTATAGAGTGGTTAGAGCCGATCTAGTCCCCTCGGGAGTTATGGATTTTAGTACAATATAACTCCTTAGTTTTAAAATATCGTACGTCATTTCACTTCAGACTAAAGAGGTTTTGCATCAGCTAAGGCTTATTTCAAATCCTCAAACTTGGCTATAAACCAAGTTTACTGTGTATTAAACTTCAACGGAATATTTATCTGCATTAGATTTAATATTTTACTATTATCTCACAGATTATTTCAAGACATTTAGTTTTGAATATCGGTACAATCTGGCAGATTAATTTGTATATTTGTTTTTTCCCTTACAAGTGTGATGAAAAACATTGTATGCATCACGGTCGGTAAGAGGATTACAAACTCGATTCATTAAAAGCCCTCCGCCTGCTGCGTCGGGCTTCTAACAGACTCGTTAGTAATCCTGTACTTTTTTTTTTTTTTTTTTTTTTTTTTCGTGGAGGAATGCATTTAGGCATCCCGCCTAGCCGGGGAACTAGGACGGGTATGTGGGACTCGCAGGTCCGGACCCGCACTACCCACTAAACCATCCACGGTATGCCCATCTTGCAGCGTTGGTGACGGTGACACGGGATTGCCCTAGGCTCACAACCGCGAACACCGCCTGCTGCGACAGCCGAAGCTGTCCCCTCCTTGAGGCCGAAGCCCCTGGAGCCGAAGCTCCCCCGCCCGAAGGTAGCGTGCAGGGCGACACCACACGCTGGTCCCTCATGACAACCTCCACTCCGGGAGCGAGATGGAAAAACCCCGGGTTCCACCCCCTCAGGTTGCCTTTGCGATTTTTTATAGAGGTGGTCATCCTCGCAGCCACCACGCCGGCGCCGGCCAGCAGTGGCAACCCCCGGTCCGTCATCATAGGCCCTCTGCCTAGACAGGGTACGGGACCGCAGTTTTATACAGGACAGCGGCATTCCTGTCGGCAGACCCGGAGGCCCCCTCACGCCAACACTCAGAAGTTCTCTCCCTCAATGAGAGTACTCCCTGTACGGAACCCCCCAACCCCCCCTGACAGGATATTTGCAGCACCAGTAAGAAATCCTCGGAATCTTCCAAGAGATCGCTTACCGTTGCCCCCAGGAAGCACCGTCCAGGAACCCTTCCCTTTTTCCCGGATCAACCGGATCAAGGAGAATGGGAAGAGCCCTGGCACTCGAGGAGGTTTCCCGTTGTAGCCCCCCTAGTAATCCTGTACTTACCTTCCTGGATGCACAATGTACTATTTAATATTTATAGGGCGGTAGGAGGTTATTTTTATCACCAAATGTGAGATTTGTAGTGATGTCAGAAACTTACTTGTTGCATTTTCAAATGACACTTGTGTTCTTATTATGTTTTAGTGGCAGAGTGCCTTTGAATATGTGAATGATAGTGTTAAGACTTTTTTTTGTATTATGTTTGTAGTGAAAAACTATTTTTTTCACTGCATTTTCAAAGTACCACCTGTTTTATTATAATTTTTGTTTTATTTTTCATGACGTTGTTATTCCACATTACCCCATCCTCAGACTCTCATTACCATAAAATGAATGACATTCGTGATTAATAGAAAACTCCCATGAGTATCAGACATATTAAAATACTTATATTGGGTTACTCACGTCAATAAAGTAGAAAAATAGATCGACATGTTTCGGAACAATCCGTGTCCCTTAGTCATGAGTCATGAGACCGGCCGTGACGGCTGCTCTGCGCACATGTGTATGTCGAGCTATTTTTAAAGGATGAAGCTTTGCGGCGGTTGTCTAATGTTAACCCAATATGAGAACCGATTAACAAACCGACAGCCTGTGTCGCGACGAACGCGAATGTAAAGCAACCTTAATGCCGCAATGCTATTCGCGTGCGGCAACACTGAGAAGCACTCTGGTGGAGTCGTGGTAAGTTACGACACATTGTAAACCAATAACCATAGTGCACAAAAAGTAAGATGGCGATTATCCGAATAGTAGGCGCGAACGCGCGAGTTATAGAAAGTGTGTTAAATACGTATCGAGGCGAGCTCCGGGGACTTCTAGGAGATTCCGGAGTCGTCTAAAGCTAAGTATATAAGTATTAGTTACTTGGTGAGGACTCAAAATATGGTGATATGACATTCTTGCAATCTATAATGTATTATCTATTTAACATCTATTATACAAGTAATGACAAGACAGTAAATTACTATAGGTTCAGGGTGCCACGGTCTCTGCCGTGGACGCTGAACTTATAAGAGCTATTTTATTAGAGACCATCTTAGGTAAGGCAGAAAAGGTTACTTGGCGAAGTCTGGCGTGGCGTGGGGTGTCGGAGTTGCGGCAGTTTGTCCCGACGCAGGCGTCGTGTCTCTTGTATTGTCTCTTGTGTCGACTGACCTGCTTGCAGCGGGACGTATCGGTGTGTGACGGTAGGTGCCCGCGGCTCGCAGGGGTCAGGCCGGCGGCGACGGCTGCACGGTAATTGGAGTGCAGCGTAGTATGGCGCTGGGTACTCCGACAGGGCTCGGATTCGGACCTGTCAGCGGCGACGGCCGCTAGCCGGGCTACATATGGTAGTCCGGCCCGTGGCGACGGCCATGTTGATGGGGGTGCGACCATGTGCACCAGGTAACCCATCAGGCTCGGCGTATTCGCCGGAGCCATAATCATGTGCTTGATCCTTCATCTGGCCGGGTAAGATGGGTCTCATGTGTAATGTGTGCAATCGTGTACCGTATTAGGGTAACCGAGATTGTAGAGAGTGTCATTTTCATAGAGTCAATCTTCCCACAGATCGCACGTATAAGAAAACCACCATCAGATAAGCGAAGCAGATTATGTGTAACACCTCGGGTCCTCAACTGGAGGGAGCCGAGAGTGTGAGGTGAACTACACCTCGTTAGGAGTGAAAGATGGTATGTATGCCTTGCATCTCTTGCCTGACTTATATATTAACAAACACCCCCATCGCGAGTATCGCGACAGCCTGTGAACTCATTGGAACTGATAAATTCAAGCCAGTCCCTTTCTAATATTGAGGAGTTAATGAGAAAGTTCATGTGTAATAGGAGTTCTAAACTAAATGCCCATAGTTGGCAGTTTGCATATGGCCCATAGTGAAAGCAATAGTATAAAAACTATGTTGTTCCCGTGATGTTGAACACGCTGAGCTGTATATACTGTCCGGAGTAACCCGGGTGACTAATGCAAGGGACGAACTAGTAAGCTACGCCTATACTTGTCACTTGTTTTTTTATATTTTTTTCCGTGTTTAAGAAAACCCGAGTAACGGGTGCATCGAGTGTATGAATCAAAGCATATGGTACTCTGTTGGAAACACTACTCGCAAAATTTTCCCGCACCCTTATATCCTGGTCAGTAATCGCTATCATAGAATATTTAAAAAAACGATTCTACTGACAGATATCTAGGTGTTAAATATACTTGCGCTGTGTGCAAGGAAATTGTATCTTTTGCCAATGTGGAACCTTTACTTTTTCCCAATAGCAACACCGTCACAATCTTGTCATGTCAGTGTCACTGTGACGTGTAATATTTCACTTTACCAATGATTATTGATTAGACTAATGAAGTGTATATTAACTTAAAACGAGAGTATAACAGTCTGAAAACACAATGACGGCTAAAAACAAATCTTCTGACAGTGCCAATAAAGGGAAAGCTACAGAATCTCTTTGGAGGAAAGCGTTTGAGGCGAACGCGGAATGGCCTGATAAGGTTAGGATTCGGTCACGGGATTCGTGAAATTGTGACAAAAAACTGGTAAACTAGGTGTTATATTGTGAATTACATGTTTTAGGAGGAGTTTCTCGATGTTATTTACTGGATGCGACAAGCGATGGGGATAATTCTAGGCTTGTGTTGGGGGTTGCTCCCCTTGAAGGGATTCCTGGGATTATTGTTGTAAGTAATCATTCTGATTGCATTGTTAGCCTGTATTTAATTGGCTTTGAGATATCCTACTAATTTACTTTACGATTTATGCTGGTGATCCTAAGCCTTGTGAGAAAAAAAACGTTAGATCTGCTTGTTTATGTAGTTAAGGATTACAAACAAACATTGATATCTTATTCAGGGTGTCCACTTTCTGGAAAGTCAGGGAAAGTCAAGGAAAAGTCAGGGAAGCTCATAGTGGTCATGGAAAGTCATGGAAAGTCAGGGAAATAATTAGGAGGTCAGGGAAAAATACTGGCCTGAGAAAAAAAAACCAAGAAGTTTTTAAAAATATTTAAAAAATCTGGTCAAGAGCATGTCTAGTAGCAATCTGCTGTGTGTTGAATTCTATAACTCATCCGTTACAACAAAGGTATTTTCTAAGAACGATTATTTCTCAAAAACTCGAAAACGTTTTAACACTTTTAATAAGTTAATATCAAAGTAATTATCATTGAACGTACACACGCGTTCAAAAGTGCATTCATAAACTGCCTATGTAATATTCAGCGCGATAGTACATGTTAAAGCCTTAGTTTACTTACCCAATTTTTAATGAACCTATTTTCAACTGACTACTCACCTCACCTCACCCTTACGTGTTAAAGCGAAATAACAGTTTTTTTTTCTAAATCGGCAATTTCTCAACGATCTGAGGTAGGCATTAGAAACTGTTTTCAAGATTTCTTCACAATTTCACATTTTTGGAATGAATAATTGGTAACAAAAAGATTGATAATTCAAGAGACTGTCAAGTGCGTGTTCAGTGTCGGACTGTAAAGGGCTCGAAACTAGCGTTGAAAAAGTCTGGTAAAAAACAGTTATTTTCCCAAAAGTCTCGTTTTTTTCGGTATCTTTCGGAAATAAATAATGAAAGTTTGCGCTCTAATTTTCAACTCTAAATCAATGTACGTTAGGTCTAATTTACACCTACAAAGGGGCTACATCGATTACATCGAGGAAGAAACAATTGAAATAGTTGGAAAGAGTGACAGTGATAGTGACATTATTTATTTCTGAAAAATACGGATAAAAACGAAAGTATCAAAAAATCATGAAATAAACATTTGATTTTCCCCGAATTTTCAACGCTACTAAATACAAGGAACTCATTATTTATAAAATTTTATGAACGACAAGATGCTTCCTACAATAATGACAGGTGATATTTTTATGAACACTAATGAAGACAAGCAAAATAAATCCGTGAAATTGATAACCTCTATATCTAAATCTTTGTTATCCGCCTATCACGACTCGTTTTCTCAGGAAGAGGCATCAAGTTGAAAATGTTAAATTTTTTTAAAAGTTAACTGTACAACTTGTACGAATACTCGTATGTATATTGGTCACGCTAACAAAGTGATAAAATAAAAAGGGGTTATAATTTTTTAGGGTACCTCCCGTACACGTAAAGTGGGGGATGATTCTTTTTTTCGTTTCAACCCTAGAGTGTGACATATCATTGAATAGGTATTTGAAAAATAATGAGGGTTTTATAAAAACAGTTTTTGATACAGTTAATATTTTCGGAAATAATCGCTCCAGAAGCTTAAAAAAATATGAAAAAAGTTACAAAAGTAGAACTTAACAAGAACTTTATTGAAAAATTATTTTCAACTTGATTGGTTCAACGGTTTTTGAAAAATTGTACAAAATAATTTCTGAATTACGTTTGTAATTTAAACATTTTTTTATCTTGAGTACATATTTATCATCCCGCACGTATCTTCCTTCTACAAAAAAGGATTAATTCAAATCTAGTCACGCGATCTAAATGTACCCCCGAAAATCGAACATACATAACCCGCCTAGTTTGTATAAATTAGTAACCCAATTTCCGTCAGATGGCGCTGTACCGTGGTCTACTTCGCGCTTTTAAGATTTTTCCTGAGTTGATGGGGTCGGGACGGGTGTGATCTATAGTATCATCCGTTTGTTAGGTTCGTCTCTCGTTTCGTAGTCTAACTGTCGTTCATTGATATTATTAAATTGAGACGTGTTCTGTGGAATTGGAATTGTGGGAAATAGTGTAAAAAGTTAGTTCATTTGTGACTAAGTATAATTTTAACTTCTATGGGGAAAATTTATTGATAGTTGAAGTTCTGTTAAGGGTTTAGATTTATGAGTCATTGGGTTTAATGAAATTACATGGCGGGTTTTGCATTTATTGTGACGGATGGGAAACTACGAAACCCTACACTGAGCGTGGCCCGACACGCTCTTGGTCGGTTTTTTTTTAAGTAACATACTATATTCATGTGAAAATTTGAATTTCTAGACCCAATACTTGTAAAATTGTTATTGTAGAGAGAAAATTTGGTCAGGGAAATTTTAAGAAATGGTCATGGAAAGTCAGGGAAAAGTCAGGGAATTTTTTGGTGGTTATCAGTGGACACCCTGTTATTAGTATAAGGTGTCTTTAACAAGTACTGTGTATACATTTGTACCCTTTTATTGATTTATCCACAATTTATGACGGTCACCTGAAGCTAAGTGAGAAAAATCTACTTGCTAGTGCTTTTAGATTACTAATACTGATATTTTTTTAAGTTTTATGTGCCTTTATGTGGATTCATAATATATGTTTCGTCTTCCAGATTTGTGGCAGTAAATGCTGCGGTAATATACTTTTACGTAAGCAATTTCCAAAATATAGATGAGGAAGAGTATGGGGGTATGTGGGAAATCACCAAGGAAGGATTCATGACTTCATTTGCTGGTTTTTTGGTGAGTTTCTAATATGTATTAAGTGTTTTCAATAAAATATGGCTATTTTTGTAGGTAAACATAAGAAGGCGGTGGTGTCTTATGTAAATTTTATTTGCACATTCAGTAGGATCTGCACAAAGACATTTTCATTTCAAACTAAAGTTTAGGTTTTTAGGATATTTAAGAATTTTTTTCATATAATTATTGAGGAATATAACCAATTGTGTTCATTTATTTGCATGAATACAAAAACATGTGCGTTTTTGTTAGGATTTAAAAAATGTGTATATATTTTTTGTTGGATGAAAATCTAAAAACACAAAAATAAGCCACTTTCTTTACCATGATAATTCTATTAATTTTATCAACTTCGCCCAAAATAACTTAATCTGATCACCTAAATGAAACAGTAATAACACAAAAGTATTTTGCAGATGTCATAAACTGGCAAAAACTTGTAAATGAAAAAAAAAACCTTTGCACATCTTATGAGGTTGATTTAAAAATAAATTTGATTTTCTTTTTGGACGTTTATTGGAGCTTTGCAATGTTTCGCTAAGTTTTAAAGCATGTGCCAAATTGCAATTTGCAATTGTCTCTCTCTGCATTCAAGGGGTTATGCCTGCATTGTCTGTGAGTCTCTATAAGTACCTATAACATAACTATAGTGAAACATATTAATATTATATGAAATTACGGATCATTTTCACTCACGTATTTTTAATCACTACTTACGCGCGACATGTTTCGGATATTAAGCGTCAAGTACCGTGGGCAACGACGCAAGCGGGCGTACAGCGTTGCGCCTCGCCGTACGCACCACTCTCGATGACAAAATCAACCTTGGTCATTAACGATCCCAGTTGTCTGAGACAGGATTATCCTCACCCGTTTTGTCATTTATGAAAATTGAAATAAATAATTGTCTTTTACAGAATCTATATTTGTTTTCAGGTCACTTGGATAATCATGTACACAGGGCTGCATGGCAGCAGTTTATGAGGTTCACACACATAAGTGCACAGACGGACAAACAGACTTTAGTCAAGTACAAGTATTGTGGTAGCGGGATGCAGGAGACAATATGTTAGTGTCTAAACTGGACATTTCTTGAACATACTCGTAAGATACTTATAGTAAAATCGTGTGAATAAAAACTGTATAATCTATTATTAGAGTCGGGATTAAGCCAAGTTTACATAGATTTTGATAACACAAACTGTGAAAATGTTAAGTAAATACGAGTATTTCATAGAAGTTTAACATTTAAAATAACACTTGCACTCTCCAATATCAAAATAGATGCAAACTTCTCTTGTTCTGACTTTAGAAACACTAGCAATATTATTGTTGTATTTATAAAAAGGAATGTTTTTTATTTAAAAGTGGGTGTTTTGTTGCTGATCAGATGTTGGTCTGGTTATGGGTTGGATTTTGTTAAAAGCATGTGTAAATTAATTGATAAATAATGAATATAATGATTTACGATCAGCTGTAGCTAATTTATTATTTCAAGAAAATCTCTACCTCCAATTATTCCAAGTAGTAATAAAAACCGAGAATAATATTCGAAACCCGTCACTAATGTACTGTTCTCGAGTTCGGCTCACAAATTTCGATCAATAAAGATGTTCTTCATCAGGAGCGGTATCCCTCAGTTACAATAATGGGCTATGCACATTCACTACCTACGGTTTATTTTTCGCGTTCATTAACTACATCGCGGCGTTTCGAATCGTTTACACCACTCGTTGTACTAGACTCCTAGGGTAGAATCGTAAAATGAAGTAAAATGTGGCTAAGCGTCCAAATGTCCATTTCATTTAGCAAGCCAGAGCTGATGTGGCCTGCTTTTTCTTTAAGTCTGCAAGGCAAAATGTGCTAGATTGGCTCAGGCATGGGAAGCTGGCAAGGATCAATAGGGATGATGACTAATTTGAAAAACTATTATTCTAATTAGTCCGTCAGAAAGATTATCAAAAATTATTAGACACGTATTTTTTCCTTTTTCAAGATAACTAAAATTGACGAATATGAAGAGCGTCAAAGTTCCGTGGTGGGGGCTGGTGACGTCACCTTAGAGTAAGAATCGTACTCGATTGTGACGTCACGCGAAACTTTAAAGCGCTGTATTTCCGTCGTTTTTCATTTGACGAACAAAAGAAAAAATACGTGTCGAATATTTTTTATGTCATCTAGCCTATTATGAACCCCCCGCTACTACCCAGTAGGGTAATTAAAAGAAAACTTATTTAAAATCATTTAATCCCTCCAAGTAACAAGTACATCGTCGGTCCTGAATCTCTGCGTGATAGTGGTATCTTCGAAGTCCATGGCGGCCCCGGAGTGGAACGCCAGCGCGCCGGCGTGCGCGATCATGACGCCGTTGTCGACGCAGAACCGCTCGTCCGTCGCGAACACCGTCGCGCCGCGCTCCGAGCACATGGTCTCCATCATCTGCTGGAGACGCTCGTTGCAGCCCACTCCGCCGACTATTAGGACCTGGGAAATATAAATAAACTGAAAACGAGTGCTGTAAAGGGCTCGAAACGTCTTAATAAACGCGATTAATCCGTTCTAGTGTTTAATTTCAATAAATAAACTATTATTGACGTGACAACGTTATACTTAATTCGATGGAGCCGGCTGCACGCATGAAAAAACAGGACTCATGCGGCGTTACCTCGCTCTGAGGCGTTCCATTTAAGACTTGAAGTGCAAGCGAGAGCGCGGAACGAGCGACAAAGAGGCACAATCGGCCTCCGCGTTCGGCAGCGTTCGACATCTGTCTCTCTGCTACTTGATTGAGCGATGCGTCCGCTTGGACAGAAACTATAACAATAAGTTACCAGAACTATTTCACGATGAGTAAAAAATCAATGGCTTTACTATTCGATCGTTGTCACGTCCAACTTTCGTCATAACTTTACAGTCAACCGATTTTTTTTAAGCAGAAGCGGTAAGAGCGGGAGACTTTCAATCCGAAGGTCTCGGGTTCAAATCCTGTCGGCTCGTACCAATGAGTTTTTCGAAACTTATGTACGAAATATCATTTGATATTCATAAAACATCCTGAGGAAACCGGACTAATCCCTATAAGGCCTAGTTTACAGTTTACCCTCTGAGTTGGAAGGTCAGATGGCAGTCGCTTTCGTAAAACTAGTGCCTACGCCAAATCTTGGGATTAGTTGCCAAAGCGGACCCCAGGCTCCCTGAGCCGTGGCATAACATGAGCCGGGAAAACGTTAGGATGATTATTTCGCAGAAACATCTGCAAACGATATCAAATTTCTTAGAAAAAAGGAAACGTGGAAAAAATTATGACCTCGGGCGGGACTCGAACCCGCGACCGCGCCCATCGCTCTGCCAACTGAGGTACCGAGAACACATACGTGGCCCCGATTTTCTGCACCATATCCCCATGCTCCTTAGGTTAGGGGGCGTAGCAACATCCTCCGTAAAAAACCAGATCCAAAGCACCAGAGTCCCGGATTAGCGTCCCGGCCGAGGTAATGAAATTTTCCACTTGTCCTTTCTATATGTAAATAGATATGCGGCCAATCTTACACAGATTGAAGAATTCGAACCCGGGATCTCCAACTTCGTCGGCCAAGGTCACTATCGACTAGGTTAGTGAGGCTGCTATAGGAAAAGGTTCTAGTTGTTCACCCAAGCATTCTAATGACGGCCGAGACGCAAGTATACAGCTGCTGCGGCTGTATACTCCGGCCAAGTGGCCAGACTCGCCCACCGAGGGTTCCGCACAAAGGTGGCACGGAACTCTCATTATCATCATCATCATTCAGCCGAAAGACGTCCAGTGCTGGGCGTAGGCCTCCCCCAAAGATTTCCACAATGAGCAGTCCCGCGCCACCCGCATCCAGCGGACTCCTGCGACCTTCACCAGGTCATCAGTCCACCTTGTGGGGGGCCTACCCACGCTGCGCCTTCCGGTACGCGGTCGCCACTCGAGAACCTTTCCGCCCCAACGGCCATCGGTTCTACGTGCAATGTGGAACTCTCAGTGTGCGGCAATTATACCGTTTTCGGACTGACTGTATAATTTAACATTACCTCTTCCGACCCGCAATGTGCCATCGCCCTCTCGGTTATCTCCACCAGCATGGCGAAGACAGTCTCCTGCAGGGAGAAGCACAGGTCTTCGGAGGTGTACTGCTTCAGCAGCTCGTCAATCTTGTCCTCCAAGTAGGACAGGATCCCGGAGAAGCTGACGTCCATGCCTGAAAAGGATGTAATAAACTTTGGAGCCTCGTCATCAGGGCCGTAGCTGGAGATGAATTTAAGATAGGGCATTCGTTATTAAAGGTAGGGCGCAAGTAAGCATTTCGGGGTATATTATCTTATCAGAGTTGATGGCATTGAATGGTAGGGCATTGCCCTATAATGTCTCCCCCCTCGCCTAGAAACGGCCCTGCTCGTCATCAAACCCGTTTGAGTAGTCAATTTTATACCTAGATAGGCACTGGCAGTACGCATTTATGGGTATCTTCATAAAAATATTACTAATCTGTCTTAGTGCAGCAGTTTTGTAAACTGTGATGTACCTACTATAACGAGGCTAGCTTACTCTCGCAGAGGTACAAAGAATTCTTGATTAACGGAACTTTAAGTTTTCAACAGTGCCGAAATATGGGGAACTCACAAAAACAAATAAACATGATAAATATCTCGTTTCAAACAGTAATAGTAATTGTAATTTTCAGTCCTCCGGCCGGTAAGCGCCACTTTACACAAAACTAAATTGCCGCCTGCCGGCTCCGTCGGACAGAAAAATAGTATACAAACCTCGGCCTTGGTATGTAATCTACTATTATATGTTTCTTTTACCAATTTGGCGCGTCCAAACAGCCCCGCGAGGATTTCGCCGCGCGAAGCATATGAAGCTGTGGGGACGGGCCTCGCCCGCGGCATACGCTCACGTGGCTTATTGGAGTGAGAGATTTTTCCGTCAATCCAATTCGATGTTCGTGGTAGGCCTGCTGCATACACTGACAGCTGATCGAGTGTTAATCGTGCCGAACAAATTGGCTCGGTCGCCTCGCCCGCGTTAAAATGTTCACGATACCGTCCGAATGGTCCCGAGGAGCGCTCCGTTTGCTTCGCGAGACATACGGTGCGGTCGTATGGGATGTATTACCTTTCACACTGTATGGCAAATGAACATACTTCTTTCCTTTCTTAGCTGCTTGCTCAATGTTGTAGCCGGGGCTCGGAGCATTAGACAGCTTTAGGACTCTCGCAAACCTAGAAATTAAAAGTTTGAACTGGTACTTATGTTCTCTATAGCTGTTTAACGGCCTCCTAGCCTAGTCGGTAGTGACCCTGCCTACGAAGCAGGAGGTCCGGGTTCGAATCCTGGTCAGGGCATTTATTTGTGTGTTTATCACGATAAGATTGTCCCAAAATATTTATTTATAGCCAACGCATAATGTTTGACTGGCACTTGTGACGCAGTCAGCATTGTCGCTCACATTGCATAATCTAGATCCATCATAAGGCAAAACCACTTCACTGGCGTGTTTAATCTGGAATGTGAGATCCATCATAAGGCCATAAACCACTTGCGTGTGCAGCACCTACGTCATCGCCTGTAACCCAAAATCGAGATGCGAGTAGTGCGACCACGAGGCCTAGCCATGTGCCGCGCTAGTCGTATGAAAGTCTACCTATTTAAATTGTTCAAATCCACGAAAAATAACAGTTTGATGTACAGAAAGGGAAAATTGACTTGCTATTTTTTATGTCATTTCTTTATATGAAAGTATACATACCTATCTAAACAGTTGCCAACAGCAATGTCGATGGTTTCTCCAAAGATCCTGTAGCGCTGCCGTGAGTAGGCGATAATTTGTGTGTTGCCACCACTCACATACAATACTGCCGGGTTGGTAGCCTTGGTGATCAGTCTGCCCATCTCTATGTCTGGATTATTGTATAAGGATTTAATATTTAGACTTATCCCCCTGTTAGCCATGATTAAAAAAATATGTTATTTGAATTTGAAAACAATAGTGTAGGAAATAAGGTTGAGTTCCATTTGTTTTAAAATAAATTGAAACAGACCAAATGCTAGAACTAGAACTAATTAGTCCTAAGGGTAGGATCCTTAGCAGCTTCTATAAACAAAATTTTAACTAATTGTCTTGCTACTACTAAAGCTTGTATTAAAATTAATAAATAATGTAGATTTTGTTTTATTTATTAATTTATAAGTATAGATATATCAGTGCCTAACTTGACAGACCAAAAAGATAAATAGAAGAGTAGAGTTTATTCTGTGGGTTCTCAAATTTCGATACCCCTTCTTGACTTGTTAGTTGGTTAATTCAGCACTGTTAAATTCAAGTAATTACTTTTTAAAACCTGTAAAAGCTATGAAAACATTACAGATGAGATGCACAATTGCACATTCTAAACAGAACTGAATACATATCTTGACTAGTAACATAAACCGGCAGCACTTGCCAGATATTTTTATTAACAAAAAAATTAACTTTGACACATCTACATAGAATCCATACAAAGATTTTTTATCTGCCAAGTTAATAAAATAGTAAATAAATAGTATATAAATAGCTACAACAATATTGGAGATCTGATAATTGAATCATTGATAATTCAAAAAGGATACGGCCAATACAATGATTGACACCCAGAATGGGTTTCTTCCAGAGCAGCGCACAAGTCCTGGCGACAATGGCACATACCATCAAAGGAGCCCCCATGCCCGGTCCTTTGGTGTAGCACACCACATCTATGTCTTTAGGGCTCAAGCCTGACTGCTCGAAGGCTTCTTGGAGGACCTCATGGATGTTTTGTTGGTGATGCTCTGCTGTTTCTCGAGGTAAGAAGCCTGTAATATAATAAGACATGCTTACAACTGTTTTGTTGTAAACAGTGCTTAGATACGGGTATTTGCTCCATAGATAATACAGTTTAACATATAATTTTTTAATTTGTAATAGCGCCATCTAACATTAAGAAGTTATTACTTAAATACAAGATAGAGAAATTCAAATATTGGATCATTTCGAGTTTTTTAACGAATATCAGTTCCAAGCCCTGGTTGTAAATATCTTTATAATATAGTAGTAGTCATACTTAGAAGAAAAATTAGGATTACTGACTGATTGAAAAATGAGCGAAGATGGGGTACTAATCTAACAGATTCCTTAAAGTGTGTGGAGTGGCAATCAATAGGTTAACTTGAGATATATCAAAGATCCACATATTTACAGTAAAAGAGACTATAAATGCATGCTTTAAGGATGGGATACGTCAGTTAAACATAGTGTTAATAATTCAACAATGTTTATTAGTACAAAATAACATAAACAGATGTCTAACCTTCACCGGGCGGTGTGATGTAGGTTCTGCGGCAGTTGGCGAGGATTTCCCCATCTTTCACAATGCCGATGCCGAGTTTGTTGGCACTGCCTTCGAATCCTATCGCTATAACCATCTGGATAAGTAGATATTTGTTAAAATTGCGTTAAGAACTCAAAGATTCGCTCGTGTTTACCAATTTTACCACCATTATAGAAATGTCAATGTCAATGTCAGAACTGGTACTGACTTAACTTACGTGAGCTGTTTTTTTGATGTCTCAAACAATTTCATCTATTAGGGCCGCCGCACACATCCGGAATCAGAGTATGACTTCATATTATGAATTCCCTATCTGATCCCGGTTTGCCGGCTACACACAGCCGGAATCAGATCAATCTAAGAAATTCATAATCTGCGTGGCCCTCAATTTAAGCTAGTTAAATCTACTACATTAAGCTACTGTTACACATGCTCATTACTAGCATAGTTTGTGCTTATTAGCATATAACATTTAAAACTTTCGCGATTTAAACACATATTTAAACATAATAATTAAACGGGTCTAACCCTAACTAACTAAATGCTTATTAGCATGCTAATAAGCATTTTTATTAGCAAGAGGGGTTGGGAGCAGGGCCCCTCCCACTTCCCCGCTTGCTAATAAGGATGCTATTAATGAGCATGTGTATCTATCAGTACCTTTAGTGTCGGTTCTCAGTTGTCGAATGTGGGATTCGGATTTTTGTCGGACCTTACGCTTACCGGCTCATAAGCTTTTATTTGTATTATGCTTACTACGAAATTTTAATGGAATTGCTTACTTGCAATGCAATCAACATTTAGCAAGTAATGCAAAAATGGAACTGAGAGACAAACGATATCAGAGTTGTCTTCGACTA
The DNA here is from genome assembly GCA_949128165.1 of Lathronympha strigana. Taxonomy (NCBI): domain Eukaryota; kingdom Metazoa; phylum Arthropoda; class Insecta; order Lepidoptera; family Tortricidae; genus Lathronympha; species Lathronympha strigana. The sequence goes on along the minus strand of OX421913.1, from coordinate 21,847,839 downwards.
AACGTATATGTTGCTTTGGGCAAGCCAGAACAGATTTGGCTTTTGCTTTGAGTCGTTAAGGAAAAATGTGCCGCATTAGTACACGCAAGGGAAGCCGGCAGGAAGCGAGTTCTATGAACGCTCCGCCACTGTTATATACATACGCTGGATTGTTCAGTAGCTTTTAGTACAGATAGGCGGATAATCTGCAATCGGATTTTTGAGCTGGGTTTTCATCTTATTATGAGTTGAGTCACAAGAAAACAAACGTTTAATTTAATAGATCCGTTTATTAAACTTTCGAAGTTATGCCTATAAAAAGCGGATTACAGTTTATCTTATTGGCACCAACAGATTCTTATAGAAATAAATGCTCCTCCGAACAGACAATACTTATTTCGTAGAATATTTCATTTCAGGTTACAAAATTGATGACTCTTATAAAAGTAATCTTAACAGACCAGACAGCACCTTATAGGTATTTAAGTAAGTTCATAATATTAAAAAAAATGATTAAAAGTTTTTCGAAATAAAATATTCTAGGAAACAAAATCATACATAACAAAGTCAAAGAAAAAATCAAGCCTGCGTAATATTATCATCATTGACTTCGTCAACGAAGTCCGCCAACATATCCTCCACGGACACCCCCTCATTACTAACCGTCATTTTGACGGTCACACTACCCTCCAATTCACCAACTTTTTCAGGCGAACTTAATTTTTCAGGGCTTTTCACACCATTGACTTTAGATGCCATCTTATCCAAATCTGATTCTTCCGGTGAGGCTATGACCTGACCACATGTAATATGGACATCATCAGTATCATTTGTATTTGGAAGGTTCTCATCTTCCAAATTCTCTATAACTGTAACGGACTTTCCTGTATTGGGGTAACCATAGCCTACTTCATTTGACTTGCCGGAGAGACTGTCTCCATCGACTGTGTCTACTGGAATTTGGGTGGTCACCTCATGAATGTTAAGTTTGTACTCCGTTGATATTTCTGCTTCAGATTTGTTGAAGTCTTCGGTGGATATTTCATGGACATCAGCATGAACAACTATGCTAATATTTTCATTGTCAGGTTGTATTTGTGGGCTGTCTTCCATGGGCACCTCTTCGACCCCTTCGGAGTCCGAGTCGCATATTTCTACAGAGTCTTCAGAGTCGCTGCTGAGACTTATTTTGTCTTCATCAATGCGAGGCTTCTTGTTGGCGGGTTCCTCATCCATTGGTTCTGGTGCGTCTTCTATATCGCAGGCTTCTGGTGGTACTCTGTAAAAGATAAAACAAAAATCAAAAAACTGCAATTTCAAACTAAAACACTACATACATATTTCCACAATAGTTCAGTTCAGTTCAGTACAATAACAATTGTTAAAATAAGATTTACAAATATTTGCAAACACCTATATTATCCAGGCATTCAAGTGAGTTTAAGGATATTTTTTGGACTTGTTTATTTACAGTCAAAGAGCTAGCAAGCGTAATGACGTACATTTTATTACGCAAAATTTATAATGTTAATTATTTTTGGTGCCAGGAATAACGCAATTTATTCGAGGGTACGTGCAGATAGGTCATATCATAACCAATATCAAAACACTTACTTATCAGCTCCGACAGAGGGTGCTAACTCCATGCAAGCCGTTTTTACTTATTATTTACTAGCGACCCGCCCCGGCTTCCCAAGGGTTATTATTATACTTATATAGAAACCTTCACTCTATCTATTAAAATAACGGATCAAAATCCGTTGCGTACTTTTAAAGATTTAAGCATACATACATACATACAGACAGCGGGAAGCGACTTTGTTTTATACTATGTGGTGATGATATAAATAAATGTATGGAGTTTTTAAAATGAGGTATGGTAAATCTTAATAATTTATAAGCTTTTCTAAAACGTAATACTTACGAAGCTTAATTCATCAAAAGTTTAAGCAAAGCCTGCTAAGATCTCGTTATAAATAGGTTTTAGACCGGTTGTGCAGTTCCTATGGATAGAGCAATCTAATGGCTCCGAGCAAAGGCTCGAGCGCCTCCCCGATGCGTCTAATCATCCTTTCTCTTTTCTTCTAAGTCCTTCTTGTCGGGCTGTGTCAGCGACGAAACTAAGCCAGGGTGGCGAGCAGTGCAGGTGCAGTCTGATGCTTAGCAGGGCTTGGGAGAACTTGGAGATCTGTAGAATACTTACTTGTCAGCTCCCAACAATGACTCGAGCGCCTCCCGGTTCCTTCTGGACATCCTTCTCTTCTCTTCTACGTCCTTCTTGTCGGGCTGCGTGTCGGCCGCGAAGCTGAGCGAGGGCGGCGAGCAGTGCAGGTGCAGTCTCATGTCCAGCAGGGCTTGAGAGCAGAACTTAGAGATCTGTGGAATCAAAATAAGTTCTGTTTAACGGAAAACGAGTGTTGTAAGACTTAAGGCTGTGTGTAGGATCGTAGATCCTAGACAGATGAATCGATTTGTCGATCGATTCGAGTGTAACTACTTTAAAAAAACATGAATAAAAAAATGTATTACATTTAATAAATGATTTAATTCACGCTTTACAATTGTACAGTATGGTGGCGCCATCTCTCGCTTCTAGTTGACAATAATCTGTAAAGATTATCTAGAAGGACGGCACTAGATGTAAAGTTTGAGCCGTAAGATGGCGTGAACGCACCTGAAGCGTTTCAAAAATGAGAAAGGATTGCATATACTTAGAACATATCGGGCCATAGTCGCCGTGGTTGGGTGGCCTAGTGGTTTTTGAAGCATGTTCTATTCCATTGTAGTCAGAAGCTTCTAAAACGCTGTTTGACAAGTGGAAGTAGGATCGGACCGTGTAACAATTATTATGACCTACCTCTCTACACTGGTGGTTGACCATAGTGCTGTACAGCTGCAGGCAATACTGCGTGGGAGGAGGCACGCCGGGCGGCGCGCTCCTTCTAGAAGCTTCTAGAGCGTGGAGCAGCGCCAAACCGCGTGAGCTGCTGTAGTCAGATAGATGGAAGCAGGATCGGACTAGTAGCTCGTGGAAGACCTGCAAAAAAACAAAATTACTGATAGACAAGACATCATAAAGGTTTGCAGAACCTTGAAATTTTGAACTCCAAAAAGGATTTTAGAAATGGCTCAAAAAAAAGGGGGAAAACTTAACAAATTCTAAGCAATATTTATTATTTGTGGCTTTTTTATTATATTAAATTGCAACGGTTAACACTCACGTATTTTTATCACAATAGGCGTGACATTTATTATCTGAATATTCTTGATTCAATCAGCTCTCGTGAAGTAATGAAAGACACATTTTCCACACTTACACCAAACTGTAGTATTACCTTATGGATGGCTGGCTTGAGGAAGATCCCGCAGAAAGTCAGGAACGTCTCCGTACACTCCAGCGCCGCTATAGCAGTATCCTCGTTCGACTCTCCATATCTTAAACAATAGGTGTATCAAATTCAACTATTATTCTTAAGGATAAACGTCTGTCAACGATACCAAATTACTCAGAAAGACATGAAAAGTTGAAAAATTTATGACCACATTTTTAAACATAATTATTAGACGGGTCTAACGCGAATTCACTGATTTACCTTATTTACCGACGTTAGCCGCGACCATGACCAGTGAAACCTGTGTCGAAACGTCGGTAAATAAGTTAAATCAGTGAATTCTCGTTAGACCCGTCTAATAATTATGTTTAAATATGTGTTCGAATCGCGAAAGTTTTAAATGTTAAATTGATGACCTTGGGCAGGACTCGAAATCGCGCCTCTGGGACACCAGCCCACCGCTCTGCCCTACATTAGACATGACGATACGATTTGACACGCGATTTTTTTTTATGGGAACACTAGTTTATGCAACAGTGTTAAGGGTTCTTAAAACGTGAGCGTCTCGTTTTGTAATAATAGATTCAAGAGTTTTAAGAACAAATTATGAGCTGTTGCATACGCTAGTTTTTCTACGACAGCTAAAATAGCGTAAAAAGCAAAATCTAGAAACGTGGCAGAATAGGGAAGATGTTGTGCCCACTATAGAAAAAAAAAACCATAACAGTGCTCATGTATTGTATGAAAATCCATAGGAGCAGTGTTCTTATGGAATACCATAGACAACGTTATAACGTATACTTTTTTAAAATCGCTGTCAGTCATCTAATTGACAGATAGAAGTGCTGGAGTAGAAAAACAATGATTATGAGACTGGAAATGAGAAAGTCAAGAAGATAAGGTGAACATTTTGAAGATGTATTTAATACAATAGTATGTATGGATGTATTACAATAGTATTACGGAAATAATAAAAAAACTTTCAAATTCGTATATTTTTTTTTTGCATCTGTATGGAAATACGTCCTTCGATACACGTGCGGATATGTAATTTTTCACTCGTCCTGCGAATATCCAGTCAGTCTATATTAGAAGACGATATGGCGTTTTTGTGCATAAATTGTTATTTGCGAAAATAGTGTATCTCTGTCCCCGCACGACTCGCTTGAGTTTTAGTAAAATTAAACTCTAACACATATGGAAGAGAGTTGAAATTGACTTACGTGTAAGTTTTGTTGTTGGCCCCGGGCGCGAAGGCTGCGATGGAGCTGTGCTGCAGCTGCGCCCGCGCTTGTTTCTTCTTCTGCTTCTTTGACAGGTTGCGCGGAGGATTGTTCATCTAGACGACAATACATAATATATTATGGTGGACAAAATTAACGAAATCCATTAAAATAAATTAAATATTTACAGATTTTTTTATGACTGGTCACATTTATTTCTCAGAAAGAAGTGGAAAAATTCATGATCTCGGGCGACATTCGAACCTGTAACTCTGGGATACCAGCTCATCGCTCTTCCAACTGAGCTACCGATACCACACCCGTGGCCCCGAATGACATTATAAGATAAAGCGCATTATGAGGAGGGATATGGTGGAGAAATTCTGGGCCACGGGTGTGGTCTCGGTAGCTCAGTTGGAAGAGCGATGGGCTGGTATCTCAGAGTCACGGGTTCGAGTCCCGGTCGAGGTCATGAATTTTCACTTTTCACATTCCACTTTTCCTTTATTTCTGAGAAATTTGGTATCATGCGCAAACGTTTTTGCTTAAAAATAATGGTCACATTTACTTCAGTAGTTATTAAATAAACCATAATGAAAGAGCAGTTTGAACTGATTACTAAAACCTCGATATAATACTGAAAAAAAAAAACAGTTAAAATTGACGTATTTTTATTACGACGTGTAAAACGACGTGATTAAATTGACGTGTTTTTTTCTATAAAACTGTACCTCCTGTGACCTTGGGCGGGGAACCACTCAGAGTCACTAAAACCTTCAAATACCTTGGTCACTGGGTCACCGAGGACCTAAAAGATGACCTCGACAATAGAGAGGGAGCGTAGAGCGTTGGCTGTCCGCGGAAATATGCTGGCGCGCAGGTTTGCAAGGTGTAACAAAGACGTGAAAAAGACGCTTTTTAAAGCTTTTTGCCAATCGTTTTACACCTGCAGCCTGTGGGCCAGCTATACTCGGCGAGCGTACAATGCTCTACGAATACAATATAACAACGTTTTCAGGATGCTGATGGGGCTGCCACGTCACTGTAGTGCGTCGGGAATGTTCGCGGAGGCGCACACGGATGACTTTTTTGCAATTATACGCAACAGATCGGCGTCACTTATGCAGAGACTGTGTGGCAGTACCAATAGCATCCTGAAAACGTTGGCAGGTAAGATGGATGCACCACTGCTCGTGCACTGGAATGGACTGCATGTGGCAGCCACAGATGCTGAGAAGTGGTGCATCTAGATTGCCTAGTTGTGTTGTATTTTATATGTTGTATTTTATTTTATTTTTAGTATATGATAAATTGTTTTATTAGATTTTATTATTATTATTTTGTGTGTCAAAAAATTAACAATGTATGTATGGACCCACGATGTCTAAAATAAAGAAATTTGAATTTGAATTTGAATTACTACACCCCGTTATCTAACGCTCAGTTTGGGGGCAAGTTAAAATAGTGATGTTGCTTAGTCGATTCATAATATTCATATTTATTAATCAGTCAAAATAAAATTATTTTTTTATGAATAATCTTGAGATAATTAATTCATTGTAGATGCAAGTAATGAGTTATATTTGATGTCATTAGATGTTCTGTATCTATTTGATCGGATAGGAGGACGACAATTATTGAACAGTACAGAGACGACTTACTAGGTAATTTAGTACAAGCAGTTTAATGTCGGGGGTTAATTTGAACTATTTAGTACGCTATCAGGTCCCGTTTAGTTAATAATAAATTTTTATAGTCAACTTCATCATTTTATTAATTCAGGTTATCGAAACTGCCCCATCCCTTGCCCCGAAATTGAGCATTAGATAACGGGGTGTATTTATTACAATAGGCGTGACAAAAATACATGAGTTTGAGCTACTAATTTCAGTATGACTCACGAAAGTTTAAATTATATGTGTAAAAACCTAAAATTACTATACTTTTCCGTTTTTTTCTAAAGGTGGCAGAAGTGCCACCACCAAGTTGGCGTAGGTATGTACTGTTGGCACAAATATTCATACTAAAAAGCACGAATATTTGGGCCAACAAAGTGCTACCTTAAAATCTGGTTACCTGTGAAACGAAATACCATCTTTTTGCGCACCAGATGTTTTTGTGTTCTTGCCACAGAATTTTACGCAACAATAATGCATTTTGCATGTCGTAAATCACGTTCAAACCTCCGTAATACAACAATATTACCTGCACGAACGCCGGCCACAGACTGAAGTTAGCAATGGGGGCGTGTCTCGAATATAGAGTGAATTCACCGTATGCGTGACAGAGGGGGTCGCCCGGCTATGCTACGTCTTTAGGTTATCTTGTCTGTGGACTAACCTAACCCTAAGGAATTTGCGAAAAGAAAAATACTACTAATAATGAATAACACTATAATCTAATCTGAAAATCCTGGGTAAGAGAGACCTACCGTTAGTTGCACGGTGTGCGCGTGCGGCGTGACGTCACTGGCTATGTGCGCGACCAGCTCGTCGCGCCAGCCGCCGCCGCGCGCCGGCGCGCGCTGCGCCCGCACGCAACACAACCAGGTGGCCAGGCTGTTGTATGCTGCTATGCGGACGCCGCTGAAACCAACAGTATCGTCACAGCGTAGGGATGTATTCTATACAGTGAGGTAACTTCATACACGGCCAGCGGCTCGGCTCGGTGCTCGTGCTGAGGCTTAGGGTTGTCAAAAACTATGCGAAAGATATTACAGTCTGATTGGCAAACTAATTTTAATTTTACACCCCTTCAAATACACCGCCGAATTTTTATAGAAATTCGGCGGCATTTCCTCCCCGCCTCCTTCCCCGCGCGCCCCCATCAATGACCCACAAATCGGCGGAGTTAACCCACTGTATGGAGTACATCCTTACGCTGTGGTATCGTTATAGAGCAGGCCTCTTTAGTTTTTTTTTAATACTACGACGGTGACAAATAAGATACGGCCCGCTTGATGGTAAGCGGTCACCGTAGCCTATGGACGGCTGCAACTCTAGGAGTGTTACATGCGCGTTGCCGACCCTTTCGCTGTGTAGACAGCTAAAGGGGCAAGCTGTGCTCCGTGGGTCCCCAGCCGTCAACACAGTGAATCCTCTTGGAGCTCTGGCGACCTTACTCACCAACAGAAACACAACACTATGAATAGGGTCTAGTGTTATTAAACTGCGGTTTTCTGTAAGGTGGAGGTACTTCCCCCGATGGGCTCTGCTCCAGATTTGAGCGAGACGACATTCGTTGTGCTGTGCCCTACCACACTAAACGATATGCATCCGCTATGCCCATACCTCTCTTAAAAAATGTAATGTTCTGTGATTCGTCTACCTGATACCCTCAACACTCAAAACCAATAAAGTGAAGTTGTGTAACTTAACTTCAATAACTACAGGAAAGCTACTTTACTCTCTGTACATTAGAAACCCCGTAGATACCATCACTGCCAGACGCACCATGTTCTGGCGTGCAAAATGTATACAACTTGTCTTTTTACCACGAATTTAATCATGAACAACACACTATGAGTAGGGTCTAGTGTTAGTGGGCATTAACTCTTACCGGTAACAGTGACTTGCCCTCGGAGAGTATCAACACCGACACATCGGAGTCAAAGTCCATACTTGTCTTTTTTACCACGAATTTAGTCATCTGATATCGCCACAATGACAATAAGTCAGTCTCCTCATTTTAACTATTGATTTTAGTCGGTCAGCGTTGGTGGCCCTGCGGTATGACGCGAGACTTTCAATCCGAAGGTCTCAGGTTCAAATCCTGCCGGCTCGTACCAATGAGTTTTTCGGAAGTACGAAATATCATTTGATATTCACCAATCGCTTTTCGGTGAAGGAAAACATCGTGAGGAAACCGGACTAATCCCAATAAGGCCTAGTTTACCCTCTGGGTTGGAAGGTCAGATGGCAGTCGCTTTCGTAAAACTAGCGCCTACGTCAAATCTTGGGATTAGTTGCCAAAGCGGACCCCACGTTCCCTGAGCCATGGTATAAGCCGGAAAAACGCTAGGAAATAAGATTTTAGTTAAACACTTATTTAAACTTTCACGATTTTCACACATTATGTATTTACTAAAACGTCGGAGGTTTGTTTTCAAAATCTATACACGATTAAGTCCCGTTTTAGTAAATACATAAGATTTTAGTTAGTCAAAGAAAACGTGTTTCAACATGAATCTGAATGATAACAGGTACCTGGATTCTTCACTGGGGTTGTCTGAGCTCCATCGAAGCGTTTGCATCACGCATTTGAAGACTAGAGGCGAAAACGGTATTAAGTTTGATCCCAAGCTGTAACACCAAAAATTTTGTTAATCAACATTAAAATATTTTGTGGTGTCATCTCTTTCAATTTATAATTTATTTTGTAATATGTTTTTAGGGTTTATAGGATTTATAGGATCACTTTGTCGTCCGTCCGTCTGTCTGTCAAGACCCTTTATCTAGGAAAGGCGTAGAGGTAGCAAGTTGAAATTAATACCACATACAGGGTGTTTGCTAACCGGATGCAAAGCCGAAAGTGGGTGATAGTCTAGGCCATTAAGAACATTTTTAGCCATACTTGTCTTAGACAAATGTTATTAGTTTTTTTTTAATTTAAGTATTAAAATTCGTTGGAGAAAACTCCAAAATTTCAGACTAAATCGACAGTTGTACTTTTATTACTGTAGGTAGCTTTTTTTTTCGTTTTATTTCGTATTTTGCAATGTCTAATTTTAAATCATAAAAGGAATTTGAAACACCTGTGTCTAAAGAAAAAAAGTTGACAGCAATTTAAAAAAAATATTACATGAGAATGAAACGCTTTGAGTGATTTCTTAGGACGATAAAAAAATAGCCACGGATTTTCAAACCATTTTAAAAACATGCCTGGCTTTTACCCTTTCATTTAAGCTATTAAACATGACTGTAGCTTTTGTATCTTTAAAATTAAGCCACCTAAACCAATTGGAGAGCTAAAATGTTTAATTCTACTTGTGATACTTGCGGTAGTTATGGTGACGAATCGAATTATGATTTTACAATAAAACATTGGTTCTGAATACTAAGTTGGCGTTTACCTGACATTTGACTTGTTTCTAAAGGGTTAAGAGTACTGGACAAAACTGCCAAATGCAATTTTAATAAACAAAGGCTTGCGGCGGTGAGAAACAAAAGGGACTGATAACGGCGACGGCGAGCGGCGTCAAGCAAAGATGACATAAGCCGTTTTTTTGTGCTTTATTGTTAAAGATAAACTGATTTGCTACTTGAATTTGTGCAAAAACTAGTCTAGTTACAACTTCAGTTGCGATTAGACGTTTCATCATCATCAGTTTACCTACAGCTTTATCTACATGAGAATGGAATTGCTGTACGATGTGAAGGGAACCCAGGATGTAATCGCCCTGATGTGGAGGAAGACGTTCTACAGGCATTTGCAGAGGATCCGACTACGAGCATCAGAGTAGTAGCTCGTAATCTGAACATGACCATGGAAAGTATGGAACACCATGCATCGCGAGGGAAAATATCCTTCTCACGGCACCGGAGTTCAAGGTCTGGATGAAGGAGATCCTGCACTTCGAGTGGACTTCTGCCGATTTTTACTTAACGCGGATATTGAAGACCAACGTTTTTTGCGAAGCATTCTTTGGACCGATGAATCAAAATTTTCCCGGGAAGGGATCACAAATTTCCATAACCTACACCAATGGGCTGACAAAAACAACAATCCACATTGGAAAAAGCAAAATTCCTTTTAAAGAAAGTTTTCCGTCAACGTGTGGGCTGGAATTATTGGCAGAGTCCTTATTGGGCCACATTTTTTGCCAAATTATTTAAATGGGGCGAATTATCTGGAATTTTTACAAAACGATTTGCCCAGGCTTATTGACGAGGACCAGCTGCCCGGTGCAGTAACATTTCAGCATGACGGTTGTCCCGCCCATTACTCCCTGGCTGTAAGGGAACACCTGAATAACTGTTTCCTTGACGGTTGGATCGGCAGAGGTAGACAAATCCCTTGGCCCGCTCGGTCACCCGATTTAACTCCACTTGATTTTTTCGTTTGAGGCCGGGCTAAGGAGCTAGTTTACACACAAGAGGAAATTAATACCGTAGAAGAGTTGAGGGAGAGGATAACAGCGGCGTTTCTAATTATGAGGGAAGAAATGACTTTCGGAACAACCACCACGGAAGTAAGAAGACGGGCTCGTGCTTGTATTCGAAACGGCGGGTCACATTTTGAAAACGAGCGATGATTTAATGTGTTGATTGTAAAAAAGACTTATCTTTTGTTTTTGTTTTAATTTATCCTCATCATACAAATTACCTCTTTTTAGTTTAGGTAGTTTATTTTCAAAGATAAAATGGCTTGAGTCATCTTTGTTTAACGCCTCTCGCTGCCCGCCGCTATCAGTCCCTTTTGCTTCTCACCGCCACAAGCCTTTCTTTATTAAAATTGCATGTGGCAGTTTTGTCCAGTACACTTAACCCTTTAGAAACAAGTCAAATGTCAGGTAAACGCCAACTTAGTATTCAAAACCAATGTTTTATTGTAAAATCATAATTCGATTCGTCACCACAACTACCACAAGCATCACAAGTCGAGTGAAACATTTTAGCTCTCCAGTTGGTTTAGGTGGCTTACTTTCAAAGATACAATAGCTACAGTCGTGTTTGATGGCTTAAATGAAAGGGTGAAAGCCAAGCATGTTTTTAAAATGATTTGAAAATCCGTGGCTATTTTTTTTTTTTTATCGTCCTAAGAAATCACTCAAATCGTTTTTTTTCATGTAATAATTATTTTTCATTCGCTGTAAACTTCTTTTCTTTAGACACAGATGTTCAAATTACTTTTATGTTGTAAGATTAGATTATTGCAAAATACGAAATAAAACAAAAAAAAGCTACCTACAGTAAAAAAACTACTATTGTCGATTTAGTCTGAAATTTTGGAGATTTCCCCAACAAATCTTAAAACTTAAATTAAAAAAAAACTAATAACATTTGTCTAAGACAAGTATAGCTAAAAATGTTCTTAATGGCCTAGACTATCACCCATTTTCGGCTTTGCATCCGGTTAGCAAACACCCTGTATACAGATCTGCGGTCGCATTTTCCATACATTTGCAATGGGAATTAAAATGAATAGGGTACTTCCCGTTGACCCATCATCATCATCATATCAGCCGTAGTACGCCCACTGTTGGACATAGGCCTCCCCCATGGATCTTCACGTGTTACGGTTGGAAGCAACCTGCATCCACCGTGACCCCACGGCTTTAACTAGATCATCGGTCCACCTCGTCGGTGGACGTCCTACGCTGCGTTGACCTCGTATTACGAAATTTGGCAAAAAGCAAAACCTTGTAGCAAAAGTACAGGAAAAAATCCGAAACCGCACACTGAGAGTTCCGTGCCACCAGTATTTTTAAGTACTCGTACCTTAGGTCATAGATGAGATTGTAATCTAAAAAAATCCGGTCAAATGCTCCCCTCATATTAAGCCCTCCTCTCCTCCCTATTAAGAGTACTTCTGTATGAACTTCCAGGTGACGAAATAAATGTCTCAAAGTCATATTTGTTTCGTATTTACAGATTTCCTATAACTATTCTATTTTACTATGTTTGACCACTTACCAAGTGACAAGTGCGTCCATGGTCCTCAAAGCCTGTTCTTTAACGGTGGCCACCAGCTCCTTGCTCTGCGTGGAGTCGGCACTCGCGCCGAGTGCTCTAATGATGGCGTCTAGAATGATCTGGGGCCGCACCGGTTTGCCCACTGGGTATATTTCACTGAAAAAAGTTTTTATTAGTTTACCGATAATAATTTTGCGAGATTTGCAATGTTACCCCTGACCAGGATTCGAACCCCGGACATTCAGCTCCGTAGGCGGGGTCACTACCTTTGCTAATGTTATTCTGACCCATATTTTTTGACGGTTTTGTTCTGCTTTGTCTTTTAAGTGACCTGGAGAACACCGGCTAACTAAACACTACATCTTCGAAAATTCTACAACTTAGACATTGGCGGAATCATCTAGCAAAATTGAATTGAATTGTGTCTATGTCTTTTAATAAGTCAATAGTAATTTTAACTATAAAACTATCGTGAAACTCGTACATATAAAATAATGTTTAAAACGGGTCACTCACGTAATTTCGTCGATTTCCGCTCGACATGTTTCGTTCTTTACGAAGGACGTCATCAGGAGCGACCACCCACGACAGGCAAGTCGTACGAATTACGTGAGTGACCCGTTTCAAATTTAATAAGTCAATGGTACTTACACAAGCATGGCTTGAATGAAGACAAACACATTCCTGAGCCTGTTGCAAAGTATGTGTTCCCGGTTCAGTATGCGATCCTGCCCTGATACTACTGACAGCTCACTGAGGGTGGACAGTAATATTGACTCTGATGTTGTTTTGCTCTGCAAAAAAAAGTTATCAAGATTTCTTTTTTCAGCTGCCATATATGTCACCATTAAATTGTGAACTCCCGACAGATTATAATTTGACTAGGGATATTATAAACTAATCTAACCTAACCTGTCTCTTTGTGTACAATCTCGCGCATTAGTCTATAAGCTAACTTTAGGGCTTACGGCACAGACACAAGCTGAGCCATCTCCATTTCAGTTAAGTTTGTGTTGTATATGTCAAGTGTATCCATGTATCTTTTGTAATGCAAACTTATTGAATAAACGTCTTATTATTATTTATTATTAACGGTACCCACAATTCTACAGTGACATACAATTTTGTAAAAAATAAATAAATTAGGATATTAGTCTAAGAAAACAGCTGCCAGGTGCCTGGATTAATTAATAATGATAATATGACACACTAACTAGAGGGTTTTCATACTTCTACAAAACGCCTACCTATTTCCGTTCTCTACATCTATATGTATTCAATGTGGGTACATGAACACCTTAAATAAGGTATGACAAAAAATAACTCAGTTCCATGTTAATAGTAGTTGCCATTGATTATTGAATTAGAAAAACTGGTTCCTGATCACATCACGGCTTAAATTTCATCACATAACAAATGTACATATATCCAAGTTTTTCTTATACCTCCTGTTCTCCATTGACTCTGTAAATGCTGGCAGCATTGGGGAATATCTCAGAGAGGAGCGAGTGCACAGTATTGCAGAGACTGCTCATCAGGTCCCGCCAGCAAACTTTAGGTGTGGCTGCTTTCTCCTGCCCTGGCCGGACCTGTGGATATTCCGTTATTTCTTTACTTATATTGCCAATATGTACAGGATACATAAAAAAGGTTGAACCCTTGAAGGCACAATAGTAATATTTTAAGATCCTTAAAAAAAGTTTGATAGTGTGTTTTTTTCTTCCTGTGTACATTCAATATCATGTTTGATTTGGAAAGTGGCTGGAAATTAAATATAATGATGCTTAGTCAAACCTTAATTATGACTGTGTGACATTTATTTGATTTACCTACTCATTTCATAAGGTCCAAAAGAAAAAACCACACAATCACTACCCTCAGTAATGAGGAACACAATGCGAGGATAAGAAAAACATAGCATGAAAAATAGTTAAGTAAAGAAGACTTGATAAAACTTAACTGAACTTTGATAGGTATAACTCATGTTAAATTTCCAGGAAAAAAATGCTACCTGCTGTAACACGTGAGCACACTTTGCAGCTTCAATAGCCGTGTTGTGACTGCTTGTGTCCAAGAAGTTGATTATGTACTTTTCTATAGTTGCCCGTTGCGAACCACATAGCTTTGGGAACCTGAAAGTAAAACATAGTAAATTATAAATTGAAAGAGATTAATAGAGATACTACAGAAAAAGTGACCAAGGCCCCCGGTGAGCAGTACACCAACCTCCTGCTTTCGCGGCAGATTTTTTCACCACTGGGCTACCCAATCACGAAAAAAAAATGAATCAAAACTTTTAATAAGTAAATGATTTGATTCGTGCTTTACAATTGTAAAACACAGTAAGTAAACAAAAGAACATAAAACAAGAAGTCCTACATAAATGTAGTCAAAGAATATAGTCAGTAACTGTACCGGTTTATAACGTTTTCTAGCGCTCTCAGCCATCGGACGCAGTCGCCTTCTTTGTGTTTCGCTAAATTAGGGAAAAATGAAGACAAGGCTTCCTTTGCTGCATCCACGTCGTGAGGATCAAGGTCCCGAACTTTGTTTAAAATTTGACCTGTAAAGCACAGCAAGTTAATTCTTGTTTATAATTCAAAACCCTTTTAAATTTACATCTTAAAGTAATCTTCTTTTTAATAAGGGACCCATACTCATTTCTTTGTAATGTATTTCGCTTTATTATAACATATATTGTGTTTTAATCTACATCAAAAATAAGATAAACACATTTTATTTGGCTTATTTTGAGGTTATGTGTCATTAGACAGCCAGCGACATGACAATCCCTAAACATATTTAAGCTACTTGTATAAACTCCGTAGTTTATCTTTGGTACAATCGTTGTAAGTTTTTAAAGTGCCTCAAATATGCTGAACGGAATCAGTTATTTGAGCCACTAATTAAAACGTTGTTTTGTTTTAATTAATTAAATTAACGTTTGTAAAGGAGTGGGGTGAGCGTTGCGTTGATTGATGCGTTGAAGACGGAAAAAAAACCATACGCTGGGAAAAATTACAAATACAAACAGTTTTGCGCGTACTTTGTGTAGTGGTTGTTGAACAATTCATTTTCCTTTTACTCACACCCCGCTATATACCTTGTTTTCCTCGTCACGTTCAGTCGGTTCTAATTAGCGTGAGAGTTTTGTTGTGTTAAACGTGCGCGGTAATTAAGTTTTACCATGGCTACTTTAGACGATAAAATATTGGGTGAGAAGCTGCACAACTACTGCAGTAGCAGCGAGGACGACGGTTCCGATGACGAGGACAGCAGGAGCGGGGACGAGGAAGGTAACCCGCCTAAAGTTGAAGCACCGGAGCCGCCACCCATCAACAGTTGGTCAGGCTCCGCCAGCAACACGGGCCCCAAAGGTGTGCTGGAGGATTGGCGGCGTTTCAAGCAGCTAGAAGCCGAAAATCGGAGAGAACTTGAAAAAGAACGTATTGCTTTGGCCAAGAAATTAACACTAACGGTTAAACCCGAACGCGAAGAGAAACAGGACAAAGAACTTGAGGTTCTTGAGGATGAGCTGAACGAATTACTGGATGAAGACTTTCTCCTCAAATACCAAAAGCAACGGATGCAAGAACTCATGACCCAAATGAAGAAAACTCCCAAATTTGGTAAGGTCATCACTCTGAAGACTCAGGACGAGTTTCTGAACTCTATTGACAAGGAAGACCCGAAAGTTGCAGTTATCATCCACATCTACAACAACAGTTCAA
The DNA here is from genome assembly GCA_949128165.1 of Lathronympha strigana. NCBI lineage: Eukaryota > Metazoa > Arthropoda > Insecta > Lepidoptera > Tortricidae > Lathronympha > Lathronympha strigana. The sequence continues at coordinate 21,831,940 of OX421913.1, read as the reverse complement.
TCGCCTGCAGAACCATGGATGGTTGTCTTAACATTTTAGCGGCAGATTACCCGGAGATTAAGTTCTGTCGCATCGCTGTGGACATCACAGGGTTGAGCCGGCACTTCCGCATTGATGGTGTGCCAGCACTACTGGTGTACAAAGGTGGCCAAATTATTGGTAATTTTGTCCAACTGGTCACCGAGTTGGGCAATGATTTCTTTGCCACTGATGTGGAACGTTTTCTTATAGAATATGGAATGCTTCCAGAGAAGTAAATTAATTATAAAGTATAGCTTTAATTTTGTGTGTTGTGGTTTGAGATTTATTGCAGTGAAACCTCCTTGCTATGTATTTATGAAGATAGAAACTCTTCATTTCACTCCCAGTGGACCAGCTGTGTTAATTTATTCGTTTTTTGTCACTGATACTTGATATGTGTCAGCCAACTATGCCTTGAGAATTGATAGAGATATTAATGAATAACTTCATAGTTTGAAGACATGCTTCATATGTGAGTTTTCACTGTTTTTTACAAGCTTTTTTGAAAAAAGCTTCCCTGTTTTCTTGTTTTCACAAGTTAAGTTTTTTACATAAGATTTTAGTTAAGTCTTAGTTTGGGATACCAATAGATATTGAAAAACTTGAATAATCAGCATTTTTTTAATGGATTGATTGAAACATGCCTTACCTATTTAGGTGGTGTATTAGTAAAGAAACACAGCCTTATTGAGTTTGGGCTTGTTGGAATAATCATAATGAGAAATAGATGGTTATATAAAAAAAGCTTTAATTAAATATCTTTTGATAAAACATATTTTATTGATTGGTTGCAATCTTTTTACTTATATTTGTCATTTCATTTAAAAAAACGTCCATTCAATCCACAATATTTGGTTAACCTTAACTCTTGCTACTCCCACGTCAGTTGCAAAATTGAAACACTTATAATAACATCCCGTTATTCGCGGGCTCTAATGTAGGGGGGGGGTTTGAGAAAGAACCTATTGGGGATCAAAGTAAATGATAGCCCCGTAATTCGCGTGCGTGGGTTACGAAAGATTAAGAGTGATTGATATGGCTTAAGAAAAAGTTGTAAAGGTGGTAAAATGCTGGTCAAATCACTTAAAATGAAAACAAAACTAGTTGTAAGTGTAATATGGCTATGTTAGGATAATATCTCTTTCCAAAGCCAACAAGGTTTACACTCCTTAGACTTTACAATTTACTATAAGTTTCACTGAAAATCCATGAGTATGGAATTTTATACCTCTGACTACTTCTATAGAAGTTAAGGTAGTTCTTAACATTACTAACTTATTATGTCATCAAACCTCCATGTTTGTACTTAGCAAGTTATATTGCATTTGTTTACATAATTTATGCTCCATTTTCCTGTTTTAACCATTATCATATTTAGAAAACTTTGTAATGATGGGCCTTAATAGTGTTTAGAAACCATGAGAAATTGTGTTGTTGCATTTATTTTTTATACTTCTGGTGCTCCATTTTCATTACATTAAATGCTTAAAGAGCAGTTATATACATGTGCTGTTAAGTAAATTTAATAAAATTTAGGCCCTTGTGTTCATTATTGTAATGCAATAAATGAATTTATGGTAATTAAATGTATTTAATGGTAATTATATTTTATAGATCTAGTATAATACATAAAATTAAACTAATAATCTGTTTTCTTTGTAGTTCATAAATAACCAGCTATTTCCTTTTCGAGGTTTGGATATTCCACTAAGGAAAATCGTAGATGAGGAATAAATAAAAGATGGGGTCCCAGCGCACGCAATTTTTTTGTTGCTGGTGCTTTTGCACAATGTATCAGTATTGCGATACAACATGAAAATGCCGTCACCATCCTAGGTAGGTACAATACCTCAAGGACCTATTTTAGGTTTAAGGTAGGTAGGTAAGTTACACTTACTGTATATATTTTGAAAAGAAATGATTTTCCAATAAAATAAAATGTATATTTTGAAAATTTATTTGAGATATTAAAAACATCTTACAGATCTTAAATTATGTTTGTTCTTACGCTTACAATACGAATCTTCATATAGGAGTTACAATACTAAAATTAACGCTATTAGGTTGTACGTTATGAATATGAAATTCAATATATTTGGAACAGACATGAAGCAGTTATGAAGAGAACCTCGCGCTCATCACACATAGGCGCAAATTGAAACATTGCATCTCAATTAGGGAATGCAACGGTTAACCGATATTGTATGAAATAACCGCGGTTACGGTTAAAAACAGAGTTTTTCCCGTTCAAAACATAACCGATTGCATTTGCAAAATTTATAAAATGTACGGATGGCAACCAACCGTTTCACCCCTAAAAGTCGCGCTCAAAATGAGCACCCATGGATGCGCCTATGTGTGACGAGTTGGCTTACATGCTCCATCTAGTCGTAATGGTCTGTGTTTTCGAAAGATTTATTGCCTTCAGTTATTTACTTATGACGCTTTTCACGTGTTATCAGTTACAATCTGATACTAATCTCTAAAACCTTTAATCTTCAACAAATGTTACATCATCAAGAATTAACTTTTAAAATATGTCTCTAGAAGATCCTTTAAATTTGTTACATAGGAATTGTATTAGAAAACGTCACGATTTGCGACCAGCAGTGGTCGCAGGTGAGAACGAAAAGTCAGACCTTTGTATCACCTACAGCCGCCGCTGGCTGTGCCCTAACATACGGCACCGCCGCTCAAAAATCAAGCGTCTAATACATTTTTGTATCAAGTTGTTCTAACATACACAAGCTAGCACAGTTCAACGACCTCATCGCTGGTCTCAACCCGCCTGCGTTTAGGCGGTTTGACAGCCGGTTCTCCGCCATCATCCTCCTCGATAATCTCCATGTCACTGTCGCTGTCATCCTTCCTAGCCCTGGATGGGCCCGGCTTAGGCTCAGACCCGTTTGAGCCATTAGCCTTCTCTTTTTCTTCCTCCTTAGGCGCTGGCATGGGCTCATCAGCCTGTGTGACGACGCGCCAAGCCTTCTCTTCATCTTCTTGCTGTAAGCGTACTCTTACCTCGTAGTTTTGGAGAAAATCATCTACTAGAAGCGCGGTGCCATCGCTTAAACCGATTTCTTCAAGAGTTTTATCGTTGTTATGATCGGTTTCACCAGGTTCGGAGGATAGTACGACTAAGCCCTTGCCCTCGACGGTGGCGTCGGGCGCCTGCATGTTGAGGCCCTCCTTGAAGGCCGTGTTGAGGTCTTTGAGGGTGAGCTGCTTGATGTTGCAGGCGAGGGAGACCTCGGGCTTCGGGGCGCACACGTAGCATTTCGGGTTGGGGGGCGTTAAGGCTGCAACAAACGGGAAATGATAAGGGCACGTAGAAAGTATGTTTATGATTCTGAAACATCCATTGTCAAATTTCATGTTAAAAATTTCGTTGGAAAGTTGTTATATTTTTTGTTAATAATATTGTCTTCTGTTACCGCGATTGTTATTCATTGAAATTAAACACTTTAGAAGGGATTAATCGCGTTTATTGTTGTCAAAGAGGACTGTTATTTTATTTGACAACAAAAAATGTAACTTCACAGTAAGATTTCATGTTAAAACATTCGTTGGAAAATTGTTACATTTTTTGTTGTCAAATAGGATAACAGGACACAAG